>LR738711.1:328810863-328895597 GCA_902687465.1 Secale cereale | reverse complement strand
CCATCGAGCCTGTCTCACCCTCGTGCAGCCTCGTGCGCCTCGCCGCGGTCCCTGCTCGTGCGCCTTCTTCCTGGCCTCGCCGGAGCCACACCTCACCTCGTCCCCTCTACGTGGCCGCGCCCCGTCGTGGTTCCCCGCACGCCCGCGCGCGCCCCGGGCACACTTTGCCCCGCCCCATCCATGGCCTTCCGCTTGCCCAGTTCACGTTGAGCTCTGGCGCCTCCGAGCCCCACGTAGCTTACCATCCCTGCTGCGGCCGCCGGTGCCCGCCACTCCCTCTGACTGCTGCTGCCGCTCTGCATCTTCCCCGCCTCCCGTCTCGGCTCCCCGTCGCCCGCTAGCGCGTCGCCGCCCCAGCACGGCTCCGGTGGCTCCTTCGGCTGCCGCCCCAGAACACCGTCCACCGCCCCCTGTCGCACCATCTCGTGCCACCCGCGCTGTTTGCCACGCCAACGGCCACCGCCCGGGCTCGCCCCGTCGCCCGCGCATGGTTGTGCCCGCATGCCCGACCCGCTAGGGGCTTTGGCCCATTGACAGCCAGGGCCCACACCCTAGAAAGATCTAAAAAAGAAAAAAAATGTTAAAATAAGTAAATTAGTAATTAATTAATTAATTAATGATTTAATTAAGTTAATCAAACATGTTTAACTAATCTGACTAATCATGTTAATTAACACTAATAATCTGTTAGTGAAACCGAGACAATGACGAATGGGGCCCACCTGCCAGGGTTGACCTATTCAACCTGTGGACTTGCTGACATCATGCTGATGTCATGCTGGCACAGTAATTGCATTTTCTAATTAAATTAATTCTGTTAATTCCAAAAATGAATTACAAACTTTAAAAATTAATTTAAAATAATCCGTAACTCGGATGAAAATACTTTGTACATGAAAGTTGCTCAGAACGACGAGACGAATCCGAATATGTAGTCCTTTCGTTCACCACACATCCCTAGCATAGCGAACCTACAAACGCCCCCCGCCGGTCCGTCTGTCCAAAAACAACAAACACCGAGAATACTTTCCCGGATGTTTTCCCCCTTCGCCGGTATCACCTATCCCTGCGTTAGGTCACCGTTAGCATAAGGTATTGTGATGTAATGCGTTGTGATGCAAATGTTTGCTCTGTTATTTAATTATTTCCCCTTCAATGCTTCTTTTCGGTAGACTCTGATACCACGATAGACCCCGAGATCGTTGATGCTTTGGTGTCCGACTACGGCTACGCGTTCGAAGATTCCTTTCATCTGCAGAGTTTCCAGGAAATTCAACCCCCCTTGATCACCAGATATCGCCCATTCTCTTGTCTCTTATTCTTGCATTAGGTTTGCTACTGTTGATGATTCGATACCTCCTATTTTGTTGCATAGCCTGTCATTGTTGCTACAACTGTTGATACCTTGACCTGCTATCCTAAATGCTTAGTATAGGATGCTAGTATTCCATCAGTGACCCTACATTCTTGTCCGTCTGCCATGCTATATTATCGGAACGTGATCACATCGGGTGGTGGTCAGGTGTATATATATATAAATACTATACATGATACATGATGTGGCTAAAGTTGGGTCGGCTCATTAAGTACCCGCAAGTGATTCCAATGTGGGGGCTCAAAGGATAGGTTGGTCCCTCCAGGTAGTGGTGGGTCTGGGTTCCCGACGGCCCCGTGGTGGATCTTTGGTAGAGTGACATGGTTGGTTGAGACACCCAGTCGAGAGGTGGCTTGGCCCTTGTCGTTATCCGTGGTTCTTTCATAATAACATGCTTAACGAGTTTGGATATTTGATCTGAGTCTGGCCACTGGCCAATATGCACTAACCAGCTACGTGGGAATAGATATGGGCTCTCAACGTCGTGGTATCAGCTGAAGCCTTCTTGACGTCAGCGACTGAGCGGCGCGCGCCGGGTTGGACCGCGTAATGCAACTTCCTTAGAAATGAAGGTTCCTAGGTCTCCTCACCAGCCACCCTCGCAACGTGCATGTGTCCAATGGGCGATGGGCCCAGACCCCTGCGCGCTTAGGATATAGACCGGCGTGCTGACCTCTCTACTGTGCTTAGCTAGGGCTGCGACGTGTTGATTTTCCAAGGCCTGGCATGACCCAGGAAAGTGTGTCCGGCCAGAGGGGATCGAGCATGCTGGGAAATGTGGTGCGCCCCTCCATGGAAGTTAATCTATTCGAATAGCCGTGTCCCTCGGTAAAAGGATGACCCGAAGTTGTACTCTGACCTCATGACAACTAGAACCAGATACATAATAAAACTCAGCCTTTCAAATGCCAGATACAACCCGGTGATCGCTTTCCCACAGGGCAACGAGGGGAGGATCGCCGGGGAAGATTATTCTATACGATGTTGCTTGGTGAACTTACCATCTACTCTATTCTACTACTTCAAGACGGAGGCTGCCAGAAGCGAGGATACTTGTTACTTTCCAACTACTCTCTTCTACTGCTGCAAGATGGAGGCTTCCAGAAGCATAGTCTTCGACTGGATTAGCTATCCCCCTCTTATTCTGGCATTCTGCCATTTTGCCCATAGATATTAACCCTTTACACATATATCATTGCATATGTAGTGTAGGTCCTTGCTTGCAAGTACTTTGGATGAGTACTCACGGTTGCTTCGCTCCCCCTTTTCCCCCTTTTTCCTTTCTTCTCGGATGATGCAACCAGATGATGGAGTCCAGTAACCAGAGGATCCCGAGGATGTTTCTATGTGGATTTCGGCTTCGAGGAGTAGTTAGGAGGTCCTAGGCAGGAGGCCTTGCCTTTTCTACCATTGCTACTTTTGTGCTAGCCATCTTATGGCACCTTGTTTAACCTATGTCTGTACTCAGATATTGTTGCTTCCGCTGGCTCTGTTTGTATTCGAGCTTATGTATTCGAGCCCTCGAGGCCCGTGGCTTGTAATATAAAACTTGTATTATTTTAATTTGTGTCTAGAGTTGTGTTGTCATATCTTCTAGTGAGTACCTGATCTTGGTCATACACATTTGTGTGCATGATTAGTGTACGTTCAAATTGGGGGCGTCATAGGCCATAAAATTTCTGAAAAAGGTTGATGTAATTGAGAAAATGCCATGTCCTATAGATATCAAAGGTATTCATAGTTTCCTAGGTCATGCTGGTTTCTATAAGAGATTTATCAAAGACTTTTCTAAAATTCCTAGGCCCCTTACAAATCTTTTGCAAAAGTACAATCCTTTTGTTTTTGATGATGATTGTTTAGAAGCCTTTGAAACACTCAACATAGCCTTAATTTTTGCACCTATTGTTCAACCACCTGATTGGAACATACCTTTTGAAATTATGTGTGATGCTACTGATTATGTTGTTGGTGCTATTCTAGGACAAAGAGTTGATAAGAAACTAAATGTCATTCATTATGCTAGTAAAACTCTAGACAGTGCTCAAATAAATCATCCTACTACTGAAAAATAATTTCTTGTAGTGGTGTTTGCTTGTGATAAATTTAGATCTTACAATTTTGATTCAAAAGTAATTCTTCACATCGACCATGCTACTATAAAATACCTTATGGAAAAGAAAGATGCTAAACCTAGACTTATTCTATGGGTTCTCTTGCTACAAGAATTTGATTTACATATCATTGATAGAAAAGGAGCAGAGAACCCCATAGCTGATAACTTGTCTATGCTTGAAAATGTGCTTAATGACCCACTACCTATTGATGATAGTTTTCCCGATGAGCAGTCAGCTGCAATAAATGTTTCTCATAACACTCCTTGGTACGCTGACTATGCTAATTATATGTCAGGGCCCCGATCCTATGTCACACTGATCTTGCATGTACCACATCATATCACTTTGCGGCCTCACGCATGATATCCCCACGGGTGCCACCTGTTGGAAATATGCCCTAGTGTCGGGGAAACTGATCCACCCACGAACACCTATGGGGACGGAGCCCCTTTTCGGTACGGCAGGGGGCGGAGATCGCACGAAGAGCAGATCGAGGCGAGACACACGAGCAGTTTACCCAGGTTCGGGCCGCACGGATGCGTAAAACCCTACTCCTGCTTTGTGGATTGTATTTGGTTCTTGGCTCGGGAGCGCTGAGAGCTACAGTATACTCTAGCAGCTAACGAGACCGAGCGTGAGAGTCTTCGAATGTCTAACCCCCTTCTACGTTGCGCATGGGCCTCCTTTTATATGCTCAAGGGGTCACCGACAGGTGGCAACGCAGTTGAGGGCAAAAATGGAAAGATGTTGTAGTTGGTACACCTACTTGTACAGTGTTCCATACCTAACCCTGACGGCAGGGGACAAGGGCATTAAATGCCCGTCGCCGTCGCCCAAACAGTGCAAAAAGGTGCCGTCTGGGGCGCCACCGTTCGCCACGATGGCAACCTTGTCAGCGCCGCTTGCCACCGCGTACCCCTGGCTGCACAGCCTCCCGCCATGTACGCTTGGAAGGGTCCCAGAGCGACACATGGGTGGATGCGCTGGAGCGCGGTTATAGAGTGGTAGTTTGCCGCGGCAAGCACCTTGCCGCGGTCGCTGTCTTGCCGCGTCCGGGAGCTTGCCGCTCACCGGGCCTTGCCGGGACGCGTGGCGCGTCGCCGCAAGTTCCTTGATATACCTTGGTTGGCCTTCCCGGCAAGCTCCTCTTGCCGGGGTCTTGTCTCTTTGGCTTGAATACTTTGTTCTAGAATGGCTCCAAAGGAACCATGGAGGACCGTCGCGGCCACCCGTCAAGCCTTGCCGCGGGGCGCTGCGACTGCCCGTGCACAAGTTCGGGATACTAAGGGTACCCCTACTTTAGTACACCGACAGGAGCCCCCGGGCCTGGGCCATACACGGTGCCGAGCGCTGTTGGGCCGGGCCCAAAACTATGCACGGGCACGCGTGGCCTTGGTTACACCGTATCTTTCTCCGTATCCACCGCGCCCTCCCTTAACGACACGCGTTTAATGTGGCGTCGTGGGAGAGATCGTGGGCAGTTTCTTTATTCGGAAATGCGGAACATCCGCCCCCTCCCTCCTTATAAGCAGGGGAAACAGGGGTAGTTCGTCCATCCGCCCGTTGCTGCTTCAACCTCCGCCGCTCCCCTTTTTCCCAGAGCTGAAAGAGAGCAGCGCTCCGCCCCCCATCGCCACCAGCACCATCAACGCCGTCGACCTCCCTCACCGCTTCCGCCATGGCTCCGAAAGGCGAGAAGGGGAAGAAGTCGGCCGAGGCACTGCGGCTCGTAGTGCTGCGAAAGCAGCGGGCTGTCTCCCCCCCCCAAGCTTGCCGCGAGGACGCTGAGGGAGAACTACTACCTCTTCTGGTCGGGGGAGACGCGGGCGCATCCGCGCACCAAGGTACTCCCAGCCGTTGCTTGTGAAATGGTTCCGAACGGATACGCGTTCTTCGCCTTGTTCTTCTACTGCGGGCTCTGCCCGCCTTTCTCTGAATTCTTCTGCGACATCATGAACACCTACGGGTTCATCTCCTTGACTTCACCCCCAACGCCGTTCTGACCATGGCAGTTTCCGCACATCTCTGCGAAAACTTCGTCGGAGTCAATCCCAATGTAGCCCTATTCCGCCACTTCTTCATGCCCCGAGTCGAGAGAGGAGAGCCCTTATCCGGTGGAGTCTCCTGGATCCCGAGAGCCCACTAGAAGGAGGCTTATCAGGAGGGAGAGCTCCGCAGCAAATGGGTGGAATGGAGAGCCAATTGGTGTTGGATTGTCGAGGAGAACCCGCGGCCATTTACCGCCCGGCGCCAAGCTCCAGTAGTGCGCGGCAAGGATTGGAGCGACCTGGCCCCGGAAGACGATAGACTGAAGATTGCCACTGCCCGGATTCGACGCCTCAGGCTTGCCGGGCTTACTGTAGGCGTAGTTGGCGCAGATTTCCTCCGCCGCCGCATCGCCCCCTTGCAGGAGAGGAAGAGGCCCGCCTGGGAGTTTGAGAATGCGGCGGATATCATGAGGCTGCGCCCGGGCCTCAACTTCAGTTTCACCGTCCTGGAGCTCAACGCAATGCTCCAGGAGCTGTTCAAGTATGACCCCGACCATCCCAAAGTATTCAGGTTGCCGAGGGGCGTCGTTCCATTGTGCAACAACTCTGCGCTCAGCCGCATCCGCGCAATGATGCCGCTGTGCGATTCTCTTGGGATCGACCCAACTTGGCAAGAGCCTGCCGCCGATGTCGTGCAGGCGTTCTTCGACAATTTGGAAGAAGTGCCGATCCGCTCCGACGAGAAGAAGGGCCTCACCCGCGACACCACCGATAAGGAGATGGCGTACATCGCCACTAGGCTGGAAGAGGCGGCGGCAGCCAGGGCCGCGGGTGAGTTCGGTTTCACTCCGGAGGAGGCAGATGCAGCAAAGGCGGCAAGCCTTGCCGAGCGAGGAGAGCTTGCCGGCGAGGAGGGGCCTGCCGGGCAAGACGCCGAGTCGAGCGAGCCCGCCGAGCAGGGTGTCCGATCGAGCGAGCCCACCGAGCAGGGCGACGAGTCGAGCGAGTCCGCAGAAGATACTAGCGGCTCGCTGGAGATCGGCTCCTCTTCCTCCTCGTCTTCAGGCAGCTCGCCACCAGCAGAGCCTCCTGCTCCACCAAGAAGGCGTCTCCGCAAGGCCGGGGACGTAACGGAGCGGCAGACGGGCCAACAGCTGCCGCGCCGCGCGACACGCTCCACCGCGGCAAGCAAGGTTGCTGCGGCAGCACCTCGCGCATCTGCTGCAACTGGAGCGGGGTCTTCCCAGACCGCCACTTCTGCTCCTGCCGCTCCTCACGGCTCGGTGGCAGCCGGAGCGGGGTCGTCTCAGACCACCGCCACTGCTACCGCCAAGCTGCCAAGGGAGCCCACTCCTCCGCCTCCTCGCGCCGGGTGTGAGCCGGACTTTGATTTCTCCGCGCTCAGCTCCGACGAGGAAGAAGAAGAGTAAGACTTTATTGGTCTTCTATTTCTTCAATTCTTGTTGTTTTGTCTTGTATCTCTTCTGCCAGACTCTGAACTTGTTCCTTTTTAGAACTCTGGCCCAGAGGGCGGCAAAGAGAGCCAAGGCCCCGGTGATTGTAATCGAGGACGAGCCCACCGTGCCAGCAGGGGGTGCGCCCGAGACAAACTTGCCGGACCCGGCAACTGGACTTCAGAGCAGCCCCCAGCGCAGCCCCCAGCGTAAGTGTTTGGTTTACTTTCCGCTGTTAGGCGCGCGTGGGTGTCCTATCTTTGTTGACGTCTTGTTTGTTGATCTGTGTAGGAGCAGAGCAGCCACCCCAGGAGCGCCCGAGACCGTCCCCGACGTGCCATCTGCTTCAACTAAGCCGCCAAGGGGGGGTTCTCCGGCAAGGGAGAGTCCTCCGCCAAGGGCGAATTCTTCGCCAAGGGTAAGTTCTCCGGCGAGGGATAGCACCAGCGGCCCTCCGCCAGTGGGAACTACAACTACGCCGCCAAGGGAGAGCTCTCCGGCAAGGGAGCTTGCCGAGGAGCCGGCTCGCGCAGGTAATCCCCTTGCTTCAAACTTTTCCTTGGGCTTTACTTCTTTTGATATTTCTTTTTTGGATATTTGCTTGAATGTTTTTCCCCCCTTTCCTGCCGTCAGATCCATCCGCTGCGGAGCCGATGGAGACGGAGGTCGCTGTCGAGGAGAATGCGCGCGGCGACACAGGCGACGCCGCTGCCACCGAAGAAGCGGCCGGTGCTGACGAGCCCGCCGGCGACGAGGCCGCCAAGGCTACCGCCGCAGCAGCTGGCGAGGGGTCCGGTGATTGCACTGATGGCCCTGAGGCCGCAGGAGCGCCAGGCGCTACGCCGATCGCCGATCCCTCCGCCGCTGCCGCAGCCCCAGGCTCCGAAGAGCCCGCGCCAGGCGCCTACTTGAAGGCCGGCGACGGCGTCTTCATCAAACTCCCCTGGGCCTCAAGCTCCAGGGCGCCGGTCGAGGGAGAAGTCTTCGACGGGGAGGTACTTGCCTCCGCCGGGCTGACGCTCGTGGACGCGCCGAGCAGCAGCAGCGGCGAGTCTGAGGAAGAGCGGCTGCTCCGGAAGCTGTTATCGCTGTACCGCGCTCGGCAGGCCAAACTCGAGTCCAGAGAGGCGCTTGCCGCGAGGGCGGGAGCTGATATTGAGAAGCGCGCAGACAAGCTCCGGGGTCTTCACCAGGAAGCTCTCCGGTCCTTGGCAGAGAAGCGGGAGCAACTTGCCGAGGAGCGGACGACCTTCTTCCTTGAGAAGGTCGAGGTCGAAGAGCAACATAGGCTTGCCGGCGAGAAGCTATCTGCGCAGGAAGGGAGCTGGCACAGCGGAAGGTCAACCTCGACAGCCACGAGGAGGACCTTGCCGCGCGCGAGCAATCACTTGGCGGGGCCCTCTAGGAGGCGAAGGACGCTGCCGCAGCTGTCGAGACCGCCAAGAAGGAACTGGAGGCGAAGGTGACGCAGCTGGAGGCTGACCTCAAGGCTAGAGGCGAAGAGATCGCCGCGCTCAAGCTTGAGTGGGAGAAGGACGCCCACAGCCACTCAGAGCTGTAGGTCCGCCTCGCCGAGAAGGGCAAGGAGCTTGCCGCCGCTAAGGACTCCAACGCTGATCTTGAGTTGAAGCTGACCACTTTGACCAAGACGCTGGACGGCGCCATGGAGCGGGAGGTGACCCTGAAGGAGGAGATCAGGGCTGAGAAGGCGTTGCTGGAGAGTGCTACCGTCACCCAGAACATCTTCAGGGAGACCGTCGAGCACTGGACGGAGGGTCTTGTCAATGCTGCCGCAGATATCGACGGGGAGCTGGCGCAGCTGGGGGCGGAGTATCTCGGGTATTCCTCCGACGAGAACCTCCACCCCAGCGCCAAGCACACGCTGTTCTTCAAAGGCGTGGCGACGGCCCTCCAGCAACTCCGGGAGAAGATCCCAAAGCAGCTGGCGGACAAGTCGCGCAAGCTCTGCGCGGGAGCCCTGCAGAAGGTGTTGATGAAGGTAGCCTTCCGCAACCCGGGCCTCAACCTCACCAACGTCCTCAAGACCCTGCCGCCGGACGCTGATCTGGAGGCGCTCAAGGCCCTTGTCGCACCCATTGTGGACAAGGTGAGCGGGATCAAGAGGGTTGAGGGCGATCGCGCGGACTAGGCTGCCTGTTTTCTTCTTTCCTTGTCGCTGCTGATTATGTTATGAAAACAATCTGTTAGGGCTGCGACAAGCTATCTTTGTAGTATAACTCTATTTTGGGTAATGGTTGCAACATTATTTCCTTTACTTGATGTGACGCCCGAAGACCGACGTCCCAGAAGATTCCAGAAGATTCCAGATGTTTCGGGTTCTCCCGTGTGTTTCTTTTGTGCTTGTGTTATTTATTTTTGCATTGCATCATGTCATCATGCCATCATGTCATATTTATTTTTGCATCTCAACTTAAATAAATTGTGTGGACCTTCGGTCCATTTAAATCGAGGGAACGATGAATTCTCTTTATAACATATAAAAGCCTCTCAATATTATTAGGGAGCTATATTAAATATTTCATTTGTGTGGAATTAACCCAACACACTTGCATATCTTCCCTATTTTGTTGGAACCTTTTTTGTTGGGTTGGTAATATACCATAAAACCGTACAAAAATGTTCCATCATTTATTTTCTGTTCATGGCCTCCTTTCTTATTTTTTGGACTCTCTCTATTTATTTATTTTTCTGCTAAGAAATTAACAGAGGATCTCCAGCCGCTGGCCTCTAGGCCTCTTAGCAGTTCCCAGCCAGCCTCCTGGCCCAAGGTCCAGCCGCCCCTTGTCTCAACCCTAGGCCCGACCCCAGGCTCCCTTCTCTCCTCTTAACATCGCCCCGGCCCAATTCCTCCTGCCCATCCGGCCCGTTCCCGCTCCCGTAACCCTAGCGCTCAGCGCTCGCTCTCACCCCTCGCTCTTTCCCTAGCGCCGCACCCCATCTTCCCCGATCCCCTCTGGCCCCTCGTCCCCATCTCTCACCAGCGCGGCGCCCGACCCCAGCGCTCGATCCCGACCGCCCCTGCCTCGCTTCTCCCACTCGCTCGAACCCCCGCAGCCCGCCGCGTCCTCCAGCGCCGGCCAGGGGCCCTCGCCGTCCGCTCGTCGAGGTACTGCGCAGCCGCCGTCCCGGCGTTTCCCCTCGCCGATCGCCGCCTCCTGGCCCTCCTCCTTCGTCAAGCCGCCGCCGGTCGCCGCGGCCACCGCGTCCCTCCTCGAGCTCCCTCCTGCCGAGCGCCCCGCCAGGCCCTCGCCTCGCCCCTCGAGCGTCGGAGCGGTGCCTCCCTCAGGCCGCCGCGCCTCCCTCTTCCTCGCCAAGGCGCGCGCGCCCGCACCTCCTTCTGTCGCCCGGCCGTCCTGCCGCCATGGACGGGGCGCAGCCGCGTCTCCAGCACGTGCCGGCCCTCAGGCCCTCCTCCTCCATCGCCAAGGCCTCGCCTCCAGCCCCTCATCGCCGTGCTGCTGCCATGGCCTCGTCG
Organism: Secale cereale; assembly: GCA_902687465.1. Classification (NCBI taxonomy): domain Eukaryota; kingdom Viridiplantae; phylum Streptophyta; class Magnoliopsida; order Poales; family Poaceae; genus Secale; species Secale cereale. The sequence continues at coordinate 328,885,170 of LR738711.1, read as the reverse complement.
TCCCGAGCAGCCTCCTCGCCGTGACCATGACCGTGGATGTTGCTGCTGTTTTGTCTTTTCACTAAGTCCCAGGTTGAACATGTACATCTACAAACGAGTAACGATGGCAGCCCGAAGCACTGAGTACCTCTACGATGACCCGAACATCTACATAATACGAGTACATCTACCGGCGCGACAAGTTCCTACTACATGCATGTACCACTACCGTCGCCGAGACCGCAAGTACCACTACATGGACGTGTACCCCTACGTCAACTACGACGCCGCAAGTACCACGACTACCGGATGCCCCAAGTACCACGACGCCGATGACCTTCAAGTTCGACTACCGTCGCCGTGTACCCCTACCGATGATTGTGTACCACTACTTCCTCTCCGAACGTGAACGCCTACTTCCTCTATGACACGTGAACGACTTCTTCCTCTACGTCCCTCGACGACTCGAACCGCCCCGTGAACGTTTGTTCCGAAGGTATAACCCCGAGTCGACCCCGTGGATGATCGCTTGTGAATGTGTGTTGTATGAGATGTTTTCCTTGTTTGCGCCGTGTCCGTTGTGCCCTCTTTTGTCGCCGACCCGTGGGAACCCGGTGACGGGATCACCCCACCTTCCATCTTGTTTCGCTCGTTCACTCCACCTTTGCTTTTGCGCCAGTCTCTTGACGAGTTACCGGAACCGAGATGTTGCCGTTGCATCATTTTCGGATCGTTGCCGTGGCACCCTTTCCTTCCTCCACGGTGACAATTACCTCCTTATCATCTTCACGTCAACTTTTACTAAAATTTGCATAAAACTTAATCATGTCATCTGCATCATGTTAACAACATTAAAATGTGTGAATTGTTGTTTGCTTAAAATTGCTAAACATGCTCATGGGGATTTTTCCGGAATTTGTTGTTATTTCCGGCCTCATTTAAAATGTCTAAATAGGTAGTTTGTTTTGCTTCACCTCTTGCCATGTTAACAAACATTTAATCTTGTCTTGTAAATAAATGAGAGTCAACTAAATAATTAAAATGTGGTGTTTCGTCAATATGCAACTCGTTGCATATTGAGCTCCACTTAACTTGTAGTCTTGTTTGTGCACCTTTGCCATGACATGCATATTTAAACCGGACATGCATCATACTTGGATGTGCATCGTATGACTTGCTTGTGATTGTGTGTTTACCGTGTTGTTTGCTTCTTTTGGGTTGCTTCTTTTGTTAGCTTCGGTTTCGTTCCGGAGTTGTGAGGATTCGCTCGACTTTGTTGCTCCGTCTACTTAATGGAACCGTTCTTCTCCCTTGCGGAATCCCAGGCAAGATGATCATACCCTTGGATACCTTTACTACCATTGCCATGCTTAGTTGTCTCGATGCTATCGTTACATGTCGCGCTACCCATTTTTTATGTCAGCCTCTCCGTGTTGCCATGAAACCTCTAACCTTTTGAAACCTTCCTAGCAAAACCACTGTTTGGCTATGTTACCCGCTTGCTCAGCCCCTCTTATAGCGTTGTTAGTTGCCGGTGAAGATGAAGCTCGTTCCAGGAGGGAACTTATTGTTGGAATATCACAATATCTATTATTATTATTATTATTATTAACACACCTATATACTGGGCATGGGTGGAAGGCTTGGCCTTTTGCTCGGTGTTTTGTTCCACTCATGCCACCTTAGGCGCCGATAAACCGGCATTATGTTCCTTGATTTTGCGTTCCTTACACGATGGGTGGATGGGGACCCCTTGACAGTTCGACTTTGAATAAAACTCCTCCAGCAAGGCCCAACATTGGTTTTAATTTGCTCATAATAACAACTTAATTAATTAATTAAATTGCATAGGGGGTCGCGTCCCCGGGTTCTTAATTCTACATAGCAGGGGGGCCAGTGCTGATGGTGTTGGTCCCAAACGGGGAGCCTGCGGGGCCACCACGGGGAAACTCGAGGTTTGGCTCCCGTACCTTCACCCATCTGATCGTGGCCTGAGACGAGATACGAGCGGCTACTATCAGGGTGTCGACACACCAGGAGGTCTTGCTGGACTTGTTTTACCATTGTCGAAATGTCTTGTGCTACCGGGATGCCGAGCCTGATCGGTTTTCCCTAAGATAAGGAGTGATGATAGTATATTTATCACTTCAGCTAATCATGAGAGCTTGTGATGGGCTAAGTTGGGACACCCCTGTAGGGTTATGATCTTTCGAAAGCCATGCCCGCGGTTATGTGGCAGATTGGAATTTGTTAATGTCCGGTTGTAGAAAACTTGACAGAGGATCCAAAGTAAAATACACAACTGTATGAGTAACCGTGACTGTCTCTTTTCATTTTGAGAAGAGAACACGGTGGGGTTATGTTTGATTCGTATGTAGTTCAGGATCTTTAGCGATCACTACTTTTGCGACCGTTTGCGTAGATGCTCTTCTTCTTCTTGTACTCGTAAGTTAGCCACCATATTATGCTTAGCCACTGCTGCAACCTCACCACCTTACCTCTTCCTGCCCATAAAGCTTTGCTAGTCTTGATACCCATGGTTATGGGATTGCTGAGTCCTCGTGGCTCACAGATACTACAACACCAGATGCAGGTTCAGCCGAGTATGAAGCAGGAGCTGGTTCAAGTACTTTACTGGGAGTTCGATGAAGAGAGTGGTCGTATGCTTGTGATGTTTTCGACGATCAGTAGTGGTTTATACTAGGATTCGATCTAGACCTGTGGCTTCATGTTTGTTTGGTATCTTGTCTTTTGGATCTTACCCTTAGATGGGCTGTGATGTTTTGAATGATGTTTTGCTTATGTAATGGATTGTGTGAAGTGGCGAGTGTAAGCCAACTATCTCCTTTGTATTTTAATCCCTCTTTTACATGAGTCGTGCAAAGATACCAAACTTGCGATCATTCCAGAATGGTCTTATATCTTTAAGTCGTGCCTCGACACGTAGGAGATATAGTCCCATCCTGGGCGTTACAAGTTGGTATCAGAGCCTTCTCCGACCTAGAAGCCCCCACTGATTGATCGAATCGTTGACGGTTGAGTCTAGGCACACACTTGAAATATTTTGAGTCCTATATTTATATCAGAGAGTAGGATTTATTTTGCTCCTCATCTCTTTTCACTCTGGTGAGGACTCCTGATGATTACTCTTGTCTCTTCTACTCTCAAAAAGATGCACCAATTTTTTTTTAGGGTCTCGCGAGTATTGTTTGGATTGTTCCGATGTCTTTGTGACGAGAACATTGTTCTCGATGCCTCCTGTCATTTAGGGGTTGTGGCAGTGTCCCGGGGAGTTGAGCTCCGAGGTGTTGTCGTCACAAATCCATCACAGCAGTACTAGAATACTTAAGACGACCGACATCGAAAACTCTCCTATGCGGTTAGTGGCAAGATAACCCCGACATCACCCAGTACTGGGGAGGTAATTCGGGAGTATTGCCATAGCTTGTATGGTGGATGCGTTTCGAAGGTCCGAGGTAGACAGTTTCCGGAAACAACTGGTTATGTGTTGAAGGATGGATACAGCTGGATGTAGGATTAGAGTTGAGTGCGCGGTGCTTTCCCTGTATCCCCAACACCTGATTGCATAACTGGAAACTTTCGGAAATTAATAGGTGGGTTCATCTAGTAGTTCTAGGCATTCTTCCAACGAATGCATGATATGAAGTTCGGGGTTCTACATTGAGTGAAGTGGTTTTTTGGGCTTGTTCCGATCGGGAGTTGCATCTTAAAGGGTCCTTGGCTATGCTCATCCGGGGATTGCAAAACCCTTTTGTAACACGTTCCATGAGCTTCAGCACGAATATATGGAATGAAGCTTCTATCTTGTATTTGTTCTATCTGCTCCTTGTTTCTTTTTATTTATCTTTTGTTCTTCCAAGTGGCTTCTCGACAAGTTGATGTACCTGTGTAATTCATTCGTTCAACTCTCTGTCCGGATAGATATGTTGCAACATAATCTTCTTCATAAACATATCTATCCTTTGTTCTTGTTTTGATTCTGGTATTCGAGTTGCTTCGATGTCAAATGTTGATCCCATACCTTTCCTAATCGGTGTTCTCATATTTCTATGGGAGTGCTAATTCTTCTTGACCATCAAGATCTTCATGTTAATCCTTTTCAACCGGTGTGCCTTCTTTTCAAGTTATTCCATACGGACGTCGTTGAGAAATCTGACGATTGTCTGTTTCATTCATTCCAAGTTGTCTTTGTTTCCCCACCCTCCCACCCTTCTTCTTCTTCTTGGAGCCAGATTTTCTTAAATGAAGTATCCATTTTATTCATGTGATATTTCTTCATTCATTTCCTTCAATGTTCTTATCCGGTGTTTTATCGTGAAGATGCTTAAGAGTTTCAAGTTCATCATTTCTCCATTCTCGTTTCTTCTCTGGTGGATGTAATTCAAGATTTCGGTGTTGATCTTATCCTTTTCCTCATTTCATAATGCTTTCTTATTCTGATGCACCAATTAATCATTCTCCTCTTGCTATTCATATCCGGAGTGCTGAAGATTCATAATTCCATTCTTAACCCGTTCAAACTATTTTTGAGGATTGTTATCTTATTCAAGCCATTTAATTCAACCGGTGCAATATCTATTAAGCAATCTTTTTCAATGGTGATTTTCTTTGAGTGGGCTCTAACCCACAAGTCTTTTCCCAGGATCTTACCTGACTCTTCTTTTTTCCGGAGTTATACTCAAATTCTTTTCAAAGTGTGACGTAAGAATGATTTACATCAGTCACATGCCTTCTCCAAGCTTGTTTTCAATTATTTCCACCTTTAGTTCCACCTTCCTCTTGTCATTCGTCCAGAGTGCTCAACAATTCTTATGGCATTTCTCGTCTTCATTCTCAACATTTGGAGACCAGAGAAGTGTTTCTCTTAAATCTTGGCCCGTCCTCTTGAAGGTTCATGTTTCTAGCTTCATGCCATCCTCATTATTGTTCGGATTGTGAGGAATTATTTTCATACCCATCCGAAGCATTTCATGAATTCTTCTTATTGTGATCCTCCGAAGGCCATCATTTCAGACGGATTCTTCGTTCTCAGTTTTCAACTTCGCCCTCGAAATATTCTTCATTGATGCCTCTTCGTTCGTCTCCATATTATTATGGTGGTCCTTTCAAGATTACCCTTCCGTTGTTATCGTTTTAATTCACTCGTTCTTTTCATAATCCTACCGGTGCTTTGTTGAAGATTTACCCAAACTTGTGCGAGATCTCTCTTAATTCTTTCCAACGAGAATAAGTAGTATGCCAAATCCTTTGGTTGTCATCAATTTAAATTGATGAAGGATATGCATGACATAATTCTTATTCTTATTCCTTCAAGGTGATTTAATTCTTTTGTCTGGAGCTTGTTCATCATATCATATCCTTGGTTCTAAGTTCTTCATCTTGTTTTCCGGAGCTCCAAGTTATTTCAATTATATCATTTCAAAACTCCATCTAATTCATCGCAGGCCTTGAATCTTATTCTTTTCATCTTTCACTTCTCATGCTTTCATTACCGGAGTTCTCATGGTGGTTCTTCATCATTTAATTCATCCTCGAAGTCTTCATCAACATTCTTGTTGGAGCTCAAGCATTCTTCATCATGCTTCCAATTGCAATTCTTTATCTTTTCAGATGGTGTTATGTCATTCTTGACAATTCCTTCATGTTTCATGATTCACGAGTTGTTAGGAATGGGATATTTAAAACCATCATTTTCCTTGTTCAGGAGATCCTTTCAACCCCTCTTTTTTTTATTTCTTGGAGTTATCTTGGGTTCTATTTCACCTAAAAGCTTTCCCAGAGAATTGTTGCTATTATGGTGCTTATAAATGACCCAAGTTCTTCATTTATTATTCCGGCGAAATAAGTTGTTCGTCTCCTTGTTGATCACAATCCAAGCAATTCATTTCTGTTAGTGGCCGGTTGTCACCTCATAATTTTGAGATGTTTTCCATAAGCCCACATCAAGCTTATTCTTTTCGTTGTTGAATTCCAACAACTCCGTTCATCCCTTCTTCCTAAGGATGCTCTTCCAAATTCATTCGTGGGAGAAGTTGTCATTTTCTTCTCCGTTCTCTTTCTTCCCAACGACCTAGCATTCTATTCTTTCATTCCGGAGGCATTGTTATATTGCTCTCTCCAAACCATCATATCGTTTTATCGAGATTATGTTCTTTCCCTTGCTTATCATTTAACTGGAGTGTTGTGTCCTTGTTCAAGTTCTCTCATCTTATCTAGTTTTTCCTCTGTTTTCAACCGGAGTGTTGTCTGAATCCTTCTTACCCCTTGTGCCATTCTTTCATTTGTTTCAGAGGCCGTGTGTTGTTGATTTCATCAAGTATCATTTCCATCTCCTCAAGTTCTTGTTAATTCCTCCTATTTCAGACGGAGTGCTGTCCAAATTATGTCATTCTTATTCCTTGGCTATACCGTTGCAGTTTCATATTCTTTTGGTTCGTAAGCTCTCGTCTAATGTCTTTCAGCCTTCAAGGTTCTCATAATGCTCCTTGTTCCTCTTTCTAACAGAGTGTTTTCAACTTCGTTCATCTCCGTTGTACTCTTTCTTTCAAGATTGTTCAACCTCTCAAGGTTCTTTGGTTTTCACTCGTCTGTCAAAGAAGCAACTTTGTTTTACCTCTTCCTCTTCCGTTTTTACTCGGTGCTATCTCTAGGATCTCGGGTCAAGATCCTCTGTTAGTGTGGGAGAGTTGTGACGCCCGAAGACCGACGTCCCAGAAGATTCCAGAAGATTCCAGATGTTCCGGGTTCTCCCGTGTGTTTCTTTTGTGCTTGTGTTATTTATTTTTGCATTGCATCATGTCATCATGCCATCATGTCATATTTATTTTTGCATCTCAACTTAAATAAATTGTGTGGACCTTCGGTCCATTTAAATCGAGGGAAGGATGACTTCTCTTTATAACATATAAAAGCCTCTCAATATTATTAGGGAGCTATATTAAATATTCCATTTGTGTGGAATTAACCCAACACACTTGCATATCTTCCCTATTTTGTTGGAACCTTTTTTGTTGGGTTGGTAATATTCCATAAAACCGTACAAAAATGTTCCATCATTTATTTTCTGTTCATGGCCTCCTTTCTTATTTTTTGGACTCTCTCTATTTATTTATTTTCTGCTAAGAAATTAACAGAGGATCTCCAGCCGCTGGCCTCTAGGCCTCTTAGCAGTTCCCAGCCGGCCTCCTGGCCCAAGGTCCAGCCGCCCCTTGTCTCAACCCTAGGACCGACCCCAGGCTCCCTTCTCTCCTCTCAGCGTCGCCTCGGCCCAATTCCTCCTGGCCCATCCGGCCCGTTCCCGCTCCCGTAACCCTAGCGCTCAGCGCTCGCTCTCACCCCTCGCTCTTTCCCTAGCGCCGCACCCCATCTTCCCCGATCCCCTCTGGCCCCTCATCCCCATCTCTCACCAGCGCAGCGCCCGACCCCAGCGCTCGATCCCGACCGCCCTGCCTCGCTTCTCCCTCTCCCTCGAACCCCCGCAGCCCGCCGCATCCTCCAGCGCCGGCCAGGGGCCCTCGCCGTCCGCTCGCCGAGGTACTGCGCAGCCGCCGCCCCGACGTTTCCCCTCGCCGACCGCCGCCTCCTGGCCCTCCTCCTTCGTCACGCCGCCGCCGGGCGCCACGGCCACCGCGTCCCTCCTCGAGCTCCCTCCTGTTGAGCGCCCCGCCAGGCCCTCGCCTCGCCCCTCCAGCACCGGAGCAGTGCCTCCCTCAGGCCGTCGAGCCTCCCTCTTCCTCGCCAAGGCGCGCGCGCCCGCGCCTCCTTCCGTCGCCCGGCCGTCCAGCCTCCATGGACGGGGCGCAGCCACGTCTCCAGCACGTGCCGGCCCTCTGGCCCTCCTCCTCCATCGCCAAGGCCTCGCCTCCAGCACCTCATCACCGTGCTGCTGCCATGGCCTCGTTGTCCCGAGCAGCCTCCTCGCCGTGACCATGACCGTGGATGCTGCTGCTGTTTTGTCTTTTAACTAAGTGCTAGGTTGAACATGTACATCTACAAACGAGTAACGATGGCAGCCCGAAGCACTGAGTACCTCTACGATGACCCGAACATCTACATAATACGAGTACATCTACCGACGCGACAAGTTCCCACTACATGCTTGTACCACTACCGTCGCCGAGACCACAAGTACCACTACATGGACGTGTACCCCTACGTCAACTACGACGCCGCAAGTACCACGACTACCGGATGCCCCAAGTACCACGACGCCGATGACCTTCAAGTTCGACTACCGTCGCCGTGTACCCCTACCGATGATTGTGTACCACTACTTCCTCTCCGAACGTGAACGCCTACTTCCTCTACGACACGTGAACGACTTCTTCCTCTACGTCCCTCGACGACTCGAACCGCCCCGTGAACGTTCGTTCCGAAGGTATAACCCCGAGTCGACCCCGTGGATGATCGCTTGTGAATGTGTGTTGTATGAGATGTTTTCCTTGTTTGCGCCGTGTCCGTTGTGCCCTCTTTTGTCGCCGACCCGTGGGAACCCGGTGACGGGATCACCCCACCTTCCATCTTGTTTCGCTCGTTCACTCCACCTTTGCTTTTGCCCCGGTCTCTCGACGAGTTACCGGAACCGAGATGTTGCCGTTGCATCATTTTCGGATCGTTGCCGTGGCACCCTTTCCTTCCTCCACGTTGACAATTACCTCCTTATCATCTTCATGTCAACTTTTACTAAAATTTGCATAAAACTTGATCATGTCATCCGCATCATGTTAACAACATTAAAATGTGTGAATTGTTGTTTGCTTAAAATTGCTAAACATGCTCATGGGGATTTTTCCGGAATTTGTTGTTGTTATTTCCGGCCTCATTTAAAATGTCTAAATAGGTAGTTTGTTTTGCTTCACCTCTTGCCATGTTAACAAACATTTAATCTTGTCTTGTAAATAAACGAGAGTCAACTAAATAATTAAAATGTGGTGTTTCGTCAATATGCAACTCGTTGCATATTGAGCTTCACTTAACTTGTAGTCTTGTTTGTGCACCTTTGCAATGACATGCATATTTAAACCGGACATGCATCATACTTGGACGTGCATCGTATGACTTGCTTGTGATTGTGTGTTTACCGTGTTGTTTGCTTCTTTCTGGTTGCTTCTTTTGTTAGCTTCGGTTTCGTTCCGGAGTTGTGAGGATTCGCTCGACTTTGTTGCTCAGTCTACTTCATGGAACCGTTCTTCTCCCTTGCGGAATCCCAGGCAAGATGATCATACCCTTGGATACCTTTACTACCATTGCCATGCTTAGTTGTCTCGATGCTATCGTTACATGTCACGCTACCCATTTTTTATGTCAGCCTCTCCTTGTTGCCATGAAACTTCTAACCTTTTGAAACCTTCCTAGCAAAACCACTGTTTGGCTATGTTACCCGCTTGCTCAGCCCCTCTTATAGCGTTGTTAGTTGCAGGTGAAGAAGAAGCTCGTTCCAGGAGGGAACTTGTTGTTGGAATATCACAATATCTATTATTATTATTAACACACCTATATACTGGGCATGGGTGGAAGGCTTGGCCTTTTGCTCGGTGTTTTGTTCCACTCATGCCACCTTAGGCGCCGATAAACCGGCATTATGTTCCTTGATTTTGCGTTCCTTACACGATGGGTGGATGGGGACCCCTTGACAGTTCGACTTTGAATAAAACTCCTCCAGCAAGGCCCAACATTGGTTTTAATTTGCTCATAATAACAACTTAATTAATTAATTAAATTGCATAGGGGGTCGCGTCCCCGGGTTCTTAATTCTACATAGCAGGGGGGCCAGTGCTGATGGTGTTGGTCCCAAACGGGGAGCCCGCGGGGCCACCACGGGGAAACTCGAGGTTTGGCTCCCGTAGCTTCGCCCATCCGGTCGTGGCTTGAGACGAGATACGTGCGGCTACTATCAGGGTGTCGACACACTAGGAGGTCTTGCTGGACTTGTTTTACCATTGTCGAAATGTCTTGTGCTACCGGGATGCCGAGCCTGATCGGTTTTCCCTAAGATAAGGAGTGATGATAGTATATTTATCACTTCAGCTAATCGTGAGAGCTTGTGATGGGCTAAGTTGGGACACCCCTGCAGGGTTATGATCTTTCGAAAGCCGTGCCCGCGGTTATGTGGCTGATTGGAATTTGTTAATGTCCGATTGTAGAAAACTTGACAGAGGATCCAAAGTAAAATACACAACTGTGTGAGTAACCGTGACTGTCTCTTTTCATTTTGAGAAGAGAACACGGTGGGGTTATGTTTGATTCGTATGTAGTTCAGGATCTTTAGCGATCACTACTTTTGCGACCGTTTGCGTAGATGCTCTTCTTCTTCTTGTACTCGTAAGTTAGCCACCATATTATGCTTAGCCGCTGCTGCAACCTCACCACCTTACCTCTTCCTACCCATAAAGCCTTGCTAGTCTTGATACCCATGGTTATGGGATTGCTGAGTCCTCGTGGCTCACAGATACTACAACACCAGATGCAGGTTCAGCCGAGTATGAAGCAGGAGCTGGTTCAAGTACTTCACTGGGAGTTCGATGAAGAGAGTGGCCGTATGCTTGTGACGTTTTCGACGATCAGTAGTGGTTTCTACTAGGATTCGATCTAGACCTATGGCTTTATGTTTTTTTGGTATCTTGTCTTTTGGATCTTACCCTTAGATGGGTTGTGATGTTTTGAATGATGTTTTGTTTATGTAATGGATTGTGTGAAGTGGCGAGTGTAAGCCAACTATATCCTTTGCATTTTAATCCCTCTTTTACATGAGTCGTGCAAAGATACCAAACTTGCGATCATTCCAGAATGGGCTTATATCCTTAAGTCGTGCCTCGACACGTAGAAGATATAATCCCATCCTTGGCGTTACACTTGATCCCTTGCTTTGTATGTTTTTGCCCTACGCTTTTAGGGAACTTGCCGATGCGGGCACCTTTGCCGCGAGCACTGAGTGCGGAACGTCAGTAGCCTGCTGGAGATGCCGTTACCGACAAGAAACCTTGTCGCAACCAGGTGCAGCTCTCTTAAGTTGTTGAGCAAACTCGAAACAATGTAAGGGCGCGCCACTAGTCGCAGCACACTTAAGTTGTTGAGCGGACTCAAAACAAAGTAAGGGCGCAACTAGCTACGAGTTGGTTCCTCCGCGCACAGGTTTTCCATACAAAGCACGGTCGTTCAAGGAAGATAACTTAAAAAATTAAAAATCTGATTGCTCAAACTTTGGCAACTTAGCTTTTCTGTTGTTTGCTTCCCGGCAAGGCAAAACTTTCTTGAATGATGCCTGGTCCATACCGCCACCTTCCCCCCCGGCAAACTTGTGCATGAGGGAACCTTCCCTTCCTTGAGAAAAAGGAAAGAAGAGAAAATACAGATATGGAGCCTTAAGGCTCGTTATGGCTTACCTGGGGTAGGTGCTGCACAAAGCGTCAGATAACACATGCAAAATATAGAAAGCATGAAATTGACAAGATGTACAGAGCACATGAGCTTTACTTATGCGCGGGGTCTGCGCCCGGCTTTGTACAAAGGATTACATGCAACAGCGGCAAGACTTGTACAAAAGGTGGTTGCCGGAACGGGTCACGGCAACCGCGCCTTACGGGTAGAACTTACGAAGATGCTCGATGTTCCAGGAGTTGCTCACCGGAAAGCCATCTTCGGTCTCAAGGCGGACAGCGCCGGGCCTAGTGACTCGTTTCACTCGGTAAGGGCCTTCCCACTTCGGCGTCAACTTGTTGGAATTCTTGGCGGACTGAACGCGCCGAAGAACAAGGTCGCCTTCCTCGAGGCTTCTGGCGTTAACTTTGCGGCTATGGTAGCGGCGCAAAGCTTGCTGGTAGCAAGCAGCTCGTACAGCATCCTAAAGACGGTCTTCCTCAAGGAGCAGCGCGTCATCTTGCCGCAGCTGCTCTTGCTCGAGCTCATCATAAGCGAGCACTCGAGGTGACCCGTATACGAGTTCCGTGGGGAGAACTGCCTCTGCTCCATAGACTAGAGCGAAAGGTGTTTGTCCAGTGGCTCGATTTGGCATCGTTCTGATCGACCAAAGAACCACCGGCAGCTCCTTGATCCAGTTTCTTCCACACTTGTGCAGCCTGTCGAAAGTTCTGGTCTTGAGGCCACGCAGCAGTTCAGCATTTGCCCTCTCCGCTTGACCGTTGCTTCTCGGGTGAGCAACAGAAGCGAAGCAGACCTTGGCGCCAAGATCTTGGACGTACTGCATGAAGGTGCGGCTCGTGAATTGCGTACCGTTGTCGGTGATCATCCTGTTAGGGATTCCGAAGCAGCAAACAATCGACCTGAAGAACTTGACTGCTGACTATGCGGTCACCTTTCTCACTGGTTCCACTTCCGGCCACTTTGTGAACTTGTCGATCGCAACGTACAAGTAATCAAAGCCCCCGGCTGCGCGGGGAAAGGGGCCGAGGATGTCGAGCCCCCAGACCAAAAATGGCCAGGATAAAGGGATCGTCTAGAGAGCTTGAGCTGGCTGGTATATCTGCTTGGAATGGAACTGGCACGCTTCACACTTGGTTACTTGTGAAGTTGCATCCTGGAGGGCTTCCGGCCAAAAGAAACCTTGCCGGAATGCTTTGCCGGCAAGTGCTCTTGTGCCAATGTGGTGACCACATATGCCTCCATGTATCTCTGCCAACAGCTTTTGTCCGTCTTCCCGGGGAATACACTTCAGTTTCACACCGTTGAGTCTTCTTCTGTACAGTGTGTTGTCAACAAGCTGGTACATACTTGACTGCCGGGCTACTCTATCTGCTTCTTCTTGCTCTTCGGGAAGTTCTCATGTCTGGAGAAAACGGACGATCTGCTGTGCCCATGCTGGAGCTTGTGGCTCGACAACAAGGACTAAAGGCACATCTGCTACTGCGGGAACATCCGCTTCTACGGCGAGAACATGCGGCTCAGCCGGAGCTTGATGTTCCCCGGCAAGCTTGCCGGAGCAAAACTTGTCGGGAGTGTTTGCTTCAACGAAACAAGCCCTGGGGCTTGCCGGAGCAGACTGCTCCTCAGCATTCCTGGCGTTGATCTTGGGGACCTTCTTGGTGGCGGCTTGGGGAAGCTCTGCCGGAAAATAGTCAACAGAAATCAACTTCCTCTTCTTGCTTTGTCCAGTTGATGGTGTTACGGATGGTTGAGTCAGCTTGAGCACAAAGATCACTGGTTCCACAGGTAACTTAAGTGCGGCACACTTTGATAGGCTATCGGCGATGTCATTCTGAGCTCTTGGTACATGCTCCATCTGCAGGTCGTCAAAGTGCTCTTCTAGCTTTCACACTTCGTCAACGTAAGCTTCCATCAACGGACTCTGATAATTCTTGTTCACTTGGTGGACGACAAGCTGCGAGTCACCCCTGATAATGAGCTTCTTGATCCCAAGGTCTGCCGCGATCCTGAGACCGGCAAGCAAACCTTCATACTCTGCAGTATTGTTTGTTGCTTGCTCCTTGGGAAAGTGCATTTGGACTATGTACTTGAGGTGCTCTCCGGTGGGTGCGACAAGCAGCACGCCAGCACCGGCGCCTTGCAGCGAGAAGGCACCATCAAAGTACATCAGCCACTCTCTGCTTGCTTCCTTGACGGGGATGCTCGTTTCTGGAATCTCTTCATCTGATGTTGGCGTCCACTCTGCTATGAATTCTGCCAATGCTCTGCTCTGGATAGTTGAAGTGCTCTCAAACTTGAGGCCAAAGCTTGACAGTTCCAATGCCCACTCAACAATCCTGTCTGTTGCTTCTGGATTCTGCAGTATCCTCTTCAGCGGAAAGCGAGTGACAACTGTTATCTCATGTGCTTGGAAGTAATGGCGCAGCTTTCTCGAGGCCATGAGAAGGCCGAAAACCAACTTCTGCACACCAGAGTACCTTGACCTAGCCCCCTGCAGAAGGGAACTGACAAAGTAAACTGGGCGCTGCACCATTTTCTTCCGTATCTCCTCTTGCGCCTGCGTAGATCCATCTTTGTCGGGACCAGAGCTTGTCGAGGAAGCCCCCTGCTTGTCGCTGGATGCACTTGCTGCAGTTGCTGGCTCATCATGTGCCTCCCTCTCCGCTACTAACGCAGCACTAACCACTTGATTGGTTGCCGCTAGGTACAGCAGCAATTTCTCTTGTGGCTTACGTGCGACAAGTATTGGAGTGGAGGACAGGTACCTCTTGAAGTCTTGCAGCGCAGCCTCCGCTTCCGGAGTCCATTTCATTGGACCCGCCTTTTTCAAAATTTTGAAAAACGGCAGGGCGCGCTCAGCTGACTTAGAGATAAACCTACTGAGAGCAGCCACGCAACCGGCAAGTCTTCGTACATCCTTGACGCGCTTCGGTGCTTCTATCTGCTCAATGGCCTTGATCTTGTCGGGATTGGCTTCAATTCCCCACTGAGACACGAAGAACCCGAGAAGCTTGCCGGAAGGGACTCCAAACACACACTTCTCGGGGTTGAGCTTGAGCTGGATCTTGCGCAGATTTGCAAAAGTCTCATCCAAATCTTGAATCAGGGTTGCCCTGTCTTTCCTCTTGACCACTATGTCATCCATGTATGCCTCTACATTTCTATGAATCTGTGGCTCAAAAGCTGTATGGACTACCCTTGCAAATGTTGAACCAGCATTCTTCAAACCAAAAGGCATCCGTATGAAACAGTACGTGCCACATGGAGTGATGAATGCGGTCTTCTCCTCATCCTCTTCTGCCATGAAGATCTGATGATATCCTGAGTATGCGTCAAGAAATGAAAGCAAATCACATCCGGCCGTGGAGTCAACAATCTAGTCAATGCGCGGAAGGGAAATGGGTCTTTGGGACAAGCTTTATTCACATCGGTGAAGTCGATACAAAGCCTCCATTTCCCGTTTTCCTTACGCACGACTACTGGATTGGCCAACCACGTAGGATGGAGCACTCCTCTGACAAGGCCTGCTTCTTCCAACTTCTTGATCTCTTCTGCTATGAATTCTTGGCGCTCCACTGCTTGTTTCCGGACTTTCTGCTTGACGGGCCGCGTGTGAGGACAGACGGCAAGCTTGTGCTCAATTACTTTCCTGGGAACACAGGGGATGTCAGACGGTTGCCATGCAAACACGTCGACGTTCGCCCGCAGGAAAGCAGCGAGCGCGCTTTCCTATTTAGGGTCAAGCGTGGCACTGATGGTGAAGGTACCACCAGTGCCATCCTCCTTGGCGGACACCTTCTTGGTCTCTAGCGGAGCTGCCATCGTCTTCTTACACTTGCCGGTGGAGCTCGATGGCGCGTCCTCGACGGTAGCGCAGCACTCCGAAGAGGTGCGCTTGCCGGAGTGGGCCCCAGAGCTCTTGCCGGACTTGGTCTTCTTCTTCCCCCCGGGAGCTTCAGCGGCAAGTGTCTTGCTATCTGTTGTGGCTGCTGCTTCTTGGTAGATCTTGTCGGCGCAGATAAGGGCATCCTTCTTGTCGCCAGGGACAGAGATGACGCTTATCGGGCCGGGAATCTTCAATATATTGTATGCATAGTGAGAGGCTGCCATGAACTTGGCGAGTGCTGGACGGCCGAGTATCCCATTGTAAGGCAATGGAAAATTAGCAACGTCAAAAGTTACCCTCTCGGTCCTGAAGTTCAGCTCCCCGCCAAACGTCACTGGCAGCGTGATCTTCCCCTTCGGCTTGCTCCTTCCCGGGTTTATTCCTTGGAATGTGCCGGTCTCTTCGAGCTCGCTGTCAGGGATCTAGAGTTTCTGGAGTACAGTGGAGGAGATCAAGTTCAAGCCGGCCCCGCCGTCAACTAACATCTTAGTGACCTTGAGGTTGCGGATAGTTGGTGAAACCAACATCGGCAAGCACCCGACCGCAGTTGTGCGATCAGGGTGGTCCTCGATATCAAAGATGATAGGCGTGCTGGACCATTTCAGAAGCTTGCGCGATTCGACAGGTGGTTCTGCTGCATTAACTTCCCGCACTCACTGTTTGAGTTGGCGGTGAGAAGTATGCAGAGAAGCACCGCCGTCAATGCACAAGGCCTCTGTGGCTTTCTGGAACTCCTGCTCACTGGTCTCAACATCCTCCATGTCTTCATCGCCGTCGTCGTCTTCATCCTTGTCGCGGCCGCGGGTAGGTCTATCTCCTTGCCACTGCTTAGCTTTGCCGCGGCGTCCTCCCCGGCCGGCGAATGACCGCTTCTTGACGGATCCTCCATCACCTCCCTGGGCCTTCTCCTTGTCGCGTCGCTTGTACTCAGCCTTCTGCTGCTCGACGAGTTGTTCGACCCTCTTTCAGTTCTGGAGGTCATGGCCCTTGGTGCGGTGGATCTTGCAGTACTGCTTGTCGGTGCCGTCCTGCTTGTCGGCGGCCGCCACAGCCTGGCAGTTGGTGCATACGGCAGTCTCCTTGCCGGAGCTACCAACTTTGGCCTTGTCGGTGCCACCTCCGTTGCCGGACTGCTCAACGACTAGCACCTCTTTGTTTTTCTTCTTCCTGTTGTTCCGCCACCGGTTTTTCTTTGCCGGGGCAGCATCCTCGCTATCAGATCCCCCTGCGCCTGTATCCTCTCCGGGGAGTTTCCTCCCCTCCTCAGCACGTGCACACTTGTTGGCCAGGGCATAAAGCTCACTGACGTCTCTGATCTTGCACATCGCCATCTCCTCCCTCATCCTGCGGTTACGCACGTTCTGATGGAACGCGCTGATGATCGCGGTAGGGTGGATGTCTGGGATGTTGTGCTATACACGGTTGAATCTCTGGATATACTTGCGCAGGGGTTCTCCTTCCTTCTGGGCAAGAAGGTGAAGGTCACTTTCCTGCCCATGAGGTTTGTGGCCGCCTGTAAAGGCGCCGACAAACTGATGGCATAGGTCTGTCCAAGAAGAAATGGAATTGTCCGGCAAGTGCATGAGCCAGGATCTGACGTTGGGTTTGAGTACCAGCGGGAAGTAGTTGGCAAGGATCTTGTCGTCTCGTCCCCCGGCAGCTTGCACTGTGATGGTGTAGATGCTGAGGAACTCCGACGGATGCGTCTTGCCGTCGTACTTCTCTGGTACGTCTGGCTTGAAATTCTTCATGCCGGGCCACTGGACTTGCCGCAGCTCACGAGTAAATGCAGGACAACCTACCGTGTACGGCAAGTCTCCTGTTCCCCCTGGCGCATGCATGTCGACAGCGGGCCCATCGCGCTGGTCTGATTGGCGCCGCGCTTCTCTTCGGCGCTCGATGCGAGTACGAGCGTCTTCTTGTTGTCGCTCGTGGAGAACTTGGCGCTGATCGCGACGAGCTCGTGGATCTGATGACGCAGTGGAGTCATTGTCGATGTTGATCCGGCGAGTCGGCGATTTTGGCCTTTGGGGCGGAGAGTGCACGGTGGTTGCACCCCCACCGGTCTTGTCGCCATCGGCCCGCACCTGGCTGACTTGCCGCGGCTGCGATTTGCTCGGCTGCCGCGGAGTGTCGCCGTTGGCGAAGGCGTTGAGACTCTGAATGGTGGCCCTCCAGTCGTCAGCTTTGTCTGCCGCTGGAGGGAAGTCTAGAAGCAGTTGAGCTCGTGCTAGAGCTTCTACTGGAGTGGCGGGCAGCGGTGGCGAACGGTGCGAGGAGCGGGATATGCTCGGACTTCTAACTACGTTAGAAGGAGCAGTATCCCGTCCAGGCGATCGTGCCTTGCTCGTGCCAGCATGTTGGCATGCATGCTAGTCTTGAGCGTTCCGGGACCCACCAGCTTGACCTTGGCCCAGCAAGCGTATGGTACCGTGAGTACCATGACGCGGCCGGTCCCGTGCCTCCTGAGATGGGCGCGGTGCATGCACGGACGCCGAGGTCTTGGAGTGCGCCCGGTCGTCGTGGGAGCCGGCTACGCCGCCGATGGGCGGTGCAGCCTTGTCCTTGGACCTGGCAGCACCGTGAGTTCCCTCGTCGACGTCCGTTCTTCCGCCGGCGTCTACCCCACCAACTGTTGGCTCCGGCGGTGGTGGGATCGACGCGGACGGTCCAGCTGCCTCCGAAGCCTTCTTCTTCGGCGGCATGTCGATGAAGATGATGATGATCTAGCTCGTGTGGACGCCGGACCAGGTTCACACAACCTCGATGCACCCCCTACCTGGCGCGCCAAAGATGTCAGGGAAACTGATCCACCCACGAACACTTATGGGGACGGAGCCCCTTTTCGGTACGGCAGGGGGTGGAGATCGCACGAAGAGCAGATCGAGGCGAGACACACGAGCAGTTTACCCAGGTTCGGGCCGCACGGATGCGTAAAACACTACTCCTGCTTTGTGGATTGTATTTGGTTCTTGGCTCGGGAGCGCTGAGAGCTATAGTACACTCTAGCGGCTAACGAGACCGATTGTGAGAGTCTTCGAATGTCTAACCCCCTTTTACGTTGCGCATGGGCCTCCTTTTATATGCTCAAGGGGTCACCGACAGGTGGCAACGCAGTTGAGGGAAAAAATGGAAAGATGTTGTGGTTGGTACACCTACTCATACAGTGTTCCATACCTAACCTTGACGGCAGGGGACAACGGCATTAAATGCCCGTCGCCGTCGCCCAAACAGTGCAAAAATGTGCCGTCAGGGGCGCCACCGTTCGCCACGATGGCAACCTTGTCAGCGCCGCTTGCCACCGCGTACCCCTGGGTGCACAGCCTCCTGCCACGTACGCTTGGAAGGGTCCCAGAGCGACACGTGGGTGGATGAGCTGGAGCGCGGGTACAGAGTGGTAGCTTGCCGCGGCAAGCACCTTGCCGCGGTCGCTGTCTTGCCGCGTTCGGGAGCTTGCCGCTCACCGGGCCTTGCTGGGACGCGTGGCGCGTCGCGGCAAGTTCCTTGATATGCCTTGGTTGGCCTTCCCGACAAGCTCCTCTTGCCGGGGTCTTGTCTCTTTGGCTAGAATACTTTGTTCTTGAATGGCTCCAAAGGAACCACGGAAGACCGTGGCGGCCACCCGGCAAGCCTTGCCGCGGGGCGCTGCGACTGCCCGTGCACAAGTTCGGGATACTAAGGGTACCCCTACTTTAGTACACCGACACCTAGAGG
This sequence comes from Secale cereale, assembly GCA_902687465.1. Classification (NCBI taxonomy): domain Eukaryota; kingdom Viridiplantae; phylum Streptophyta; class Magnoliopsida; order Poales; family Poaceae; genus Secale; species Secale cereale. The sequence continues at coordinate 328,866,191 of LR738711.1, read as the reverse complement.
CAATAATAAAAGTATTATTATTATATTTCCTTGTTCATGATAATTGTCTGTTATTCATGCTTGAATTGTATTGTACGGAAACAGCGATACATGTGTGAATATATAGACCACAATGAGTCCCTGGTAAGCCTCTAGTTACTAGCTCGTTGATCAACAGATGGTCACGGTTTCCTGACCATGGACATAGGATGTCAGTGATAATGGGATCACATCATTAGGAGAATGATGTGATGGACAAGACCCAATTCTCAGCCTAGCACGAGATCGTGTAGTTCGTAATGCATAAGCTTTTCGGTGTCAAGTACTTATTCCTTAGACCATGAGGTTGTGCAACTCCCGGATGCCTTAGGAATACTTTGGGTGTGCCAAACGTCACAACGTAACTGGGTGACTATAAAGGTACGCATCGGGTATCTCCAAAAGTGTCTGTTGAGTTGGTATGAACCGAGACTGGGATATTGTCACTCCGTGTGACGGAGAGGTACCTCTGGGCCCACTCGGTAAGACATCATCATAATGAGCTCAAAGTGACTAAGGAGTTGGTCACGGGATGATGGATTACGGAACGAGTAAAGAGACTTGCCATGACGAGATTGAACAAGGTATCGGGAATACCGACGATCGAATCTCGGGCAAGTACCGTACCGATAGACAAAGGGAATAACATACGGGATTGAGTGAATCCTTAACACAGTGGTTCATCCGATGAAGATCATCGAGGAACACGTGGGAACCAACATGGGTATCCAGATCCCGCTGTTGGTTATTGACCGGAGAGTCGTCTCGGTCATGTCTGCGTGTCTCCCAAACCCGTAGGGTCTACACACTTAAGGTTCGGTGACGCTAGGGTTGTAGAGATACATGCACATGGAAAACCGAATGTTGTTCGGAGTCCCGGATGAGATCCCGGACGTCACGAGGAGTTCCGGAATGGTCCGGAGGTAAAGAATGATATATAGGAAGTCTAGTTTCGGCCATCGGGTGAACTCCGGGGGTCACCGGGAGTATCCCGGGACCACCGGAGGGGTCCCGGGGGTCCACCGGGTGGGGCCACCCATCCCGGTGGGTCCCCTAGGCCGCAAGGGGGAAGGGGCCAGCCCCTGGTGGGCTGGCGCACCACTTGGGCCCCCCTCCATGCGCCTAGGGTTGAAACCCTAGGGGGAGGGGGCGCCCCCTATGCCTTGGGGGGCAAGTCTGCCCCCCTGGCCGCCGCCCCACCCTGGAGATCTGATCTCCCAGTGCCAGCACCCCCCCTGGCCCCTATATATTGTGGGGGGGGGGGGGGCGAGAGGGCAGCCGCACCCCAAAGCTTATGGCGCCTCTCCCCCCTCCCGTCACACTTCCTACTCCTCCGCAGGGCGCCGGCGAAGCCCTCCAAGATTTCATGCTGCATCCACTACCACGCCGTCGTGCTGCTGGATCTCCGACGACCTCTCCTCCCCCCCTTGCTGGATCAAGAAGGAGGAGACATTGCTGTACCGTACATGTGTTGAACACGGAGGTGCCATCCGTTTGGCGCTAGGATCATCGGTGACGAAGAACGCGAAGAGTACGACTACTTCATCCACGCTTCTTCGAACGCTTCCGCTCGCGATCTACAAAGGGTATGTAGATGCACTACTTTATGCTCGTTGCTAGATGACTCCTTAGATTGATCTTGGTGAAAGCGTAGAATTTTTTTGAATTCTGCTATGTTACCCAACAGTGGCATCTGAGCTAGGTCTTTTGCGTAGCATCTTGCACGAGTAGAACACAAACAAGTTGTGGGTGTTGAGTTTGCTCAATTTTCTTACCATTACTAGTCAAATCTTGATTCGGCGGCATCGTGGGATGAAGCGGCCCGGACCGACCTTACACGTACGCTTACGTGAGACTGGTTCCACCGACAGACATGCACTAGTTGCATAAAGTGGCTGGCGGGTGTCTGTCTCTCCCACTTTAGTCGGATCGGATTCGATGAACAGGGTCCTTATGAAGGGTAAATAGAAATTGACAAATCACGTTGTGGCTTTTGCGTAGGTAAGAAACATTCTTGCTAGAAAACCTTTAGAAGCCACGTAAAACTTGCAACAACAATTAGAGGTCGTCTAACTTGTTCTTGCAGCATGTGCTATGTGATGTGGTATGGCCAAGAAGATGTGATGAATGATATATGTGATGTATGAGATTGATCATGTTCTTGTAATAGGGAATCACGACTTGCATGTCAATGATAATGCAACCGGCAGGAGCCATAGGAGTTGTCTCAATTATTGTATGACCTGCGTGTCACTGAATAACGCCATGTAATAACTTTACTTTATTGCTAAACGTTAGCCATAGTAGTAGAAGTAATAGTTGGCGTGACGACTTCATGAAGACACGATGATGGAGATCATGATGATGGAGATCATGGTGTCGAGCTGGTGACAAAGATGATCATGGTGCCCCGAAGATGGAGATCGAAGGAGCAAGATGATATTGGCCATATCATGTCACTTTATTTGATTACATGTGATGTTTATCATATTTATGCATCTTGTTTACTTAGAACGACGGTAGTAAATAAGATGATCTCTCACTAAAAATTTCAAGAATTGTGTTCCCCCTAACTGTGCACCGTTGTTAAGGATCGTTGTTCCGAAGCACCACGTGATGATCGGGTGTGATAGGCTCTAACGTTCGCATACGACGGGTGTAAGCCAGATTTACACACGCAATACACTTAGGGTTCACTTGACAAGCCTAGCATGTACAGACATGGCCTCGGAACACGGAAGACCGAAAGGTCGAACATGAGTCGTATAGAAGATACAATCAACATGAAGATGTTCACCGTTGATGACTAGTCCGTCTCACGTGATGATCGGACACGGGCTAGTCGATTCGGATCATGTGTCACTTAGATGACTAGAGAGATGTCAATCTGAGTGGGAGTTCATTAAAACTTGATTAGATGAACTTAATTATCATGAACTTACTCTAAAATTCTTTACAATATGTCTTGTAGATCAAATGGCCCACGCTCAAGTTGCCCTCAACTTCAACGCGTTCCTAGAGAAAACCAAGCTGAAAGACGATGGTAGCAACTATACGGATTGGGTCCGTAACCTGAGGATTATCCTCATAGCTGCCAAGAGATCATATGTCCTTGAAGCACCGCTAGGTGATGCACCCGTTCTCCCAGCGACCCAAGACGTTATGAATGCCTGGCAGTCGCGTTGTGATGATTACTCCCTGGTTCAGTGTGGCATGCTTTACAGTTTAGAGTCGGGGCTCCAAAAGCGTTTTGAGCACCATGGAGCATATGAGATGTTCCAAAAGCTGAAAATGGTTTTCCAAGCTCATGCCCGAGTCGAGAGATATGACGTCTCCGATGCATTCTACAGCTGTAAGATGGAGGAGAACAGTTCTGTCAGCGAGCACATACTCAAGTTGTCTGGGTTGCACAATCGCTTGTCTCAGTTGGGAATGAATCTCCCAGACGAAGCGGTCGTTGACAGAATCCTCCAGTCGCTCCCACCACGCTACAAGAGCTTCGTGTTAAACTTCAATATGCAGGGGATGGAGAGGTCCATTCCCGAGGTGTATTCAATGCTGAAATCAGCGGAGGTGGATATCAAGAAAGAACATCAAGTGTTGATGGTCAATAAAACCACTAAGTTCAAGAAAGGCAAGGGTAAGAAGAACTTCAAGAAGGGCGGCAAAGGAGTTGTCGCGCCCGGTAAGCCAGTTACCGGGAAGAAGCCAAAGAATGGACCCAAGCCTGAAACTGAGTGTTTTCATTGCAAGGGAACGGGTCACTGGAAGCGGAACTGCCCCAAATACTTAGCAGACAAGAAGGCCGGCAACGTCAAAGGTATATATGATATACATGTTATTGATGTGTACCTTACCAGCACTCGTAGTTGCTCCTGGGTATTTGATACCGGTGCAGTTGCTCACATTTGTAACTCAAAGCAGGAGCTGCGGAATAAGCGGAGACTGGCGAAGGACGAGGTGACGATGTGCATCGGGAATGGTTCCAAGGTCGATGTGATCGCCGTCGGCACGCTGCCTCTACATCTACCCTCGGGATTAGTTTTAAACCTTAATAATTGTTATTTAGTACCAGCTTTGAGCATGAACATTGTATCTGGATCTCGTCTTATGCGAGATGGCTACTCATTTAAATCTGAGAATAATGGTTGTTCTATTTATTTGAGAGATATGTTTTATGGTCATGCCCCGCTGGTCAATGGTTTATTTTTGATGAATCTCGAACGTGATGATACACATATTCATAGTGTAGATGACAAAAGATGTAAAGTTGATAATGATAGTGCCACATACTTGTGGCATTGCCGCCTTGGTCATATTGGTGTCAAGCGCATGAAGAAGCTCCATACAGATGGACTTCTGGAGTCTCTTGATTATGAATCATTTGACACGTGCGAACCATGCCTCTTGGGCAAGATGACCAAGACTCCGTTCTCCGGAACAATGGAGCGAGCAACCAACTTATTGGAAATCATACATACCGATGTGTGCGGTCCAATGAGTGTTGAGGCTCGCGGAGGCTATCGTTATGTTCTCACCCTCACAGATGACTTGAGTAGATATGGGTATATCTACTTGATGAAGCACAAGTCTGAGACCTTTGAAAAGTTCAAGGAATTTCAGAATGAGGTTGAGAATCAACGTGACAGAAAAATAAAGTTCTTTGCGATCGGATCGTGGGGGTGAATATTTAAGTCATGAATTTGGCACGCACCTTAGGAACTGTGGAATTGTTTCACAATTGACACCGCCCGGAACACCTCAGCGTAACGGTGTGTCCGAACATCGAAATCGTACTCTGTTGAACATGGTGCGATCTATGATGTCCCTCACCGATTTACCACTATCTTTTTGGGGTTATGCTTTAGAGACTGTCGCATTCACTTTAAATAGGGCTTCGTCGAAATCCATTGAGACGACACCGTATAAACTTTGGTTTGGCAAGAAACTGAAGATGTCATTTCTGAAAGTTTGGGGTTGTGATGCTTATGTCAAGAAACTTCAACCTGAGAAGCTCGAACCCAAATCGGAAAAATGTGTCTTCATAGGATACCCAAAGGAAACGATTGGGTACACCTTCTACCGCAGGTCCGAAGGCAAAGTCTTTGTTGCAAAGAATGGATCCTTTCTGGAGAAAGAGTTTCTTTCGAAAGAAGTGAGTGGGAGGAAGGTAGAACTTGATGAGGTGACAGTCACCCCTCCTGAATCGGAAAGTAGCGCAGCGCAGGAAATTGTTCCTGAGGTGCCTGCACCGACAAGGGAGGAAGTCAATGATGATCATCATGAAGATACAAATCAAGTTACTACTGAACTTCGAAGGTCCACAAGGGCACGTTCCGCACCAGAGTGGTACGGCAACCCTGTCATGGAAATTATGTTGTTAGACAACGGTGAACCTTCGAACTATGAAGAAGCGATGGCGGGCCCGGATTCCAATAAATGGCTTGGAGCCATGAAATCCGAGATAGAATCCATGTATGAAAACAAAGTATGGACTTTGGTGGACTTGCCTGATGACAGGCACGCCATAGAAAACAAATGGATATTTAAGAAGAAGACAGACACTGATGGTAATGTGACCATCTATAAAGCTCGGCTTGTCGCTAAGGGTTATCGACAAGTTCAAGGGATTGACTACGACGAGACTTTCTCTCCCGTAGCGATGCTGTAGTCAGTCAGAATCATGTTAGCAATTGCCGCATTCTATGATTATGAAATATGGCAAATGGACGTCAAAACGGCATTCCTTAATGTCTTCCTCAAGGAAGAGCTGTATATGATGCATCCGGAAGGTTTTGTCGATCCAGAAAATGCTAACAAGGTATGCAAGCTCCAGCGCTCGATCTACGAGCTGGTGCAAGCATCTCGGAGTTGGAATATTCGCTTTAATGATGTGATCAAAGCGTTTGGCTTTATACAGACTTGGGGAGAAGCCTGTATCTACAAGAAAGTGAGTGGGAGCTCTGTGGCATTTCTCATATTATATGTGGATGACATATTGCTGATGGGAAATGATATAGAATTCTTGGAAAGTATAAAGGCCTACTTGAATAAGAGTTTTTCAATGAAGGACCTTGGAGAAGCTGCTTACATATTAGGCATCAAAATCTATAGAGATAGATCAAGACGCCTCATTGGTCTTTCACAAAGCACATACCTTGACAAGATATTGAAGAAGTTCAATATGGATCAGTCCAAGAAGGTGTTCTTGCCTGTTTTGCAAGGTATGAGATTGAGCAAGGCTCAGTCCCCGACCACGGCAGAAGATAGAGAAAAGATGAGTGTCATTCCCTATGCCTCAGCCATAGGTTCTATCATGTATGCCATGTTGTGTAACAGACCTGATGTGAACCTTGCCATAAGTTTGGTAGGGAGGTACCAAAGTGATCCCGGTATGGAACACTGGACAGCGGTCAAGAACATCCTGAAGTACCTGAAAAGGACTAAGGATATGTTTCTCATTTATGGAGGTGACGAAGAGCTCATCGTAAAGGGTTACGTCGATGCTAGCTTCGACACATATATGGATGACTCAAAGTCACAAACCGGATACGTGTATATTTTGAATGGTGGAGCAGTCAGCTGGCGCAGTTGCAATCAGAGCGTCGTGGCGCATTCTACATGTGAAGCGGAGTACATAGATGCTTGCGAAGCAGCACAAGAAGGAGTCTGGATGAAGGAGTTCATCACCGACCTAGGAGTCATTCCAAGCGCGTCAAGCCCGATGACTCTCTTCTGTGATAACACTGGAGCTATTGCCATTACCAAGGAGCCCAGGTTTCACAAGAAGACCAAGCACATCAAGCGCCGTTTCAACTTCATCCGGAATTATGTTCAAGATGGAGACATAGATATTTGTAAAGTGCATACGTATCTGAATGTTGCAGACCCGTTGACTAAACCTCTTCCACGGGCAAAACATGATCAACACCAGAACTCTATGGGTGTTCGATTCATCACAATGTAACTAGATTATTGACTCTAGTGCAAGTGGGAGACTGTTGGAAATATGCCCTTGAGGCAATAATAAAAGTATTATTATTATATTTCCTTGTTCATGATAATTGTCTGTTATTCATGCTTGAATTGTATTGTACGGAAACAGCGATACATGTGTGAATATATAGACCACAATGAGTCCCTAGTAAGCCTCTAGTTACTAGCTCGTTGATCAACAGATGGTCACGGTTTCCTGAACATGGACATAGGATGTCAGTGATAACGGGATCACATCATTAGGAGAATGATGTGATGGACAAGACCCAATTCTGAGCCTAGCACGAGATCGTGTAGTTCGTAATGCATAAGCTTTTCGGTGTCAAGTACTTATTCCTTTGACCATGAGGTTGTGCAACTCCCGGATGCCGTAGGAATACTTTGGGTGTGCCAAACGTCACAACGTAACTGGGTGACTATAAAGGTACGCATCGGGTATCTCTGAAAGTGTCTGTTGAGTTGGTACGAACCGAGACTGGGATATTGTCACTCCGTGTGACGGAGAGGTACCTCTGGGCCCACTCGGTAAGACCTCATCATAATGAGCTCAAAGTGACTAAGGAGTTGGTCACGGGATTATGGATTACGGAACGAGTAAAGAGACTTGCCATGACGAGATTGAACAAGGTATCGGGAATACCGACGATCGAATCTCGGGCAAGTACCGTACCGATAGACAAAGGGAATAACATACGGGATTGAGTGAATCCTTGACACAGTGGTTCATCCGATGAAGATCATCAAGGAACACGTGGGAACCAAGATGGGTATCCAGATCCCGCTGTTGGTTATTGACCGGAGAGTTGTCTCGGTCATGTCTGCGTGTCTCCCGAACCCGTAGGGTCTACACACTTAAGGTTCGATGACGCTAGGGTTGTAGAGATACATGCACATGGAAACCCGAATGTTGTTCGGAGTCTCGGATGAGATCCCGGAAGTCACGAGGAGTTCCGGAATGGTCCGGAGGTAAAGAATGATATATAGGAAGTCCAGTTTCGGCCATCGGGTGAACTCCGGGGGTCACCGGGAGTGTCCCGGGACCACTGGAGGGGTCCCGGGGGTCCACCGGGTGGGGCCAGCCATCCCGGTGGGTCCCCTAGGCCGCAAGGGTGAAGGGGCCAGCCCCTGGTGGGCTGGCGCACCACTTGGGCCCCCCTCCATGCGCCTAGGGTTGAAACCCTAGGGGAAGGGGGCGCCCCTATACCTTGGGGGGCAAGTCTGCCCCCCTGGCCGCCGCCCCACCCTGGAGATCTTATCTCCTAGGGCCGGCGCCCCCCTTTGGCCCCTATATATAGTGGGGGGGGAGAGGGCAGCCGCACCCCAAAGCTTCTGGCGCCTCTCCCCCCTCTCGTCACACTTCCTACTCCTCCACAGGGCACCGACGAAGCCCTGCAGGATTTCCTGCTGCATCCACCACCACGCCGTCGTGCTGCTGGTTGTCCGACGACCTCTCCTCCCCCCTTGCTGGATCAAGATGGAGGAGACGTTGCTGTACCGTACGTGTGTTGAACACGGAGGTGCCATCCGTTCGGCGCTAGGATCATCGGTTACGAAGAACGCGAAGAGTACGACTACTTCATCCATGCTTCTTCGAACGCTTCCGCTCGCGATCTACAAAGGGTATGTAGATGCACTACTTTATGCTCGTTGCTAGATGACTCCTTAGATTGATCTTGGTGAAAGCGTAGAAATTTTTTGAATTCTGCTACGTTACCCAACACCACCTTACCTGGCCCGGGACCGTTTGCGCATTTTGGCTCACGTATATGATAGGGTCGCTAGCATCATATGACAGAGAACCCGGGCCGACATGACTAGTTATAAAGAAAAAGTGGCGCTAAATTACAGAGACATGCATACATTACACAGCAACGAACGTGTCGGACATCAACGTATGAACCCAAGTCGTAGCAAGCTACAAGTACTTAAAGGAACAACGCGTGACATTTCCCCTAAGGGACGGACACATGAACGAAGAAGGAAACATGCCAGCCAACCTAAGTGTTCCGGAGCAGTAGCAAGCTACCAAGGCTCAGTGGAATCACTGGGAGGCATTTCCCCATAAGATAGGCTAGCGAAGGTAAACAACTAGGTGTCGGATCCCACACATACCAATCATTTCAATAACATACACACAATATGCTCGATATGTGCAAATACAACCTAGCATCACAACAAAACTCTATGAGTCAAAGTACTTTATTTAAGAGGCTCCAAAGAGCCATACATAACATATCCATATAGGTAGGGGTCACATGACCAACACTCAAGTCATACAAACATACAAGCAAACGCGGAAGCTAAACTTGTCTGAGTACAGACAATTGGAAAGAAAGATGGCTTGGTGTAGCCTGACTATCTACGGTGGCCCTTCACAGGCTTGAGATTGCCAGCTGGGCATCAAGCTACTCATCGACATCGAGGTCTATGTAGAAACCATCGGGAGGGGCGGTGTTCTCCTCTGCAACAGTTATTAAGCAAACATGAGTACAAAGGTACTCTCCAAGACTTACATCATAACCTATCATACATGCAACATTATCATCAAGGGTAGTGGGGTTATTGCAGCAAGCCAGCTTTGACTCTTGGGTAACCTATACTACGTCTATCAGCAGTTCGAAAAGATGAGACAACACACACAAGTCCACTAGTCACCACAACAATACTCTACCGTGGATCCTCCCCCGTCATCCTACGGAAGGGCCATCCAGGGCACTCACACTTGTCTTGAGTCTTTTATGAGTAACCATTAACTTGTCTATGAACTGTATAGGCAACGAAGTGGTCCTTAACCACGGATACGATGATTCGAATAGATTGATAACCCTACAGAGGTGTACTTCTTCACACATGTTTCCACCACTTAGCGTCTACACACGACATGTGCTCGGAAGACATCAAGCGGAAGCCCAGCAAGGGTGTCGGCCACGACCGGACTAGCCACACAAGTCCCTAGTCCAGGTTTATCGCCTATTCGGGTTCCCTCCGCAGGAGATCCGGCCGGGGTGTCGCACACGGCTCCAAACGATGTGTGCAGGGTTCCCTACACACCAAATGGGCGACACGGTACACCTCGACACGTACCTGCCACATCAAAGCCCACCCCGAGGGTCAGCGCTGTGCACGACCTCCAGTATACTACAAACACCAGAAACTAATTGCAACTCCTGGATAGAGGACAAGGGCATCCAATAAGTCGAGCGAGTCAATTAAGGATCGCAATGTGTGGTAGTAGCTAATCTTAAATAACACATACAGATCTTAGTTCCTAGGGACGGTTCCAATGAAACAATCCACCGTGTACTCCTACTGTCACACCCTGCATTTTGTAACATGTCATTTGCATCAACAAAGCATAAAAATTTAGACCAGCAATTTTTTTTTTTGGCATCATTCGGCTTTTATTTGGAATTAAGTTTTTCTCTTTGTGATTTTCAAGTGCTCTATAAAGTCAACTACTCCCTCTTGTAGATTTCATCTCCTTACCCCAAAACTTCTGCCCAATGATCATACCAAATGTATATATAAGTATAGTATTTTCTCATAAAAATTAATTTGGCCAAAAAGTATTTTCAAAAATTAGTTTTCCAAAAAACCCCTGAACTGAGGTTTGCACTGCAAGTGCTTGATTTAGGGTGAGAAAAATATTTCAAAGAGTATATTTGAAACCTAGTAGATATAGGACTCCCATAAACCACAAAAATATAATTTTAAAAGTTATTTTCCTATATTATTTAAAGGCTTTTTCTTAAGGCCAGAAATGGACTTTAATAGGGAACAATTATTTAACTATTTCAAAAATATTTGCCAAAATTCAGGGAGAGTCATAGGACATATATTGTCCATATATAAGAGTTTCAACACTTGGTCATGTTCAAAATATTGGACAAATCCCTCATAAACCCTTTCTAGATATTTCAAGCTTTTGAAATATTTACAAAGGAAATATTCTCTAAAAATTCCAGGGAAATTCTATCAGATCATATATGACATATTTGATGATCTTGCCAAGCCCCATGCCTTGGGAAGCAAGGAAACATCATCAAAACCCCTCAAAACCATTCTGTCCATATTTGAAGTTTGAGCAACTTTACATTGCCAAACTTGTCCAAATGCTCTCAAACTTGGTACACATGCTAGAATGGTCTATAACGCATCTAGACCAAATGGCACAAGCTTTGGAGAGGGGTAACTTGATCAGAGTACCCCAAAACCACTTCTGTTCAAATTCAAATTTGAACAACTTCACATTACCAACTTTTTACTTGGGGCTTCAAACTTTGAGGGCATGATCACAACCCCAAATGATGACACTACACCAAGTGGTGCATCAAGGAGGGATGATTTGCTCAACTCAAACCTGGTGAAACCATTTCTGTTGATTTCTAGGGTTCACCAAAGTTACATTGGCAAGTTTCTTCAAATAAGCCCAAACTTGGTGAAACACCCTATTTCCATATGCCATTTAATCCTGTTAAGTATCATGGCTAGTGGAGATCATTTGATTGCTCAAAACCACATCAACCACCTTCTCGTGATCTTCCAAAGTTACCACTTCCGCCCCTTTTCTTAGTCTCCTTGAGCTCAACTTTTTACCACAGCTCCCTCAGGCCTCCCTGCACCTCCAGCAACTCTCCCCTGGCCTCAGCTGCATGATTGAGTAAGGGTGAAACCCCAATGTGCATTCTGGACAGCAGCTTTCACCATTCTACCTCAGCTCCCTCTTCTTCTAGAAGCTTTCCTGGGCATCCAACGACACTCCTGCATTGTTTACTTACCCCTAGGGTCAATGGACATGGTGGCCGCGCCCATAGCGCGTGAGACATGGCCATGCCAGCCATTTGGGAGCTCTGGAGCACGCTGCAGTGCGCTCCCGCACTGTAGCCTCCTCCAATCAGCAGCCCCCGACCACCTCGAGCTTCCCCCTTGCGCCAGTCGATGTGCCTCGACGTCCGCAACGCGCCCCGGCCCTGTCCCCCTCCTCCTTCTCCCTCCCATGGCTGCCCTCGCACGCGCGCCGGCCGCCCGCAAGCGCAAATCTCTGGCTTCACACGCGCAGGCCCTCTGGATGCTTCCTCGCTCCTCCTCTTTCCTCCCGTAGGCATAGAACTCGTCCACGATCAACCCCGACTCGTTCGCGTGAGCCTGCACGGCCTCTGGCCTCGCCCGTGACCTCATCGGCGCACGAGTCCACGATGGACCGAAGCCCGGCTATATAAGCATGCCCCGGGCATCTCCACGGGCATCCATCTCCTCCCCACACCCCCAAGAGCACACCAGCACCACCCACTCGCCCTCGAAGAGCCTCTGTGCACGGGATCGACCAGAGCTCCGCCGCCTCGGGTCGCCATCGATCCGGCGGTACAGGCCCTCCCCGCAGCTCCTCTCGCTCGATCTAGCACCGCAAGCCTCCACTGATCCTGTTCCCCCTCTTTTCCCTCTCTGCAGCTGCCGGAAACGACCGGAGCAACCTCCACCTGACGCCTCTCTGCCGTCCCTCCTCGTCGCCGGCGAACCAGGCCACTCTGGCGACCAACTCCACCTCCATCAGATCGGCGACTCCACGCTGACTCCGTCCCTGCCCTTAGCTTGCCCTACCGTGCCCCGAATCGCTGTCGGTGAGCTCGCCGACCCTCTCCCGGTGGGTTAGGGATGACAGGCGGGCCCCGCCTGTCAGCCTCTCCTCTCCCTCGCCTCTCTCTCCTCTCACTAACGCCGGGCCCCGCCCATCAAGTTTGAATCCAGGCGCGCGCGCAGGACTGGTTCCCCTTTGGGCCTGCTGCACTGTGGCCGTTCTGGCCCAGTTGCACAACAACCCTTTTTCTTTTTCTTTTCTGTTAGGTTTTGAATAATTCCACAAGATTAAATAATAATCCAAATGAATTAATTCCAGTTCCTAAAAACTTGTAAAATTCCAACATATTTAATGATGTCACTTTCACCCATATCCATGGACCTTCTCTGTTCTGTTCAAATTTAAATCTAAAGTTGAACACTAAAACCTCTGTTCAAAAATTCATATACCTCATTCTGTCACTCCAAATCTTAAACTAGGAATTTTTCCCATCTTAGTTTTCCCTCTAGTATTTTATAAAAATAAGTTGACATTTTTCTAAGAACTTTTGTTTTTCTGTTTTTATTATGGTCTTATTTTCCCATTGTTTATTGCGACGATTAGATACCGTGTTTGACGAGGTTGCTGAAGAAGAAGGAGGGGAAGAATTTGAAGACCTTGAAGACCAAGCCAATCCAGGGAAGCAGCCCTTTGACCATGATACCCCTTGTGTTCCTCGGAACCCTTTTATTTCCGAATACATGATGATAAGAGTGACGGTGGTGAACTAGTTGAAAGCCACCACAAGATGCATACCCTACTCGTGATCCTTACCATGTGCTTAGATGCAATGACAAATGATTAGTTGTGATGCTTAGTGATGCATAGGTGCCATGAATCCTTTGTGGTTGCATTCTTTCCGAAAACCCCATCGGGTGCCCCTAATGCTCGAGGGTGATGTTGACTTAGGTCATCACTTGAGGAAGAAGTGGTGTGCCAAGAAGATCTCGTGTGTGGGTGAAATGATGGATTAGATTTATGTGTGATTACCGTACCAACCATACATGTGCAACCACTCTACCCCTTATGGGACGGGGCATTATTTATTACTTAGGCTAATACTAGCATGGTGCCCACATCACTAGTGATGGAGGAGACTTGAGGTCACTCCCGGTACGGGGTCGTGCTTGGATAGGCGACCATGACTGTTTTTACAGGGCACTGGACACACCGTTGGTCCCTTCGTGTACGCGTGACATTTAAAAAGGGAAAGTCCCATGATCTATTGTTTGTACTCGAGGGTCGTGCACCAACGAGTGGACCCTATGTTAGTGTCGTCTAGGGAAAGATATTGACCGGGTGCTTCCCCCAAGTACTTGAGGTACTGTGGGATCGTGGGTAACACGAAAGCTTCCCGAATCTGGTGGGTAAAGTGCGCAACCTCTGCAGAGTGTAAAACTATTCGAATAGCCGTGTCCACGGTCATGGACAGTTGGGAGGTGCTACTTAAACTATGTCCAAAAATTGTACTATCTCGGTGAAAGTATGTGTATGTGTTGGGTCAAGGTGGTAACTTGACTCGTTGATAAAGAACTGAACTCTATTCATGTTGATATCTGTAACCTGTCTTTGAGGTTACCCAAGTTCATTGATGCATGTTTCATGATGGTAGAATAACTTAGCTCGCTTGTAGCTAGGTTGCTTATTGTTATATTCTTGCACTGTTACCTTGATCCAAATCGTGGGTTGCTTGCGAGTACATTCAAAGTACTCATTGGCTTGCCAGTGGTTATTTAATTGGCCAAGCATGGAGGAGCAGGAATTTGAAGAAGAATTCTATGGAGACGAACATGCGAACTAGGACGCTTTCCCAGTCAGAATGCCTGTAGGGTTAAGGCTTTATATATGTTCTACTTACCTACGAAGACTTCCGCTATCCGAGTTTATTTGCTATTCAGGCCTTGAGGCTTTATATATGTAAGACTTGGCCATAATGGTCATAATTTGTGTAAGACGGTATATATGGATGTAAGACTCTTTTTATTCAGCTTCTGTGTGTTCAGTGAGCATTGATCTCTGGGATCACTGTACACGTGCTTTCGTTGATCTTGACTCTTAAGTCGGGGCTCCCACACTTACATGGCCTTCCATCGATACCTTTACCAAAACATATTCCACACTTCACTCTCATTACCATACATAATCATATCACTCCGATCCATCACCCAGATGAACCTGACCTAATACAACTCTAAGCATAGCAGCCATAGCATGGTAGGACCACATCAATATGGCTCAAACAACTCCTACACATGCTAGTGGGTTTCAACTATTTACTATGGCAATGACGGGTCATGCAAAGGAATGGGGTTCAGGTACCGCAGCAAACAGCAGTTGAAATGTTGTTGTCTAAATGAAGTAAAAGAGAGCAGAAGCGAGAAGATGGGTTTGTATCGGAATGTTCAATGGGGTTGCTTGCCTGGCAGATTGGTCGTGTGGTACCGTCCTTCAACTGGATACTCGTGAATATCCTCGGGAGCAGAACCTACCATGGAGATCACATCGTTAACACAATCAATACATGGCAATATGCAACAATATGATGCATGCTCATGACATGGTAATACGGATGTGTTTGAGTTAATGCATCTACAAATAGAAGAGTTTGAGCCTATTTGAACCAAAGATTCAAAGTTCAAACTCATTTGTGATCTTAAATAGTGCTTTATCATGTTTTCACTAAATAGCAAGTTAAATTGGTTACACATGCAATAAACCAGTACAGATGGATAGATTGGATTTTTCTAATCATTTTTCATATATAACTCTTTTCCATCTGAGCTAAGGTTGATTTATTATGATTTTTTGAAGTTTTAAATATTTTCTGAAATAAATAAATCATTTCTGATTTATTTAAAATCCAAAAAATATCTAATGCGTCAGCATTACACCAGGGTGATGTCAGCGAGTCAACTAGGGCGGTTCAGGTCAAACCTGACCAGTGGGAACCATTGGTCAGTATCATAGTTAGTTAACTAACTAATTAGTGTTAATTTAATCCTAATCTAGGTTTGACCACGGGGCAGGGCCCACATGTCAGTGACCCAGGGGGGTCAAGTCCCCGGTCAACTAGGTCAAATCGCCTGCGTTTAGCCGCTGGCAACGACCAGACGCGGCGGAGGGCGTCGGTATTCCTCCTCCGGCGACCAAAAGGACGGCGGAGGGAACCTACGCGTAGCAGGAGGCAAGCCGTGTCAAGTGGTGGTGGAGTTAGAGCTCGGGGTCACCGAAAACGACGCCGGTGACGAGCCTTGCGGCTGCCGAAGTTCGTGTGAGGCCGAACACATTGCTGCGGTGCTCGTGAAGGCGCGTGCAGGGCTCCTACAACATCTACGCAGCGCAGTGAGGGTGTTGGACATGGCGGTGCGGCCGTTGCGCGGCAGGAGCCACGTCAGCGGTGAGAAATTGCGGCGACGCGTGCGGGCGAGCTTGGAGCAGTTGCTGCAGAGGGCGGCAGCGTGAACGGAGAGGATGGGGAAGGTCAGTAGCTCACAGCGGAGGCGACAATGGTCTTGGCGAGCTTAGAGGATGTCGAAGCTGTGCGGGATAGTAAAGGAATCTCCAGCGGGGAGCAGCGAAGGTGAGGTCGTTGCGGTGACTCCGGGGCGAGCGAGGGCTCGGGGCTCGGTCTGCTCGAAGAAGCGGACGGTGGCGGAGCTTCTGGACACGGCGGGGCTACAGCAGAATGGCGGTGCCTGCGAGCTTCACGGTGGCGCGGGTGCAGCAGCGTCGGACATGGCATCCAGGGAGCGAGGGAGAGAGCTGGGGGAGTGAGGTGATGTGGCGGTCGAGGCGACGACGTGGAGGACATGCGAAGCGTCGAGTCGGCGAAGCGGCGTCCAGACGGCAAGCTGCCACCGTGGCGAGCTGGCACACGCGGGCATCACCTGTCTGCCTGGCGGGGACGAAGCAGCTGGCTGGCATGGGCCAGCACAGTGCCGGGCCGCCAGGTGACCCTGCCAGGTAAGTGGCCTCTGGCCTTTCTCTCTCTCTCTTTTTCAAATTTGTTTCTATTTTCTAATTTTCTGTATTTGTTTTGCTTTATTAAAAATGCCTAAGCACTTTCAAAAATCATCAAACTACTCATGCCCACTGTATAGAATATATCCAACAAGGAACAGTTTGGTTTATGATTATTTGGGCATTTAAAATATTTTATAGCATTTAAATGTCCAAATGCAAATAACATTTGATTTAATCCAATGACCTTAGGATGTCCTAGAAAATTGTGCACCATTTTTGTCAGAGGTTTAAGACCAAGGCAAAGATGATGAACATTTTAGAAGGGCATTTTGGGTAGATTGAAAAATATTTTAGTAAACCCTGGCTGGTTTCCGAGGTGCTGGGGCTTTATGCCATCACCATTTCAGGTTTCTGGAAAATTTTAAACATGATGTAACACTCCTGCTAGTCCTAATGCAAGCACTGACTAGGGTTGTGACAACTCACCCCACAAAAAAGAATCTCGTCCCGAGATTCAGGGTCCGTCGGAAAGAGGGTGGGGTACTGATGTCAAAGATGATCCTCCCTTTCCCAAGTAGCTTCGTTCTCGGAATGGTGTGACCCTTGAACCTTGAGAAACTTGATATTATGACGTCGAGTGGTACGCTCGGTTTGATCAAGAAATCGAACGGGGTATTCTCGATATGTGAGACTATCTTGGAGATCAAGCGTTTCGTGGTCCACTCCGTGGATAGGATCCGATAAGCAACGCCTGACTTGAGAGACGTGGAAGACATCATGAACTCTGGAAAGATGCGGAGGTAGTTCCAGTTGGTAGGCAACTTCTCCTCGTTTGGCAAGAATGCGAAAGGGACCAATGTAGCGAGGAGCCAATTTGCCTTTGATTCCGAATCGTTGGGTTCCCTTGAGAGGAGTAACCCGAAGGTAAGCCTTATCGCCGACTTTGTAAGTCACAGGCTTATGATGGTGATCATATTGGCTCTTCTGACGAGATTGGGCTGTTTTCAATTTCTCAAGAATGATGCGAACTTGCACTTCTGCTTCCTGGATCATGTCCGGACCAAAGAATCGTCTTTCCCCGGTTTCTGACCAGTTAAGAGGCGTTTGACACCTTCGTCCATAAAGAAATTCGAAAGGAGCCTTCCCGATGCTAGCTTGATAGCTATTTTTATAAGTGAATTCAGCGAATGGAACACACTTCTCCACATCCATACCGAATGAGATAACAAAGGCCCGGAGCATATCTTCCAGAATTTGATTGACTCGTTCTACTTGACCACTTGACTTAGGGTGCAAGGCGGTGCTAAAGGAGAGATGAGTTCCCATAGCATTTTGAAAACTTTCCCAAAATCGAGAGGTGAAGAGACTTCCACGGTCTGAGTTAATCTCCAATGGAACACCATGAATAGATACTATCCGAGAGATATACAAGTCTGCTAGCTGGCTAGCGGTTATACTCTCTCGAACTGGCAGGAAATGGGCTACTTTGGAGAGGCAGTCGATGATGACAAAGATAGCATTATTCCCTTTCCTGGTCCTGGGAAATCCGGTAATGATGTCCATATTGATCTTATCCTATTTCCATTCAGGAATAGCTAAAGGTTGAAGGGTGCCAGCAGGACGTTGATTCTCTGCTTTAACTCGACGGCAAACGTCACAGTTAGCAATGAACTGAGTGATTTCTCTCTTTATCCTAGTCCACCAGAACCTCTGGCGTAGATCCTGATACATTTTGGTACTACCGGGATGAATTGTGAGAGGAGATTCATGAGCCTTCTTAAGGATCAACTACCATAGTTGTTGTTTCTTGGGAACCGCCAAACGATTCTGAAAGAAGACAACCACTTCTCCACCTAGCAATGTTCTCCTTGATCCGAGATATTCCTCTATCATAGCTCTGGGCAGTTTTAATTTGATCCGTAAGGGTAGGTTTTTGCCACCAAGGTGGAAAGGAATACTCGAGGAACAATGTGAAGATTAAGCTTATGAAATTTCTCGTGGAGAAGTGGTTGACCTTATTGTAACATCAGATTGTTACAATAAGACTTACGACTTAGTGCGTCAGCCATGATATTGGCCTTTCCAGGGATGTAAGTTATCCCTAAGTCGTAATCTGTGAGCAACTCAACCCAACGTCTTTGCGTGAGATTCAAATCTGGTTGGGTGAAGATGTATTTCAGACTCTTGTGATTAGTGAAAATCTCACAGCGATTATCAAGCAAGTAATGTCGCCATGTTTTGAGTGCATGGACTACAGCTGCAAGCTCTAGATCATGTGTGGGATAGTTGTCGTCATGTGGACGCAACTGTCGAGATCCGTAGGCAATCACCTGACGATCCTGCATGAGTATGCAACCTAGTCCTTGTCACTAGGCGTCGCAATAGATAATAAAGTCCTTGGAAAAATATGGTGGTACCAGTACGGGAGCAGATGCGAGGCGTCTTTTCAGTTCTTGAAAGCTGAACTCGCACTATGGGGTCCACTCGAACTTTTTATCTTTCTTGAGGAGTTCAGTTAGAGGTTTAGCAACCTCGGAGAAATTCTCGATGAAGTGACGGCAATAGCTCACTAAGCCAAGGAAACTCCTAACTTGCTTGACCGATTCAGGTGGAGTCCAATCAAGGACAGCCTAAACTCGCTCGGGATTGACAGCAATACCCTTACCAGAAATTACATGACCTAGATAGGTCAGTTCTGGCAAACAGAATTCACACATGGAGAATTTGGCATAAAGGTGGTGCTCTCGAAGTTTCGTCAACACCAGCCTTAGATGCTCGGCATGATCTTCCTTGTTTTTGGAGTAAATGAGTATATCATCGAGGTATACCACGACGAATTTATCCAAGTACTCCATGAAGATAAAATTCATTAGGCGAGAGAAGGTGGCTGGGGCATTGGTTAACCCGAAGGACATGACGGTGTACTCGTATAGGCCATAACGAGTAAGAAAGGCCGTTTTGGGAATGTCCCCGTTCTTGATTTTGATTTTATGGTAGACCAACCTCAAATCCATTTTGGAAAATACTGAGGATCCAGCGAGCTGGTCATACAGGTCGTTGATCCTGGGGAGCAGATAGTTGTTCTTTATGGTGACCAGTTTGACGGGTCGATAATCTACAACCATCCGATCCGTTTCATCCTTCTTCTTGACGAAGAGGATGGAACAAGCCCAAGGAGAAGAACTAGGATGGATGAAACCCTTTTTCAAGGACTCATCGAGTTGTTTCTTAAGCTCAGCTAGTTCTAAAGGTGCCATCTTATAGGGTCTTGTGGAGATCGGAACAGTTCCTGGAACAAGATCTATCACGGACTGCACATCTCTGTCAGGTGGAACACCTGTCAGTTCTTCTGGAAAGACATCCGGAAAGTCATGGACTACTGGGATATCTTCGAGTTCTGGAAGAGGGCTGGCATTAAGGGAGTAGAGCTGACGCTCAGCCACTCGGGCCAAGACATTGGTTGTCTTGCCCGATGGGTGTGTAAGTTAAACAGTTGTAGCGTAGCAATCAATCTTAGCGTAATGAGTTGTCATCCAGTCCATACCCAAGATGATGTTTATGTCCAAGGACTTGAGATCTATTAGGGATGCAAGAAAGACAAGTCTATCGACAAGAATTTTATTTCCATGGCTTACTCTAGAAGTTTGCCATTTAGAACCAGGAGTTTGAATTACCATGGAAGTGGGCATGTCACAAAAAGCCATGATGTGCATTCGAGCATAGCTCTCAGATATGAATGAATGAGATACTCCAGTATAAAAAAGAACAGTTGTCGGATGGCAGTTAACAAGGAGCGTACCAAGGGCGACATTAGGATCATCATGAGCCTCCTCAGCGGACGCATATTTGACATGGCCACGTGCAGTGGTGACTGGCTTGACATAGGACACCTTTCCTGCTGGCTTACCATGGCCAACTGACCTTCCTGGCTGGTTCTGAGGACACTCTCGCATGTAGTGGCCTGGTTCTCTGCATGTGAAGCATGTCACAGTGCCAGTGCGTGGGACAGTATTGGCAACTAGTCCACTGTAGGTCTTGGGCGGTGCATACAGCTGAGTTGGGCGAGGTGCCTCATAGGATGGCCTCGGAGTGAACCTGGGTGGCAGAGCTGTGTTTGGAACCCACACCTGGTGCTTCTGAGCGCCAGAACCGGATGAAGAACCAAAATCTCGGGGATGCTAGCGTGTAGCTTCATAGTCAGCCTGGCATGTTGTAACACCCCAAATGTAAAGACTTCCTTATATGGCAATATATTCATCGTTGACTTAATCAATTCCATTATGGGCTCATCCTTCATTTAGGGTATTTTGTGTTTTTGCGTGGAGTGTGTGTTGCATGTCACCATGTCATTTTCATTATGTGCATTACATTGGCATAGTCTCACTTGCATCCGTGTGTAATTGCATTGTCTCCGCCGTCTCCGTTGTCCGTTTCGGTTTCTATCTCTCTCACATGGCACCCGTCGCACCTCTCAAGCCTTTGTTTCGTGAGTTGGATAAAAACATCCTCGGAATGGGCCGAGAGTTGTCAAGTGGTCTTGGTATATCACGGGTATACCGCCTGTCAAGATTCATCTCGTTTGGAGGTCGTTTGATACTCCAACGGTTAACCACGTGGAATGAAAACCCCTTTCTATCTTAGACCAACACCCCTCCACAATATCCCACAAGCCCAGCCTAACCACCTCCATGCTCTCGATCGTTGGATCGTGATCGTGTGGGCGAAAACCGCACCTCATTTGGACTCTCCTAGCTCCCTCTACCTATAAAACTAGCCCTACCCCCGAAATCGTCCCCTCTATCCAGTGGCTTGCTTCGTTGCCCAAGATGAAGCCATTTCCATCATCTTCTCCTTTAGGCTCGAGAGCATCCTCATGCATACGCACATCATACTAGCATCCCATGACATGTCTTGCATCATGTTGTTTGTGCATTGCACCATGATTGATCTTGTACTGTTGTTGTGCTCTTGTGTTGGGTAGAGCCGGGAGCCGATACCGAGTTCAAGAATCTTGTCGAGACTGAGCTTGAGGAGCCGTCTTACCATTCCACCGAGGACTTAACAGGCAAGATGAACGTTCACGGATATCACCTCTATCCTTTCCTTGCTAGTTGTCTTGCTCTATAGTTATGCCTCGATGCATATTCTTATCTTGTCAGCCTCCTATGTTGCCATGAAACACTCTAACGCCTTCCTAGCAAACCGTTGATTGGCTAAGTATGCTTTTGCTCAGCCCTTCTTATAGCGTTGTTAGTTGCAGGTGAAGTTGGAAGATTGCTCCGTGTTCGGACTTGTTTATTCGGATAACACAATATATATCGTAATCTTTTAATGCACATATATATTGGTAATGGGTGGAAGGCTTGGCCTTTTGATTGGTGTTTTGATCCACTCATGCCACCTTAGGACCCGATAACCAGTGTTATGTTCCTGGATTTTGCGTTCCTAACATGGTTGGGGTTTGTGGGCCCCTTTGATAATTCGCTTTGCTTAAGGCTTTTCCAGCAAGACCCAACTTTGGTACTACATTTGCCTAACAACTAAAACTTGCATAGGGAGTTATAAACCCGAGTTCTTAATCAACAACCCGGGCTAGTGCTCCTCATGAGTGTTGGTCCAAACTGGGCAGACTGCAGGGCCGCCTTGGGGAAACCCGATGTATCTGGTATTTACCTGTAGGCTGACCTATCCGGTCGTGGCCTGAGATGAGATACGCGCGGCTACTATCAGGGTGTCGGCACGCCGGGAGGTCTTGCTAGATTAGTTTTACCTTTGTCGAAATATCTTGAGCAGGGGATTCCAAGAATACTCGGGTCTTCCCAACCTGGAGTTGCCACTTCGCGGAGCGTGAGCTTGTGATGGGCTAAGTTAGGACACCCTTGCAGGGTTATGAACTTTCGAAAGCCGTGCCTGCGGTTATGTGGGACATGGGAGTTTGTTAATATCCGGTTGTAGATAACTTGACACCATATCCTTAAGAATACACTACCTGTGTGAGTACCGTGATGGTCTCTTTTCGAAGGGGTTTCGGAAAGTGAACACGGTGGGGTTATGCTTGAACGTGAGTAGCTAGGATCACTTATTGATCATCTTTGGTGACCGTTAGCACATATTCTCATCTCTCTCAGAATCCGTAAGCTAGTTGCTTAGTGCTTGTTGCAGACACTTTATTACCTCTCCACACATAAAGGCTTTGTTAGTTTTGATACCCGGAAATGGGATTGCTGAGTCCTTGTGACTCACAGATTACAACACACACCAGATGCAAGTACAACAGAGTACGACGTAGGAGATGAACAAGAACTTCACCGGTAGTTCGATGAAGAGCGTGGTCATTTTTATGTGACGTATCCGGATGATCAGTAGTGGTTCCTACTAGGGGCGATCAGGACTTGTGGTTGTGGTATCTTTTCTCGTTTGATTTCGTCTGTAGTTGGACCCTGTGTTATTTGGATGAATTTATGAATGTTGAATTAATTGTGTGATGTGGCGAGTGTAAGCCAACTATTTTACTCTTCCATCCCTATTCATTACATTAGTTGTGCAAAGATACCATGCTTGCGATCATTCCATAATGCGCTTATGTCTCTTACTCATGCCTCGACACATAGGAGATATAGTCACATCCTGGGCATTACACCTGTCGCGGCACTGATGGCTTTGTTCACTAGCTTCTGGAAGGAGGTGCACGCGTGCAGTCGGAGATCACGGTGAAGCTCGGGGTTGAGTCCCTTGCGGAACCTCGCGTGCTTCTTGGCGTCGGTGGACACTTCTTCAGGAGCATAGCGTGCCAAGTTTCCAAACTTGCAGCTATAGGCATCCACGGTTAGCCTGCCTTGGGTGAAATTGCAAAATTCCTCCTGCTTGCAATCCATAAGACCTTCCGGAATATGGTGTTCACGAAAAGCCTCGCCGAAGTCTGCCCAAGAGGTAATCTGGCCAGTGGGATGCACAGCCTCATAGTTTTCCCACCAAAGGCTAGCATGGCCCTCAAGATGATAGGCAACGTAGGTGACCTTATCAGCTTCGGCTACGTTGGCACTACGTAGCTTATGGGTGATACTGCGAAGCCAATCATCCGCTTCAAGAGGCTCAACGGAATGATGGAAGGTTGGTGGGGACATCTTGATAATTCATTAATAGACACCAAGTCATTCCTTCGGCGAAAAGCAGTGTTCTGTTCTATACGTTCCAGTAGTCGGCTGGTCTCTCGTTTATTCCTTTCTGCCTCCAACATGACTTCAACCAAGGAGGGTGGATGAGGCAGATTCCCATCCCCAGCCCCACTGGCTTCACCCTGCTCCTGGACAGCAGGGGTGCTATGGGTGTTGACCATCCTAGGAAAACAAAACAACGGTTTAGACAAGGATGGCAAAACTTTGGCATAGGAGTGCAGAATGTAATGGATGACATGGAATGCAGAGATGTTCATCTGTACGACATGGTAATATAGAAACTACCATATATATATACCATTGGTCATACACACCATACATACTTTAGTACAAGCCCAGGATAAAGTACAACTAAGGTGGAAGACGATACATCTCATCAGAGGCATTCCAAGCTCCTATACATTATTTATCTACGCCTCTGGAACTCGGTACACACTAAGTCATATCCCACAAGACACGCAGGACTGTGGAGATACAACTACTACAATACTACTACTTCCACGGTCTAGCTCAGACGTCTCTGTAGTAATCTTCGTAAAGATTACCCCCGTAGCCTGGAAGTGGAACATGAGGATCTGGAAACTACCGGTCACTTTGGACCTGTGGACCATAAGGACACGGATGTTGCCTTGGTCCTACGGCGGGTGGAAAACGACGCCCACGTGGAGGTGTAATGCCTCCAACGTCGCGCCAGTCCATACGGTCTGGCAGACGGGACCGCACGGGGTACAAATCCCGCATATCAAGATACCCAGCCTGCACAACGGGTGCAAGACGTGTCAGAGTGGCCTAGTGGTCAGCTCGAGTTTTGTAGAGCTCCATCCAGAGGGCACAGACCTCACGGTCCCTAGCCTCCATCACCTCTGTGGTAGTCCGATGTAGCGGCTCCTCATGAGCGGCGTCAGTGTAAAGACCGGTGTAGTAACCCTCCTCTCCAGGGAGTGAGGCTGGCATGTAGCAGAACTAAGTGTTCATTAGCAAGGCATGCCTATCCCGGATAATAGTCATCATCGAGTACGCGGCATCCTGCACGGACATATCGATGGTAACCCCAAGTCCATACGTCTAGTGGATGGGGTCGGTAGCTCAGGGATATGAAGGATATATCCGGACTGTGCAAAGGTATTGGCTCTGGTTGAAATCACGATACTGCTCCTCTACAGTATACTCGGGATACCAACGATAGCCAGTCTCTGTCATCACGCGTACCAACATGGCCATGTGACCTGGCACATCGATGCACTGGGTCAGACGGACCACCTGATGAGGGGTGCGGTCAGACTTTGAAACACGAAATAATGCGAAGGCATTAGAATTTCTAGAAGAAATCGGGCAGCATAACAACTGTAAATGCTCAAAAAAGGATTTTGAGACATCTTACAATTGATAGCATAGCCACTCAACAACATCATAATAAGGTTCCGGGTCCAACTAACAACATACTGGAGTGGTAGAAACCGAACTGAGGTTTGAAACCAACAATCCTAAGAGTCTACAGATTAGTAACATGTGAACCTCATAAAAGGATGAGAACCCTAGTTCTTAACAACTGCGGAGAGAAAAGGCTGACTCAGATCAGAAGGCATAAGGTAAAGAAGTAAAAAGAGCCTTGCGTTCCCTTCCACAATCAATTCCCCTACATATAACTAACAATTTCTAGACTCAACATCGACCAGTTTGGCTTGATGAACCTACAGGCAGTCTGGCTCTGATGCCAATGCTGTCAGGACCCCGATCCTAAGTCACACCGATCTAGCATGTAACACATCATATCACTTTGCGGCCTCACATATTTGGCTCACGTATATGATAGTGTCGCTAGCATCCATATGACAGAGAACCCGGGCCGACATGACTAGTTATAAACCAAAAGTGGCGCTAAATTACAGAGACAAGCATACATGACCCAACAATGAACGTGTCGGTCATCAACGTATGAACCCAAGTCGTAGCAAGCTACAAGGACTTAAAGGACCAACGCGTGACATTTCCCCTAAAGGACAGACATAGGAACGGATAATGACACATGTCGGCCAGCCTAAGTGTTCCGGAGCAGTAGCAAGCTACCAAGGCTAAGTGGAATCACTAGGAGGCATTTCCCCGTAAGATAGGCTACCAAAGGTAAATAACTAGGTGTCGGATCCCACACATACCAAGCATTTCAATGACATACACACAATATGCTCGATATGTGCAAATACAACATGGCATCACAACAAAAATCTATGACTCAAAGTACTTTATTTAAGAGGATCCGAAGAGCCATACATAACATATCCATACAGGTAGGTGTCACATGACCCAACACTCAAGTCATACAAATATACAAGCACATGCGGAAGCTAAACTTGTCTGAGTACAGATTACTGGAAAGAAAGAAGGCTTGGTGTAGCCTGACTATCTACAGTGGCCCTTCACATGCTGTAGATTGCCACCTGGGAGCAAGCTACTCGTCGACATTGAGGTCTATGTAGAAACCATCGGAAGGGGCGGTGTTCTCCTCTGCAACAGTTATTAAGCAAACATGAGTACAAAGGTACTCAACAAGATTTACATAAGAACCTATCATACATGCAACATTGTCAACAAGTGTAGTGGGGTTATTGCAGCAAGCCAGCTTTGACTCTTGGCTAACCTATACTACGTCTATCAGCAGTTTGAAAAGATGAGACAGCGCACACGAGTCCACTGGTCACCACAACAATACTCGATCGTTGATCCACTCCTGTCATACTATGGAAGGTTCTTCCATGACACTCACAATTGTCTTGAATATTTTATGAGTAACCATTAACTTGTCTATGAACTGTATAGGCAACCAAGTGGTCCTTCACCGTGGATACGGCTATTTGGATAGATTGATAACCCTGCAGGGGTGTACTTCTTCACACATGTTTCCACCAGTTAGCATCTGCAAACGACATGTGGTCGGCCACGACCTGACTAACCACACAAATCCCTAGTCCAGGTTTATCGCCTATTCGGGTTCCATCCGCAAGGAGATCCAGCCGGGGTGTCGCGCACGACCCCAAACGATGTGTACAGGGTTCCCGAGACACCAAAAGGGCGACTCGTTACACTATGCCACGTACCTGCCGCATCACAGCCCACCCCGAGGGTGAGCACTGCGCACGGCCTCCAGTATACTACAAACACCAGAAACTAATTGCAACTCCTGGATAGAGGACAAGGGCAATCAATAAGTCGAGCGAGTCAATTAAGGATCCCAATGTGTGGTAGTAGCTGATCTAGAATCACACATACAGATCTCAGTTCCTAGGGACGGTTCCAATTAAACAATCCACCATGTACTCCTACATGGCCTTCCATCGATACCTTTACCAAAACATATTCCACACTTCACTCTCATTACCAGACATAATCATATCACTCCGATCCATCACCCAGATGAACCAGACCTGACACAACTCTAAGCATAGCAGGCATAGCATGGTATGAACACATCAACATGGCTCAATCAACTCCTACACATGCTAGTGGGTTGCAACTATTTACTGTGGCAATGACAGGTCATGCAAAGGAATGGGGTTCAGCTACCACAGCAAACATCAGTTGAAACGTTGTTGTCTTAATGCAGTAAAAGAGAGAAGAAGCGAGAAGATGGGTTTGTATCGGAATGTTCAATGGGGTTGCTTGCCTGGCAGATTGGTCGAGTGGTATTGTCCCTCAACTGGATACTCTTGAATATCCTCTGGAGCAGAACCTACCACGGAGATCCCATCGGTAACACAATCAATACAAGGCAATATGCAACAATACAATGCATCCTCATGACATGGCCAGATGGATGTGTTTGAGTTAATGCATCTACAAACAGAAGAGCTTAAGCCTATTTGAACCAAAGATTCAAAGTTCAAACTCATTTGTGATCTTAAATAGTGCTTTATCAGGTTTTGCACTAAACAACAAGTTAACTTGGTTAAACATGCATGAAACTAGTACAGATGGATATATTGCATTTTTCTGATCATTTTACATATATAACTCTTTTCTATCTGAGCTAAGGTTGATTTAGTATGATTTTTTGAAGTTTTGAATATTTTCTGAAATAAATAAATCATTTCTGATTTATTTAAAATATAGAAAATATTTACTGCATCAGCATTATGCCAGGGTGGCATCAGCGAGTCAACTGGGGTTGTTCAGGTCAAACCTGACCAGTGGGACCCACTGGTCAATGTCATAGTTAGTTAACTAACTAATTAGTGTTAGTTTAATCCTAATCTAGGTTTGACCACGGGGCACGGCCCACATGTCAGTGACCCAGGGGGGGGTCAAATCCCGGTCAACTTGGTCAAATCACCGGCGTTTAGCCGCCGGCGACGACCAGATACGGCGGAGGGCGTCGAGATTCCTCCTCCGGTGACCAAAAAGACGGCGGAGGGCACCTACGCGTAGCTGGAGGCAAGTCGCGTCGAGTGGTGGTGGAGTTAGAGCACGGGGTCACCGGAAACGACACCTGTGACGAGCCTTGCGGCTGCCGGAGTTCGGGCAAGGCCGAACTTGTTGCTGCGGTGCTCGTGGAGGCGCGTGCAGGGCTCCTACAACATCTACGCAGCGTGGTGAGGGTGTTGGACACAGCGTCATGTTAGCATATTTGAAGTACATCGGGCAGGTGATGCTGGATGGGTTTAAAGGTGAGAAGTACCTAGGCCGCGGCGGTTGCTTGGCATCATGCTAGGTGGTGGGAATCAGTTTAGAAACGTCAAGGGTGATGATGCTGCACTGGCTGTCGGGTCCGGTAAGGAGATCTATGACCACGGAGCACGGTGTTTGTGAAGAGGCTCCGGTAGGGTGGACTACGGTGTGGACGAAGCGGATTTGAGGCCATGCACGATGGCGTCGGTGAAGCAGCACCGGTGGTTCAGTTGGGGATTGTGTCGAAGATGTGGATCTACGACCGTGGACGAGGGCGTCGACTAAGCAGATCTGAGGCTGTGGACTTAGCATTGGCAAAGCGGCTGCGGTTGGGTTGAGAATGGTATCGGCGAAGCTGCTCTGGTAGGGTTGAGGATGGTGCCGGCATAGAAGCTCCGGTAGGGTTGATGATGTTGTCGGTGAAGAGGATCAGAGGCCGTCCACTGAAGCATCGGCGGGGAGGCAGCAGGGATGTGGACGAAGTGGCTCCAGTGTGGTGTACGAAGGAGTCGCTGGAGATGAGACGCGGTTGATGACAGTGTCGGCGAAGCAGGTCCGGCACCATCGACAAGGCCGACACTGAATAGGTTGTGGTACAGTGGTGGATGTGCAGTCTACTGTTTCTAGTGGAGGTAGGAGGGGTAGATG
The DNA here is from genome assembly GCA_902687465.1 of Secale cereale. Lineage (NCBI taxonomy): Eukaryota > Viridiplantae > Streptophyta > Magnoliopsida > Poales > Poaceae > Secale > Secale cereale. The sequence continues at coordinate 328,837,118 of LR738711.1, read as the reverse complement.
CGGTCGTAGAATGTCTGTGTACAAAAGTAGGTGTCCTTTTACAACCATTTACTTGTGCACGGGCAGTTGGAGCCATGCCCATGGCCACGCTTGGCGGAGTAGGGGAAGGAAGGCACGAGGCCGCCAAGGCAACTCTCAAGCCAGAGACATGAATGACAGAGGGGCAAGGTGGACTTATCCCCCGGCAAAACCCTTGCCGGGGCGGCCTACGCGACCGTACAAAGAGCCTTGCCGGGGGCCGCTCGCCCAAACACCAGCAAGCCCACCACCCTTGGGATCTGAGAGCCCCAACACCATCGACAACATTAAGGCCAAGATTCAAGGGGCACCTACACAGTGGCTTGCAGACCCTTGTAGGGCCAGGGAACCAGAAGGCGAAGACCCCCGGCAAGAGCCTTGCTGGGGGCGACCGAAGACCCCCGGTAAGATCCTTGCCAGGGACGGCCACATGACCCCGGCAAGTCCCCTGGCCAGGGGCGTCTGCGGGGCCACAGCCAGGCCCGCGCCCACCAAGATTTCGCCGACCCGCGGCCGCTCCTATGCGACGACCAGCTCACCAACTGGACAAGCACATACGTGGCAGCATGCGGTCCCTAAGCCAACTGCAAGCACCCGCGTGGTGGCATCCAGATGTTCGTGAAGACCCTGCCACCACAGCAGCTAGCAGCCAGCATGGCGTCGCATACCTCATCAGCCTGGACGCGTGTCAAAGCAAGATGAGGCGGCAGTGGGCGAGACAAGCTTCCTTGCCGTCCCCAATAAATCCAGGGGACACATAGGCATCACATTAAGTGCGTTTGTCCTAAGATGTCAGGAGATAACCTTGTACATTGTAGTAACTTTACACCTCGTGTGTGTCGCTATGGCAACCCCTTGGACATATAAAAGGAGGCCCAAGGCATACTGAGGGAGGATTCAGATTGTTTGGACAGCCACGCATAGAGGCCATTTCAAGGGCTCAAGAACACCAAATATACACAGACAAGCAGGACTAGGGTTTTACGCATCCTCTTGCAGCCCGAACCTGGGTAAAAATCCCCATGCATTGATCGTCCAGACCTGCTCTTTACACAACTCTATGCCCCGCAATCATAGCAAAAGGGATCCCCAGGATCTCATAGGTGTCTTTTCCCCGACATCTTTGGCACGCCAGGTAGGGGTCGCACGTTTGTGAAAATCCGGTCTAGGAGGGAACACGCCACCTCCTCCATAGTGGTGGCTGCTAAGAAGAAGCCGGCGGGGGATGTCAGCATCATCCCCATTGTTTTGGTGCCGTCGGCCAGGCGGGCGGTGTCGTCTGTAGCCGCAACCAACATCTACATGGCGACAAAAAAGCTAAGTCACGCAGAAACTTAAGCATTTTCCTTTTTTATAGGGTTGTTTCCTCGAAAGATCCCGCTCCTTGTATGGAGAACCTACACGCAAAGGAGCCTTGTCGCTATAGGCAACGCCCTTGTCCTTTTTCGAGTCCGCTCAACTGTTCAAGCGGCTGCGCCGAGAATAGCAAGGTGGCTTGCCCGGCAGCAAGCGCCCCCAGTAGGCTGCTAAGGATCCGTTCTCAAAGCGACGCGACACTGGTTTACACGCCGGCAAGCCTATCCAACTGAGCGTAGGGTGCATACATACAAGGGAAGATCAAACAGGGAGACAACATGCACTGTTTCAAAATACGACAGAGTTATATTACATTATTGGTTGCCGCGGTTCTAACTAAAGATAAATCTGTCTTGGGCATGAACTCGTAGTGGCACTAAGAAGCGGGGTGGCCAGTCCCGGCGCTGGCCTTCCACCCTCTTGACTCCATCGACGCAACTGATGATGGGCTTGATACGCTCCTCGAGCACCGCGAGGTCCATATCCTCCGGCAAGCTATCAAGCACGTTGGCAAAGTCGATGTCAGGTTTCCAGAAAACCACCTTGGTAAGCACCTTGGCCAGGGCGCCCGGGCAAAGCCTCCGAGCCTTGCTGGCCAGATTAGTTGCTCGATTGGAGCGGAGCTGTTACATGGCCTTGAGGACGCGCCTGAAGAACAAGGTTAGGCTGACGCTAGGGGTCACACTCGCGTCCTGAGAGTACCTGAAGTCCGGCATACCCATGACGGATAGCTGGCTGCTGAGCCTCTCCGCAATGTCGACGAGGCCGTCGATCGAGAGCTGTACCCTGGCCACAAAGTTATTGTGGGCGGCGTCGTCATCCTGCCATTGCTGCTTCTCGTTCTCAAGGGCCTTGGTCAGGGTCTCCTCATGGCCTTGACCTCCGAGAGCGTCTGTTCTGAGGCATCCAGCTTCATCTTCAAGTTGTTGATGGAGACGTTGGCGTCAGAGAGCAGCTTGGTCTTGTCGGAGATGGTGACCTGCAGATCCGCCAGCGTGCGATTGCTCATGTCCCTCTCCTTCGCCAGCTTTAAGACCTCCTTCTTTAGCCCCTCCCGCACCTGCTCCAGGTCTTCCACCTTGCCGGCCTGGACCAGGGCCAGAGCGTCAAGAGCATCCTTGTGCTTCTGCTCCAGCGCCAGAGTCCCCTGCGCGACAAGCTTCTCGATCTCCTCGTCCTTGTCACAGAGCGTGGCGGAAAGTGCCCGCTCACGGGCCTTGAGGTCCTCCTCTTGGGCATTCAGAATAGCTTTCTAAAATGTCTGGGAATCCTCGTCCTTGGCGGCCTGCTCCTTCGCCAGCTCCTGGGCCTTCCCGATGTCATCCAGCTGCAGGATGAGCTCCCGCTTGCGCTGGTCTAGCTGGACCTGGATGGCGCCCAACTGGTCCCGGGCCTCGTTGAACCAGACTTGTGTCTGGGCGATGCGGTTCTCAAAGTCCGCTTCCGCTTTGTCCATGGCCGCCATCTTGGAGTTCACCTTGTCTTGGCGGGCATGGTACATCGCCTGAAGCTTTTGGAAATTGGCCCTCATGGCCCGAAGGAGCTGCTCCTCTTCAGAATTGCCGCCACTGGCGCTCAGTTCATCAACCACCTGAAGCCCAGTGGTGGCAAGGACCACATCATCAAAAAACTCCCCCTCGGCTGGAGCCCTGGTGCTTACCATCCCAGGGAGGAGGACGAACAGATCGTCGCCCGCCTTCAAATATTTACCCGGTGCAGGAGCTGCGAAGGAGGAGGGTTGGTGGTTAGCCACCTCCTCCCCGGTGGGCCCCTTGGCGGCCTCCTCGGTAGCAGCCTTGCCGGGGTCATCAATAGGACCTTTGCCGGCCTCCTCGGCAGCGGCCTTGCGGGGGTCCCTGGCAGGACCCTTGGCGGCATCCTCGGTAGCAGCCCTGCCGCCCCCCCCCCAGAAGGCACCTCACTGGTCTCCCCAGCAGGCCCCTCTGTGGCCTCCTCGGTGGCGGACGCGGCAGCCACCCCAGCTGCGATCTTGGTGGCCTAGGCTTCAGCATCCTTGGACACCTTGATGACAACGTCAACATCCATTCGATCCGCCAAGGGGGAGCCTGGAAACTAGAAGAGAAGATGAGGCAAGGTCGAGACCAAGGGTTCAGAACGGAGAAAAGAAAGAGCATCACGTGGCAGAGATGACTGGGGACCTGGAGTCGACGACTTACCCGTGCCGGGAAGAGGAGAGGTGGTTGCTTCCCCGCCAACATCCGTTGCCGGGGTAGATCCACCAGCGCTCGTACTCGCCCCCTCTTCCTCCGTGTGCATGGGCTCACCAGTGGGCGCCCTTGCCAGTGATGCCCCTTTGAGTGGCGTAGTTGCCAGCGACGACGTGTCTGGGGCGGCCCTCGGTGACTCCTCTAGTTGCCGCTCTCCTCCTGCAAACCCGGCGAGGTCAATATCAAGAGAACACACCCCAATGCCCGCCAGCGAGGAATGGAGAATGGACTCACGCCGGGGGCTGGAGTTGGGGCTGCGCTAAGGGCTGTTCTCCGGGCTGATCACCACTAACGCCGGCGTGTGTGGAGAGCTCGAGGGGGCTCGTCGCCCGCTGAGGTTTTGGCCCTCTTCGCTGCCCTCTGGGCCAGCATCTCCATGTCGTTGCAAAAATTAAACCAAGTTAAGGAAGAACAGTGCGGGCGGAAGTTTAAGAGATGGTGGAGGACAAAATGCTTACTCCTCTGGCCTCCTCTTCCTGCTTGGGCTAAAGGACCCCAGATCGAAGTCGGACTCCGAGGCGACATATACAGGTGGAGGAGAAGGGGATGGCGTGCGGGGGCACCTGGAAAGCAGCAACCGCAGCCCTCGTCTGGCGTACGGACGGCGCTTCGCCCTACTGCCGCTGTGTGGACTTGTCGGTCCGGACTGGCTTGCCAGAGCCTGCTCGCCGGAAGACGCGCTTCTTCCCAGAGACCGGGGGGCATCCGCGTCGGTCTCCTCCTCGGCCGACTCCTCGACCGCTTCCTCAATAGAGGGAGATCCGGCACCAGTGCTACTAGCCTCCGCGGCGGGCCTCTCCCACTCGGCGAACTCTCTCTCTCCTCCGCGGCCGCATCATCCTCGTCCTCCACAGTGCCGAAGCTGCCTACCTCCTCGCCAAGGGCAGCCTCCTCCGCCCTGGCGGCGATGTAAGCGAGCTCCTCCATGATGGTGTCGCGGATAAGCTGCGGCTCCTCGCGGACGTACTTCTCCGACAAGATGTCGAAGAATGCCTGTGCCACTTCCGCCTTTGGCTCGACTGTGATAGCCTGGCTTATTAGGGATGATTAAATACTCATATCAATAAGGAAATCCTTCTTTTCCGGGAGCCCATTTCGACAGAACTCCAAAGTTAAGCGTGCTCAGCTTGGAGTAGTTTCAGGACGGGTGACCGACGGGGAGGATGCTCCCGGGTGGACATGAGTGAGGAAATAGTGCGCAGAAAAGACTAGTATTGATATGTGGGGCCAGTCTATATCCCGCCAAGAGTAACGATCACCGGCGGGTGTGTCCGAGGCGTTACAAGTTGGTATCAGAGCCGACCCTCGCGGTTACACGGATGTTTGAGGACAGGTGCTCGGTCATGTTATTTGTGACGTTTGTGACCCGTCGTGGCACACCGCATGGCACATGTATCAGACTGGATGCACATACGTTTGTGCCAAGAGGGAACGTTCCTGCAGCCCGACGAGGATGTCAGTTCTTCTGAGTGGAGTTGTATGTGATAGCTTGGCTTATTAGGGATGATAGACTACTCATATCAATAAGGAATTCCTTCTTTTCCGGGAGCCCATTCGGACAGAACTTGAAAGTTAAGCTGCTCAGCTTGGAGTAGTTTCAGGATGGATGACCGACTGGGAAGTTGCTCCCGGTCGGTCATGAGTGAGGACAAAGTGCTCAGAAAAGACTAGTATTGATATGTGGGGCCAGTCTAGATCCCGCCGGGAGTAACGACCACCGACAGGTGTGTCCGGGGCGTTACATCGGCCCAGGTCGGATCGAGGCCATGCCCGCCGAAGACCGGCATCATGGAAATGATGGCGCTCTAGCGAGAGTTGTTGCTCAGCGGGGCCACCCCCGGTGGCAAACCGAACAGGTTGTCAGGCTTGGCAACCGCGGGGGCCTTGCCTGCCTTGCCAGAGCGGACACTCGCGGTTACACAGATGTTTGCGGAGAGGTGCTCGGTCATGTTATTCATGACGTTTGTGACCCGTCGTAGTCCACGGCATGGCACATGTATCGAACAGGATGCACAGACGTTTGTGCCAAGAGGGAACGTTCCTGTGGCCCGACGAGGACGTTAGTTCCTCTAAGTGGGGGTGTATGTGATAGCCTGGCTTATTAGGGATGATAGACAAGTCATATCAATAAGGAATTCCTTCTTTTCCGGGAGCCCGTTCAGACAGAACTCCAAAGTTAAGCGTGCTCAGCTTGGAGTAGTTTCAGGATGGGTGACTGAGCGGGAAGTTGCTCCCGGGTGCGCATGATTGAGGACAAAGTGCGTAGAAAAGACTAGTATTTATATGTGGGGCCAGTCTAGATCTCACCAGGAGTAACGACCACCGGCGGGTTTGTCCGGGGTGTTACATCGACCCAGGTCGGATCGAGGTCGTGCGCGCCGAAGACCGTCATCATGGCAATGATGGCGCTCTGGCGAGAGTTGTTGCTCGGCGGGACCACCCCTGCTGGCAACCCGAACAGGTTGTCAGGCTTGGCTGCCCTGGGGGCCTTGCCTACCTTGCCAGAGCGGACCCTCGCGGTTACACGGATGTTTGCGGACAGGTGCTCGGTCATGTTATTCATGATGTTTGTGACCCGTCGTGGCACACGGCATGGCACATGTATCAGACTAGATGCACAGACGTTTGTACCAAGAGGGAACGTTCCTACGGCCCGACGAGGATGTTAGTTCCTCTGAGTGGGGGTGTATGTGATAGCCTGGCTTATTAGGGATGATAGACTACTCATATCAATAAGAAATTCCTTCTTTTCCGGGAGCCCATTCGGACAGAACTCCAAACTTAAGCGTGCTCAGCTTGGAGTAGTTTCAGGATGGGTGACTGACTGGGAAGTTGCTCCCGTGTGCGCATGAGTGAGGACAAAGTGCGCAGAAAAGACTAGTATTGATATGTGGGACCAGTCTAGATCCCGCCAGGAGTAACGACCGCCGGCGGGTGTGTCCGGGGCGTTACATCGACCCAGGTCGGATCGAGGCCGTGCGCGCCGAAGACCGTCATCATGGCAATGATGGCGCTCTGGCGAGAGTTTTTGCTCAACGGGACCACCCACGCTGGCAACCCGAACAGGTTGTCAGGCTTGGCGGCTCTGGGGGCCTTGCCTCCCTTTCCAGAGCGGACCATCGCGGTTACACAGATGTTTGCAGACAGGTGCTCGGTTATGTTATTCATGACGTTTGTGACCCGTCGTGGCACACGGCATGGCACATGTATCGGACTAGATGCACAGACGTTTGTACCAAGAGGGAACGTTCGTGTGGCCCGACGAGGACGTCAGTTCCTCTGAGTGGGGGTGTATGTGATAGCCTGGCTTATTTGGGATGATAGACTACTCATATCAATAAGGAATTCCTTATTTTCCGGGAGCCCATTCGGACAGAACTCCAAAGTTAAGCGTGCTTAGCTTGGAGTAGTTTCAGGATGGGTGACCGATATGGAAGTTGCTCCCGGGTGCGCATGAGTGAGGACGAAGTGCGCAGAAAAGACTAGTATTGATATGTGGGGCCAGTCTAGATCCCACCAGGAGTAACGACCACCGGCTAGTGTGTCCGGGTTATTACATCGACCCAGGTCGGATCGAGGCCGTGCGCGCCGTAGACCGTCATCGTGGCAATGATAGCGCTCTGGCGAGAGTTGTTGCTCAGCGGGACCACCCATGCTGGCAGCCTGGACAGGTTGTCAGGCTTGGCGGCCCCGGGGGCCTTCCCTGCCTTGACAGAGCGGACCCTCGTGGTTACACGGATGTTTGCGGACAGGTGCTCAGTAATGTTATTCATGACGTTTGTGACCCGTCATGGTACACGGCATGGCACATGTATCGGACTGGATGCATAGACGTTTGTGCCAAGAGGGAACGTTCCTGCGGCCCGACGAGGACGTCAGTACCTCTGAGTGGGTTTGTTTGTGATAGCCTGGCTTATTAGGGATGATAGACTACTCATATCAATAAGAATTCCTTCTTTTCCGGGAGCCCATTCGGACAGAACTCCAAAGTTTAACGTGCTCAGCTTGGAGTAGTTTCAGGATGGGTGACCGACCGGGAAGTTGCTCCCGGGTGCGCATGAGTGAGGACAAAGTGCGTAGAAGACCGTCATCATGGCAATGATGGCGCTCTGGCGAGAGTTGTTGCTTAGCGGGACCACCCCCGCAGGCAACCCGAACAGGTTGTCAGGCTTGGCGGCCCTGGGGGCCTTGCCGGCCTTGCCTGCCTTCTCGGCCTTACCGGTCCTCTTGACTCGGTCGGCCTCGTCGACCCTTAGCTAGGAGAGCCTGTGGCAGAGGTGGGCGTGCTGCAACACAATGAAGTTGTGGCTCGAACCAGGGCAGAGCCTCATGATATCGGCCGCGTTCCTGAACTCCCAGGCTGGCCTCCCTTTGTTATGCTATGGGGAGATCCGGCGGCGGATAAATCAGCCCCAATCATTTCAAGGGTGAGCCCGGCCGCGGCAAGGCGATGGATCCTGGTGGTGGCGATCGTAAGCTTATGTTCCTCTGCATCAAGATCACTCCAGTCCTCGCGACGGACCAGCGCCTTCGAACGGACCCGACAGAACTCTAGTGGGTCCGTCTCCATGATCCAGCACCACCGGCTTCGCCACTCCTCCCACCTCTCCTTCGTGGCACCCTCCGGGTACGCACCCTTGGCATGTTGCCTCGGAATCCAAGTAATGCAGCCCGAGATAGCACCCCCCGGCTGGATGTGAAGAGTAAAGTAGTGGAAAAAAAGCGACATGTTAGGGTGCACTCCGGCAAAGCACTCACAGAGATGGGCTAATTGGGCCAGGCACACCACGGCGTTTGCGTGAGGTCCAGGAGGCAGAAGCCGTAGGTGTACATGATATCGCTGAAGAAGTCTGAGAAAGGAGGGCAGTGTCCGCAGAAGAAGTAATCGATGAAGATAGGATACCGACGTGAACCGCCCTTGGTGAAGTAGGAGGCGGGGAAGACGCGTGTGGCGGGATGTGCCGTCGTCTCCCTCCCCCACACGCACTTGAACTTGTCCTTGAGGGTGAGCATGTCGACCATCGGCTCGAAGACTGGGAACCGCGTCCGCAGCATCACTACAAAAAAAATACACTTCCGTGATGATACCTGTTTGTCATAGTAGGTCGCGTTTTTTGTCATGCATGTACATCCATGACAAATTTATGACAGAATGAAGATAGTCATACATGTGCTCTTGTAGAAATGTTCCATGACATTACCAAAATTATCATCACGGAAGTGTCCACTTCCATGACGATAAATCGCGCGTCACAGAAGTGCTTTCATCAAGGGTGACCGACACATGGCATCCACCGTAACAAAACATCGTTAAGCTATCGGGTCCGGTTTTGGATCCGATAACCCGCTAACAGCCCCGACCAATGGGGATTTTCCACGTGTAAAATCATCATTGGCTGGAGGAAACACACATCGGTTCACCGTTGGGACAGATGTCATCCACTCATTGGACCCAAAGCTCCTATGATACACCGACACGTGGCACGGCCCAACAGAGACCTATTCCTGTGAAAAGGCCGGCCTGTTTGACTTGGTCAAAAGCTGGCGGGTTGGCCCACGGCAAGCCTGTTAATGGCATGTTCGCATATAGCCCATTTACAGCCCGCTAACCCAGGGCCCGTTTACGGCCTATCCGAATTAGGCCCAGTAGCATCATCTGGGCCGTCCAATATAAATCCAGCCCGTTTTAACTTCCGGCCCATGTATGGCCCATGACTTGTTTCGGCCCATATGAGGCCCTTATTACTCTCGACCCATTAACGGCCCGTGGTAAAACTGGCCCATAATGAACAGTGTATCACTTTGTACCCATTAACGGCACATGGTGAAATTGGCCCGTAATGAATAGTGTATCACTTTATACCCGTTAACGGCCCATTATTCCATTAGGCCATTTCCAGCCCATGTTATCTTTCGTCCTTCTCGGGGCCCATTTATTCTTGGGCTCATTTACACATTCGTTTACTTACGGCCCGTTAATGTCATTTTCTGTTTGTGGTCCAAATTCAGCCCGTGGTTACAGTCGGCCCGTTTGTGGCCCGTTAGTACGTTGGGCCGTTTTCATAGCGTCATCAAAATACGGCCGATTAACGACGACCCATTATGGTCGGCCCATGAACGGACGATTTCAACTCTAGCCCATTTATGGCCATAATGTGGTCTATTATTGGCCCATGTTTGGCCAACCGATCATACGGCCCATAGAAGGCCCATTGATGATACGGCCCATAGAAGGCCCATTGATGATACGGCCCTTAGAAGGCCCATTGTGTCTACAGCCCGTATAAGGCCCATTGTTTCTACGCCACGTAGAAGGCCCATTGTTTTTTGAAACAAAGAAGGCCCATTGTTTCTACGGCCCTTAGAAGGCCCATTGTTTCTACGGCCCGTAGGAGGCCCATGTTGACTACCGCCGGTGGGCATCAAAGTTTGCCACCAGTGCAAATATAGGGAACACCCTACACTATACAAAAATGAATTGCTATTTTCTTCAGCCAATGGCTGCACGTTAAGAACAAATTTTGTATCACACCAAAACAAATTACAACTATAAAACAAAAGGAAGGTTGGCATAAAAGTTAACAGTCTAGCAGATAAATGCACCACCAGAAGTTCAGAAGGTCAGTTCATTTGACCTGACTGTTACGTTTTCATGCTGTATTGTTTGATGGAGCACCATAACCTTCGCCTTCAGGTCTCCTAGGTTCCTGAACAACATAGCAAATGTCTGATAGTCTTGTTTCAAAACCATGCATATCTTAACAACATCGAACAATGTCTCTCCTTGTTTCACAAAGGTTCTCTGTTAGGGAATGGACTTGTGTTTGGAGCACAGATACAACATTGTTTTGAGCTTGCATATCTTGATCATGGGGCGGTTTGGACGATATTGCCTTAACAACCAAGCCAGTATTACGCAGGAACGTGCTTTTGGCTCTGTTAGTGGACGGGTACTGACCCACTGCAGCAAGAGCTGACATTGCGGTTATAGTTGCCTCGCCACCTTCAGAAGGTGGCGGTTCCACTATTTTTTTCTTAGCTCGCTGAAAAGTTGAGGTTTTACATAAGTAGTACCAGAACAGAAGATATTAAGGAGGCAGCAAAACCAAACAAAATAGCTTTGGTCTATATACATAACTTATTCTAGTGAACCCATGTAAAATAATAGTTGTATTTTATTGCAAAGTACATAATAAAACCAGGTTCCAAACATATGACCATGTACCATCGCTAATGTATTGTCTATTTCTTCACATTGTATTGAGGGCTAAGGATAAAGAGACGAAGTTTATAATACGGTAAGCATAGTATGACATCATTAATATCACAAAACAACTGAGAACAGACAAACAGGCAATTGTAACATTGTGTGGGCAAGTCCAGCACGGAACTAGATTACAGGTCAAGATCAAATGAACATCACTCCTCTCTTTTAAATCTTGTAAAGTGTAATGATATGCTAAGACAATTGTGTATAAAATTGAAAAGAGTAATAGACACTGGCTGCAAACCATGCAGTTCAAGGCACAAGTCAGAGTTAGTAATAGTTAAAAGGCATGAGGATTAAGGACTTACAACTGCGGCTTTGACTGGTGTAGTCATGCCCTTCTTCTTGCTGGTGTGACAGTCCTTGAAGATTTCCACATCATTTGGTTTAGGTACTTTTTGGTCCTTGCGGGCTTTCCTCTGCATTTGGAACAAGTCAATCTAGATCTGATAATATGGTATAGCGAAAAGAGTGAAATAGCGGCTAATTACAAGAGCCTCGCAGTGTGCAATATAGCTACGAGATCCTGCCTCTGTTGGAATTTCAATTTCGTACGGTTGGCCTTGTTCTTTGAACAGTTCACCTACAAGAAGATAGATTTGTGTGGCACATGCGTAAATAGGACTTCAACATGTGATCTGATCACGTATATATAATGTACCTGATACTTCGGATCGGACCCGTGTTTAACAAGGCCTCTCCAGTCTTCATCAGATATATTTTCCACTGGAGATGTTTGGGAAAGTTCACTATTAGCCTTGCCTTCAAAGTAAGTTTTCCTCAAGTTATACCAATACTATCGTAGAGCAGACTTGAAAACATGGGTGCAAGCTTGTCTGGTTGCATCATCTTGGCTATCCAACTTGAACCTCATCTGTTGAAAATTAAGGGAGTCTCATTATCAGCAACCTAGAAAGTATTGGATAGAGCAAGACGATATTACTAGTTTCCATACATAACCATACTTACATATAAATGGTCGAGGAAGGTGTTGAACTGGGTTTCGTCTTTGTCATTCCTATACTAAATCCATTTGGGAGGATACGTACATGACACCTAACAGCAACCGCTGCCTCTATTACTAACTTGGCTGACTCTGTAGCATCACATGGCCTTTTTAAACCTGCCTCAAAACGGATCTCCATTCTTCCTCCTCTAGATTTAGTTAACCTATCGAGCATTATCCCTGATGTTTGTTTCCTGTTGCGCCTAGGTGCTAGTCCAACAACAAACATAGGAAGTGTTTGTGTACATCAGACTGTGAGACTACATATAAAGAAGCATGCAACTGTAACTTGACTCCAGCAACTACCTTCTTGCTGTTGAAGCTCGCAAAGTTCATCTGATCTTGCCAAGTCATCTTGTGTCAAGAGTGCTTCGGAAGTAGTGTCAGGTGGAAAGGGAGCTTGGGAACGTGCTACTAGCTGAGTTGACCAATGAGTAAGTCGTGCAGCTGGTGGTACTGTGGAAGGTGTTGCAACAACTAGGTTTGTCTCTGCTTGTTTGGTGGTAGCTATTTGTTTCTGTTTGGCTTGTTCTGTAGCTTGTGTAGCACGGGATACCCTGTCGGTACAATTTTCCGCTGGACTTTGACCGTTATTGCACCATCAGTACCAGCAGAATCTGCAGGATTGTTTCGCTTCCGTTTCCCTGTCGATCTGTCTTGCTTCCTCTTGCTCTGTGCCATGTTAAGTCAAGCCGACAAGAAAAATGAATATCAATTTAGTTCTTCAGAACAAATGTACTTTGATGTAAGAACATGATGTGATAGACATATATTGTATGTTCTAGAAACAGGAACACGTGTCTTAGTCACAAGTATAATGTGTAAAGTAAGCAGATGAAATTCAACAAAATTCGAAGCAATACAAGCTAGACATCATACATAACATGCAACCACATATAACAGTGCCAAGTTAGAGGGAGCACCTGTGATGGTGCACTAGGGGAGACGTGCTCATCACCAACACAGCTAAGTTGAGTGTCTATGCATGTGTTGTCTTGGAAATCATCTTGGGGGGATGGAGGAGTAGAATCTGTAGAGGCCCTCCATTTGGAAGGAGCACGTTCATCTGCTACCTTGCTAACTTCCTTCCGCTTTATTGATTTTGAATTCTCAAGTAAAATTGACAAGAAAAAGCAATAAAATTCACTCTTCATAACTCATTCGTGCATGATACTGACAATCACTACTTTGATGTAAGGCAAACACATAATTCCAGGATGGAATGATACGAAAACAGGACGACACGGCATATTCACAACTGTTTTTGTAAACTAAGCAGAAACCATTTCACCAAATAAGAAGCAATGCAAGCTAGACACCACGTGAAAGATGCAACCAATATGACTCTGCCAAGTTAAAAGTGTCCCATCATAAATGGCATTTCAACAAATTAGAAGCAGCGCATGCTATAAATCATATCAAAGATGCAACTAATATCACACTGCATATACTGAAGGTGTCTCGTCATATTGATTTATGTTGGATACAAAAAAAACAATAGTTTTATGTGAGGACATGCTTAAAAGACAGATGTACTATGTACTAAATACAGGACTGCATGTCACATTAACATGTATAATGTATGAGCTAAGCAGAATAGCAATAGCGGTTTAACCAGATTGGAAAAATTACAATCTAGACACCATATGCAACAATGAACCACATATCACGCTGCCAAGTTAGAGAAAGCACTTGCGATGCTAGTGTAGGGGAAATGCGGTAATCAACTACAGAGCTACGTTCACTATCTTCATCTAGCCTTGCTGTTTCTTGAGAATCATGTCGAGAGGCTGACGCTGCATTTTTTAAATGAGGAGTAATCGACTTGCCTGACTGCCTCATCATAAGTGATTGATGAGGGATACACAAGAACATTAGTTTGATGTAAGAACCTGGTTAATACATAGATGTACTAGTATGTACCAAAAACAAAAAGGCATGTCCTATTTAAAGGTATAATGTGTAAGCTAAGAAGATGCAATTTAACCAAATTGGAAGCAATACAAGCTACACATCCGGCTTGAGTTGTGAGCATGATCATCTAGGACCTGAGAGCCTGGTGGGAGGCGGGCTACTTCGCCACCATCGCGGCTTTTTACTTCGCTTCCAGGTGATGCCTCTCTTTGTTGGGCTTGACACTGGCTCGGCCAATGCCCTGACTAGCTATTTGTCTTCTGGTGCTGACGGGATGGTGATTCGTGTAAAAAATATATGTACTTATCTTATGAAAGACCGACTTCGGCCTTTCGAATAGAAGCTAGACACCATATGGAACATGCAAACACATATGACACCGCGAAGTTAAAGCAAGCACCTGGTATGGTGGTTCATTGCTAGCGAGGTCATCAACTTCAGAGCTACGTTTACTTTCTCCATCTACTGACACTGCACATTTTATAAGTCTGAAACGTGTCTGGCCTATCCACCTACCATGCTGGAGCGACTTCTCTCTTTTCTTTTTTGCTTTTCTCATAGCAGCAGAGTCTGAAATACCCTTGCATAAAAACACAATAGTGAGAGTATGGGTGTAGTGTGTGCAGCACTAGTGCACTGTAAAAGTAGCAGATAGCAGGTGGCTGAAAAATGAATGACAGGAGACATATGATAGCTATACAACATTGCATGGCAAACAAAATTAGATTCTACACCGTATGATTTTGTAATATATGAGCACAGGAAATGCAGGTACTCCTCCAGCACACCACCACATGTGGTCATATCAAGATAACAGTCGACTGAAAATAAATAGTTTTATCAATTTTTTAATGAACCGTCTGATCTATAAGTAACGGGCAGATGGCCTTCGTCTACCTCCCGCCAGTCACTATTGACGATCTTTCTCGAACTGCCAGCGACCACCGGCCCAGACCCCTGCCTCCGCCGCCCCGCCCACCCCTCGACATCACACCACCGCCGTGCTTGGCAGCGCCCCCAGGCCATCCCTTTAATCCCGGCCGACCTCCAGATCGGGCGCCAATAGCTCTAGGCCCCACACGCCCCTAAGATAAACACCGAGGCGCTGCTTCCCCGACGTAATAGGCGGACTAGCGCCTGTTACGCTGGGGAATGCTTCCGTTAATTAGGAATCAACTGACCAGGAATTGAAATCCAGGGGGGCGACACACCTCTAGCTAAGGTGAACTAGTATATGAGGAGAAACCTTGTGCATCGCGATTTACTTGGAACATCTAGTATCAAGAAGAAGCGGTCAACTAGTGTCTTCTGTGGGATGAATACCGTGCGAGCAGACACATAAGATTTGCACGAATAAGGGAAGAGGGGTAGCATTTTCGGTTGCCGGTGTGGTCGCCTCCACATGTCACGCCGATCTTCTTCTTTTTGCCAGGGAAACCAATCTTCTGGAGGAGGGTGCTGGCTTGGACGAACCCTTAGCCAAATTATTGACTGTGTCGCTGTGGCCATATGTCGGCGGAGGGGAAGCAGATCCGAGCCGGCGAAGGACGGCGTAGTAGGAACACCTCCGGTGCGATGGAGGGTGGCGAAGTTGGAGCTGCAGCGGTGAGGCGCAGGACGGCATGGTTGAACTGGCTCAGGTACGGATGGCTCGGCCTCGGCTTCAACTACTAGCCGTGGAGGGCGTTGCGGTTGAGGTTGCGGTGGACGACGACGTCGGGGTATCGGCTCCGGCGTGAGGGAGGAGGGTGGCGGTTGATGGGTGGAATGGGGTGGCGGACGGAGGACGCCGGGGTTTCGCGGCTGGTGGAGAGGTAGTTTTCACGCCCACGGAGTATGAATGGGGAATCAGACGGGTGGGCGAGGGGAGGGGGGAGAACCATGTTTCGGGTCTGGGACGCACTTGTTTTTGGCTTTTTTGAACAGAAGATGGGACGCGCTTGTTTGAAATTTGGGGAAAGTACAAACTTTGCCACCCTCTTAAATTTCGGACCTACTGTAGGTCGGGGGTAGGATGGTAATCCCAGGTGTCCCAAATAGTGGGCGGGAGTGATTTCGGCAGCGCGCATGTGTGCTTAGGCGGCCATTGTGTATGAATGTTTTTCGGAGGCAGTTGCGTGGCGTCTAGATAAAGCTACGAACCATGATATTGTGTACAAAATCAGAGCAAAGATTGGTGCCCCCAAAATTTAGGTATGATTTACAAATGCCATGATATTAAATTCAAATAATTGAATGGACTTCATGTTGAATTAGATTTTTTAAACCACCTTAAGTTTAATTCAAATGTATGCTAGTCCATAGGTAGCTATTTATAATATCCATTGTGTAACTTTCGTATGTATAATGTGCTTTACACAGACAACATGAACTATACTCACGTTTATATTCGATTGCTAAAGTGATGCATTGTCTGGAGTTCAAACTATTAACTATGTGGATCAATTGTGTCGAATAATAACATAGTCATGCTCAAATTCAATAGAATCTAGATGTCCGATGGATCAATGATCGTTCCATACGGGAATTGCAAATATCATGATCCCATCCTAATATTTGGATACAATTTATATCTTTAATCAATGTGTACATCAGTCTTGTATGTGTAGTTACACTCTCCATCGGTGGTCTCTCACACATGCTCACACACTCTCTCCCGAGGTGTCTTTCTCGCACACATGCTCTCGATATAACCCTCCCTCCCTCTCGTAACCATTTACGACTATTTTCAGTAACCTTTATCACAAGCACTCGCCCTCTCGCAAGCATACACACGCACAATCCCCATCGAACCTTTCTATATACATAGACCTGCCTACGTGTCTCCTGTACGCACATTATCTTTAGGCCTGTCTCTCACTCATTGTCTCACACCTCTCTTCCTAATCGACGAGTATAATTCTAGAAGAGCATTCCATAGGATGCAACTTAAAGTTAGGTTGGATGAATAGTAATATTAGAGATAAAGGGGTTACCTTAGTCCGAGAACCTAGGGTTACAAAACCTAGCTGACTTTGTCAGTGGACATAGAGTCCTTCATGATTATGCTATCTTTGTCTTGTACGACTAGTCATCCATGGGTCTCCCTAAATGAGTCACGGGCCGACCAATGTGGCGCAGGACCGAACCAAATGAAGGTCCTCACCTCGACCCACCGGACCTCCCACAGTGACACACCCTCTGCCCCCATGTCTCGTTATCTTCCCACACCCACACATACCAACACAGACACCACACACACAAAAATATATGCTCCTGGTGCCTCTATCTACTCCCACCTTGCATTTACACACTCAAGGGAATCTCTTGCCGTGACGTCTTATTCATCTCTCTCTCTAGACCACTCTCATTTCTCGTGCTATCTCTCCCACGCCCCCCCTGTCGGCCCCTCTATCCATGCCTTTCTCGAATACATAATACACACACATACCTCTCTAGGCCCTGTCAAATGCATCAACTACACATTCACACATGGTACATCATGTACCCCATTGATATAAAAAGCCCTCTCCTCACGTCTATTTCGCATAGAACATTCCTTTTGAATAAAGTGTAAATATTTTAGAATTTCTACATATATACAACATTACAAAGTTATATGGAGGAGTATGAACGCTTGCATTGCATGGTGCCACAATGATATTTATTCCGCACTGTGAATTTGTATATTTTTATACTATATATAAAGTTAGTCATAATAAAGAGAAACGAAGAGCATCTCTGTCTCCACCGCATACCCCCCCCCCTCTACGCCCCTTTCACGTACGCACACAAACTATCTCCAGGTCCTCTAAAAGTAAGCCCCCAGCACATTCACGCATGTTTCATCTTTCTCTCGCGATATATATAGTGACGATCATTGTATTTGAAGCGAAAGCACGATACGTACATTGGACTTCAGAATGCACTCATTACGGTCACCATTTACGTTTTGTGGTTATTATACAATCACGGGCTCACCGTACAACTCTGTATTTGCTCAAGACACAACTAGTTGACCAGTTAAACGCTCCACGTGGCACATCTAGTGTTGCATCACATTATCTCACTACCATCGGGCCCACCTGTCGGCTTGTATCTACTCTACATCTACACTCTTATAAAATACTAGCAAGATGCCCATGCGTTGCACGGAACATCAAGATGCATTTGTATGAGTAGTTTATCTTGTGGGAGAAAAGGATGAACAAGGGAAGGCCTTATTTGCAAGTGTGGAGAGGGGTGTGGGTATCTTTTTGAAAAATTGCCATAGTTTCCTTCCTATCCCTCATATATAGATCGGACGGCCTATATTGCAGGATGGCAGGCACAAGATCATCACCGACTATGCTTTTTATAAGAGTAGGTGCCCCCAAAATTTAGGTATGATTTACAAATGCCATGATATTAAATTCAAATAATTGAATGGACTTCATGTTGAATTAGATTTTTTAAACCACCTTAAGTTTAATTCAAATGGATGCTAGTCCATAGGTAGCTATTTATAATGTCCATTGTGTAACTTTCGTATGTATAATGTGCTTTACACAGACAACATGAACTATACTCACGTTTATATTCGATTGCTAAAGTGATGCATTGTCTGGAGTTCAAACTATTAACTATGTGGATCAATTGTGTCGAATAATAACATAGTCATGCTCAAATTCAATAGAATCTAGATGTCTGATGGATCAATGATCGTTCCATACGGGAATTGCAAATATCATGATCCCATCCTAATATTTGGATACAATTTATATCTTTAATCAATGTGTACATCAGTCTTGTATGTGTAGTTTCACTCTCCATCGGTGGTCTCTCACACATGCTCACACACTCTCTCCCGAGGTGTCTTTCTCGCACACATGCTCTCAATATAACCCTCCCTCCCTCTCGTAACCATTTACGACTATTTTCAGTAACCTTTATAACAAGCACTCGCCCTCTCGCAAGCATACACACGCACAATCCCCATCGACCCTTTCTATATACATAGACCTGCCTACGTGTCTCCTGTACGCACATTATCTTTAGGCCTGTCTCTCACTCATTGTCTCACACCTCTCTTCCTAATCGACGAGTATAATTCTAGAAGAGCATTCCATAGGATGCAACTTAAAGTTAGGTTGGATGAATAGTAATATTAGAGATAAAGGGGTTACCTTAGTCCGAGAACCTAGGGTTACAAAACCTAGCTGACTTTGTCAGTGGACATAGAGTCCTTCATGATTATGCTATCTTTGTCTTGTACGACTAGTCATCCATGGGTCTCCCTAAATGTGTCACGGGCCGACCAATGTGGCGCAGGACCGAACCAAATGAAGGTCCTCACCTCGACCCACCGGACCTCCCACGATGACACACCCTCTGCCCCCATGTCTCGTTATCTTCCCACACCCACACATACCAACACAGACACCACACACACAAAAATATATGCTCCTGGTGCCTCTATCCACTCCCACCTTGCATTTACACACTCAAGGGAATCTCTTGCCGTGACGTCTTATTCATCTCTCTCTCTAGACCACTCTCATTTCTCGTGCTATCTCTCCCACGCCCCCCCTGTCGGCCCCTCTATCCATGCCTTTCTCGAATACATAATACACACACATACCTCTCTAGGCCCTGCCAAATGCATCAACTACACATTCACACATGGTACATCATGTACCCCATTGATATAAAAAGCCCTCTCCTCACGTCTATTTCGCATAGAACATTCCTTTTGAATAAAGTGTAAATATTTTAGAATTTCTACATATATACAACATTACAAAGTTATATGGAGGAGTATGAACGCTTGCATTGCATGGTGCCACAATGATATTTATTCCGCACTGTGAATTTGTATATTTTTATACTATATATAAAGTTAGTCATAATAAAGAGAAACGAAGAGCATCTCTCTCTCCACCGCATACCCCCCCCCCTCTACGCCCCTTTCACGTACGCACACAAACTATCTCCAGGTCCTTCAAAAGTAAGCCCCCAGCACATTCACGCATGTTTCATCTTTCTCTCGCGATATATATAGTGACGATCATTGTATTTGAAGCGAAAGCACGATACGTACATTGGACTTCAGAATGCACTCATTACGGTCACCATTTACGTTTTGTGGTTATTATACAATCACGGGCTCACCGTACAACTCTGTATTTGCTCAAGACACAACTAGTTGACCAGTTAAACGCTCCACGTGGCACATCTAGTGTTGCATCACATTATCTCACTACCATCGGGCCCACCTGTCGGCTTGTATCTACTCTACATCTACACTCTTATAAAATACTAGAAAGATGCCCATGCGTTGCACGGAACATCAAGATGCATTGGTATGAGTAGTTTATCTTGTGGGAGAAAAGGATGAACGAGGGAAGGCCTTATTTGCAAGTGTGGAGAGGGGTGTGGGTATCTTTTTGAAAAATTGCCATAGTTTCCTTCCTATCCGTCATATATAGATCGGACGGCCTATATTGCAGGATGGCAGGCACAAGATCATCACCGACTATGCTTTTTATAAGAGTAGGTGCCCCCAAAATTTAGGTATGATTTACAAATGCCATGATATTAAATTCAAATAATTGAATGGACTTCATGTTGAATTAGATTTTTTAAACCACCTTAAGTTTAATTCAAATGTATGCTAGTCCATAGGTAGCTATTTATAATGTCCATTGTGTAACTTTTGTATGTATAATGTGCTTTACACAGACAACATGAACTATACTCACGTTTATATTCGATTGCTAAAGTGATGCATTGTCTGGAGTTCAAACTATTAACTATGTGGATCAATTGTGTCGAATAATAACATAGTCATGCTCAAATTCAATAGAATCTAGATGTCTGATGGATCAATGATCGTTCCATACGGGAATTGCAAATATCATGATCCCATCCTAATATTTGGATACAATTTATATCTTTAATCAATGTGTACATCAGTCTTGTATGTGTAGTTTCACTCTCCATCGGTGGTCTCTCACACATGCTCACACACTCTCTCCCGAGGTGTCTTTCTCGCACACATGCTCTCAATATAACCCTCCCTCCCTCTCGTAACCATTTACGACTATTTTCAGTAACCTTTATCACAAGCACTCGCCCTCTCGCAAGCATACACACGCACAATCCCCATCGACCCTTTCTATATACATAGACCTGCCTACGTGTCTCCTGTACGCACATTATCTTTAGGCCTGTCTCTCACTCATTGTCTCACACCTCTCTTCCTAATCGACGAGTATAATTCTAGAAGAGCATTCCATAGGATGCAACTTAAAGTTAGGTTGGATGAATAGTAATATTAGAGATAAAGGGGTTACCTTAGTCCGAGAACCTAGGGTTACAAAACCTAGCTGACTTTGTCAGTGGACATAGAGTCCTTCATGATTATGCTATCTTTGTCTTGTACGACTAGTCATCCATGGGTCTCCCTAAATGTGTCACGGGCCGACCAATGTGGCGCAGGACCGAACCAAATGAAGGTCCTCACCTCGACCCACCGGACCTCCCACGGTGACACACCCTCTGCCCCCATGTCTCGTTATCTTCCCACACCCACACATACCAACACAGACACCACACACACAAAAATATATGCTCCTGGTGCCTCTATCCACTCCCACCTTGCATTTACACACTCAAGGGAATCTCTTGCCGTGACGTCTTATTCATCTCTCTCTCTAGACCACTCTCATTTCTCATGCTATCTCTCACACGCCCCCCCTGTCGGCCCCTCTATCCATGCCTTTCTCGAATACATAATACACACACATACCTCTCTAGGCCCTGCCAAATGCATCAACTACACATTCACACATGGTACATCATGTACCCCATTGATATAAAAAGCCCTCTCCTCACGTCTATTTCGCATAGAACATTCCTTTTGAATAAAGTGTAAATATTTTAGAATTTCTACATATATACAACATTACAAAGTTATATGGAGGAGTATGAACGCTTGCATTGCATGGTGCCACAATGATATTTATTCCGCACTGTGAATTTGTATATTTTTATACTATATATAAAGTTAGTCATAATAAAGAGAAACGAAGAGCATCTCTCTCTCCACCGCATACCCCCCCCCCTCTACGCCCCTTTCACGTACGCACACAAACTATCTCCAGGTCCTCTAAAAGTAAGCCCCTAGCACATTCACGCTTGTTTCATCTTTCTCTCGCGATATATATAGTGATGATCATTGTATTTGAAGCGAAAGCACGATACGTACATTGCACTTCAGAATGCACTCATTACGGTCACCATTTACGTTTTGTGGTTATTATACAATCACGGGCTCACCGTACAACTCTATATTTGCTCAAGACACAACTAGTTGACCAGTTAAATGCTCCACGTGGCACATCTAGTGTTGCATCACATTATCTCACTACCATCGGGCCCACCTGTCGGCTTGTATCTACTCTACATCTACACTCTTATAAAATACTAGCAAGATGCCCATGCGTTGCACGGAACATCAAGATGCATTTGTATGAGTAGTTTATCTTGTGGGAGAAAAGGATGAACAAGGGAAGGCCTTATTTGCAAGTGTGGAGAGGGGTGTGGGTATCTTTTTGAAAAATTGCCATAGTTTCCTTCCTATCCGTCATATATAGATCGGACGGCCTATATTGCAGGATGGCAGGCACAAGATCATCACCGACTATGCTTTTTATAAGAGTAGGTGCCCCCAAAATTTAGGTATGATTTACAAATGCCATGATATTAAATTCAAATAATTGAATGGACTTCATGTTGAATTAGATTTTTTAAACCACCTTAAGTTTAATTCAAATGTATGCTAGTCCATAGGTAGCTATTTATAATGTCCATTGTGTAACTTTCGTATGTATAATGTGCTTTACACAGACAACATGAACTATACTCACGTTTATATTCGATTGCTAAAGTGATGCATTGTCTGGAGTTCAAACTATTAACTATGTGGATCAATTGTGTCGAATAATAACATAGCCATGCTCAAATTCAATAGAATCTTGATGTCCGATGGATCAATGATCGTTCCATACGGGAATTGCAAATATCATGATCCCATCCTAATATTTGGATACAATTTATATCTTTAATCAATGTGTACATCAGTCTTGTATCTGTAGTTTCACTCTCCATCGGTGGTCTCTCACACATGCTCACACACTCTCTCCCGAGGTGTCTTTCTCGCACACATGCTCTCGATATAACCCTCCCTCCCTCTCGTAACCATTTACGACTATTTTCAGTAACCTTTATCACAAGCACTCGCCCTCTCGCAAGCATACACACGCACAATCCCCATCGACCCTTTCTATATACATAGACCTGCCTACGTGTCTCCTGTACGCACATTATCTTTAGGCCTGTCTCTCACTCATTGTCTCACACCTCTCTTCCTAATCGACGAGTATAATTCTAGAAGAGCATTCCATAGGATGAAACTTAAAGTTAGGTTGGATGAATAGTAATATTAGAGATAAAGGGGTTACCTTAGTCCGAGAACCTAGGGTTACAAAACCTAGCTGACTTTGTCAGTGGACATAGAGTCCTTCATGATTATGCTATCTTTGTCTTGTACGACTAGTCATCCATGGGTCTCCCTAAATGTGTCACGGGCCGACCAATGTGGCGCAGGACCGAACCAAATGAAGGTCCTCACCTCGACCCACCGGACCTCCCACGGTGACACACCCTCTGCCCCCATGTCTCGTTATCTTCCCACACCCACACATACCAACACAAACACCACACACACAAAAATATATGCTCCTGGTGCCTCTATCCACTCCCACCTTGCATTTACACACTCAAGGGAATCTCTTCCCGTGACGTCTTATTCATCTCTCTCTCTAGACCACTCTCATTTCTCGTGCTATCTCTCCCACGCCCCCCCTGTCGGCCCCTCTATCCATGCCTTTCTCGAATACATAATACACACACATACCTCTCTAGGCCCTGCCAAATGTATCAACTACACATTCACACATGGTACATCATGTACCCCATTGATATAAAAAGCCCTCTCCTCACGTCTATTTCGCATAGAACATTCCTTTTGAATAAAGTGTAAATATTTTAGAATTTCTACATATATACAACATTACAAAGTTATATGGAGGAGTATGAACGCTTGCATTGCATGGTGCCACAATGATATTTATTCCGCACTGTGAATTTGTATATTTTTATACTATATATAAAGTTAGTCATAATAAAGAGAAACGAAGAGCATCTCCCTCTCCACCGCATACCCCCCCCCCTCTATGCCCCTTTCACGTACGCACACAAACTATCTCCTGGTCCTCTAAAGGTAAGCCCCCAGCACATTCACGCATGTTTCATCTTTCTCTCGCGATATATATAGTGACGATCATTGTATTTGAAGCGAAAGCACGATACGTACATTGGACTTCAGAATGCACTCTTTACGGTCACCATTTACGTTTTGTGGTTATTATACAATCACGGGCTCACCGTACAACTCTGTATTTGCTCAAGACACAACTAGTTGACCAGTTAAACGCTCCACGTGGCACATCTAGTGTTGCATCACATTATCTCACTACCATCGGGCCCACCTGTCGGCTTGTATCTACTCTACATCTACACTCTTATAAAATACTAGCAAGATGCCCATGCGTTGCACGGAACATCAAGATGCATTTGTATGAGTAGTTTATCTTGTGGGAGAAAAGGATGAACAAGGGAAGGCCTTATTTGCAAGTGTGGAGAGGGGTGTGGGTATCTTTTTGAAAAATTGCCATAGTTTCCTTCCTATCCGTCATATATAGATCGGACGGCCTATATTGCAGGATGGCAGGCACAAGATCATCACCGACTATGCTTTTTATAAGAGTGGGTGCCCCCAAAATTTAGGTATGATTTACAAATGCCATGATATTAAATTCAAATAATTGAATGGACTTCATGTTGAATTAGATTTTTTAAACCACCTTAAGTTTAATTCAAATGTATGCTAGTCCATAGGTAGCTATTTATAATGTCCATTGTGTAACTTTCGTATGTATAATGTGCTTTACACAGACAACGTGAACTATACTCACGTTTATATTCGATTGCTAAAGTGATGCATTGTCTGGAGTTCAAACTATTAACTATGTGGATCAATTGTGTCGAATAATAACATAGTCATGCTCAAATTCAATAGAATCTAGATGTCCGAGGGATCAATGATCGTTCCATACGGGAATTGCAAATATCATGATCCCATCCTAATATTTGGATACAATTTATATCTTTAATCAATGTGTACATCAGTCTTGTATGTGTAGTTTCACTCTCCATCGGTGGTCTCTCACACATGCTCACACACTCTCTCCCGAGGTGTCTTTCTCGCACACATGCTCTCGATATAACCCTCCCTCCCTCTCGTAACCATTTACGACTATTTTCAGTAACCTTTATCACAAGCACTCGCCCTCTCGCAAGCATACACACGCACAATCCCCATCGACCCTTTCTATATACATAGACCTGCCTACGTGTCTCCTGTACGCACATTATCTTTAGGCCTGTCTCTCACTCATTGTCTCACACCTCTCTTCCTAATCGACGAGTATAATTCTAGAAGAGCATTCCATAGGATGCAACTTAAAGTTAGGTTGGATGAATAGTAATATTAGAGATAAAGGGGTTACCTTAGTCCGAGAACCTAGGGTTACAAAACCTAGCTGACTTTGTCAGTGGACATAGAGTCCTTCATGATTATGCTATCTTTGTCTTGTACGACTAGTCATCCATGGGTCTCCCTAAATGTGTCACGGGCCGACCAATGTGGCGCAGGACCGAACCAAATGAAGGTCCTCACCTCGACCCACCGGACCTCCCACGGTGACACACCCTCTGCCCCCATGTCTCGTTATCTTCCCACACCCACACATACCAACACAGACACCACACACACAAAAATATATGCTCCTGGTGCCTCTATCCACTCCCACCTTGCATTTACACACTCAAGGGAATCTCTTGCCGTGACGTCTTATTCATCTCTCTCTCTAGACCACTCTCATTTCTCATGCTATCTCTCACACGCCCCCCCTGTCGGCCCCTCTATCCATGCCTTTCTCGAATACATAATACACACACATACCTCTCTAGGCCCTGCCAAATGCATCAACTACACATTCACACATGGTACATCATGTACCCCATTGATATAAAAAGCCCTCTCCTCACGTCTATTTCGCATAGAACATTCCTTTTGAATAAAGTGTAAATATTTTAGAATTTCTACATATATACAACATTACAAAGTTATATGGAGGAGTATGAACGCTTGCATTGCATGGTGCCACAATGATATTTATTCCGCACTGTGAATTTGTATATTTTTATACTATATATAAAGTTAGTCATAATAAAGAGAAACGAAGAGCATCTCTCTCTCCACCGCATACCCCCCCCCCTCTACGCCCCTTTCACGTACGCACACAAACTATCTCCAGGTCCT
>LR738711.1:328777558-328810853 GCA_902687465.1 Secale cereale | reverse complement strand
CCCCCCCTCTATGCCCCTTTCATGTACGCACACAAACTATCTCCAGGTCCTCTAAAAGTAAGCCCCCAGCACATTCACGCATGTTTCATCTTTCTCTCGCGATATATATAGTGACGATCATTGTATTTGAAGCGAAAGCACGATATGTACATTGGACTTCAGAATGCACTCATTACGGTCACCATTTACGTTTTGTGGTTATTATACAATCACGGGCTCACCGTACAACTCTGTATTTGCTCAAGACACAACTAGTTGACCAGTTAAACGCTCCACGTGGCACATCTAGTGTTGCATCACATTATCTCACTACCATCGGGCCCACCTGTCGGCTTGTATCTACTCTACATCTACACTCTTATAAAATACTAGCAAGATGCCCATGCGTTGCACGGAACATCAAGATGCATTTGTATGAGTAGTTTATCTTGTGGGAGAAAAGGATGAACAAGGGAAGGCCTTATTTGCAAGTGTGGAGAGGGGTGTGGGTATCTTTTTGAAAAATTGCCATAGTTTCCTTCCTATCCGTCATATATAGATCGGACGGCCTATATTGCAGGATGGCAGGCACAAGATCATCACCGACTATGCTTTTTATAAGAGTAGGGATAAAATACACTCTTATAAAAAACAGAGTTGGTGATGATGGTGTGCCTGCCATCCTGCAATATAGGCCGTCCGATTTATATCTGACAGATAGGAAAGAAACTATGACAATTTTGCAGAAAGGTACCCACACAACTCTCCACATTTGCAAATAAGGCCTTCCCTCGTTCATCCTTTTCACTCACAAGTTAAACTAGTCATACAAATGCATCTTGATGTTACGTGCAACGCACGAGCATCTTGCTAGTAAGAATGAAAACAAACGACAAAAAAATATTGGACGGTGGTTCGAAGTCATGACCGCGGGCACAACGGACAAGGTGGCCTTTATTCGTATGCTGAGCCGTCTCTATTAATACATAGGAGCTGGTGTGGTGATTATACACACATGCACGCATGCACACAAACTGCATGCACGCAACACTCACACGAACACATGCACCCACGCACGCACGCAACACTCACACGTACACACGCAGCCACGCACGCACGAAACACTCACACGCACACACGCACGCATGCATGCACACACCAGTACACCACACGACCAACACATACTCTCACGCTCGAGTGCTCAACCTACACGTGCATGCGCACACATCAGGCCGTGACAGACACATACACAACCAGGTGATTCCCGCGCACGGGGTGGAGTCTTGTCGCGCCTGCGTAAATTTGTATTTATTTGACCTTTTCCCTATGCGAACTGACATCTGGGACCCACTAGGAACGTGTTCAATTTAACTAGTCAACATGGTGCCACGTAGACTATTTGGCCGGTCAACATAGTGCAATCCGATGTCGAACCGTGAGCAAGTGACCATATAATCACTGCAAAACGTATATAGTGACTGTAATCAGATTATTCTAAAGTGCGGTAAACGTATTACACTTTTCTCTTTGTAGGCCCTCCAAAACTACATCTCTACACGTTCTCGCATGTTACATCTAACAACTATGCAATACAGCACCACTACTACACTCTAACACAATAAATCATATGTGTTTTTAGTTTTACTAGATATCATATTGTTAGTTAATTATTCAGTTTGCATACATTAAAATTGCCTATGAAATGTATGGCCAGTATCATATACCGCGCGGGGAAAATCCCTCCCTTTCCTGTTTAATCGAGTTTGTATCGATGGATCATGCAAAATAGCAAAACTATAGTACTATATACAGTACAAGTGACAGTTTACTGGGCCGTAGTGTCGTGTACTCCTCCGTCATAAGAGTGGAGCGATCACTTTCATAAATCTTCTAGTCCCTTTTGCTGACATGTGGGGCATCAAGCTACCGAGTCCATGTGCCATAGCGGAATACAGTGCAGAACAGCCGGGATGAAGCACCCAGTCATGGCGCGGGCGTAGTAATGAGCAATGAGGCGTCAAATCACAAAGCTGCACCTTTATCGCAGTTAAATTGGAGGAACGGAAGTAATAATGCTAAAAAAGAAGAAGTTGGAGGGACGAAGCAGCCATCATTTCACTTGTTGTTGAATCCTCTTCTCCCTCATCTTCTTCAAGTTAACCATGTGTTGTTTCTGCCATTGTTCTGCCTCATGTGGGAAGCGGATCGGCTTGGTGAAACACTGGCACGTGGGACCGCATGTTAGCAAACCGCCAGGACAACGTCCTCTAAAAATAAGAAACCTCCCCCGCCATCCGCGCGGCAAAATCACCTCCATTTTACTAATCTTGAGTCTATAATTTTTTAGATCAATATAACTGAGATTTGTATAGATAGCACACATGAGCAAAACCAAGTGGTACGGTTAAGGGCATCCACAATGTGTAGCCAAATGTGAAAATAGCTTTTGGCATCGTGGGAATGATTGTGGATGGTGTTGCCAAAGCCAAAAGGATGGAACCGAAGCTCCCTGATTGATAGATTGAAGGAATAGAAAAATGCAACGTCTCTCATCTTTCTCCCTTGCTTGGACGCATGTATAGTATAGAGGACAGAGTCTACTCCCCTGTACCTTCTATCACAAACCACAAAGCAGTGAGGCGTCAAATCACAAAGCACGGACGAAGCAAACATCATTTCACTCTTCGCTGACTCTGCTTCTCCATCGTCATCTTCGAGAAACCATCCCAGCGCACTAAGCTGGACGGACGACGCTATTGTGTATGAGTAGTACTAGTACATTTATGCGTCCTTTGGTTCAACGGATTTCCTGGATGCAAATAAGGCGGTTGTCTCGGCTGGCAGGCGGCACTTGCGAATGACTTACCATAGTCTCCCTCAATGGTGTTCTCTGTCGAACGCACTTCGCCAAACCACAAAGTTCGAGATATCGTCGACGTCACCGCAATGGGGAAGGAAGTCAAATATAGTTACTACCTCCATTTCTTGTACACAAGGCAAGTATATCAAAATTACAATTTGCAAAAGGCCACTAACACTAATCGAGGCAAAATTGATGGGGTTTGCCTCGTACTAGAAACCAAGGACATTAATATCCCTTGCATGCATGCTGAAGTGAGAAGGTTGGTTTGCATGGCGCTGCATTAATCAAGCAATGAGGAGTGAGAAGGTTAGCTCTTTGGACTTTGGAGAAAAAAATACGCATTAATTGACACGTGAAACGAGGATTTGTATCGATTAATCCCGCGAAGGAAAACCTAGCCTTTCTTTTTTTAACACTAGTACTCCTAGTACGTAGTACTACCTCCGTACTGGTTTATAGGTCTTCATCATATTTCATGCTAAATTTTGACCATAAATTTAAATAACAAAATGTTCATGCATGTCACAAAAAAATATATCATTGGAAACTATGTTCAAATACAAATCTAACGGTAAATTTTTTGTTAACATGCATTAATATTTTGTTAGTTAAATATTTAGTCAAATTTGGGCACAAATTTCAAGGAGGATCAATAAACCAAGACGGAGGTAGTACTACGTACTTATCCTGTTTGGGTCTAGGCCTTGCATTGCCATACTTCGCCACACATTTTTGCCAAGCTTGCCTAAAGTTTTCAAAATGAAAAGGAGGTACACTTGCGCACAGTTGTCGCGGTCGCACCGCACCCTCACACGGTCGCTCATGTACGCCGCGGTCGCACCGCACCCTCACATGCACAGTCGCTCTTGCATTCCGCAAACCAACCAAGGGAACGTACCCTCACTGACACGTGCTATCGCATGTGAACAAACCAAACTCAGCCATCCTACCGCTGACACATAATTTTCGTTCATAGAGTATGTTTATCCAACCGCATGTTGGGGAGTATCCGCACAGCCCGTGCGGTGGTCTGTTGGGGAATAAGAAGAGGTGAGGAAGAAGGGTTAGGAGACGTAGGATATTCATCCAACCGCCTGAAATGGTAGACTGACCCAAGTCAGGCGACTTGCATAACAATATATGTTTTTACAATGCAAAAGATCCATAAAACAACAACATAAAGAAAAACTATCACTGCTCGCGGAATGAGATGGCCTCGTCGTCTTTGGCTGCCGGTGCGAACCAGCCGTAGCTGCCGACATGTGTCTCCGCACCGTTGTTGTCCTCGGCCTCCAGCTACTCGTTCACGTGGAGCGTGCGGGCACTCTGCACGGACGAGAGCACCGCCCGGTTCAAGTCAACGACGTCCGGTTCCGCCTGCAGGAGGGTCTCGATGGCAGCGGCATCCACACGCTCCGCATCGAGTCGAGCCTCCACCGCTCGGTTCAAGTCCAGGACGTCCGGTTCCACCTGCAGGAGGGCCTCGCTGAGAACGGCATCCGCGCGCTCCGCATCCAGTTGAGCCTCTGCCGCCCGGTTCAAGTCCAGGACGTCCAGTTCCGCCTACAGGAGGGCCTCGATGGCAGCGGCATCCGCGCACTCTGCCTCAAGTTGAGCCTCCGCCGCCCGGTTCACATCCACGACATCCGGTTCCGCCTGCAGGAGAGCCTTGATGGTAGCGGCATGCACGCGCTCCGCGTCGAGTTGAGCCTCTGCCTCCCGGTCCTCCTTTAGTATCGCTAGGTTGAACCGCTGGTCCGCTTGCACCATGGGGGACTCGGACGCCGACACGAAGTTGACGTCCATCGTGTCATACCCATCGGGGGCCTTCTGCGCCACGACCTCCGCCATGAACGTTGGATCGGCTTCCTCCTCCTCGTAGCTTGGCTCCAGAGAAGTCAGGGATTGGCTCGCCGCAAAGTGAGCTTGGGAACGGAGGTCTCTGGCGCCGACCGCCGCCGCAATTTATGCGCGGCTCTCCGACGACAGCATCTTGTAGTACGTGATCTTGCAGCGCACCATGGCTTTTCGGCAAACTAGGGGACGCTTGATGCGGGCTAGGGGATCGAAAAGTGGGGGAAGGGGCTGGAGCAGGCCGAGCAGCGAAGGTTTTGGTGTGTATAGTGGTTCTGGTGACGACCGGTCAATCGATTTTTACTGTACATCGCTCTTGTCGCGTTCGCATTGCAGCCCCGCACGCTCGACCCTCCACGTCGCTCACCAAATGGAACGCACTTCGTCTTGCGTTTTCGCTTGCTTGTGGGACCGCAGTTGAGAGCAAACCGATGTCCCTCCCCCGCCTGCGTCATTGTATGCGGAGTAAGTAAAAACAGAGGGATTATACGATGGATGATGATCCCCTAACGTGGTCGAACCCATTGAGTAACTGACATGCGCGGCCTAGCAAGCATGGGGTCTGCCAGTAAGTGACCGAAAGGGAGGGTAAGGCAGGGATACGTACGTGAAAGGATCTTCCAATGATATAATTTTCACATTATACATCTCATGTACTATTAATATTGTCAATAGTCAAATGCAGTTTTGAAAAACACATTAGAGCATGGTTAATAATATAGCCAGTTGATGGCTATAAGGAACTGCCATGTCATCTATCGATCTCGTCAACATGTGTCGGGGCATGAACCGAATGGGATGTCAAAACTAAGACGTGAAGCGACACATAGTGGAGGCAAAGTGAAACTTCTAACGAACCGTTTTTTTGTGTGCATGTCGGACAAATTAAAAATAAACATTGGAAATACAAGCATGGTAGGCCCACATGTGAATGACACTCGGCGGAATGTTCAAATGAGGCATGCGGGAGGATGGACTCGACCGGAGGGTGACATGATCAATGGAGAGGAATGAGAAATAAGCAAACGCCAGATGATTATACTTGAACGGCTCAAATAAACAATAAGTTGTCTCGCTTGGCCTACATAGTGAAAGGCCTAATGCGCAACGCGGAGCACTAATGCTCGAATATGGCTGGGAAAACAGGGAAACCGACATGTGGGCACGCCTGTCGGGACGATGTAGCGCAAACTAGTCCCATGGAGGAGCTGGCCCACGACCTCCTCGCCACCAACAACCGTTCATGTGGGTTGTGGGGGTCAACAATGTGGTACAACTCCAGCACCGCCTCTAGGCACGGCGACCGCGGTGAGTGACACGCTCATCGTTGCTAGACACGGTCGGTTTCAGTGTGCCGAGGGTGACGTTAGTGCTATGGCACGACCAACAGTATGTTTGGTTTGTGCCCATGGTTGCCCCATCAAAGCATTGGGTAGCGAAAATTTTGGTTGAGGTTTTGGTTGCCCATGATTTGCCCGACATCGGCAAGAAAAATGAGCTAGAGTTGGCTAGAGTTCATTGGCATGGCAAAAAAATGGCAACCATCCAAACAAAGACCAATCTTTGGGTCATGACCAAAATTTTGGTAAGGTGCACTTTGGCCACAATCCAAACACACGCCAACACCCGGCTCGTCGAGGATGCACGGGGCGCCGGGACGAGTCCGCGGAGTGGTGTAGCGCGGCCAACTACATCCTCAGGACTTGAGACCATGACGGGTCGTCTTGATTTTTTAATGACATGCGTGGATCACATGTAAGCAAAGG
Source organism: Secale cereale (assembly GCA_902687465.1). Classification (NCBI taxonomy): domain Eukaryota; kingdom Viridiplantae; phylum Streptophyta; class Magnoliopsida; order Poales; family Poaceae; genus Secale; species Secale cereale. The sequence goes on along the minus strand of LR738711.1, from coordinate 328,804,391 downwards.
GCATCTCCAACGTTGCCACGACCGCAGCTAACTACCCTGGCACACCAAAAACCCTAGTCCCTCACGCCGTCATGCGGTGCATTCCCAGCTGGCACCAGCTGCCCGCATTCATGTCGTCCGTCTGTATGTCGTCGTTAAAAGGCTCGGTGCCCGAGGAAACAACTCCGGCGACTTAATGACGCACCCGGACGCTTGGCCTCACCAGAATGCACTACTTAAAGCGGCAACGCCCAGCTAACCTCCACACCATAGCGCATCGTCCTCCTACCTGGCGCCACATCCGCCATGACCGCAAGCACGAACGCTCTGCGGGAGAGCTTGTCTTCGGGGATGGAGATCGAGGTCGCCGCCCTCGCTCAAGACGCCGCACAAGTGGTGGCCACGCTGGCGGCCGACGACGGGAGAACCGTCGGCCACGCGTCCTACTTGCCGCCGTCCAACGTCCGGCACCGCCGAGGTCGGTGACTCCTCCGAGGATGAGTAGAGCATGGGAGGCGGCAGGGCATGGTGTGCCAACTGGTCGGTCCATTTCCCGTGTTCTACTTTTCCTCGCCGGAGACCGCACCTTCACTTCATGGGTCTTGGACCCCGCCCTCGTACATGTAGATCGCAGATGGAGGACGTCGGTCGCCGCCGTACAATAGGGTTATGGTCATCTTAGATTTATTTTCCTGTCCTATAAAAGTTCGAAATGTTATGAAAATCTGCCGTGTTTGCATTAATCTCGGCCGGTGTATATGAACTTTCACAATAATATAGTATATTGTTGGTGTACTAGGAAGATGCTCGTGCATTGCACGGAAGATCAAGATCTTGTTGGAGAAAAGGATGAATGAGGGAAGGCCTTATCTGCAAATGCACACTCACGCATTTCACATCTACCGGAACATACGAAAGGGTAAACGTAAATTGCCTCTCTCTCTCCTCCCCTGATTTTCATGGTGCTGGGCCCCTCCCCCCAATCTACAATCAACAGCTCAAACGTTTCACAATATGTTAATTACGTAACTAGGACTACGTAGGTGTAGCATATCTCGTCCTAAAAAACCCAGCTAAGCCAACCTCCCAGCATATCGTGCGGGAAAGGACCCGGTGCGCCGTTTTAGTCGGGATTACCGGATTACTAGTAGTAGTATCGATGGATCGCGCGAAGAAACAATTTTTTTTGAGGGGGCGAAGCACCTAGTTTAAAAGGAAAAAAGGCAGTACACTCACAGCACCCCTGTCGCGGTCGCATTGCACCCCACACACGTTCGGTCCTGCACACGGCTCATGCAAACGGAACGCGCTTCGGCTTGCCTCTTCACTGACACGTGGGACGACACTTGGAGAAATCGACCATGCGCCAAACTCCCCCCCGCCCACCGCGAGAAAATCCCCCCCACCACCCAAAAATTCCCCCAAATCCTAGATTCAACCGCCCTTCGGCCAACTAGCCAATAATATTCCCCAAACTCCCCTCCCCCCGTCCCCCTCCACTCCATTCCCTCCGCAAAGAAGCCCTCCCCGCCACGCTGATACGTCGGCGCCACGGTTTGTCGAGGGGACGCTCGGAGATCCTCTCGCTCCCACAGTACGCTCTCGTAGACTGCCGTCCTCTAGCCGCGCCGCCACCGCTAGCGACGTTCTTGTGGATGAGCACGGCGGTCAGCGCCGCCACCGCTGGCGGCGTTCGTGTGGAGACACACAACGGTCAGCTTCTCCCACGGTATGCGCGTTCTAGACTAAGGCCTACTACTTCTCGAGCTTGCGTTGTATTCCCTCGAAGAGGAAAGGGTGATGCAGCACAATAGCGTAAGTATTTCCCTCAGTTTTTGACAACCAAGGTATTAATCAAGTAGGAGACCACGCGCGTGTCCCTCGCACCTGCACAAACAAATAACAACTTCGCAGCCAACGCGATAAGGGGTTGTCAATCCCTTTACGGTCACTTATAAAAGTGAGCTCTGATAGAGATGATAGTTCGATATTTTTGGTATTTTTGATTATAAGAACAGAAAGTAAAAGCGGAAAAATTAAAGTAAGTGCAGATTGATGTGTTGAGAATAGACCCGGGGGCCATAGTGTTCTCTAGTGGCTTCTCTCATGATAGCGATATTCTACGGCGGGTAAACAAATTACTGTCGAGCAATTCATAGAAAAGCGAATAATTATGAGACTATCTAGGCATGATCATTATATATAGGCATCACGTCCGAGACAAGTAGACCGAAACGATTGTGCATCTACTACTATTACTCCAAACATCGACCGCTATCCTGCATGCATCTAGTGTATTGAGTTCATAAGAACAGAGTAACGCCTTAAGCAAGATGACATGATGTAGAGGGATAAACTCAAGCAATATGATATAAACCCCATCTTTTTATCCTCGATGGCAACAATACAATACGTTCCTTGCTGCCCCTACTGTCACAGTGAAAGGACACTGCAAGATTGAACCCAAAGCCAAGCACTTCTCCCATTGCAAGAACTATAAATCTAATAGGCCAAACAAAACCAATAATTCGAAGAGACTTGCAAGGATATTATAATCATACATAAAAGTTCAGAGAAGAACCAAATATTTCTCAAAGATAATCTTGATCATAAACCCACAATTCATCGGATCTCGACAAACACACCGCAAAAAGAGATTACATCGAATAGATCTCCTCGAAGACCGAGGAGAACTTTGTATTGAGATCCAAAGAGAGAGAAGAAGCCATCTAGATACTAGGTATGGACACGAAGGCCTATGATAAACTACTCACAACTCATGGTGAGGCGATGATGATGATGTAGAAGCACTCGTGGTAGATCCCCCCTCCGGCGGAGCTCCGGAACAGGCCACAAGATGGGATCTCACGGGAAGAGAAGGTTACGGCGGTGGAACAAGGGTTTTCTCTGTTGCTCTGATGGTTTCGGGGTACGTAGGCTTATATAGGAGGAAGGAGGGCACCGGTGGCCTTACAATGGACCCACGAGGCAGGGGGGCGCCCTAGGGGGGGCCCACCCTCGTGGGCACCACGTGGCCCCTACTCCGTGGTTCTCAAGTCTCCCGTGCGTGATTTTCTCCAAAAATATCTCTCCCGAAGGTTTCATTTCGTTTGGACTCCGTTTGATATCCCTTTTCTGTAAAACCCTGAAACAGGCAAAAACAGCAATTTGGGTTGGGCCTTTGGGTTAGTAGGTTAGTCCCAAAAATAATATAAAAGTGTATAACAAAGCCCATTAAACTTCCACAACATCATAAGTAATAGCATTGAATAATAAAAAATTATAGAGACATTGGAGACGTATCAAGCATCCCCAAGCTTAATTCCTACTCGTCCTCGAGTAGGTAAATGATAAAACAGAATTTTTGATGTGGAATGCTAACCAACATAGTTTTTCAATGTAATTCTCTAAATTGTGGCATGAATGTTCAGATCTGAAAAATTTAAGACAAAAGTCTATATTGACATAAGAAATAATAATATTTCAAGCATACTAACAAAGAAATCATGTCTTCTCAAAATACTATGTCTAAAGAAAGTTATCCCTACAAAATCATATAGTCTGGCTATGCTCCCTCTTCATCACACAAAATATTAATATCATGCACAACCCCGATTTCAGCCAACCACTTGTTATCATACTCTATTCTTTCAAACATTTCAACCTTCATGCAATACATGAGCATGAGCCATGGACATAGCACTATGTTGAATAGAGAAGTGGTTGTGGAGAAGACAAAAAGGAGGGAGATAGTCTCACATCAACTAGGCGTATCAATGGGCTATAGAGATGCCCATCAATAGATATCAATGTGAGTAGGGATTGCCATGCAACGGATGCACTAGAGCTAAATATGTATGAAAGCTCAACAAAAGAAACTAGTGGGTGTGCATCCAACTTGCTTGCTCACGAAGACCTGGGGCATTTGAGGAAGCCTATCGTTGGAATATACAAGCCAAGTTCTATAATGAAAATTCCAAGTAGTATATGAAAGTGACTAAACATGAGACTCTCTATCATGAAGAACATGGTGCTACTTTGAAGCACAAGTGTGGAAAAAGATACTAGCAATTGTCCCTTTTTCTTTCTTTTTTGGGCCTTTCTTTTTTCTTTCTTTGGCCTTTTTTTGTGGAGGTGATTTATTGATTTAGCCTTTCCTCCCAAGGGACAATGCTCTAATATTGATGATCATCACACTTTCATTGAATTACAACTCGATACTAGAAAAAGTATGACTCTATATGAATGCCTCCGGCGGTGTAGGGATGTGAAATGAATCAAGAGTGACATGTACGAAAAATTATGCATGGTGGCTTTGCCACAAATACGATGTCAACTACATGATCATGCATGGCAATATGACAATATGATGCGTGTCATATGAACGGAACGGTGGAAAGTTGCATGGCAATATATATCTCGGAATGGCTATGGAAATGCCATAAAAGGTAGGTATGGTGGCTTTTTTGAGGAATAATATGGTGGTTGTTTTGAGGAAGGATATATAGTGGGTGTATGGTACCGGCAAAAGTTGCGCGATACAAGAGAGGCTAGCAATGGTGGAAGGGTGAGAGTGCGTATAATCCATGGACTCAACATTAGTCATAAGAACTCATATACTTATTGTAAGAAATATACGAGTCATCAAAACAAAGCAATCAACGCCTGCTCCTAGGGGGGAGTTGGTAGGAGTTAACCATCGCGCGCGCCCGACCTCCACACAAAGGTTGACACTTTACAAATACCTCATGCTCTAACTTCGTCACGTAGCAGTTCACCATACGTGCATGCTACGGGAATCACTAACCTTAACACAAGCATTTCTCAATTTCATAATAACTCCACTAACATGACTCTAATATCACTACCCTCATATCTGAAAACAATTATCAAGCATCCAACTTCTCATCATATTCAATGCACTTAGTGTGAAAGTTTTTACTACATTGATATTGGATGTCTATCATGTGAAGACTAGTTTTATAGCCTAAACACATTACCATGATGTTTTAATAGACTCTCAAATGGATAAAAGTGAAGCATGAGTGTTCAACAATTTCTTCAAAATATTATCACCACCGTGCTCTAAAATATATAAGTGAAGCACTAGAGCAAAAACTATTCAACTCAAAAGATATAAGTGAAGCACATAGAGTGTTCTAACAATTCCTAGGCCATATTTAACTCTCTCAAATAGGTGTGTCCAGCAAGGATAATTGTGTCAAACTAACAAGCAAAGACTCAAATTATACAATACGCTCCAAGCAAAACGCATATCATGTGGTGAATAAAAATATAGCTCCGAGTATAGTTACCGATGGATGAAGATGAAAGAGGTGATGCCTTCCCGGGACATCCCCAAGCTTTGGCTTTTGGTTGTACTTGAATTTTACTTTGGGTGCCATGGGCATCCCCAAGCTTAGGACCTGTCTACTCTTTGTTCCATAGTCCATCAAAGCAATACTCAAAACTTGAAAACTTCACAACACAAAACTTAGACAAAAATCTCGTGAGCTCCGTTAGTATAAGAAAGCAAACCACTACTCAAAGGTACTGCAATGAATTCATTCTTTGTTTATATGGGTGTTAAACCTACTGTATTCCAACTTCTCTATGGTTCATACTTCCCAATATTACTCATAGATGGATTGAAATAAGCAAACAACACATGAAAAATAGAATCTGTCAAAAACAAAACAGTCTCTAGTAATCTTCAGGTTTCTCATACTTTTGTAACTTCAAAAAATTCAAACTAAACTGGTAAACGTGAGGAATTTTTCTATTAATCATCTGCAAAAAGAATCAACTAAATAGCATGCTCCAGTAAAATCTGATGACCATTATAGCAAGCGCTAACGATTCTGTTTTTCACAGCAAGATCACATAAACTTCACACAAGTCTTCCCAAAGGTTCTACTTGGCACAAACACTAAACAAAACACAAAACCACATCTAAACAGAAGCTAGATGCAATATTTATTCCTAAACAGAAGCAAAAATGAAAAATATAAAATTGGTATGCCTCCCAACAAGCGCTATCGTTTTATGCCCCTAGCTAGGCATGATACATGATAGATCTAGGGATTGTCATCTTTGGAAGGCAATTCTTTAATTAATCACTTGTGATTCTTAGGCGCTTCTTAATCCCTATTGATAATCAAACTCTTGGGCAAGAAATCAAGAAATTCCAAAGTGTTAAAAGGGTCTCTTGCAAAAGTAAGAAAATTAGGGTGAACACTTATGGATTTGAGATCCGCAATTCCTTTACTAGATGTTTCACCCTTGTCTTTAGGGACATACATGAACTTAGATGATTTAGTGGTAAAAGTATTTCGAGTAGTTTTTATAGCAGAAAGAGCGGAACTCACATTAGTAATAATATCTTCAAGCTTATTGATTCTAGTAGAATCCTGATCTAGCTTTTATTTAACTATGGGTTCCTTTTCCTTAAGATTTTTCAAAACAACTCCTACCTTGGATCCATATTAGGTGATTTCATTATGGATTTTTCTATCCAAGTTTTCTACCAGTTCTACTGTAGAAACTTTGTTTTCAATGACTTCTAACCTTTGCAACATGCTCCAAAGTTAAAACGGTCCCATTAACCATAAGGGGTGGTGAGCCAAATAATTCAGTCATTGCACTATATGAATCAAAAGTATGGCTACCCAAGAAATTCCCTCTGAATGGTATCTAAGATAAATCTATTCCATGGATTTATGCCAACATAGATATTGCGAAGAAGCATGGAAGTGGAAAGCTTCCTATTAGATCTATTTTGATCATTGCAAATTCTATACCAGGCATTTTTTAAGTTTTCTTCCTACCTTTGTTTAAAGTTGAGGACCTCATTCTCGGGAGTGTTGATAATGATAGGTGTGCTAGACATGATGACAAGCAAGCAAGCAACACACAAGAAACAAGGGGCAAGCGAACGATAAACACATGGCCGAAGAAGGGCAAATAAAACGGCAAGGATGAAGTGGGGGAGAGGAAAACGAGAGGCAAAAATGTAATGCGAAGGATAAGGGTTTGTGATAGGTACTTGGTATATGACTTTTGTGTAAGCCTCCCCGGCAACGGCGCCAGAAATTCTTCTTGCTACTTCTCGAGCTTGCGTTGTATTCCCTTGAAGAGGAAAGGGTGATGCAGTACATTAGCGTAAGTATTTCCCTCAGTTTTTGAGAACCAAGGTATCAATCCAGTAGGATACCACGCGCGAGTTCCCCGCACCTGCACAATCAAATAAGAACTTTGCAGCCAACGTGATAAGGGGTTGTCAATCCCTTTACGGTCACTTACGAAAGTGATATCTGATAGAGATGGTAGTTTGATATTTTTGGTATTTTTCATTATAAGAACAGAAAGTAAAAGCGGAAAAAGTAAAGTAAGTGTAGATTGATATGTTGAGAATAGACCCGGGGGCCATAGTGTTCTCTAGTGGCTTCTCTCACGATAGCGATATTCTACGGCGGGTAAACAAATTACTGTCGAGCAATTCATAGAAAATTGAATAATTAGGAGACTAGTCCTTCTTGGGGCTAATGATTATTTCAAATCCATCAATGTCAAGGCGGCGTACCAGACCAACAAGCCTTTTATTTTGGCAAATCAAGCAACACATATATTTTTCTTGGAAGACACATTTGCACGTAGCGATGACTGGGGAGTATTGCAAAGGTTTGAGTAGAGGAATTCATTTAATGAAGTTGCACCACAAGATAATGCTCACACTGCTCCTGATGTACAAAATAACACAGATGTTCCTAATATCTTTGAGAACCATCACGTCAATGATGCCGGCGAAAAGATTGCATGTCATGTTGTGGACATACAAGAGTTGATCAAGAAGAAGCCAACGTTCGAGGACGTTGAGGAGGAACAAGAAGATGACACCGTGGGGAATTATTATTCAGACTGATACACATGGCGAAAATGTTTACGCTGCTGCTGCGGATGATGATTACATTGCTTTTGTCGTATTTGCCTGTCAGAAGATGTTTTTTATCTACTATGTGAAATTGTGTTTGCTATGACAACTGAAACCTGATGAACATGTTGTTTAGTATTTTCCTGTGAGAACATCACTTGTTATATATGCTGATTTGTGTTTGGTGATTGTATGATGACTAAAACATGATGACATTGTTGTTTAGTTGTACTCATATTTGGCTGTGAAACTTGAATTTGATGACATAGTTTGATGTTGGACTGCAATTTGCTCGACTCCTTCGAATGAGAACAAAGCTGACCTGACAGGGCCTCTGCTAATTTATTTATTTATTATCAAAAGGGCCTCTGCTATTTATTTATTTATGAGCAAAAGGGGATACCCCCTGATTTCCGTTAATAGAAATCATTAGATGTTCACAACACTACGCCGAGCCTGCTACACAGGTTTCATTCATTACTAGTTTCAGCAAAGTGCTCATGTCATAGCCACTCCGTACATCATGAGTGCTACATACACTGCAAATAAAGAGACAATCATCCTACAGAGCACATCAATTTTGCCCATTATCTTCACAAGCTCTTTCATCTCCTCATTGCTATCAAGGCCATTCAGCAATTGTTGCTTGGCCATGATCAGAGGAACTGCATCTTTAACCTTTTGCTCTGCATCTTCCACTTCCGTCGTTCCTTCAGTTACTTGTCCAACACCCCAACTTGCTGGTATTGGGATTCCTCAGCTAACCAAATAATCAGCGTAGTTGCACTCCCCCACATCAGCAACTTCTTGGAAATACAAATCACACTAATCTTCCCTTTTCTGCATGAATCAAATTGGAACATCATCAACCAAACTATAAAAAAAATCAGCAACTGAAAGCAGCAGAACAACACTTAAACATATTATTACCCCATGATTCGGGCATTTGTAGAAGACTCGGCCAGGGTTGAGTATTGTGGTTGAGACGCGACGTATGACTCTGTGTGATTTGCGGCAGTGGCACCCCACCAACGGCAGCGGGTTGCTATGAGCAACCAGCTGCGGTGCGCGTGCCGGTGGGGGTGTGATGAGACCCACATGCGATGGTACGGGTGGCGACTTGGCGCATATTTGGTTGTTGCATGTTGAAGAGCAGGTGGACGTGTAGCCAGCAGACATGGTTGCTGCGGTCAGAGCTTCTGATGCTAGGCAGAGTAAGTAGAGAAGAGGAGAAGCGAACGTTGGATATGTCAGTTGCATTACTTGCAGAGTAGCATAGCACCATATATAGTCATAATCTAGGTTTGGATTCGAACCAGCTAAAGGAGCATGTCTCTCTTTTTTCTAAAACTAAGCTACATCTCTTTACTAGTACACTAGCTTGTTCTGTACACCTTCTCAAGTCTTTGATTCCTCCACCTGACATCTGGGACCCACAGGAAGGGCCTCTGTATTTCGCGAAAAAAACGTGCCCCTCGCAGACAGGTCAGACCCACCAGCTATCTTCGCATGCAAGGAAGTGCCTCCTTATTACGCACAAAAAAATGAATACCCCCTGCTAGTTGGGACCCAGTATAGTGGGAGGCTGGCTTGTGTGCCTACTAAGTTGATGGGGACGGAGGGCTTTGTCAACTTAGTCAATATGCACGATTCTAGCTCCATTGACCGTACGATGTCCATCCAACGGCCGTAGTGCTTCTTCAACCTCTAGTCTTCTTGCTCCAGCCTCCCAAACCAGCGCCGGTCGTGCCTTGTGCTCCTGCCTCCCGTGGCCGGCTGCGATGCCGAGGAGGCCCCGCCGCCCCCTACTATTCCCTCAGCTGGCCAGGCCCTACGGCGATGGCAGCCTCACACCGCAGCCAAACCAGTGAACCCTTGTACTCCTCTCCGCGCGGGCTTCCACTGCCACGTCTTCCCCGGCTCCGTGTTGTCCCCTTCCTAGGCCTCGCCGTCGTCGACCGCCCTGGTGCTCTCGGCGCAGCGTGGTAAACGTGGTCAAGGAATGACTTTCATCGGAAGAGTACTGTACGTGGAGAGGCTGACAACTGGGTCCATGGCAGCCGCAAGGAAGTGCTTCCTTATTACGCGAAAAATAATAATTCCTCCACCTGACAGTAGGGACCCACTGGACGGGCCACTGTATTTGGCGAAAAAACGTTTCCCCCCAGACTGCTGGGACCCACCGGATGGGCCACCGTATTTCGTGAAAAAATGTTCCCCTGCTGTCAGCTCGGACCCACCGGAAGTGCCTCCTTATTACGCACAAAAAAATGAATACTCCCCCTGCTAGTTGGGACCCACCATGGTGGGTGGCTGGCTTGTGGGCCTACTAAGTTGACGGGGACGGAGTGCTTTGTCAACTTAGTCAATATGAACGATTCTAGCTCGAGTGACCGTACGATGTCCATCCAACTGCCGTAGTGCTTCTTCAACCTCTGGTCTTGTTGCTCCAGCCGCCCAAAGCAGCGCCGGTCGTGCCTCATGCTCCTGCCTCCCGTGGCCGGCAGTGCTGTCATGGAGGCCTCACCGCCCCCTACTATTCCCACCGCTGACCAGGCCCTACGACGACGACAGCCTCACACCGTAGCCGAACCAGTGAACCCTCGTACTCCTCTCCGCGCGGGCTTCCACTGCCGCGTCTCCCCCGGCTCCGCGTCGTCCCCTTCCTAGGCCTCGCCATCGTCCATCGCCCTGGTGCTCTCGGCGCGGCGTGGTCAACGTGGTCAAGGAACGGCTTCCATCAGAAGAGTATTGTACATGGAGAGGCCGACAGCTGGGTCCACGGCCGCAGCAAGGAAGTGCCTCATTATGACGCGCAAACTAATTATTCATCCACTTGACAACGGGGGGCCACCGGACGGGCCACCGTATTTCATGAAAAAAAAACGTTTTCCCCTAACCGCTGGGACCCACCAGCTACATCTTCGCACGCAAGGAAGTGCGTCCGGGCAAAAAAATGATTCGCCCCCCTGACTGCTTGGACCCACCAGCTACATATTCGCACACAAGGAAGTGCCTGACTGCCGGGACCCACTTTGTCGAAGCGTACGTAGTGTTGTCATTCTGGTCGTGAATGTGTACGTACATACTGGTCGATGTAGAGGCGCGCACGTAGCATGTACACGTACGTACAACGGCCAGTGTGCAAGAAAGAAAATACTACCGCATACGTACATACGGGCAGGGTCTCGAACGCCTACTCGCGCATACGTACGGCCAGGGCTCGTGTACATGGCTGGGCCGGAATGGAGAAACAGCATCATCGTCGTGTTCATGGGGAACCAACCGGCTGGGTTGGAACATAATGCGTCGTCGTGTTCATCGGGTGGGCTTGGACGGAACAGCCGATGGAAACGAGGCCTGGCGTACCACAGAACGGAGGAAACGGCCTTGTGTTCGACCGACCATGTTCGAAACGGGATCCTGTTCATCGGGAGGGGTCTTGCGTACCGCAAAACGGAGGAAACGGACCTCCTACAATCGAAACGGGAGTCTTGTTGATCGGGAGGGGTGTGGCGTACCGCAAAACAGAGGAAACGGACTTGTGTTGGAGCGCTACGGTCGAAACGGGGGTCCTGTTTATCGGAAGGGGTGTGGCGTACCGCAAAACGAGACTCCACGGGATACTGTTCATCACAACCGTCGACCCCCTCCAGCCTCCACGGGCTACTGTTCATCCACCGTCGACCTCCTCCAGCCTCCACCTGCGACTGTTCAGCCTCCACCGCGTGCTACTCCACCGGCTACTGTTCAACCAGCCCTCTCCACGGGTCCTATTCATGCAGCCCCAACCGGCTCGATCGGACGGGGTCATGTTCATGCAGAGGCAACACCACGGGGTCCTGTTCAGCCACCCTCATCGGGAACTGTTCATCCAAACCCCCCAGCAACACTCACGGTTCATGCAGAGGCAGCATCGAACGGCTTCAGTTAGCAGCAGTAGCGAAGGAATCGCTCAATCGGGTACAATTAACAGCCATCGATCGATCGCTCAGGTTCAGTAACGCGCAGCCTGTAGTGCAATGGCTTGGGTTCAGTTAGAGCCCAACGCCTCACTCAGGTTCAGTTAGAGCCCAACGCCTCGCACCCACGCACGTGCGTGTACGAGAGAAACGCGCATCGCTCGGCCCCAACCACCCACCGTAATCGGGAACACCCCAATATTTTCCTCGCCCTCGCTTCTACCATGGTTTTTTCCGTCATGGACGGCCCAAAGAATGTCATGCAGCTGCGTCTCCGGCCCGCCCAGGATGAAAAGCCCATTTTCTATCATGATTTTTTGTCATAGAAGTACGACCCCACCACATCTATGATGATACCGGGTTTTGTCACAGTTATCGTCATAGAAGTGTCATAAGTATGACAGAAAAAAGTTTCGTTCGGCCCAAAATGTCACAGATGTGTCTTTTTGTGTAGTGCACCACCAACGCGCACTCCGGCGATTCTTCCCCTTGGCATTGATACGTCTCAAACGTATCTATAATTTTTTATTGTTATATGCTATTATATTATCCATCTTGGATGTTTTATATGCATTTGTATGCTATTTTATATGATTTTTGGGCCGAACCTATTAACCTAGAGCCCAGTGCCATTTTCTGTTTTTTTTCCCTTGTTTTTGAGTTTTACAGAAAAGGAATACCAAACGGAGTCCAATTGACGTGCCAATTTTTGATGATTTTTATGGACCAAAAGAAGCGCCCGGAGTAAAAGAGTTGCGCCAGAAGAGTCATGGGCCGTCCACGAGGGTGGAGGGCACGCCCTACCCCCTAGGTGCGCCCCTATCTCGTGGACGACAGAGAGACCCCCCTGACGTGAGGCCTACGCCAAAAATTCCTATAAATACATAAACCCCCGAAAAGAAACCTAGATCGGGAGTTCCGCCAATGCAAGCCTCTGTATCCACCAAAAACCAATCTAGACCTGTTCCGGCACCCTGCCAGAGGGGGGAATCCCTCTTCGGTGGCCATATTCATCATCCCGGCACTCTCCATGATGAGGGAGTGATACGTCTCCAACGTAACTGTAATTTTTTATTGTTCCATGCTATTATTTATGATGTTTTGGATGTCTAATGGGCTTTGTCATACACTTTTATGTTATTTTTGGGACTAACCTACTAACCCAATGTCCCGGTCCAGATTGCTGTTTTTTGCGTGTTTCTGGGTTTTGCAGAAAAGGAATAAAAAACGGAGTCCAAACGGAATGAAACCTTCCGGAGAGATATTTTTGGATAACATCACGCGCGAGAGACTTGAGAACCACGAAGTAGGGGCCACGAGGTGCCAACAAGGGTGGGGGCGCGCCCCCCTGCCTCGTGGGTCCCTCGTGAGGCCCCGGGTGCCCTCCTTCCTCCTATATAAGCCTACGTACCCCGAAACCAACAGACGAACAAAGAAAACCCTAATTCCACCGCCATAACCTTCTGTTCCCGTGAGATCCCATCTTGGGGCCTGTTCCGGAGCTCCGCCGGAGGGGGGATCTTCCAGGGAGTACTTCTACATCATCATCATCGCCTCACCATGAGTTGTGAGTAGTTTACCATAGACCTTCGGGTCCATAGCTAGTATATAGATGGCTTCTTCTCTCTCTCTTTGGATCTCAGTACAAAGTTCTCCTTGGTCTCCGAGGAGATCTATTCGATGTAATCTCTTTTCGCGGTGTGTTTGTCGAGATCCGATGAATTGTGGGTTTATGATCAAGATTATCTATGAGAATTATTTGGTTCTTTTCTGAACTCTTTATGCGTGCTCATAATATCCTTGCAAGTTTCTTCAAATTATTGGTTTGGTTTGACCTACTAGATCTATAGTTCTTGCAATGGGAGAAGTGCTTGGCTTTGGGTTCAATCTTGCGGTGTCCTTTCCCAGTGACAGTAGGGGCAGCAAGGCACGTATTGTATTGTTGCCATCGAGGATAAAAAGATGGGGTTTATATCATATTGCTTGAGTTTATCCCTCTACATCATGTCATCTTGCTTAAGGCGTTACTCTGTTCTTATGAACTCAATACACTAGATGCATGCTAGATAGCGGTTGATGTGTGGAGTAATAGTAGTAGATGCAGGCAGGAGTCAGTCTACTTGTCTCGGACGTGATGCCTATATACAATGATCATGCCTAAATAGTCTCATAATTATTCGCTTTTCTATCAATTGCTCGACAGTAATTTGTTTACCCGCCGTAGATTATCGCTATCATGAGAGAAGCCACTAGAGAACACTATGGCATCGGGTCTATTCTCAACATATCAATCTACATCTACTTTACCTTTTTCCGCTTTTACATTCTGTTCTTATAAACAAAAAATACCAAAAATATAAACTATCGTCTCTATTAGATCTCACTTTCGTAAGTGACCGTAAAGGGATTAACAACCCCTTATCGCGTTGGCTGCGAAGTTCTTATTTGTTTGTGCAGGTGCAAGGGACTCGTGCGTGGTCTCCTACTGGATTGATACCTCGGTTCTCCGAAACTGAGGGAAATACTTACGCTACTGTGCTACATCTCCCTTTCCTCTTCGAGGGAATACAATGCAAGCTCGAGAAGTAGCAAGAAGAATTGATGACGCCGTTGCCGAGGAGGCTTACGCAAAAGTTATATACCAAGTACCTATCACAAACCCTTATCCTTCGCATTACATTTTTTCGCCTCTCCTTTTCCTCTCCCCACTTCACCCTTGCCGTTTTATTTGCCCTTCTTTTGTCATGTGTTTACCGTCTGCTTGCCTCTTGTTTGCTTGTGTGCTATGTGCCCTCAATTAGCTTGCATCTTCGCTTGCTAAAGTATGGGTCCTCATCCACTTGCTCATCTCTTTAAGAGATCCAATTATGTTGAACCAATTTCTAGTGAGTTGAGTGCACTAGATTATCTTTATGGGGTTTTTCTTGAAATTCATGATTCTGAAAATTGCGATGAAGTATTGGAAGGAAATTATAAAGTGATTCACAATAGCTCTTTGAGTAAAAAGCATGATTGCAATGATGTTATTATAAATTCTATTGATGTCAATTGTGTTAATAATATGCAAAACCCTAAGCTTGGGGATGCTAGTTTTGCTATGTCTACTAATTGTTACAATGATCATGATTGTGGTGATTCTTCCTATGACCTTGAAAATTTATTTAATCCCCACGATGAATATAAGATTGATAATAATGTTTGCATTAATATTGAAAGTGGATTTGGAAGAGTGTCAACTTTAGATCCCACATACTTGGAGAATGTTCAATCTTATAATTTTTTTGATAAAAGTGGGTTTGGAGAGGTCATGACTTCGTTCTATGTTAATCCCACTATTTTGAATGAGTGTCAACTTTGCATGCATGTGGATCATGAAGAGAATATGTTATGTGATAGCTATATTTTTGAATTTGCTTATGATCCTACATGCAATTATTATGAGAGAGGAAAATATGGTTATAGGTATCTTCATGTTACTAAATTACCTCTCTAGATGTTGAGATTGATCTTGTTTCTTTCTTCTTCCGTGCATATGCTAGACATTGATTGCCTTGATAATTTGTTTTCCTATAAAATGCCTATGCATAGGAGGTATGTTAGACTTAGATGTGTTTGTCACATGCTATATGATGCTCTCTTTGTGCTTCAATTCTTATCTTTCATTTGAGCATCATTGAATTATCGTGCCTAGCTAGGGGCATAAAACGATAGCGCTTGTTGGGAGGCAACCCAATTTTACATTTTTTGTTGTTTTTGCTGCTGTTAGGGTATAAATATTGCATCTAGCTTCTGTTTAGATGTGGTTTTGTGTTTTGTTTAATGTTTGTGCCAAGTAGAACCTTTGGGAAGACTTGTGTGAAGTTTATGCGATCTTGCTATGAAAAACAGAATCGTTTGCGCTCGCTAGAATGGTCATCAGATTTTACTGTAGCATGCTATTTAGTTGATTCTTTTTGCAGATGATTAATAGACAAATTCCTCACGTTTACCAATTTAGCTTGAATTTTTTGTAGTTACAGAAGTATGCGAAACCTGCAGATTACTAAAGATTGTTCTGTTTTTGTCAGATTCTGTTTTTCGTGTGTTGTTTGCTTATTTCAATGCATCTATGAGTAATATTGGGAGGTATGTACCATAGAGAAGTTGGAATACATTAGGTTTAACACCAATATAAAGAAAGAATGAATTCAGTCCAGTACCTTTGAGTAGTGGTTTGCTTTCTTATACTAATGGAGCTCACGAGATTTTTGTCCAAGTTTTGTGTTGTGAAGTTTTCAAGTTTTGAGTATTGCTTTGATGGACTATGGAACAAAGAGTAGCAAGGGCCTAACCTTGGGGATGACCAAGGCACCCCATGTAAAATTCAAGGACAATCAAAAGCCTAAGCTTGGGGATGTCCCAGGAAGGCATCCCCTCTTTCGTCTTCATCCATCGGTACCTATACTCGGAGCTATATTTTTATTCACCACATGATATGTGTTTTGCTTGGAGCGTCTTGTATAATTTGAGTGCTTTCTTGTTAGTTTGCCACAATTATCCTTGCTGGACACACCTATTTGAGAGAGTTAAATATGGCCTAGGAATTGTTAGAACACTCTATGTGCTTCACTTATATCTTTTGAGTTGAATAGTTTTTGCTCTAGTGCTTCACTTATATCTTTTAGAGGACGGTGGTGATAATATTTTGAAGAAACTGTTGACCTCTCATGCTTCACTTATATCTATTTGAGATTCTATTAAAACAGCATGGTAATGTGTTTAGGCTATAAAACTAGTCTTCACATGATAGACATCCAATATAAATGCAGTAAAAAACTTTCACACTAAGTGCATTGAATATGAAGAGAAGTCGGATGCTTGATAATTGTTTTGAGATATGAGGATAGTGATATTAGAGTCATACTAGTGCAGTTATTATGAAATTGAGAAATACATGTGTTAAGGTTAGTGATTCCTGTAGCATGCACATATGGTGAACCGCTATGTGACGAAGTTAGAGCATGAGGTATTTGTAAAGTGTCAACCTTTGTGTGGAGGTCGGGGCCGCGCGATGGTTAACACCTACCAACCCCCCCCACCTAGGAGCTTGCATTGATTGCTTTGTTTTGATGACTCATAGATTTTTGCAATAAGTATATGAGTTCTTATGACTAATGTTGAGTCCATGGATTATACGCACTCTCACCCTTCCACCATTGCTAGCCTCTCTTGTACCGCGCAACTTTCGCCGGTACCATACACCCACTATATATCCTTCCTCGAAACAGCCACCATATTATTCCTCAAAACAGCCACCATACCTACCTATCATGGCATTTCCATAGCCATTCCGAGATATATTGCCATGCAACTTTCCACCGTTCCGTTCATATGACACGCATCATATTGTCATATTGCCATGCATGATCATGTAATTGACATCGTATTTGTGGCAAAGCCACCATGCATAATTTTTCATACATGTGACTCTTGATTCATTGCACATCCCGGTACACCGCCGAAGGCATTCATATAGAGTCATACTTGTTCTAGTATCGAGTTGTATATCGAGTTGTAATTCAGTGAAAGTGTGATGATCATCATTATTAGAGCATTGTCCCATGTGAGGAAAGGCTAAATCAATAAAACCCCTAAAAAAAAGAGGGTCAAACTACTATATTTTCCACACTTGTGCTTCAAAGTGGCACCATGTTCTTCATGATAGAGAGTCTCATGCTTAGTCACTTTCATATACTAGTGGGAACTTTCATTATAGAACTTGTCTTGTATATTCCAACGATGGGCTTCCTCAAATGCCCCAGGTCTTCGTGAGCAAGCAAGTTGGATGCACACCCACTAGTTTGTTTTGTTGAGCTTTCATACATATTTAGCTCTAGTGCATCCGTTGCATGGCAATCCCTACTCACTCACATTGACATCTATTGATGGCCATCTCCATAACCCGTTGATACGCCTAGTCGGTGTGAGACTATCTCCCTCCTTTTTGTCTTCTCCACAACCACCTCTCTATTCCACCCATAGTGTTATGTCCATGGCTCACGCTCATATATTGCATGAAAGCTGAAAGGTTTGAAAGAATAGAGTATGAAAACTAGTGCTTGGCTGAAATCGGGGTTGTGTATGATATGAATACTTTGTGTGATGAAGAGGGAGCATAGCCAGACTATATGATTTTGTAGGGATAACTTTCTTTAGCCATAGTATTTTGAGAAGACATGATTGCTTTGTTAGTATGCTTGAAGTATTATTATTTCTTATGTCAATATAGACTTTTGTCTTGAATCTTTCATATCTGAACATTCATTCCACAATTAAGAGAATTACATTGAAAAACTATGTTGGTTAGCATTCCACATCAAAAATTCTATTTTTATCATTTACCTACTCGAGGACGAGCAGGAATTAAGCTTGGGGTTGCTTGATACGTCTCCAACGTATCTATAATTTTTGATTGTTCCATGCTATTATTTATGATGTTTTGGATGTTTAATGGGATTTGTCATACACTTTTATATTATTTTTGGGACTAACCTACTAACCCAAGGGCCCAGTCCAGATTGTTGTTTTCTGCCTGTTTCAGGGTTTTGCAGAAAAGGAATATCAAACGGAGCCCAAACGGAATGAAACCTTCGGGAGAGATATTTTTGGAGAAAATCATGCACGGGAGACTTGAGAACCACGGAGTAGGGGCCACGAGGTGCCCACGAGGGTGGGGGGTGCGCCCCCCTGCCCAGGGCGCGCCCCACTGCCTCGTGGGTCCCTTGTGAGGCCCCCGGTGCCCTCCTTCCTCCTATATAGCCCTACGTACCCAGAAACCAACAAACGAATAGAGAAAACCCTAATTCCACCGCCGTAACCTTCTGTTCCTGTGAGATCCCATCTTGGGGCCTGTTCCGGAGCTCTGCCGAAGGGGGGATCTACCATGGAGTGCTTCTACATCATCATCATCGCCTCACCATGAATTGTGAGTACTTTACCACATACCTTCGGGTCAATAGGTAGTATCTAGATGGCTTCTTCTCTATCTTTGGATCTCAGTACAAAGTTCTCCTCGGTCTTCGAGGAGATCTATTCCATGTAATCTCTTTTGCGGTGTGTTTGTCGAGATCCGATTAATTGTGGGTTTATGATCAAGATTATGTATGAGAAATATTTGGTTCTTTTCTGAACTCTTTATGTGTGCTCGTAATATCGTTGCAAGTCTCTTCGAATTATTGGTTTGGTTTGGCCTACTAGAGCTATAGTTCTTGCAATGGGAGAAGTGCTTGGCTTTGGGTTCAATCTTGCAGTGTCCTTTCCCAGTAACAGTAGGGGCGGCAAGGCACGTATTGTATTGTTGCCATCAAGGATAAAAAGATGGGGTTTATATCATCTTGCTTGAGTTTATCCCTCTACATCATGTCATCTTGCTTAAGGCGTTACTCTATTCTTATGAACTCAATACACTAGATGCATGCTGGATAGCGGTCGATGTGTGGAGTAATAGTAGTAGATGCAGGGAGGAGTCGGTATACTTGTCTCGGACGTGATACATATATACAATGATCATGCCTAGATAGTCTCATAATTATTCGCTTTTCTATCAATTGCTCGACAGTAATTTGTTTACCCACTGTAGAATATCGCTATCATGAGAGAAGCCACTAGAGAACAATATGGCCCCCGGGTCTATTCTCAACATATCAATCTACATCTACTTTACCTTTTTTCGCTTTTACTTTATGTTCTTATAAACAAAAAATACCAAAAATATAAACTATCATCTCTATCAGATCTCACTTTCGTAAGTGGTTGTAAAGGGATTGACAACCCCTTATCACGTTGACTGCGAAGTTCTTATTTGTTTGTGCTGGTGCGAGGGACTCGCGCGTGGTCTCCTACTGGATTGATACCTTGGTTCTCAAAAACTGAGGGAAATACTTACGCTACTGTGCTGCATCGCCCTTTCCTCTTCGAGGGAATCCAAGCAAGCTCGAGAAGTAGCAGGGGGGAGTAGTTTACCCTCGGTGCCGAGGGTATGTGCCAGTAGCTATGTGTTTGATCTCTCTCTCGTGTTCTTGAGATGGCACGATCTTGTTGTATCATGAGCTTTGCTATTATAGTTGGATCTTATGATGTTTCTCCCCCTCTACCTTCTTGTAATGAATTGAGTTTTCCCTTTGAAGTTATCTTATCAGATTGAGTCTTTAAGTATTTGAGAACACTTGATGTATTTCTTGCGTGGGATACCCGTGGTGACAATGGGGTATTCTATTGATTCACTTGATGTATGTTTTGGTGATCAACTTGCGGGTTCTGTGACCTTGGGAATCTATGCATAGGGGTTGGCACACATTTTCGTTTTGACTCTCCAATACAAACTTTGGGGCACTCTTTGAAGTTCTTTGTGTTGTTTGTATAGATGAATCTGAGATTGTGTGATGCATATGGTATAATCATGCCCACGGATACTTTAGGTGACAATGGAGTATCTAGGTGACATTAGGGTTTTGGTTGATGTGTGTCTTAAGGTGTTACTCTACTACAAACTCTAGGATAGATCGAACGGAAAGAATAGCTTCGTGTTATTTTACTACGGACTCTTGAATAGATCGATCAGAAAGAATAAATTTGAGGTGGTTTCGTACCCTACAATAATATCTTCATTTGTTCTCCGCTATTAGTGACTTTGGAGTGACTCTTTGTTGCATGTTGACGGATAATTATATGATCCAGATATGTTATTATTGTTGAGAGAACTTGCACTAGTGAAAGTAAACCCTAGGCCTTGTTTTAAAGCATTGCAGTACCGTTTGTGCTCACTTTTATCATTAGTTACCTTGCTGTTTTTATATTTTCATATTACAAAAACCTATATCTACCATCCTTATTGCACTTGTATCACCATCTCTTCGTCGAACTAGTGCACCTATACAATTTACCATTGTATTGGGTGTGTTGGGGACACAAGAGACTCTTTGTTATTTGGTTGCAGGGTTGTTTCAGAGATACCATCTTCATCCTACGCCTCCCACGGATTGATAAACCTTAGGTCATCCACTTGAGGGAAATTTGCTACTGTCCTACAAACCTCTGCACTTGGAGGCCCAACAACGTCTACAAGAAGAAGGTTGTGTAGTAGCCATCAGGCATCCGTCGCCGTCCCCTCCTTCGACGTCCCTTTACCATTGCCTATCTTGGGCACCATGATGGCAGAGGGAGGGCAGAGGTCAAGGGCACTGAAAGCGCGGCGGCGGCAAGCAGGGGCAAGAACTCTCGTTTGCGCCTAGAGATGGAAAGGGGAACGGCGGTTCCGAGATTGAAGAGGCATGGAGGGTAAATGAGCAGCGCCCATGTGGGCCCCTCTTTTATGGGGAAGGCGCGGGTCACCTCTTTACTATTCGCCACGACATGACATGAGGCAGGCACACTGCAACCGCTCTGCGCACGACCCCCACGTCACGCACTAACGCAAGTCGTGGGGAAGCGCAACCGGCGAAAGAATCCCCACAGTTAAAACCCTACCACGCGTGCCCGCGCACTGTTCTGGGCCTGGCCCAACAACGCTTCGCGCTTATGTGTGCCCTAGGCCTAGGGGCTCCTGTCGGCGTACAGAAGTAGGTGTCCTTTTACACCCCTTCACTTGTGCACGGGCAGTTGGAGCTGCGCCCACGGCCACGCTTGGCGGAACAGGGGAACAAACGCACAAGGGCACAAAGGCAACTCTCAAGCCAAAGACATGAAGGATAGCGTGGCAAGGTGGACTCCTCCCCCGGCAACACCCTTGCCGGGGCAACCTATGTGATCCCGGCAAGAGCCTTGCCGGGGGCCGCTCGCCCAAACACCAGCAAGCCCACCACCCTTGGGTCTGAGAGCCCTGACAGCATCGACAACGTCCAGTCCAAGATTCAAGGGGCACCTGCGCAGTGGCTTGCAGACTCTTGTAGGCGAACACCCGTGGCAAGAGCCTTGCCGGGGGCAACCGAAGACCCCCGGCAAGATCCTTGCCGGGGACGGCCACATGACCCCGGCAAGACCCCTTACCGGGGGCATCTGTGGGGCCACAGCCAGGCCCACGCCCGCCAAGATTTCGCCGCCTCGCGGACGCTCCTGCGCGACGACCGGCTTGCCAACTGGACAAGCACATACGTGGCACATGCGGCCCCTAAGCCAACTGCAAGCACCTGCGTGGTTGCATGCAGATCTTCGTGAAGACCCTGCCACCACAGCAACTAGCAGCCAGTGTGGCGCCGCATGCCTCATCAGCCTGGACGCCTGTCGGAGCAAGATGAGGCGGCAGTGGGCGAGACAAGCTTCCTTAACATCCCTGATAAAGCTAGGGGACACATAGGTGGCGTATTAAGTGCTTTTGTCCTAAGATGTCAGGAGATAACCTTGTACCCGGTAGTAACTTTACACCTCCTGTGTGTCGCTGTCACAACCCCTTGGACATATAAAAGGTGACCCAAGGCATACCGAGAGAGGATTCAGACTTTTTGGACAGGCACGCATAGGGGCCAGTTCAAGGCCTCAAGAATACCAAATATAGACAGATAAGCAGGACTAGGGTTTTATGCATCCTCTTGCGGCCCGAACCTAGGTAAAATTCCCCACACGTTGATCGTCCAGACCTGCTCTTTACACAACTCTACGCCCCGCAACCGCAGCAAAAGGGATCCCCAAGATCCCATAGGTGTTGTTTCCCCGACACAGAAGATGATCCGGTGAGGTGGACGACACCGGCAGTGAATGGGCTCTTGTACGCCGGTGGATGAGCAGTCTAGGGTTTCGAGAGGGAAGGGGTACAATGGCTTATGATGTCCGTACGGTGACATGTGCGATGCTCTGGTGCTATGGAGTAGTCGTTTTTGCGGGAGGGGAGAGGAAATGGGGGTGCCGTGTGGTGCGGGGAACCGGAAGTTACCAAAGCAATCCCGACCTATTTTTTTAATGAGGGCCATATTGTTCTCCATGCACCAAGGAAAAAAAGGGAATTTTGCATGCTACAGACTTGGTCGCAAAAATTTTAGAAGGAGGCGGGAGATTTTGCCGCCCGCGGGATCATTCGTATCCAGTTTCAACTAATTTTGGGCAGTGCTAGTGGGAAGCCGGTCATGCGAGACAATGTACATGGGCACACATGAGCAATTAATGAATGGTATGAAGTCCACCATAGAAAAAGACAATAACTCCGGATGATGCAACGATAACTGGTTACTACTATCACACGGGCGTGGCCGATAGTATAGGTGTAACTGAGCGCACTCATAAAAAGCTGAGCAAATGCTCAGCCTATGTATTACTTGAGTAAATATAATATTTTGTGCCATTGGTGAGGGAGTCCTGGATCGAGGGGTCCTCAGGTGGCCGGACAAACTCCTGGTGGGCCGAACTGGTGGGCCAAGAAGATTATTACAGAAGATCATCTCTCGTATCCGGATAGGACTCCTAGATTCTTGTTATAGCAACTTTTAGGCTCGGGTGTAGATTTTCCTTCCTCTGCAAGATGACATGTACAAACCCTAGGCCCCTCTGGTGTGTATATAAACAGGAGGGTTTAGTCCATAGAGATAGAGAATCATACAATCCTCATAGGCTAAACTTAGGGTATTAGCCTTTACGATCTCGTGGTAGATCAACTCTTGTACACATATTCATCCATACTAATATAGCAGGAAGTAGAGTTTTACCTCGATCGAGAGGGTCTGAACCTGGGTAAACATCGTGTCCCCTACCTCCAGTTAACATCAATCCTCAGACGCATAGTTCGGGACCCCCTACCCGAGATCCGCCAGTTATGACTCCGACATTGGTGCTTTCATTGAGAGTTCCACTATGTTGTCGACGGAAGGTCTGATGGATCACGTCATCAATTGCAACGGCGACGTCGAGGGGATTTTCCCTCCCGGCCAACTCTTCGTGTTCGGCGGCTTCGCGCTTCGGGCCAACACTGAAGGCCACCTTGAGCAGATCGAGAGCTACGCCCCTGGCTATCATGTCAGGTTTGGTAGCCTGAACTATGTTTCTGATGTCCGTGGAGACTTGATCTTCGCCGGATTCGAGCCAGCGGCAACCCCTCTCTGCCACCAGGATGATCATGACTTAACTCTGTCATCGGATCAGAAAAATAGCACCTGCAACAGTTCTGGCCCTGGATCCAGAGCATATCGCGCCACCCGAAGATGGGAAGTTCAACCCCACCATGGGAGCAGCAGACTCTACAGCGATGGAGCCGCACACAGACCCAACTGAAGGGGTATGTGTTACCGGAACCCGGACTTAGCTCCGGTCTCTAATTCCGAACTACGCGTGATGGCGCCCCTCAAATCCAATCAGGAGCCTATCACCGAATTCTATGTTGTGGATGTTTTCCAGCACTCACCACTTGGCGACATGCTAAGGTCGTTGAGATCTCTCTCCTTGGACGAGAGCACACACCCGCATTATATCCGGTTCGAACTGGAAGCTGGTGAACTGCCACGCTATACCCAGGGGGATGGAGAATTTCGTTCCCCACCCACCACCCCCTTGGTAGCCATGGTTGAAGATCTAACTGATCTACTCGACTACGCTTCAAAAGACTTCGACGGAATGGACCTCGAAGCCGAAGCAGACACAGATCAAAGCCGGCCCATAACACGACGGTGGAAAGCTACGTCCTCATACGACGTGTATATGGTGGATACACCCAAAGAAGTGGAAGGCAACGGTGGAAACAATCCCGTAGAGGATAAACCTGCCGAAGAACCTCCCAAGCGTCGGCGTCCAAAACGCCGAGCAAAATCCCGTAAAGGAAAGGACAACAACACCGTGACTCATGACGGTAATATTCCCGAACAAGCCGAAGACCCCACAGACCCAGCGATAGAGCAGGAGGAGCGAGAGGACGGCGAACAGAGTCCGAAGACGTAGTCCGATGACAGCAATGCTGAAGACGGTGACTACAAACCGATCTCCGAAGAAGAGGTTAGCCTGGATGACGACGAATATACCGTCCCAGAAGAACCCTCCAAACAAAAACGCTTCCATCGGCGGCTTATAGCACTAGTAGAAAACAGGGCTTTGGTTCGGGCCTGGCGAGCCCCTTAGTCCCGGTTCATCCACGAACCAGGACCCATGGGTGCATACGTCCCGGTTCATGCGGCCAGGGGCCCGGCCGGGCCTCGTTGGGCATCTGTCCCGGTTGGTCTGGGACCATTGGTCCTGGTTCGAGGCATGAACCGGGACCAATGGGCCTCGCTCCTGGCCCAGACCCATTGGTCCCGGTTCGTGTGTAGAACCGGGACAAATGGTTGACCTTTAGACCCGGTTCCTGAGATGAACCAGGACCAATGAGTTTCCTATATATAACACCTCGCCCACCACTTCCTCTGCTCTGTTTTTTCTGGCCGGCCGAGGGGAGCTGTGTTGCTCTAGCTAGCTCACCTCCTATGTACATGAGGTGTTCAATGAAATGCCCGAGTCACACTAGTTAAGATTTTCTCCTCTCGAAGCTCGAACTCCAAGCTCCAATTTCTCAGAGATTTGTCTAGGTTTAGCGGTCCGTCACGTCCCGTCCCCGTCTTCACCGCCGTCGATCGCCCCTGCCGATCTCGTCACCGGCACCACCATGGTGAGCCTCTTGTTCTGTCCATGCTTTTCTTACTTTTATTGTTGCTTGTTATTATTGCTTTAGATATATATTTGTCTAATTTTCTTACGTTTATTATTGCTTGTTATTATATAGTGCGATGGTTTTGATATCCGCCCACGTCGGCCCTCGTCTTGTCTACGATTCAGATGTGGTATATTATCTTTAATTTATAACTATTTTTTTAGTGTTTATGACAATTATGCCGACCAACCTGACATAGATGTTTTTATATGTCTAGGAGGTAGTTGAACCGGAAATTCCAACCGACCCTCTTGTGTAGAGGTTAAATTTAGTCGAAGAGGAAAACATTTCCTAGAAGAAAAAAATTGGAAAAAATGGAGGAGGAGAAGATGGAATTGGAGTTGCATGTTGCGGATATCGTTGATGATCATAAGGTCAAGATGGATGCCATGTGCTTGAAGATTAGAAAGATTAGAAAATATGCCATTCATACCGAGGCTTGGTATCATTATGCCGTTGGATCAATTGTTACCTTGGTTGCGATTATGATCGCATTTGTTGTTGCGTTGAAATGTTCTACGTAGTTTCAATGTATGGTTTAATTAGATGCTCTAGAGATATGCATGTACTTTGAATGGCATGTGATGATGAACTTATATTAATTTCATCACTTATCTATCCATGATGTTCTGTAATGGTTTTGTACACGAAGTGCATCCAGTTTTTGCCGTAACCCTCTCTACTTTTTTGTACATGCTATGTGGGTGAAATGATGATACCATGGCAACTTTCAACCTTTTAAGAGTTCATTCGAAATGCTTTTCAATTTCAGGGCCATTTAGCTCTAAAAATTCAGTAAATGCATGAAAAATAGCAAATGAAGTCGGAAATGGTTGAAAATTGATGATGTTGCTTTGAATGGTGCATCCACGAACACAGAAAAAGTCTGTAGTTCAAATAAGTTCAAAAAAATGAAATCCCTTTGTAACACACGAGTTCTCATCTGAAATCGTGATACCTCGAAAGAGATTGTCTGTTTTGTACACGAAGTGCATCCAGTTTTTGCCGTAACCCTCTCCACTTTTTTGCACATGCTATGTGGGTGAAATGATGATACCATGCCAACTTTCAACCTTTTCAGAGTTCATTTGAAATGCTTTTCAATTTCACGGTCATTTAGCTCAAAAAATTCAGTAAATGCATGAAAAATAGCAAATGAAGTCAGAAATAGTTGAAAATTGATGATATTGCTTTGAATGGTGCATTTTGAACACAGAAAAATTCTATAGTTCAAATAAGTTCAAAAAAATGAAATCCCTTTGTAACAGATGAGTTCTCGTCTGAAATCCTTGTACCTCGAAAGAGATTGTCCGTTTTGTACACGAAGTG
>LR738711.1:328681127-328764114 GCA_902687465.1 Secale cereale | reverse complement strand
CCCCCCCCTTCGAAAAAAACAAAAACCCTAACCCATGAAGTGCTGACGCGTGGAAGCTTATTTGTCCCGCTTGGTGGTACCAACCAGGACAAAAGGCCCCCCTACCAGCGCAAACCGCAACTGCCACGTGGAGGGTCATTTGTCCCGGTTGGTATAAGAACCGGTACTAATGGTCTAGGGCATTTTTATCGACCGTTTAGTCCCGGTTCCTCAACCGGGACAAATGGCCTTGACGAAACGGGACAAATGGCCCTTTTTGCACTAGTGTAGCCACCGCACGGAGCTTAAGAAAGCAGCAGAGACAGCTTAGATCTGCACAAGACACGCTCAATGATAGATGGAATGAGGTGCTAGACGCCGAACTGAAACAAGGCTTTAATGGCCAAACAGAAGGCTATCCCAAGCGCAAGCTGCTGCCCGAATTCAACGACGAGGCCGTTCCGCCCGTCCCACCGAATAATAACACTGTCAACAAGCCAGACCGACCACCTCGCGGACGGGATAGAGTCGCTAGCAATGGCATAAACAAGCCCCCACCCCATAAAGGAAAGGAGGGTACAGCACAAGTCTGAAAGCATGATCTACATGAGGACCTAAACAAAAAAGCTAGCAAGACCAGGTCTATATTCGGACACAGAGATCGAGCTCCTGCACGGCACGACGACTTTCAAGCCAATCGCGCCGGTGACATACCAGTTCGGGGTCAATACCGAACATCACAACCATCGGACATACGCCATGATTTAGCAAGATACATAGGAGCTTCACACCCTCTATGCTTCACCGATGAGGTGCTGGGTCATGATTTCCCATAAGGGTTTAAACCCATGAACATCGAAACGTACGATGGAATGACGGATCCTGTCGTTTGGATAGAAGATTTTATTCTTCACATCCACATGGCTCGAGGAGATGATCTCCATGCCATCAAATATTTACCCCTCAAGCTAAAAGGACCAGCTCGATACTGGCTAAAAAGTCTCCCAGAAAACTCCATTGGGAGTTGGGAAGAACTTGAGGATGCTTTTCGGGCCAACTTTCAAGGGACTTATGTCTGGCCCCCGGACGCTGATGATTTAAGTCACATCATACAACAACACGGGGAGTCATCCCGCAAGCTTTGGAACCGGTTTCCCAATAACAAAAACCAGATCGTCGACTGTCCGGACACCGAAGCCTTAGCGGCATTCAAGCACAGTAAACGGGACGAATGGCTAGCCAGACACCTTGGATAGGAAAAGCCGATGACAATGTCAGCCCTAACTACACTCATGACTCGGTTTTTGCACGGGTGAGGATAGCTGGTTAGCTCGTAGCAGCATCGGTGCAATAAAAACAAGCATCCAAAAAATCCTGGAAGCCCAGATGATACAGCGGTAAATGCCGGATTTAGCGACCCCATAGCTGGTCAACGGAAGAAGCCATTTAAAGGCAACAAAGATGGTCCATCAAGTTTGGATAGGATATTAGACAGGCCCTGCCAAATCCATGGCACCCCAGAAAAAACCTACCAATCACACCAACCGTAACTGTCTGGTTTTTAAGCAGGCCGGCAAGCTAAACGCCCAATACAAGGGGAAGGAGCCTCAGAGTGAAGACGAGGATGAACCTCGCCAGCCGAATATAGGGGGACAGAAGAAATTTCCACCAGATGTCAAAACAGTGAACATGATATATGCCACTCATATCCCAGAGAGGGAGCGCAAGCACGCACTCAGAGACGTCTATGCCGTTGAGCCTGTCGCCCCAAAATTCAACCCATGGTCAGCCTATCCGATCACTTTCGATCGCAGGGATCATCCGGCTTGTATTCGGCTTGGGGCTTCGGCTGCCTTAGTGCTCGACCCAATATTATATGGATACGATCTTACCCGAGTCCTTATGGACGGCGGCAGTAGTCTCAATCTGATATATCAGGACATTGTCCGCAAGATGGGGATCGACCCATCAAGAATCAAGCCAAGTGTGGGGACCCCGACTCATGAGTCGTGATCACCGAATGCACGTGTACAGTGATCCCAGAGATCAATGCTCAATGAACACACAGAAGCTGAATAACAAGAGTCTTACATCCATACATACCGGATTACACAAATAGGACCATTATGGTCAAGTCTTGAGTATATCACTGCAGCGGAAATCTTCAATAACAACTTGGACCCATGCCATCTGCCTTAACCCTACAGGCATTCCGACTGGGAAGCGTCCTAGCTCGCATGTTCGTCACCAAGAAATCTTCATCATATCCTGTTCTCTCATTCATGGCCAATAAAATAACCAGTGGCAAGCCAATGAGTACTTTGAATGTACTCGCAAGCAACCCAAGTGTGATGACAGAATAATTATGCAAGGCTCTACTGCTAAATTGGCAGTTTTGCGGAAAGCTAGTTTTTCATATGCAAGTATGATCAACATATAACATGGACATGCATGTGTCTACAACAAGTATCAGGAGGTTTCAGACATCAATATCGAGAAAGAGTCATGAACAACTCTTGCTCACGCTCATCGTGACTTTCTCACAATCACATCAACAGATTTACCCAAACCGTGTTGTTTTCCAAAAACTTATGGACATAGTCTAAGCAGCACCACCCAACTGTCCTTGACCGTGGACACAGCTATTCGAATAGTTTGACACTCTGCAGAGGTTGCGCACTTTACCCACAAGATCCGGGAAGCTTTCGTGTCACCCACGATCCCGCAGTACCTCAAGCACTCGGGGGAAGCACCCGGTCATTACCTTTCCCTAGACGACACTAACATAGGGTCCACTCGTTGGTGCACGGCCCTCGAGTACAATCAATAGGTCATGGGACTTGCCCTTTTTCAATGTCACGCGTACATGATGGGACCAACGGTGTGTCCGGTGCCCTGTAAAAACAGTCATGGTCGCCTATCCAAGCACGACCCCGTCCCGGGAGTGACCTCAAGTCTCCCTTGTTACTATTGGGCACCATGCTAGTATCAGCCTAAGTAATCAATAATGCGCCGTCCCATAAGGGGTAGAGTGGTTGCACATGTTTGGTTGGGACGGTTGTCACACATAAATCTAATCCATCTCTGTAAACAACACTTTCATCAAGCCTCGGTTCAATACTTCTTCACCAAGTAGTGCCCTAGTTCCTCATCGTCTCCCAGGGCCATTGGTGGCACCCACTGGGTCATTTGCAAGTATGTCAAACCACACTTGTTTCTCTCAATGCATAACCCTGACCCATTTGCGTAGCCAACTACTATAACACACATCTATCTATTCCCACCGGCATGACCCTCATAAGAAGGTAGGGTCATGCTCAATGCAAGTATCAACGAGGAAGTGCAGTGGCAATCCATCAAAGTGGTTCCACCTCATCATGATTCTGTAACAACAATATTATGGTACTATATGACATGCATAAAAAGGTTTCTCAAACATGGTCAAAGGGTTGCTTGCCTTGTCCTTCCGAGTCTTCAAACCTTCTGGTCCATCTTCGAGTACTCTGTTTATTTCGTCAACTAACGATGGAAACAATCATAATAAGCAACACAACAAGGCAAAAAACAAAAGTGCTCTAAAAATATAAGTTGGACTTTTCTAGGATACCTCTGGTCATATGAGAAATGACCAAGGTGTTTTCATAGGTATTGGATCGATGGATAGTTTGGAACATTTCAATATGATGGAATCAAGGGGTTTATGGATTTGAAAGAAGTGTACAGAAATATATTTTTGAAAAATGAGCAAAGGCACCTATTTAACAAATCATGGTTTTAGAAGCATCTAGGAGTTGGTTTCACTGGATTTGGAGTTCAAATGAATTTCCTAGGATTTTGCAAAGTTGATAAATATGAAGAAATGGCTCATTATTTGGTGGGGTACATAAAGTATTAGGAAAAATGTTCCAAAACTAAGTTTTGATATTACAAGCATCTAGGAATTTGATCCATTGCATTTGGATCAAATTTGAGCTCTCTTTGATTTTTTGAAGTTTATCACAGAAAATGGAATAATGACATTTGATAATTATTTGTGAAGAAAAAGTCTCTGGAAAAATATGCATGTTGCACCATGTGATAGAGCATGATTTTATGAACTACTATAAATTTGAATCATCAAATTTGGAGTTCATTAGAATTATTTATGGGTTTTTGAAGTTTACTAGAAAAGAAAAAGAAAATGAATTTACCTAGATGGGCTGGATTACACCCTGTGCTGGCGTGCACCGAGCGAGGAGTAGTGCGAGAACGCTACTGGGCCGGCCCAGTGGCTCGGCCACGCGGGCAGAGGGCGACGTCGAAGGCGCCATCTCCCGAGTACGCCTTCGCCTGGGGGAGGCGGATCTGGCGACGCCGTCTCCACTTAAACTCCTAGGCCCGCTGGCTGGGCCGCTGACAGGTTCCCCCACCCCCCCGCAGGGTAATCTTCCTCCTCCCGCTCCCGCGACAGAGGGGAGGGGAGGCCCTGGCCGCACGAGGCCGGTGCTTGCCCTTCGGCGGCACAGGCCACCTCTGGCCATGCTGCAGCCACCGGAGGGACACTCGGGGAGCGGCGCATCAGGGAGGTGGGCTGGGGTCAGCGGTCGATGGCCGAGGCGCCCCCAGCACGGGCCTTGGCGGACGGCCATTCGGGCGTCTGTGAGGAGGGGGGCACAGTGCCCCGGAGCGCTGGGAGAAGAGGTGATGAGAGTCGCCGGACCCTGGCGCTTCTTCTTGTGGGGAGAGGAGGAGCGGGGAAGTCCGCTCTAGGCCGAATCAGAGCGGAGGCCGCCGGCGGCATCCTTGCCATGGAGGACGCCAGAAGGCTTGAGAGGGAGAGGGAGCCTGTCTGGGAGGTTTGTGGGATGCAGGGGGTTCGATCAGAGGCGAGAGGGAGAGTTGGGGATAGCTTAAATAGGCGTGGCCGCGGTGCACCGTGAGCAATGTCCATGGACGCGCTCGGGCGATCTCACGGAGGGATAAGGGGGGCAAGGGAAGAGGGGCCCGATAGTGAGGCGTGTCGTGGACGTCGAGGCGACCTCGATGGACACACTCGCTCTGCCCAATGCCGCATGGGTGCCTCGGGAGGGCCGAGCTGCAGTGCCTTGGCGCACTGTAGAACGCTCCAGAGCGCGTCTTTGGCCGGCATGGTCATGTCCCTTGCACCCTGGTCGCGTCCCCCGGTGTCCAACAACTCTAGGGGTTAATAAACAATGCAGAGACGGCGTGGGATGCCCTGGGGAGCCAGTAGGAGAAGAGAGAGGCAGAAGAAGAGGGAGAGAGGGGTTGTCCAGGGAGGTAAAATGAGGGTTTTCACCCCTCAATCATTGAGCTCTGGTCATGGGAGAGTTACTGGAGGTAGAAGGTGACTAGGTGATGCTGTGGTAAAAAGTTGAATCAAAGGTTAATAGTAAAAGGGGGCAAAATAGTGGTTTTGGTAAAATGGCAGAAGGTGTTTGATGTGGTTTTGGGCAAACAAATGACTTCCAATTGACATGAGACTTAACAGGATCAGATGTCACATACATTTAGGCCCTTCCACCAAATTTGAGCCCATTTGGGCAAAGTTGCCAATGCAACTTTGGTGAACCATACAAATCAACAAAAATGGATTTCTCAAGATTAGGTTAATAAAATCATCTCTCCTTGATGCACCACTTGGTGTAGTGTCATCATCTGGGTTTGTGAGCATGCCCACAAAATTTGAGGCCCCAAGTAAAAAGTTGACAATGTAGAGTTGTTCAAATTTGGATCTAGTCAGAAAGGGTTTTGGGGCACTTAGATCAAGTTATGCTTCTCCAATACTTGTGCCATTTGGTCTAGATGCATATTTACATCTTTTGAGAATGTGCACCAAGTTTGAGAGCATTTGGACAAGTTTGGCAATGTAAAGTTGCTCAAACTTCAAAATGTACAGAAATGGTTTTGAGGGGATTAGATGATGTTTCCTTGATCTTCAAGGCATGAGGCTTTGTAAGGTCATCAAATATGTCATATTTGACATGATATAATTTCCCTGAAATATTTGGAGAATATTTCCTTTGTAAATATTTCAAAAGCTTGAAATATCCAGAAAGGGTTAATGAAGGATTTGTCCAATATTTAGAACATGACCATGTGTTGAAACTCTTATATATGGACAATATATGTCCTATGAGTTTCCTTGAATTTTGGAAAATATTTTTGAAATAGCTAAATAATTTTTAGCTATTAAAGAGCATTTCTGGCCTAAAGAAAAAGCATTTAAGTAAAATATAAAAATAACTTTTAAAATTATAATTTTGTGGTTTATGGGACTCCTATACCTAATAGGATTCAAATATACCTTTTGAAAGATTTTTCACACCCTAAATAAGGTACTTGTAGTGCAAACCTCAATTTTCAGGGGGTTTTGGAAAACTAATTTTACAAAATACTATTTGGCCAAAATATTTTTATAAGAAAATACTATACTGTTCTATACACATGGCATGATCATTGGGAAAAGGTTTTGGATCAAGGAGATGAAGTATAAGAGTTGGAGGATTTATTTGATTTTTAGAGCACTAGCGAGTAGCAAACAGAAAACCAATCAAGCAAAGTCAAAAACACTCAAAAGTTTTTGTTAAACCATATTTTAGCACGATTATTAGCTTAAGTGATGTGGCATGAAAATCAGGGTGTGACACCAAGCAACACGACCTTTAAAGGAGTGATATCAGGCGTTGAAGCTCGCTGCACAGGCTCTTTAACATTGGAGGTTGTATTCGGTTCTCCCGACAACTTTTGAAGCGAAGAATTACTCTTTGACATAGCTCCATTCCGAAGTGGCTATCACGCCCTACTCGAAAGAACGGCCTTCCTCCGCTTTAATGCAGTCCAACATTATGCCTATTTAAAGCTCAAGATGCCTGGACCACGCGACGTTATCACGGTCAATGGAAATATGGAGCGCTCTCTCCGTATGGAGGATGATACTGCGGCCTTAGCAGCCGAAGTACGGTGCGGCCTATTCAAGCCAGATAATGTATCAATAGCGGACACAACTAAATGTGTCTGACACATGCCTCAGTGCGGCAGCTCAGATGAACCTGCGCAAAATTGATAGCTATGCCCCCGTCGACCGCCGCATAAGGTGATAGCATATGTGCCTCGAGTACATAATTATGCCCTAAAAATTCCTTGGGCAGCGACCGAGGGCACCTGCATATAGTCCGTAGTTCGGCTAGACCCTATTCGGACTTTAAAAATTTATCTTCTTTCGGTTCATTAAAACAAACCAGACTTACATTGGCCACACTGGATTGACTTCTTCGTTTCCAGGTTTTATTTCTTTTTTCTACAGATGGCCATCATACTCATATGTTCAAGGACACATTACAGATTAAGACCATGTGTAAACCTATGCGCAGACGTGCAGCAGGGACCCGCACCAAGGTTTCTTTTTTAGATTAAGACCATGTGTAAACCTTTTTTCTCTTTCTTGTTATATACCTTTTTGGCATGTAAAATGTCCAAAAAAGGTCATCGGCATTATCTGTAAAGTTTGTGGCTCGCCGTACTATAGAGGGATATTAATAGAACAATTTTATTCATATCATATCCAGAGTTTTATTCACTCACCATGGAATGTCCTCTTCTCGCATTAGATTGCCATATGTGCCTTGTCAATAAAGGTTTATTACCAGGGGCTACATTCAGCCCTGGTATATGTTGAAAAGACTAGACACCTATAGGGAGTGTTCGGCGTCCTGGATGTTTCCATTATATGCATTAGTTCCGAATCATGTCTTCGATCAATAGTTGGGTTGCCCGGCTCCTGTTCTTACCCCTACGTTCCCGATTGTTCGGCTAGGGTGTAAACGGAGAACTACTGTGATAGTACTTCTGGCTAGTCCGGTCAAGTACCTCTGTAGAGAAAGCCGAAAACTAACTGTCATGATAAGCGAGAACCTGGTCTGCAATCTGGTGACTCAGTTTTATACTACGATCGATAGACAACTACCCCGTGTTATACGAAGGGTTGGTTTTTTCGCCCACCAAGTGCAATTGGATACTTCATCCGCACCAGGGGCTAGTACCTAGCCCTACTTGTCAAACTCCTACGACTAAGTGAAAGAAATAACGCCGCAGAGTCTGATTGCCTGATTCGCTCCGCATACACCTCCTATACGAACCAAGACGTTGGATAAAGAGTGTATTTGCATATGACCGAACACCCCAGTACTATGTACCTGGGGGCTGAAGCCGATGACTGAAAACTTTCAGATTTAAGATAGATAGTCAAACAGGAGGAAAAAAGACGCTGATATGATAAATAGCGCAAAAGTTATATACATTGGATTTATAAGCATAGTCTTTACATCCGGATACAATTAATCGAAAACAACATCTTTCGAACACTGGCCTTCTACAAGGCGGGCACCCTCGATGACGTCCTCGAAGTACTTCTCTGGCTTCCGATGCTCCTTGCCTACGGGCAGGCCAGCAGTGGCTATATGCACTATGTTCATCTTCGCCCAGTGCACTTTGACGCAAGCGAAGGCCATCCGAGCACCTTCTATGCAAGCCAGCCGCTTTAACGGTTCGACCCGCGGACTCGCCTCGACAAGACGCTTCACCAATCCGAAGTAACTACTTGGGATTGGCTCAGTGGGCCATAGCCAGACTATCAAGGCCTTCATAGCTGAACTCCCTATGTTGTGCAGCTCGACCAGCTGCTTCATCTGGTCGCTCAGGGGCATCAGATGTTTTGGCGCCTCGAACTGCGACCAAAACAACTTCTCTATGTTGTTCCCCTCCAGGGCATGCAAATACTGGGCGGCGTCTGCGCCACTCCTTGGAAGATCAACAAACACGCCTGGAGAACTCCACAATCATGTCAGCCCAATATAATTCCGCCCTCCGAAGATGCTATGTAAGAGAAATATGTTACCAGATGCTATCTATTGTGCCTGCTCGATCTCTTGACGAGCACTGCGCGCCTCACCTCGTGCGTCCTGGGTAGACTTTACTGCCGCAGACAGCTCGGTCGCATGTTCCGAAGTCTTCTTCTCCGACGCCTCACACTTACGGATGGCATCTTAAAGCTCGACCTCGACTTCGGACACCCGAGACTTGTGCTTCTCACACTCCGCCTTTTCGGCCTCTAAATCCGCTTTATCAGCGGCCGCCTTATTCGCCTTGGCCTCCTCCTTGGCCTTGGCAACCTCGCCCTTGAGGGCCTCAAGCTCAGCGGCGCCAACTGTGTAATACAGAATACAATGTTAGAGATTGTACTCATACTCAATCAATTAAGTCTTATTGACATTTAAATAAAAATCTGCATACCTTGTGTTTCATAAAAACGCCGGTTGATGTGGTCGAGGTCCGCATTGGCCCCCTCGAGCTTCCGATTTAGTTCGGCGACCTCTGCGTCTCGCGCAGTCACCGTATTTAAAGAAGCATGCATGACAGTTCAGCTCTGTAAATATGCTACTCTATGGATACTTCGTCCAATTCTTTTCAGAATCACACAAAGCATCAGGAGCTACTGGTTATATATGTGCATTTAAAACAAATAAATTTTCTTAAAAGCATTACATGGCTTACCTCAAAGCCTGTTAAAAGGCTGTTGAAGGCTGCATTCAGTCCACCCTTGACAAACTGAATCTTCTTCATCACCGCACCCATCACAGGGCGATGTTCCTCCAAGACGAGAGCATTTTGCAGTGCTCCCTCCATAGAATCCGGCGCCTCTGGATTAACTCCAGGCGCCGCAATATCCTCGTCCTTCGCTTGAGGAACAGGGTCTTCGGACCCTGGAACCGCGCTACGCTCCAGGAAGTTATTCGGTGGGGCCCCGGATGGTTTGGGCCCCATATATTCGGTCTCCATGGGGGCTGTTTCCCCATGGTCAGCGGCCTCTGAGGTATTAGCCTCGGCCGCCCTGTCTCCTGCCCCGCCCTCATCTCCTTGGGCGGAGAAAACCCGCTAGGACGACACTTTGGTGTCCCCGCCGATCATAGGTGATGGAGCCCGGACTGGCGGGTCACTCTCCGTCTCCCCAGGCGCCAAAGAGTTCCCCTCCGATGATGTAACATCGGGGTTTACACCGGGAGGGCTGTAAATCAGCAGGAGAAGAATACTAAGTAGCTATCATAAATACTGAATAAACAAAGGTGAAATAGCTAATCCGGACAAACTTACAATTCGGGCAGGGGTTTCACCCTGGGCTTCACCACGAAGCTATGTTCGGACGAATCAAAACTATCTCCGAGCTTTAGCTTCCTCTTCCTCCGGGGCACGGCCGTGCCCGCGTCAGCGACGGCTCCCCTCTTCCTCCCCTGCCTTGCGCAGGAGGCATTTCTTCTTCCTCCTCTTCCTCCTTATCATCTTCCTCCGCCTCATCTGAGGAGAGAATGTGGAGTTCCTTGGGCTTCTTGCCCGCAGGAAGGGGGCTGTCTCCGGCCCCATTTCCCTTTGTCTTCTTGGGCTTCTTGGTCGGCGCCTTGTATGGCACCGGAACCATCATAGCCATCGGTAAAGGCAGTGCTGGCTCTTCGGGCAAAGGCGTCAGACACTTAATCCAGGACGGCTTCTTCCTCTAGCCCTGTATATCACATAGAAATTCCAATTGCTATTATCATTAAATAAGGGAAAGGGTGTGTGTTCGGCAAGGATCATTATTACCTCTGTGGCGGAAACTTCGGTGCTGAAGCCTGCATCCTCATCTTCTTTGGGCCATTCCTTTTGGCTCTTGAAGAGGTTCTTCCAGATCGCTTTGTGCGTAGAGCCGAAGAGATGCTTCAGCGTCTTGTCTCCTTCCGGATCGAACTCCCATAGGGAGGAATCCCGGCTTTGGCAAGGGAGAACAAGTCGGTTCAGCATCACCTGGACCACAGAAGAGAGCGGGTGCCCCTTGGAGATCACACCGGACACGCAGCTCACAAGAGTCGTCACCTCAGTGTGCGACCCCCAGTACAGACCCTTTTTGGTCCAGGAGGTTAGCCCCTCTGGGGGTGCGGATTTTAAAGCAGGCTCCGCTGCCCAGTTGGTGTCGCATGGTTCGGTGATGTAGAATCACTCCTGCTGCCAGACCTTGTTCGTCTTCACGAACGAGCCCTTAGGCCAAGTTGCGTTCGGGAGCTTATTGATCATAGCGCCCCCACACTCTGTGTGTTCCCTGTCCACCACCTTCGGCTTCACGTTGAAGGTCTTAAGCCACAGGCCGAAGTGTGGGGGGATGCGGGGAAAGGCTTCACACATCACTATGAAAGCGGATATGTGAAGGATTGAGTTCGGGGCTAGATCATGGAAATCTAGCCCGTAAAAGAACAAAAAGACCCCGAACAAATAGATGGAGTGGAAATCCTAGCCCCCTAACAAAATGAGAGGTGAAAACTACCCTCTCGCCCGCCTTAGGAACGGGAGTGGGGAGATACCCTGCACTCCATAGATCCTTCGTGGTCTTTTCGGTGACCATCGAAGCCTCCCACTTGCCTCTGGCACCGAATCCAGCCATTGCTGAGAAGGGGAGTAGTGGTTGAGGAATGAGGAGTTGTGGGCGCAGGAGATGAGAGTACAGGGGCAAGGGAGATTGGAGAGCGTGAGCTTGAGGAAGGCGTGGGGCTGGTGAAATGGATTGGAGTCCTTTTATAACGCTGCGAATACAGAGCATCCCCCACCTTAGCCATAAGACTCGTCGGTTCCCAAAGCGGTCATGCGTAATGCGCTGTGTGGGTGCTCATGCCACAATGATAAAAATCCCACAATAAGCGGGCACTATCTCTATTCTGATGGGACGTGTCAGTGAGGATATGCCTCGAAACAAGAAACTAGGACCAAATAAAATGGTTCGATGTGTTAGTGGGTTCGATGCGACGCTTCACCCAAAAGTTGTCAGTCAAGACACATTATTTATTTTCTTTAAAAAATCATTGCCTTCGAAGCTAAGGGTTGTACTAATTTTGCAGAGCCGAACACAATCCATCAATTTGCAGAAGATATATTCGAAGGAGGAACCCGCCTTGCAATGCCGAAGACAATACGGAAGCCGAACTCGTCGTCATCAAAGACAGGTTCAGGGGCTACTGAGGGAGTCCTGGATCGGGGGGTCCTCAGGTGGCCGAACAAACTCCTGGTGGGCCGGATTGGTGGGCCAAGAAGATTATTACAGAAGATCATCTCTCGTATCCGGAGAGGACTCCTGGATTCTTGTAATGGAAAGGTTTAGGCTCGGGTGTAGATTTTCCTTCCTCTACAAGATGACATGTACAAACCCTAGGCCCCTCCGATGTGTATATAAACCGGAGGGCTTAGTCCTTAGAGACAGAGAATCATACAATCTTGATAGGCTAAACTTAGGGTTTTAGCCTTTACGATCTTGAGGTAGATCAGCTCGTGTACACATATTCATCCATACTAATATAGCAGGAAGTAGGGTTTTACCTCGATCGAGAGGGCCTGAACCTGGGTAAGTATCGTGTCCCCTGCCTCTTGTTAACATCAATCCTCAGACGCATAGTTCGGGACCCCCTACCCGAGATCCGCCGGTTTAGACACCGACAATTGGTTATTTATTTGAAACAAAATGGATTGACGTGTTAATTTTAATTATATTGCACAGTAACAAATGGATAATATAGATGCGCAAAAGAAATGGATATTATAGTTCGATACTTTGAAGTATTACCTCATATCTTTACGTGGTCTCCATTTCATAAATTGTGGTACCCGTTGAATTCACATATGAATATTACATATATCACTTCATAATAGAACCTTAAATCATCCAAGACTAATGAATTTGAATGCAAAACTAACAATGGTGCATGTACAAGATAACTACAATGGTTGTTTGAAGAAATATCACTAGAACTTTGGCATCCACGGTTGAAAAAGACTATTTGAAAGAAAAAATGTGACATGTTAGTGTCCAATCTTTATAGGATTGAATCGGTATTGTATCTTCGGCCACGGTACGAAGTAGATATAGATTATGTTCAAGCGATGCACGCCCACGATCGCTAGATAGTGATACATGAATGAATTGTGCAATCTCTCTCACACGCATACATATATCATTTCTCAGTGGACATCGAAATCACACACGTGCACTTCGTATATTGCCCTTCGTCAGTCAAGGTTAGAATTCATATTTCTACCCCGTCCTACAAATCTCTCACACAGAAACGCACATGCCCTCTGTCTCGAACACGCCCACCCCTTTAATTCCGCCCACCCACCGCCCCTCATGTCTCAAAGAACTATGTCTCGCACACTTATCCGTAAGGTTAACTCAAGTCCCGGAACCATATGAATATGTATAATGGGATTCTAGCACATCACCTTTCATTTTGAGATTTCGCTCAGACAAACACACATACGCGCGTGCACACACACATTGTTTTTCTCTTCATTTTTCGGCACTTGCATGCACACCTCTTGTTTATCTCCATGATGCTTTAAGTATGCCTTGCACACATGCTATGTACCGATCCCTTAATATAGATATGTAACACACAAACTCCTTCTCCCTGTCTTTAAGTGTCACTGGCACCCCCCCACACACATCCTGACACCGAAGGTATAGGGTTACACCTCGATTTTGAAATTAATCTATCTACCGACTTCTCTCTCAAACACACACACACACATGCTAGTTGTGCCACTGTGCCTACCGCCCGCACACTCTGGATACATCTTTCTATCTATAATTTTTGATTGTTCCATGCTATTATTTATGATGTTTTGGATGTTTACTGGGCTTTGCTATACACTTTTATATTTTTTTTGGGACTAACCTATTAACCCAAAGGCCCAGTCCAGATTGCTGTTTTTTGCCTATTTCAGAGTTTTACAGAAAAGGAATATCAAACGGAGTCCAAATGGAATGAAACCTTCGGAAGAGATATTTTTTAAGTCATGTCTTCATAGGAGACTTGAGAACCACGGAATAGGGCACACGTGGCGCCCACGAGGGTGGGGGGCGCGCTCCCCTGCCTCGTGGGCCCCACGTTTGTCCCCCGATGCCCTCCTTCCTCCTATATATACTTATGTAGCCCGAAAACATCAGACACGGAGAGAAAACCCTAATTCCACCGCCGCAGTCGTCTGTTCCCGTGAGATCCCATCTTGGGGCCTGTTCCGGAGCTCCGCCGGAGGGAGGATCTACCACGAAGTGCTTCTACATCAACACCATCGCTTCACCATGAGTTGTGAGTAGTTTACCACAGACCTTCGGGTCCAGAGTTAGTACATAGATGGCTTCTTATCTCTGTTTGGATGTCAATACCAAGTTCTCCTCGGTCTTCGAGGAGATCTATTCGATGTAATCTCTTTTTGCGGTGTGTTTGTCGAGATCCGATGAATTGTGGGTTTATGATCAAGATTATCTATGAGAATATTTGGTTCTTTTCTGAATTCTTTTATGTATGATTATAATATCCTTGCAAGTCTCTTCGAATTATTGGTTTGGTTTGGCCTACTAGATCTATAGTTCTTGCAATGGGAGAAGTTCTTGGCTTTGGGTTCAATCTTGCGGTGTCCTTTCCCAGTGACAGTAGGGGCAGCAAGGCACATATTGTATTGTTGCCATCAAGGATAAAAAGATGGGGTTTATATCATATTGCTTGAGTTTATCCCTCTACATCATTTCATCTTGCTTAAGGCATTACTCTGTTCTTATGAACTTAGTACTCTAGATGCATGCTGGATAGCAGTCGAGTTGTGGAGTAATAGTAGTAGATGCAGAATCGTTTCGGTCTACTTGTCACGGATGTGATGCCTATATATTATGATCATGCCTAGATAGTCTCATAATTATTTGCTTTTCTATCACTTGCTCGACAGTAATTCGTTCACCCACCGTAGAAATCTGCTATCATGAGAGAAGCCACTAGTAAAACCTATGGCCCCCGGGTCTATTCTCAACATATCAATCTACAATCTACTTTACTTTTCCATTTTTACTTTCTATTCTTATATCCAAAAATACCAAAAATATCAAACTATCCTATCTATCAGATCTCACTTTTGTAAGTGACCGTAAAGGGATTGACAACCCCTTGTCGCATTGGCTGCGAAGTTCTTATTTGTTTGTGCAGGTGCGAGGGACTCGCGCGTGGTCTCCTACTAGATTGATACCTTGGTTCTCAAAAACTGAGGGAAATACTTACGCTACTGTGCTGCATCACCCTTTCCTCTTCAAGGGAATACAACGCAAGCTCGATAAGTAGCAAGAAGAATTCCTGGCGCCGTTGCCGGGGTGGCTTACGCAAAATTCATATACCAAGTACCTATCACAAACCCTTATCCTTCGCATTAAATTTATTTGCCTCTCGTTTTCCTCTCCCCCACTTCACCCTAGCCGTTTTATTTACCCTTCTTTTTGACGTGTGTTTTTCGTTCGCTTGCTTCTTGTTTGCTTGTGTGTTGGATTTCTTGCTTGTCCCCATGTCTAGCACACCAATCATTATCAATACTCCCGAGAGCGAGGTTCTCAATTTTAAACAAAGGGAGGAGGAAAATCTTAAAGATGCCTGGTATAGAATTTGCAATGCTCAAAATAGATCTACTAGGAAGCTTTCCACTTCCGTGCTTCTTCGCAATTTTTATGTTGGCATAACTCCGTGGAATAGATATATTTTAGATACCATTATCGGAGGGAATTTCTTGGGTACCATACTTTTGATTCTTATAATGCTATGACTGAATTATTTGGCTCACCACCTCTTATGGTTAATGGGACCGTTTAAACTCTGGAACATGTTATGTAAAGAGTTGAAATAATTGAAAACAAAGTTGGTATTGTAGAGTTGGTTGAGATTTTAGATAGAAAGATCCACAATGAAATTACCCAATATGGATCCAAGGTAGGAGTTATTCTAATTTTTTTAAAGAAAAGGAACCCATAGTTAGAGAGAAAATAGATCTAGATTCTATTAGAATCGATAAACTTGAGGATGTTACTACTAATGTAGGGTCTGCTCTTTCTGTGACTACTTCAAATCCTTCTGCCACTAAATTGTCTAAGTTCATGTATGTTCCTAAAAACAAGGGTGAACCATCTAATAAGGGAATTGCGGATCTTAAATCTATAAGTGTTCATCCCAATTTTCTTACTTTTGCAAGAGAACCTTTTGACACGAATGAATTTCTTGATTTCTTGCCCAAAAGTTTGATTATCAATAGGAATAAAGAAGTTCCTAAGAATCACAAGTGCTTAATTAAAGAATTTCCTTCTAAAGATAGCAATACCTAGATTTATCCTTGTATCGT
This sequence comes from Secale cereale, assembly GCA_902687465.1. Taxonomy (NCBI): domain Eukaryota; kingdom Viridiplantae; phylum Streptophyta; class Magnoliopsida; order Poales; family Poaceae; genus Secale; species Secale cereale. The sequence continues at coordinate 328,747,917 of LR738711.1, read as the reverse complement.
GCCTAACTAGGGGCGTTAAATGATAGCGCTTGTTGGGAGGCAACCAAATTTTATTTTATTTTAGTTTTTGCTTCTGTTAGGAATAAATATTGCATCTAGCTTCTGTTTAGATGTGGTGTTGTGTTTTAATTAGTGTTTGTGCCAAGTAGAACCTTTGCGAAGACTTGTGTGAAGTTTATATGATCTTGCTGTAAAAAACAGAATCGTTAGTGCTCACTATAATAGTCACCAGATTTTACCGGAGTGTGCTATTTAGTTGATTCTTTTTGCAGATGATTAATAGACAAATTCCCCACATTTACCAATTTGTTTCAATTTTTTTGGAGTTACAGAAGTGTGCGAAAGTTACAGATTACTACAGACTGTTCTATTTTTGACAGATTCTGTTTTTTTGTGTGTTGTTTGCTTATTTTGATGAATCTATGAGTAGTACTGGAGGATATGAATCATAGAGAAGTTTGAATACAGTACCTTTTACACCAATATAAACAAATAACGAGTTCATTACAGTACCTTTGAGTGGTGGTTTGTTTTCTTATACTAACGGAGCTCACGAGATTTTTGTCTAAGTTTTGTGTTATGAAGTTTTCAAGTTTTGAGTATTGCTTAGATGGACTACGGAACAAAGAGTGGCAAGAGCCTAAGCTTGGGGATGCCCAAGGCACCCCATGGTAAAATTAAAGGACAACCAAAAGCCTAAGCTTGGGGATGCCCCAGGAAGGCATCCCCTCTTTCGTCTTCATCTATCGGTAACTATACTCGAGACTATATTTTTATTCACCACATGATATGTGTTTTACTTGGAGCGTCGTGTATGATTTAAGTCTTTGCTTGTTAGTTTGCCCCAATTATCCTTGCTGGACACACCTTTTTGAGACAAATAAATATGGCCTAGGAATTGTTAGAACACTCTATGTGCTTCACTTATATCTTTCGAGCTAAATAGTTTGCTCTAGTGCTTCACTTATATCTTTTTTAGCACGCTGGTAATTTTATTTTGTAGAACTTGTTGATCTCTCATGCTTCACTTATACCCTTTTGAGAGTCTATTAGAACAGCATGGTAATGTGCTTTGGCTATAAAATTAGCCTTAACATGATAGGTATCCAACATGAATGTAGTAAAAACTTCCATACAAAGTGCATTGAATATGATGAGAAGTTTGATACTTGATAAATGTTTTGAGATATGAGAATAGTGATATTAGAGTCATGCTAGTGGAGTTATTATGAAATTGAGAAATACTTGTGTTAAAGTTTGTGATTCCCGTAGCATGCACGTATGGTGAAACGCTCTGTGACGAAGTTAGAGCATGAGGTATTTGTAGAGTGTCATCCTTTGTATGGAGGTCGGGGGCGCATGATGGTTAACTCCTACCAACCTCCCCCCTAGGAGCATGCGTTGATTGCTTTGTTTTAATGAGTCGTAAAAAATTTCAATAAGTACATGAGTTCTTTATGACTAATGTAGAGTCCATGAATTTTACGCACTCTCACCCTTCCACCACTGCTAGCCTCTCTTGTACCGCGCAACTTTCGCCGGTACCATACACCCACTATATACCTTCCTCAAAACAGCCACTATATACCTTCCTCAAAACAGCCACCATATCTACCTAGCATGGCATTTCCATAGCCATTCCGATATATATTGCCATGCAACTTTCCACCGTTCCGTTCATATGACAAGCTTCATATTGTCATATTGCCATCCATGATCATGCAGTTGACATTGTATTTGTGGCAAATTAACCATTCATAATTTTTCATACATGTCACTCTTGTTTCATTGCATATCCCGGTACACCGCCGGAGGCATTCATATAGAGTCATACTTTGTTCTAGTATCGAGTTGTAATATCAAGTTGTAAATCAATAGAAGTGTGATGATCATCATTATTACAGCATTGTCCCAAAGAGAAAAAAGAAGGAACGGCCAAGAAAAAGAAAGGCCCCATAAAAGAAAGAAATAAAAAGAAAAGAAATAGAAAAGAAAAAGGGACAATTGCTACTATCTTTTTCCACACTTGTGCTTCAAAGTAGCACCATGTTCTTCATGATAGAGAGTCTCATGTTTAGTCACTTTCATATACTAGTGGAAATTTCATTATAGAACTTGGCTTGTATATTCCAACGATGGCTTCCTCAAATGCCCCTAGGTCTTCGTGACCAAGCAAGTTGGATGCACACCCACTTAGTTTCTTTTGTTGAGCTTTCATACATTTTTAGCTCTAGTGCATCCGTTGCATGGCAATGCCTACTCACTCTCATTGATATCTATTGATGGGCATCTCCATAGCCCGTTGATACGCCTAGTGGATGTGAGACTATCTTCCTCCTTTTTGTCTTCTCCACAACCACCACTCTATTCCACCCATAGTGCTATATACATGGCTCACGCTCATGTATTGCGTGAAAGTTGAAAGGTTTGAAAGAATAGAGTATGAAAACAAGTGCTTGGCTGAAACCGGCATTGTGCATGATATAAATATTTTGTGTGATGAAGAGGGAACATAGCAAGACTATATGATTTTGTAGGGATAACTTTCTTTAGCTAGGGTATTTTGAGAAGATATGATTGCTTTGTTAGTATGCTTGAAGTATTATTATTTCTTATGTCAATATAGACTTTTGTCTTGAATCTTTCAGATCTGAACATTCATGCCACAATAAAAAGAATTACATTGAAAATTATGTTGGTTAGCATTCCACATCAAAAATCCTGTTTGTATCATTTACTTACTCGAGGACGAGCAGGAATTAAGCTTGGGGATGCTTGATACGTCTCCAACGTATCTATAATTTTTTATTGTTCCATGCTATTATGTTTTGCATGTTTAATGGGATTTTTTATACACGTTTATATTATTTTTGGGACTAACCTATTAACCCAAAGGCCCAGTCCAGATTGCTGTTTTTTGCCTATTTCAAGGTTTTATAGAAAAGGAATATCAAACGGACTCCAAACGGAATGAAACCTTCTGGAGAGATATTTTTGAAGCGATATCTTCACGGGAGACTTGAGGACCACGAAATATGGCACACGTGGTGCCCACGAGGGTGGGAAGCGCGCCCCCTCCCCTCAGAGCACGCCCCTGCCTCGTGGGCCCCACGTTTGTCCCCCGATGCCCTCCTTCCTCCTATATATACCTATGTACCCCAAAAAACATCAGACACGGAGAGAAAACCCTAATTCCACCGCCGCAACCTTCTATTCCTGTGAGATCCCATCTTGGGGCCTGTTCCGGAGCTCCAACGGAGGGGGGATCTACCACAGAGTGCTTCTACATCAACACCATGGCCTCACCATGAGTTATGAGTAGTTTACCACAGACCTTCGGGTCCATAGCTAGTACCTAGATGGCTTCTTCTCTCTCTTTGGGTCTCAATACCAAGTTATCCTCGGTCTTCGAGGAGATCTATTGGATGTAATCTCTTTTTGCGGTGTGTTTGTCGAGATCTAATGAATTGTGGGTTTATGATCAAGAATATCTATGAGAAATATTTGGTTCTTTTCTGAATTCTTTTATGTATGATTATAATATCCTTGCAAGTATCTTCAATTATTGGTTTGGTTTGGCCTACTAGATATATAGTTCTTGCAATGGGAGAAGTGCTTGGCCTTGGGTTCAATCTTGCGGTGTCCGTTCCCAGTGATAGTAGGGACAGCAAGGCACGTATTGTATTGTTGCCATCAAGGATAAAAAGATGGGGTTTATATCATATTGCTTGAGTTTATCCCTCTATATTATGTCATCTTGCTTAAGGCGTTACTCTGCTCTTATGAACTTAATACTCAAGATGCATGCTGGATAGCGGTCGATGTGTGGAGTAATAATAGTAGATGCAAAATCGTTTCGGTCTACTTGTCATGGACATGACGCATATATATAATGATCATGCCTAGATAGTCTCATAATTCTTTACTTTTCTATCAATTGCTCGACAGTAATTCGTTCACCCACCGTTGAAATCTGCTATCATGAGAGAAGCCACTAGTGAAACCTATGGACCATGGGTCTATTCTCAACATATCAATCTACAATCTACTTAATTTTCCATTTTTACTTTATGTTCTTATATCCAAAAATACCAAAAATATCAAACTATCCTATCTATCAGATCTCACTTTCGTAAGTGGCTGTAAAGGGATTGACAACTCCTTATCGTGTAGGCTGCGAAGTTCTTATTTGTTTGTGCAGGTGCGAGGGACTCGCGCGTGGTCTCCTACTGGATTGATACCTTGGTTCTCAAAAACTGAGGGAAATACTTACGCTACTATGCTGCATCACACTTTCCTCTTCGAGGGAATACAACGCGAGCTCGAGAAGTAGCATAGGGTGACACCTAGATTTTGAAATTAATCTATCTATCGACTTCTCTCTCAAACACACACACACACACACACACACACCCACGCTAGTTGTGCCACTGTGCCTACCGCCCGCACACTCTGGATACATCTTTCTCTACCTCCCCCTCTCCCCCCACACATTTCCTGACACCTAAGGAGTAGGGTGACACCTTGATTTTGATATTAATCTATCTACTGACTTCTCTCTCAAACACACACACACACACACACTCGCTAGTTGTGCCTCTGTGCCTACTGCGCACACACTCTCGATACGTCTTTCTCTACCTCCCCCTCCAGGTCAACAATGATAGCAAATGGGTGACACCTCGATCTTGGTCTGAATATATCCATTGGCTTCTCTCTCAACACAAACACACCCTCGCTAGTTGTGTTTTTGTGCCTCGCTCACACGCACTCAATACGTCATTCTCTCCATAGCCCCCCTCATTATGTAGATTTCTCGCGCGCACACAGCTATGGTGATGATGACGCTGAACCCAGTGTGCCATGTTTATACCGGCCTCATGTGATAGCTTCGCCCCATTTTTCTGTTAATTAACATGGAAACCTTTTCTTTGTTACTACTAGTGAATTTGAGATCATTCAGGGCAGACAAAAAAAAGTAAATTTCATCGACGGCACTTAAACTTGCGCCATGAGCTCACTTTGGTAATCGTACATAAGATTGGTCAATGTGGTCACTATGTACAAGTCTAGGTGATTATACGGTCACTAACTTGCCGTATATCTTCGTATTTTTCTGAGTTGACTGGTCAAACACAGTGTGTGAAAATGTTTGCTATCTCTTCCCACACGGATCTCACCCGTTAGTGAAAGGAGAAAAGAAGGAGAGAGATAAGAAAACTTTGAGAAGCTCTGGGTATTGGAACTTGACACCTCCCGATGAGCCTCTCAGTCTCGCTCGCGCTAGCCATCAGGACATCAGCATAGTCTGTATTTTGTGGTAGATTACCTCTTTTATTTTTGTAATAGAGGTGCACACACACACAACACATGGTACACATGCACACGAGATTATGTGGTTGCTCGCGCTGGTTTTGCATGTGTGCATGCACGAGGCTCGGCTATGTTTGCTGGGTATTTGTCACCAATTTTTTTCAAACAAAATTTTCTTCTGGATATTTCGGTGACCCCGTAAAAAATGATGCTAGAATATTTAAATTTAAGTGACCAAGCAATATAAAATATGCTTAGTATATATGTTTGGATATAACTCATCAATTGGCATAGCGCGATAGGAGCCACAACATGTCATATTGCAGCAGTGGCAGAGCTAGACAGGAAATAATGCAGGGGTGACAGGCAAATACAACCATCTTGGGGGGCCAAACACTAAATTGTTTCTAACTATTCACTTCTAATTATTTTTCTTCGGAGATTTTTTCAAGGTTGGGGGGGGGCATGGCCCATGTAGAAGTACATGCAGCTCCGCCAGTGACTTGTAGCCGAAGTACAAGGCACCGTCTTTAACTCTTGTGCGAAGATAATCCAGAATTTCCAAGATTTTGATTTTGTGCATGCGTCACGTGTTGCGCCCGTGCCTGTGATTGAGCCACCACAGGTTCATGCATGTGTATGCACTAAATGATTTGTACTCCACCAAGCACTAGACAAAGTGTTGCGCTCAAGTGGCTAGCTCGTGCGAGCCTGACTCTGAGCTTGAGGATTCGGGATCGAATCAACACACGTGCAACCTTTTTTTTACTTTCTTCCATTTACCTACAAATCGGACCCATGTGTGGTGGACAGTTGACCGGTCAATCTAGAGAAAATACAATGTTATACTTGAGGTAGTGACAGTATAATTATGAAGATGTCTATATAGTGACCTTAATGACTATGTTCTTAGATACAAGGACCAATGTGAACCATAGGGATAAATACAGTGACCATGGATGCATTTTACTCGACATAAAATATATCACTTCAAACCAATTATCGTAGTAACTCTTTAAAAACAAATATATCTGTTGCCTCGTCCCCAAAGAACAACTAGTTGACTGGTTACCGCCGGATGCTCGTAAAGCGATGACCTGATTTTGAATTCCATCCACAAAGAACATCATCGCAAAAGATAAACCGGGCAAACAACACTCGTGCACGCAGTCGTTGCCTCGATGGTGATCTTCCTCATGTTCGGTAGACAATTGCGGGGTCAACGAAGGTCCTCGCAAGAGAAGGTAAGAGAGGACTTGTATACGTAGTCGTCGCCTTGGCGGTGGCCTTCATGGGACCCAAGCGGCAGCGGCCTCCTGTGTTCTACTTATCCTCGATGATGGCGGTGGACATCACTACAAAAAAAATACACATCCATGAAATTTTGGGCCAAACGGATTTTTTTCCTGACATGCTTATGACACTTCTATGACGATAATTGTGAAAAACACGTATCATCATAGATGTGGTGGGCTCCTACTTCTATGACAAAAAACCATGACAGAAAATGGGCTTTTCATCCTGGGCGGGCTGCGGACGCACCTGCATGACATTCTTTGGGCCGTCCATGACAGAAAAATCGTGGTAGAAGCGAGGGCGAGGAAAATTTCGGGGAGTTCCTGATTATGGTGGGTGTGGTCTGGGCAGACCGATGCACAGAGGTTTGCTCATTTCTGTCGTACACGTCGCGTGTATGTGCGAGGCGTTGGGCTCTAACTGAACAGGAGCAAGGCGTTCGCTTACTGAACCCGACCGATTGCACTAGCCAAGTTACTGAACCCGAGCAATCGATCCCTGCTAGCTGCTAACTGAACCCGACCGATTGCACTAGCCAATGACTAAACCCGAGAAATGGATCCCTGCTGGCTACTAACTGAACCCGACCAATTCCTTCGCTACTTCTACTAAGTGAAGCCGATTGAACCTTGCTACTGCCTCTTGTTGAACAATGGCCGTTGTTGGGGTAGGATAAACAGTTCCCAGTGGGGGTTGGATGAATAGGACCCCATGGTAGTAGAGGTCGTTGCCACTGGATGAATAGGCCCTGATCGAGAGGAGGCCGCCACACACCCAAGCCGGTTGGGTGGATGAACAAGACCCTATGGAGGGCTGGTTGAACATGACCCCCGTGTGGAGGGCTGGTTGAATAGTAGCCGGTGGAGGCTGGATGAATAGGACCCCATGGTGAACAGTAGCTGGTGGAGGCAGGAGAAAGTCGACGGTGGATGAACAGTGCAGGTGGATGCTGGAGGAAGTCAATGTTGGATGAACAGTAGCCCGTGGAGGCTCGAGCGAGGCAGTAGACGGCGGATGAACAGTAGCCCGTGGATTCCCATTTTGCGGTACGCCACACCCCTCCCGATGAACATGACCCCCTTTTCGATCGTGGGAGATCGAAGAGAAGTCTGTTTCCTCCATTTTGCGGTACGCCACACCCCTCCTGATTAATAGGACCCCATTTCGACCCAACGAGCTCGATCACAAGTCCGTTTCCTCCATTCTATGATACACCAGACCCTTCCCGATGACCATGACCCTGTTTCGACTGTACACGGTCGAATAGAAGGCCGTTTTCCTCCATTTTGCGGTATGCTAGACCTCATTCCGGCTGTTCCATCCAAGCCAATTGGCTCCCATTGGACACGTCGCGTTTCGAACCAGTGGCTTCGCTCCCGATGAACAGGACGCTGGTTCTCCGTTCCGACCTAGCCACTAGGTTGCCGATAGCAGGACACCGTTGCTGCTATCCATTGCCTCTCCGTGTACACGTGCCCTGGCCGTACGTATGCGCGAGTAGCTAGGTGCTCGAGACCCCGCTCGTATGTACGTATGTTGCCATATTTGTTGGCATCTAGTTGTACGTACATGTACATGGTTTAGACTGGACTGCCTGAACTTCTACGTCGGGGGCTTTACTATTACATGTGCCGCTACTTGCTCGGCCACGGTTCATCGTTGCAGAGAGACCAATCGATCAGTATATACGTACACGTTCGCGACCAGAATGAGAACGCTACGTCTGCTTCGACCGGGTGGGTCCCAACAGTTAGAGAGGATAAGGACACACTTCCTTGCGTGCGAAGATATAGCAGGTGGGTCCCAGCTGTCAGGGGGGAGAATCATTTTTTTGCACGTATTATGGATGCACTTCCTTGTGTGCGAAGATATAGCTAGTAGGTCACAGCTATCAGGGGGCAAACATTTTTTCGCAAAATACAGAGTCCCTTCCGGTGGGTCCCCGCTCTTGGGTGGAGGAATAATTAATTTTACGCATAATAAGGAGGCACTTCATTACTGCGGCTGTGGACCCAGCTGTCAGCCTCTCCACGTACAGTCCTCTTCCGATGGAAGTCGTTCCTTGACCACATTGACCACGCCGCGCCAAGAGCACCTATGCGATGGACGACGACGAGGCCTAAGATGGGAACGATCTGGAGTCATAGAACAAGGGGCACTGGAGTCCCGGGCGGAGGGGAGTACGAGGGACTGGTTCGGCTGCCTTCGCCGGAGAATAACAGAAGGTGTGGGTGAGTACAAGTATGACCTCGCCACCGCTGGGAGTAGGGTGGGGCGGCGAGGCCTGCGTGGCAGCACGACCAACTATGGGAGGCAGATGCATGCGCTCCAGCCAGCGGTGATTTTGGCGGCTAGAGCAAGAGCAACTAGATTGGAGATTGAAGAAGCCGAATCGCCGTTGGATGTCAATCCCAACGACTACATATGTCAGAATAATTTGTTGACTTTTTGTTTTAGACCATTCAATCGTTTTGTTCACTAAATGGACAACACCGTGTGCAGGCTTCGTCTACTGGGCCAACAAAGCCAGCTTCGAAACTTGTGGCGAAATGCACCCCATTTATTTAGGTTTTACAACCCATTTCATTTTGTTTGCCAATACATCTATTTCTCGGGCTTTAACTCGAAAAACAATCTATTTCTTGGGCTGGGTAAAAATAATAATAGTAGATTTTTGACAAATCAAGATATTAAGGTGTAATACAATAAAGAAATACAAATAAAATAATAAAATATATTATTTACAACACATTTGATTATTTATCCGAATTCACCTATTTACTGATCTGGGTGAAAATTAATATTGCATACATGCATCGCATTTATCATTTCTAATAATTTTCAAGTCATTTATTTTAGTAGAAATGGACACGTTTTCTGGGATGGGTGAAAAAATAATGATGGTCTGGACTAAGAATTTCATATAAAAAATAATATTGAGTTATGAATATTATTAAAAAATTAATTTGGGCTTGGTAATATTATTATATAAGAAATGAATTGGGTTGTGCATTTAATTAAAAGAAACATAGGCACAACCCAATTCATTTCTTATATAATAATATTACCACGCCCAAAAATTTGCCAATATCCAGAAATTCTTATATATGACCATGTGTCCATATATAAGAGTTTCAACACATGGTCATGTTCAAGATATTGGGCAAATCCCTCAGAAACCCTTCCTGGATATTTCAAGCTTTTGAAATATTTACAAAGGAAATATTCTCCAAAAATTCCAGGGAAATTCTATCATGTCAAATGTGACATATTTGATGATCTTGCCAAGCCTCATGCCTTGGGAAGCAAGAAGACATCATCAAATCCCCTCAAAACCATTTTTGTCCATTTTGAAGTTTGATCAACTTTACATTGCCAAACTTGCCCAAATGCTCTCCAACTTGGTGCCCATGCTACAATGGTCTAATTATGCATCTAGACCAAATAGCACAAGTTTTGGAGAAGGGTAACTTGATCAGAGTGCCCCAAAATCATTTCTATCCAGATTCAAATTTGAACAACTTTACATTACTAACTTTTTACTTGTGATCCCAAATTTGGTGGACAAGCCCACAACCCCAAATGATGACACTACACAAAGTGGTGCATCAAGAAGGGATGATTTGCTTAGCTAAATCTTGGGAAATCCATTTCTGTTGATTTCTAGGGTTTACAAAAGTTGCATTGGCAACTTTGCCCAAATGAGCTCTAATTTGGTGAAAGGCCCAAATTATATGTGCCATTTCATCCTGTGGAGTCTCATGCCAAATGAAACCCATTTGCTTGCCCAAAACACCATCAAACACCTTCTGCTATTTTACCAAAACCTTTGTTTTGACCTCTTCCACTATTTCCCCTTACCTCAGGTTCTTACCACAGCACCCCCAAGACCCCTTCGACCTCCAGCAGCAATAGCTGCATCGCAGCTCAATGATTGGGGGGGGGGGGGGGTAAAACCCCATTTTACATCTATGGACAGCCACTTTCACCCTTCTTTCTCATCCTCTCTCCTTCTAGAAGCCCTCGAGAGCATCCAATGCAAGTTCCTACTTGTTTATTGCCTCCCTTATCCTCTAGACACTGGTGGCCACGGCCACATGGCATAAAGAATGCCATGCCGGCCATATGCACGCTCTGTAGCATGTTGTAGTGCGCTCCGCGACAGTAGCCGCTCCTGACCCGGCGCCTCCGACCACCTCGAGCCTCCCCCACGCGCCAGCCGAGGCGCCCTGACGTACGCGACACGCCACGGCCCTGTCCCCCTCCTCCCTCTCCCTCCTATGGCTTCCCTCGCACGCGCGCCGGCCGCCCGCAAGCTCCAATGTCCGGCCTCACACGCGCGAGCCTCTGGAGCCTTCCCCCGCTCCTTTCCCTTCCCTTCTCTGGACGTGAACCACACCCACGAGCACCCCAGACAAGCCCCAACGAGCCCCCGTGGCCTGTAGCGACCATAACAAGCTCGTCGGCGCACACCTCCTCGGTGGACCGCCGCCCGCCTATATAAAGACATCCTCGAGCCCTCTCCCCTCCATCACTCACCTCTGGACAAGCTCAAACACCCCCTACACTCCCAGCTCTCTCCCAGAAGGTCTCGAGCTAGAGATCGAGCTCGACCTCCGCCGCGGCGGTCGCCGTCGTCCGCTCGGTACGAGCCGTCCCCGCTATCCCTGAGCCTCGATCTAGAACCTCCAAGCCTCACTGACCCTTTCCCCTCTCTTTCCCCTCTCTGTTGCAGTCGGAAACGGCCAGAGCAACCACCACCTGACGCCTCTCCGCCGTGCAACCTCGTCGCCGGCGAACCCGACCGCTCCGGCGACTGCCTCCACCACCACCCGAACGGCGACTTCACGCTGACTCCATCCCTGGCCTCAGCTCGCCCTGCCGTGCCCTGCATCGCCGTCGGTGAGCTCGCCGGCCATCTGGACGGGGGTTAGGGATGACAAGCAGGCCCCGCCTGTCAGCCTCCCATCCCCCTCGCCTCCCCTCTCTCCCACTGGCCACTGGGCCCTGCCCATCAGGTTTAAACCTGGCGTGCGCGCACCGCTCGGCTCGCCCGGGCCGAAAACCCTCTGGGCCTGTGCGCTGAGGCCGTTCTGGCCCAGTTGCACCGTGGCCCTTTTTCTTTTTCTTTTCTGTAGATTTTCAAATAAATTTTCAGGATAAAATAATTATCCAAATTAATTTATTCCAACTCCTAAAATCATGTAATATTCCAACCTATTGAATGATGTAACTTTCACACATGTTCCTACGTTTTTATGTACTGTTCAAATTAAAACTCAAATTTGAACAATAAAACCTTTGTTCAGAAATCCATTCACCCCATTATGTCACTCCAAATCCAAAACTAAGAATTTTTGCCCTCTTAGTTTTCCTTCTACTATTTTATAAAAATTAGTTGACATTTTTCTGAGCACTTTGATTTTTTTGTTTTTTATTATTGTCTTATTTTCTTCGTATTTTCTTCCGACGATTAGATACTGTATTTGATGAAGTTGCTGAAGAAGGAGAAGGAGAAGGATTTGAAGACCTTGAAGACCAAGCCAATCCAGGCAAGCAGCCCTTTGACCATGACAACCCTCTTGTTCATCGGTACCCTTTTTCCGATTGCATGACGATGAAACATGTCGGTGGTAAACTTGTTGTGAACCACCACATGATGCATACCCCCTACTCATAACTCTACCTTGTGCATAAATGCAAGAGATTAGCTGTAATGCTTAATGTTGCATGAGCAACATGAACTCTCCGTGATTACATTCTTTCGAAAACCCCATCGGGTGCCCCTAATGCCCGTGGGTGATGTTGGAATTAGGTCACCACTTGAGGAAGAAGTGGTGTACCAAAGAGAGCTTTTGGTGCGTGTGTGTAAAATGATGGATTAGATTTATGTGTGATTACCGACCCAACCAAACATGCGCAACCACTCTACCCTTATATGGGAAAGGGCATTATTGATTACCTAGGCCGATACTAGCATGGTGCCCGTATTACTAATGACGGGGGTGACACGAGGTCACTCTCGGGACGGGGTCGTGCTTGGATAGGTAGCCATGACTGTTTTCACAGGGCACCGAACACAACGTTGGTACCCCGTGCCAGTGGTATATGATGAATATGGGTGCGAGGCTCCACAATTTTTTTAAGATGAGAAATATTGGGCACGGGGGTTACTACCAATCGAGTGGACTCTATGTTAGTGTCGTCTAGGGAAAGATAGTGATCGGGTGCTTACCACGGATACTTGAGGTACTGCGGGTCGTGGATGACATGGAAGTTCCCCAAATCTTGTGGGTAAAGTGTGCAACCTCTGCAGAGTGTAAAACTATTCGAATAGCCGTGTCCACGGCCATGGACAGTTGGGAGGTGCTACTTAAACTATGTCCAGAATTTTACAATCTTGGTGAATTTGTGTGTGTATTGAGTCAAGGTGGTGACTTGACACGTTGAAAGAACCAGAAATGATTTCAACTCTATTTATGTTGATATCTGTAACCTGTCCTCGAGGTTACCCAAGTACATTGATGCATGTCTCACAAATGGTAGAATATCTTATCTAGCTTTTAGCTAGGTTGCTTATTGTTGTACAACTTGCATTGTTACCTCGAACCAAATCATGGGTTGCTTGCGAGTACATTCAAAGTACTCATTGGATTGCCACTGGTTATTTAATTGGCCAGGCATGGAGGAGCAGGAATTTGAAGAAGAATTCTATGGAGACGTACATGCGAACTAGGACGCCTTCCCAGTCAGAATGCCTGTAGGGTTCTACTTATCTACGAAGACTTCCGCTATTCGAGTTTATTTGCTATTCAGCCCATGAGGCATTATCTATGTAAGACTTGGCCATAATGGTCATAATTTTTGTAAGACGGTATGTATGGATGTAATACTCTTGTTATTCAGCTTCTGTGTGTTCAGTGAGCATTGATCTTTGGGATAACTGTACACGTGCATTCGGTGATCTCGACTTGCAAGTCGGGGTCCCCACAGAGCTGGTATCAGAGCCATCCTGACTGTAGGAAGCCTTAGTTAGCATGGGCGTTAGTTAGGATGAGACCCTTTTCATAAACCTTCTGAACCTATCTTCTTTTCTAAACCTTGCCAAACCTGAGATATCATCAGCTTATTAACCTCCCCCATTCAACCTTTCTAGATGGCCACTATACCTGAAGAGCTCCTGACCACTAGGTTCCCCTTGCTTCTCGAGGATAGCCTCCAGGAGTGCCAATTCCACCGAGCACCCATCCTCACCTACCATGAGCATTGGGTTAGCGATACTGAGGTGGAGTACCATGTGGAAGTAATCATGAAGGCAAACGATCCTCCCACAAGTTGGTTCTTCGAGGGACCCAAGATGGCAACACTACTCCTCGCTGTCGAGGCAGCTGCACTCAAGGCACTAACCCGCCCCTGAGAACTTCTTCCGGAGATGGCAGCCAAGATGACAACCTGCTTCTTGCCTTACCGGAAGGAAGGTGAAGATGAAAGCAGCGCATGAGTCCCTCCACTGAAGGAAGGACTTCCGCTTTGATTCCAGACCTACTTCAGCCTTTGTGCCGACAGCTTAGCGCAAGAGATGGCCTTAGAATCGATGAAGCTCCGAGAAGAACTCTACAAGACCAAGGCACTTCTTCGACGAGCACAAGAGAAGACGGGTAGGATCAAGAAAGAAGGTGCGCCTCCTGGGCAACCCGCTATCGTGTATCGAGGCGGACGGTTCTCGGGAGATGTATCTTCCAAGGATGAAGAATCACCCCAGCGACGCTGTATGACGGCGAGGGAATTTCGCTAGCTTTTCCCTGCACCACCAGCAAAACAACGATGTGTCCAACTCCTCCACTCCCCCACACCCTCAAGTGATAGATGGGCACAGACATATGAAGACAAGGAGGAAGACCCAGAAGAGCCAGAATACGCGACCGAGCATTCCGCCGCTTAGGCATTATTCGCAACTCAGACATGCCAGATTGTGACCTCTACGGTAGGATAGGTCGTGTAACCCCTATGCGAAGTCGAGTCCTTGTATGGTTCATATGAAGCCATCTAGTGTTTGCTTTAGTTGTGTTTGGATGTAAGTCGTATCTTCCCTTCGGGAATGTGTAAACGTCTACATCACCCATTTGGAATTTTAATGAATGTGTTTGGCCCTTTTGGCCCTTGCATGAAAATAAATAGTGTCACGCCCACCCACTTACTAGGCACCCATCTTTATTGCTTTCCCTCTTCATTCCAAATCTTAAGACCTTGATCGCTCCAACAGGATGCCTATTGTAACTCGTACTGGTACCTCTACCCAGTAGCCCGAAGCCGGAGCATCCGCCCAAGCAGAGGCCAGGCAAGACCAAACCCATGACCAAGCTCCACCACCTCCTCCCCCGATCATGGATATGGCTCATCTTCTCCAAGCCTTCCGAGAGGAACGCCAAGACAACACCGCAACCCTCCAGATGATTGCTCAAGCTGTCACCAACAACCGCCAGCCGGCGGGGAATGGCAATGGACATTACACATTGGCAGAGTTCTAGAAGCATGCACCACCAACCTTCATCGAGACTGCTGAACCCCTGGATGCAGACGACTGGGTCCGCACCATTGAGGACTTGCTGGAAATAGTTGGCTGCACCGAAGACCGCGAGAAGGTGGCTTATGCTGCCCACTGCCTCGGGGGGGGGGGACTGCTAGAGCTTGGTGGGATGGATTCAAGGTCATGCATCCTAGGCAAGACATCACTTGGAATAACTTCAAGGCAGAATTCCGCAAGGCCCATATTCCTTCCGGAATCATGGCTATCAAGAAGCGTGAATTTCGAGCTCTGAAGCATGGAAGTGGCAATGTCAAGGAGTACATGCAGAAGTTTAGTGTTCTGTCAAGGTATGCCCCTGAAGATGTCAGCACAGATGCTGCAAAAAGGGAGCACTTCATGGAAGGCCTCCATCAAACTCTACAGTACTCGCTTGTCGTGTGTGACTGCCCAACCTTTCCTGACCTGGTGAACAAAGCACTCATGCTTGAAGACAAGCGGCATGCTCTAGAAGACACTCGCAAGCGCAAGATGATGAGCAAGGGAAGTTCCAGCAACCAGAAGACTCGCCCGTGGCAGCCAGCCCTGGTCAGGCCAACCTACCAGCAGCCAAGAGCTCCTACACCTCGCACCAACTATCAGCCTCAGCAGTATGCCAACCCAAGGCCAGCATTCAACCTCATTAACAGTGGTGGCAACAAGATCAATAACCCAAACCAAGTCACTTGCTTTGGATGTGGTCAGACCTGACACATCTCTAAGGTGTGCCCCAACAAGAAGCCTGATGCCCCACGCCCCAATGCGCAGAACCTAAGACAAGGCCGCGGGATGCCGCCAATGACCCAAGCCCCTCGCAACCCGCCCAACAATGGAAAGGGGCGTGTAAATCACATCACTGCAGAAGAAGCTCAGGAAGACCCGGACGTCGTGCTGGGTACGTTCCTTGTCAACTCAGCACCTGCAACTGTCTTGTTTGATTCTGGAGCCACGCATTCATTTGTCACTCAAAGATTTGCATTAAAAAGTGGCATGACCCCTACACCCCTGAATAATCCCATGGTGGTACAAACCCCCGGAGCAGAGATGAGAGCCAAGATAGGCTGTAAGGGAGTCAGTATCATCATCGACGGGGTTGATTTCCTAGCAGACCTTATCATCTTAAGATCACAAGGCTTGGATGTGATCTTAGGGATGGATTGGCTCAGCAAGCACCAAGGCTTGTTAGACTGTGCCAACCGGACTGTCACTGTGACCAATGACTAAGGAGTCGAAATTAAGTTTGCCCCCAACTCCTCTTCTGCCCAAACCGCTCAAGTCAACTGTCTGTCTGAAGTTGGACTGGAGCAAGTGCCAGTAGTATGCGAGTATCCCGATGTCTTTTCGGATGAGCTACCGGGAATGCCTCCCGACCGTGACATTGAGTTCGTCATCGAGCTCATGCCCGGGGCAGGACCCATCTATAAGAAGCCTTATAGAATGGGGACGGAAGAATTAGCCGAGTTGAAGAAGCAACTAGAAGAGCAGTTGAGGAAGGGATTTATCCGCCCTAGTGCCTCCCCTTGGGGATCACCTGTTCTGTTTGTGGCAAAAAGGGACGGTACTATTCGCTTATGCATTGACTACCGTTCCCTCAATGAATTTAAAATCAAGACCAAGTATCCACTTCCCAAGATTGAAGATCTGTTTGATCAACTCAGCGGAGCCAAGGTGTTCTCCAAGATCGACATTAGATCTGGGTACTACCAGCTAAAGATCAGACCCCAAGATATTCCGAAGACGACATTTGTAACAGATATGGCCTGTATGAGTGCACAGTCATGTCCTTTGGATTAACCAATGCCCCAGCTTACTTCATGTATCTCATGACTAAGGTCTTCATGGAATATTTGGACAAGTTTATTGTTGTCATCATTGATGACATACTTGTCTTCTCGAAGATGGAGGAATAGAACGAGCAACATTTGAGGATGGTCGTAGACAAGCTTTGAGATCACCAACCATATGCCAAATTCAGCAAATGTGAGTTTTGGCTGCATAAAGTTGGATTCTTAGGTCATGTCTTGACCGAGGAAGGATTGTTAGTTGATCCCGCGAAGATCGAAGCTGTGACCCAATGGCAGTCCCCAATGACCGTCAAGGAAGTCAGAAGCTTCCTCGGACTTGTAGGCTATTATCGCAAATTCGTGGAAGGATTCTCCAGCATTGCTCGGCCAATGACTCAGCTCCTGAAAAAGGACAGGAAGTTCGAATGGACGCCAAAATGCAAAGAAAGCTTCCAAGAACTCAAGAAGAGATTGACCACCGCCCCAGTTCTGGCAACACCTGACATTCACAAGGAGTTCATGATATATTGTGATGCCTCTCAAACCGGATTGGGAAGCATTCTGATGAAAGAAGGACGAGTCATAGCTTACCTCTCAAGGTAGCTACGACCTCACGATGAGAACTACGCTACTCACGATCTTGAGTTAGCAGCAATGGTTCATGCCTTGAAGACATGGCGACATTACCTCCTAGGGAAGCGGTATGAGATATACACAGACCATAAAAGTCTCAAGTATATTTTCACCCAGAAGGAAGTGAACATGAGGCAACGAAGATGGTTGGAACTAATCAAGGATTATGACCTCAGTGTTCAATATCACCCCGGGAAGGCTAATGTGGTAGTTGATGCCTTAAGCAGAAAGGCTTGCTCCCTGAATGCCATAATCAAAGAAAGGCAGCCAGCCCTGTTTGAAGAGCTGGAACAATTCAGCTTGGAATTGGTCACCCATGGATTTCTAGAACATCTGGAAGTTAAACCAACCCTGATGGACGAAGTCAATAAAGCACAAGGTGGGCACGCAAGCATTGAAGGCATCAAGAAGAAGATGAAGCTAAGCAAGGCCCTAGGACTCCGAGGACGAGCACGGGATTGTTTGGTACAAAGGCCGCATCTGCGTACCAAACAAGATGGAGCTGAAGAATTTGATCCTGCAAGAAGCCCACGACACTCCGTACTCCATCCACCCTGGAGGAACCAAGATGTATCAAGACTTGAAGGAAAGATTTTGGTGGCACGGGATGAAAAGAGAGATTGACACCTATGTTGCAAAGTGTGATGTGTGCCAAAGCGTCAAGGCTGAATATCAGCGACCCGCTGGATTGCTCCAACCACTGAAGGTTCCTGAGTGGAAGTGGGATAAAGTTGGAATGGATTTCATCACTAGATTACCAAGGTCGAATAAAGGACATGACTCCATCTGGGTCATAGTCGACCGTTTGACCAAAGTAGCCATTTCATTCCTGTCACGACTACCTATGATGGCAATCAGCTAGCAACTCTCTACATCGACAGAATCATAAGCCTCCATGGTGCTCCTAAGGAGATTGTGTTAGATCAAGGAACCCAGTTTACCTCAAGGTTCTGGAAGAAATTCCAAGAGGCCCTGGGAACCAAGTTGTCTTTCAGCACGGCTTTCCACCCGCAGACCGGAGGTCAGACAGAGCGAGTGAATCAAATACTCGAAGATATGCTCCGAGCCTGTGTCTTAGCATATGGAGCCAAGTGGGAAGATTGCCTCCCTTTTGCCGAGTTTTCCTTCAACAACAGTTATTAGTCGAGCCTTCAGATGGCACCATTTGAGGTGTTGTACGGACGCAAGTGTCGCACACCCCTCAACTGGTCAGAAACCGGTGAAGGGCTAGTCTTTTGACCAGATGTTCTCCGCGAAGCAGAAGAGCAAGTGCAGCTAGTCAGAGAGCATATGAAGACCGCCAAGTCAAGACAGAAGAGCTATGCTGACACTCGTCACCGAGACATGAGTTTCCGTGTTGGAGACCATGTGTACCTGCGAGTAACTCCTCTTAAGGGAACCAAGCGTTTCCACATTAGAAGCTCGCACCAAGGTTCATTGGCCCCTTTGAGATCACTGCACGACGAGGAGAAGTGGCTTACCAGTTGGAACTACCACCTGAGCTATCCATTGTGCACAACGTATTCCACGTGTCACAACTCCGGAAGTGTCTCCAAGTTCCGGACAAGCCTGATCTCTACAAGGATGTCGATCACCAAGCCATTGACCTTCAGCCTGATTTGACCGACCGCGAGAGGCCCATTCGCATTCTGGATGAAGCAGAGTGACGGACGCAAAGCCGCACCATCAAGTACTTCAAGGTCCAGTGGAGCAACCACACGGAAGCCGAAGCAACTTGGGAGCGTGAAGACTATCTTAGATCCGAGTATCCCGATCTCTTTTAAGTCCTAGTTTAGGAATCTCGGGGACGAGATTCTTGTAAGGGGGGTAGGTCTGTCAAACCCTGTATTTTGTAACATGATGATTGCATTAATAAAGCATGAAAATTTGGACCAACAAAAACTTTTTGCATCATTTGGCTTTTATTTGGAATTGAGTTTTTCTCTCTCTGATTTCAAGTGCTCTTTAAAAGCTAACATAGCCTCACCTTCTATACTTCATCTCCTTACCCCAAACTTCTGCCCAATGATCATACCATGTGTATAGGACAGTATAGTATATTCTTATAAAAATATTTTGGCCAAATAGTATTTTCAAAATTAGTTTTCCAAAAACCCCTGAATTGAGATTTGCACTGCAAGTACTTGATTTAGGGTGACAAAAATATTTGAAAATGTATGTTTGAATCCTATTAGGTATAGGACTCCCAAAAACCAAAAAAGTATAATTTTAAAAGTTATTTTCCTATTTTCTTTAAAGGCTTTTTATTTAGGCCAGAAATGGTCTTTAATAAGTAAAAATTATTTAACCATTTCAATAATATTTGCCAAAATTCAGAGAGACTCTTAGGACATATATTGTCCATATATGAGAGTTTCAACACATGGTCATGATCAAAATATTGGGCAAATCCCTCAGAAACCCTTTCTGAATATTTCAATCTTTTGAAATATTTACAAAGGAAAAATTCTCTAAAAATTCCAGGGAAATTCTATCATGTCAAATGTGACATATTTGATGATCTTGCCAAGCCTCATGCCTTGGAGAGCAAGAAAACATCATCAAATCCCCTCAAAACCATTTCTGTCCATTTTGAAGTTTGAGCAACTTTACATTGCAAACTTGTCCAAATGCTCTCAAACTTGGTGCACATGCTACAATGGTATAATTATGCATCTAGACCAAATGGCACAAGTTTTGGAGAAGGGTAACTTGATCAGAGTGCCCCAAAATCATTTCTGTTCAGATTCAAATTTGAACAACTTTACATTACTAACTTTTAACTTGTGACCCCAAATTTGGTGGACAAGCCCACAACCCCAAATGATGACACTACACAAAGTGGTGCATCAAGAAGGGATGATTTGCTTAGCTAAATCTTGGGAAATCCATTTCTATTGATTTCTAGGGTTTACAAAAGTTGCATTGGCAACTTTGCCCAAATGAGCTCTAATTTGGTGAAAGGCCCAAATTATATGTGCCATTTCATCATGTGGAGTCTCATGCCAAATGAAACCCATTTGCTTGCCCAAAACACCATCAAACACCTTCTGCTATTTTACCAAAACCTTTGTTTTGACCTCTTCCACTATTTCCCCTTACCTCAGGTTCTTACCACAGCACCCCCAAGACCCCTTCTACCTCCAGCAGCAATAGCTGCATCGCAGCTCAATGATTGTGGGGGGGTAAAACCCCATTTTACATCTCTGGACAGCCACTTTCACCCTTCTTTCTCATCCTCTCTCCTTCTAGAAGCCCTCGAGAGCATCCAATGCAAGTTCCTACTTGTTTATTGCCTCCCTTATCCTCTGGACACTGGTGGCCACGGCCACATGGCATAAAGAATGACATGCCGGCCATATGCACGCTCTAGAGCACGCTACAGTGTGCTCTAGCACTGTAACCGCTGCTGACCTGGCGCCTCCGACCACCTCGAGCCTCCACCTCGTGCCAGCTGAGGCGCCTCGATGTCCGCGACACGCCACGGCCCTGTCCCCCTCCTCCCTCTCCCTCCTATGGCTTCCCTCGCACGCGCGTCGGCCGCCCGCAAGCTCCAATCTCTTGCCTAACACGCGCGAGCCTCTGGAGCCTTCCCCCGCTCCTTCCCTTCCCTTCTCTGGACGTGAACCACGCCCACGAGTACCTCAGACACTCCCTGACGAGCCCCCGTGGCCTGTAGCGACCATAACAAGTTCACCGGCGCATACCTCCTCGGTGGACCGCCGCCCGCCTATATAAAGGCATCCCCGAGCCCTCTCCCCTCCATCACTCGCCTCTGGACAAGCTCAAACACCCCCTACACTCCCATCTCTCTCTCCCAGAAGCTCTCGAGCTCGAGATCGAGCTCGAGCTCCACTGCGGCGGCTCGCCGTCGTCCGCTCCGTACGAGCCGTCCCTGCTATCCCTGAGCCTCAATCTGGAACCGCCAAGCCTCACTGACCCTTTCCCCTCTCTTTCCCCTCTCTGTTGCTGTCGGCGGCCGGAGCAACCACCACCCGACGCCTCTCCGCCAACCTCGCCGTCGGCGAACCCGACCGCTCCGGCGACTGCCTCCACCACCACCCGAACGGCGACTTCACGCTGACTCCATCCCTGGCCTCAGCTCGCCCTGCCGAGCCCTGCATCGCTGCCGGTGAGCTCGTCGGCCATCTGGACGGGGGTTAGGGATGACAGGCGGCCCCCTCTGTCCTACTGGCCACTAGGCCCCGCCCGTAAGGTTTAAACCTGGCGCGCGCGCACCGCTCGGCTCGCCCGGGCCGAAAACCATCTGGGCCTGTGCATTGAGGCCGTTCTGGCCCAGTTGCACAGTGGCCCGTTTTCTCTTTCTTTTCTGTAGATTTTCAAATAAATCTACAGGATAAAATAATTATCCAAATTAATTTATTCCAACTCCTAAAATCTAGTAATATTCCAACCTATTTAATGATGTAACTTTCACACATGTTCCTAAGCTTTTTATGTACTGTTCAAATTAAAACTCAAATTTGAACAATAAAACCTCTGTTCAAAAATCCATTCACCCCATTCTGTCACTCCAAATCCAAAACTAAGAAATTAGCCCTCTTAGTTTTCCTTCTAGTATTTTATTAAAATAAGTTGACATTTTTCGGAACACTTTGATTTTTCTGTTTTTATTATTGTCTTATTTTCTCCGTATTTTCCTACGACGATTAGATACCGTATTTGACGAAGTTGCTGAAGAAGGAGAATGCGAAGGATTTAAAGACCTTGAAGACCATGACACCCCTCTTGTTCATTGGTACCATTTTTCCGATTGCATGACGATGAAACATGATGGTGGTAAACTTGTTGTGAACCACCACATGATGCATACCCCCTACTCATAACTCTACCTTGTGCATAAATGCAAGAGATTAGCTGTGATGCATAATGTTGCATGAGCAACATGAACTCTCCGTGATTACATTCTTTCGAAAACCCTATCGGGTGCCCCTAATACCCGTGGGTGATGTTGGAATTAGGTCACCACTTGAGGAAGAAGTGGTGTACCAAAGAGAGCTTTTGGTGCGTGTGTGTAAAATAATGGATTAGATTTATGCGTGATTACCGACCCAACCAAAAATGCGCAACCACTCTGCCCTTATATGGGAAAGAGCATTATTGATTACCTAGGCCGATACTAGCGTGGTGCCCGCATTACTAGTGACGGGGGTGACACGAGGTCACTCTCGGGACGGGGTCGTGCTTGGATAGGCGGCCATGACTATTTTCACAAGCCACCGAACACACCGTTTGTACCCCGTGCCAGTGGTATGTGATGAATATGGGAGCGAGGCTCCACAATCTTTTTTTAAGATGAGAAATGTTGGGCATGGGGTTTACTACCAATCGAGTGGACTCTATGTTAGTGTCGTCTAGGGAAAGATAGTGATCGGGTGCTTAACCTGGGTACTTGAGGTACCGCGGGTCGTGGATGAAATGGAAGTTCCCCGGATCATGTGGGTAAAGTGTGCAACCTCTGCAGAGTGTAAAACTATTCGAATAGTCGTGTCCATGGTCATGGATAGTTGGGAGGTGCTACTTAAACTATGTCCAGAATTTTACAATCTTGGTGAATGTGTGTGTGTATTGAGTCAATGTGGTGACTTGACACGTTGAAAGAACCAGAAATGATTTGAACTCTATTTATGTTGATATCTGTAACCTTTCCTCGAGGTTACCTAAGTACATTGATGCATGTCTCACAAATGGTAGACTATCTTATCTAGCTTGTAGCTAGGTTGCTTATTGTTGTACAACTTGAAGGAAATATGCCCTAGAGGCAATAATAAAGATGATTATTTGTATTTCCTTATATCATGATAAATGTCTTTTATTCATGCTAGAATTGTATTAACCGGAAACTTAGTACATGTGTGAATACATAGACAAAACAGTATGTCCCTAGTATGCCTCTACTAGACTAGCTCATTGATCAAAGATGGTTATGCTTCCTAGCCATAGACATGAGTTGTCATTTGATCAACGGGATCACATCATTAGGAGAATGATGTGATGGACAAGACCCATCCGTTAGCATAGCACTATGATCGTTTAGTTTTACTGCTATTGCTTTCTTCATGACTTATACATGTTCCTATGACTATGAGATTATGCAACTCCCGAATACCGTAGGAACACCTTGTGTGCTATCAAACGTCACAACGTAACTGGGTGATCATAAAGATGCTCTACAGGTGTCTCCGAAAGTATTCGTGGTGTTGGCATAGATAAAGATTAGGATTTGTCACTCCGAGTGTCGGAGAGGTATCTCTGGGCCCTCTCGGTAACACACATCATAATAAGCCTTGCAAGCAAAAGACTAATGAGTTAGTCACGAGATAATGTGTTACGGAATGAGTAAAGAGACTTGTCGGTAACGAGATTGAACTAGGTATAGAGATACCGACGATCGAATCTCGGGCAAGTAACATACCGATGACAAAAGGAACAACGTATGTTGTTATGCGGTTTGACCGATAAAGATCTTCGTAGAATATGTAGGAACCAATATGAGCATCCAGGTTCCGCTATTGGTTATTGACCGGAGATGAGTCTCGGTCATGTCTACATAGTTCTCGAACCCGTAGGGTCCGCACGCTTAACGTTTGATGACGATCGGTACTATGAGTTTATGAGTTTTGATGTACCGAAGCAGTTCGGAGTCCCGGATGAGACCGGGGACATGACGAGGAGTCTCGAAATGGTCGAGACGTAAAGATCGATATATTGGACGACTATATTTGGACATCGGAAAGGTTCCGAGTGATTCGGGTATTTTTCAGAGTATATGGGCCTTATTGGGCCATACGGGAATAGAGGAGAAAGGCCAAAAGGAAGGAGGCGCGTGCCCCTCCTCTGGTGCGAATTGGACAAGGGGTGCAACCCCCTTTTCCTTCCCCCTCTCCACCTCTTTCCTTCTCTCCTACTCCGGAAAGGAAAGGGGAATCCTACTAGGACTTGGGAGTCCTAGTAGGACTCCCCACACTTGGCGCGCCCCCTCTAGGGCCGGCCTCTCCCTTGCTCCTTTAAATACGGGGGCAGGGGGCACCCTAGGACACACAAGTTGAATTGTTCCAGCCGTGTGCGGTGCCCCCCTCCACAGAAACACACCTCGGTCATACCGTCGCAGTGCTTCGGCGAAGCCCGCGCCGGTAGATACATCATATCCGTCACCACGCCGTCGTGCTGACGAAACTCTCCCGTGAAGCTCAACTGGATCAAGAGCTCGTGGGACGTCATCAAGCTGAACGTGTGCTGAACGCGGAGGTGCCGTACATTCGGTGCTTGATCGGTTGAATCATGAAGAAGTTCGACTACATCAACCGCGTCACTTGACGCTTCCGCTTCCGGTCTACGAGGGTACGTAGACACACTCTTCCCTCTCGTTCATATGCATCTGGTAGATAGATCTTGCGTGATCTTAGGAAAATTTTAAAATATTACGTTCCCCAACAGTGGCATCATGAGCCAGGTCTATGCGTAGATGATATGCACGAGTAGAACACAATGAGTTGTGGGCGATACTAGTCATACTGCTTACCAGCATGTCATACTTTGCTTCGGCGGTACTGTGAGATGAAGCGGCCCGGACCGACATTACGCGTACGCTTACGCGAGACTGGTTTCACCGTTACGAGCACTCGTTGCTTAAAGGTGACTGGCGGGTGTCTGTCTCTCTCACTTTAGCTGAATCAAGTGTGGCTACGCCCGGTCCTTGTGAAGGTTAAAACAGCACATACTTGACGAAACATCGTTGTGGTTTTGTATGCATAGGTAAGAACGGTTCTTGCTACGCCCGTAGCAGCCACGTAAAACTTGCAACAACAAAGTAGAGGACGTCTAACTTGTTTTTGCAGGGCATGTTGTGATGTGATATGGTCAAGACATGATGAGTTATACGGTTTTGTATGAGATGATCATGTTTTGTAATGTTATCGGCAACTGGCAGGAGCCATATGGTTGTCGCTTTATTGTATGAAATGCAATCGCCATGTAATTGCTTTACTTTATCACTAAGTGGTAGCGATAGTCGTAGAAGCAATAGTTGGCGAAACGACAACGATGCTACGATGAAGATCAAGGTGTCGCGCCGGTGACGAAGGTGATCATGACGGTGCTTTGGAGATGGAGATCAAAAGCACAAGATGATGATGGCCATATCATGTCACATATTTTGATTGCATGTGATGTTTATCTTATTATGCTTCTTATTTTGCTTAGAACGACGGTAGCATTATAAGATGATCCCTTACTAAATTTCGAGGTATAAGTGTTCTCCCTGAGTATGCACCGTTGCGAAAGTTCGTCGTGCCGAGACACCACGTGATGATCGGGTGTGATAAGCTCTACGTTCAAATACAACGGGTGTAAGCCAGTTTTGCACACGCGGAATACTCGGGTTAAACTTGACGAGCCTAGCATATGCAGATATGGCCTCGGAACACTGGAGACCGAAAGGTCGAGCGTGAATCATATAGTAGATATGATCAACATAAGATGTTCACCACTGAAACTACTCCATCTCACGTGATGATCGGACATGGTTTGGTTGATTTGGATCACGTGATCATTTAGATGACCGGAGGGATGTCTATCTAAGTGGGAGTTCTTAAGTAATATGATTAATTGAACTTTAATTTATCATGAACTTAGTCCTGGTAGTATTAGCATATCTATGTTGTAGATCAATAGCTCGCGATGTTGCTCCACGTTTATTTTTTATATGTTCCTAGAGAAAACCAAGTTGAAAGATGTTAGTAGCAATGATGCGGAATTGTTCCGTCATCTGAGGATTATCCTCATTGCTGCACAGAAGAATTATGTCCTTGATGCACCGCTAGGTGACAGACCTATTGCAGGAGCAGATGTAGACGTTATGAACGTTTTGACAAAAGCTCGATATGATGACTACTAGATAGTTTAGTGCACCATGCTTTACGGCTTATAACCGGGAGTTCAAAAACGTTTTGAAACGCCAAGG
Organism: Secale cereale; assembly: GCA_902687465.1. Taxonomy (NCBI): domain Eukaryota; kingdom Viridiplantae; phylum Streptophyta; class Magnoliopsida; order Poales; family Poaceae; genus Secale; species Secale cereale. Next base: position 328,721,345 of record LR738711.1, on the reverse strand, counting down.
AGCATATGAGATGTTCCAAGAGTTGAAATTAGTATTTCATACTCATGCCCGTGTCGAGAGGTATAAGACCTCTGACAGTACTTTGCCTACAAGATGGAGGAGAATAGCTCAACCAGTGAGCATGTGCTCAGATTGTCTGGGTAGTACAATTGCTTGAATCAAGTGGGAGTTAATCTTCCAGATAAGATAGTAATTGACAAAGTTCTCTAGACACTATCACCAAGTTAGTAGAACTTCGTGATGAACTATAATATGCAAGGGATGACGAAAGTAATTCCCGAGCTCTTCATGATGCTGAAATCGGCGAAGGTAGAAATCAAGAAAGAGCATCAAGTGTTGATGGTTAACCAGACCACTTGTTTCAAATAAAGGGCAAAGGGATAGAAGGGGAACTTCAAGAAGAATGACAAGCAAGTTGTCACTCCCGTGAAGAAACCCAAAGCTAAACTCAAGCCTGAAACTAAGTGCTTCTACTGCAAAGGAAATGGTCACTAGAAGTGGAACTGCCCTAGATATTTGGCGGATAAGAAGGATGGCAAAGTGAACAAAGGTATATTTGATATACAGATTGTTGATGTGTATTTTACTAGTGTTCATAGCAACCCCTCGGTATTTGATATTGGTTCAATTGCTAAAGAGTAGTAACTCGAAATGGGAGTTGCATAATGAACAGAAACTAGTTAAACGATGAAGTGACGATGTGTATTGGAAGTAGTTCCAAGATTGATATGATCATCATCGCACACTCCCTATACTTTCGGGATTAGTGTTGAACCTAAATAAGTGTTATTTGGTGTTTGTGTTGAGCATGAATATGATTTGATCATGTTTATTGCAATACGGTTATTCATGTAAGTTAGAGAATAATTGTTGTTCTGTTTACATTAATAAAACCTTCTATGGTCATACACCCAATGAAAATGGTTTGTTGGATCTCGATCGTGTGATACACATATTCATAATATTGAAGCCAAAAGATGCAAGGTTAATAATGATAGTGCAACTTATTTGTGGCGCTTCCGTTTAGGTCATATTGGTGTAAAGCGCATGAAGAAACTCCATAGTGATGGACTTTTGGAATCACTTGATTATGAATCACTTGGTGCTTGCGAACCATGCCTCATGGGCAAGATGACTAAAACTCCGTTCTCCGGAACTGTGGAGCGAGCAACAGAGTTGTTGGAAATCATACATACTGATGTATGCTGACCAATGAGTGTTGAAGCTCGCGGCAGGTATCGTTATTTTCTGACCTTCACTGATGATTTGAGCAGATATGGGTATATCTACTTAATGAAGCACAAGTCTGAAACATTTGAAAATTTCAAAGAATTTCAGAGTGAAGTGGAGAATCATCGTAACAAGAAAATAAGAGTTCCTACGATATGATCGTAGAGGTAAAATATTTGAGTTAGCGAGTTTGGCCTTCAATAAAAACAATGTGAAATAGTTTCACTACTCACGCCACCTGGAACACCACAGTGTAATGGTGTGTCCGAATGTCATAACCGTACTTTATTAGATATGGTGCGATCGATGATGTCTCTTACCGATCTACCACTGTCGCTTTTGGGGTTACGCATTAGAGACAGCTACATTCACGTTAAATAGGGCACCATCTAAATCCGTGGAGATGACACCGTATGAACTGTGGTTTGACGAGAAACCTAAGCTGTCATTTCTTTAAATTTGGGACTGCGATGCTTATGTGAAAAAGTTTCAACATGATAAGCTCGAACCCAAATCGGAGAAGTAAATCTTCATAGGATACCCAAAAAGAAACTGTTGGGTACACCTTCTATCACAGATCCTAAGGCAAGGTCTTTGTTGCTAAGAGTGGATCCTTTCTAGAGAAGGAGTTTCTCTCGAAAGAAGTGAGTGGGAGGAAAGTAGAACTTGATGAGGTAATTGTACCTTCTCCCGAATTGGAAGGTAGTACATCACAGAAACTCGTTCCAGTGATTCCTACACCAATTAGTGAGGAAGCTAATGATGATGATCATGAAACTTCAGATCAAGTTTCTGCTGAACTTCGTAGAACAACCAGAGTTCGTTCCGCACTAGAGTGGTACGGCAACCCAGTTCTCGAAGTCATGTTACTAGACCATGATGAACCTACGAACTATGAGGAAGCGATGATGAGCCCAGATTCCGCAAAATGGCTTGAGACCATGAAATCTGAGATGGGATCCATGTATTAGAACAAAGTATGGACTTTGGTTGACTTGCCCGATGATCGGCAAGCCATCGAAAATAAATGGATCTTCAAGAGGAAGACCGACGCAAACGGTAATGTTACTGTTTACAAAACTCGACTTGTTGCGAAAGGGTTTTGACAAGTTCAAGGAGTTGACTACGATGAGACTTTCTCACCCGTAGCGATGCTTAAGTCTGTCCGAATCATGTTAGTAATTGCCGTATTTTGTGAAATCTGGCAAATGGATAACAAAACTGCATTCTGTAATGGATTTATTAAAGAAGACTTGTATATGATGCAACCAGAAGGTTTTGTCAATCCTAAAGGTGCTAACAAAATGTGCAAGCTCCAGCGATCCATCTATGGACTGGTGCAAGCATCTCGGAGTTGGAATATACGCTTTGATAAGTTGATCAAAGCATATAGATTTATACAGACTTGCGGTGAAGCCTGTATTTACAAGAAGTGAGAGGGAGCACTACAACCTTTCTGATAAGTATATGTGAATGACATATTGTCGATCGGAAATGATGTAGAATTTTCTGGAAAGCATAAAGGAGTGTTTGAAAGGAGTTTTTCAAAGAAAGACCTTGGTGAAGCTGCTTACATATTGGGCATCAAGATCTATAGAGATAGATCAAGACGCTTGATAAGACTTTCGATGAGTACATACCTTGAGAAGATTTTGAAGTAGTTCAAAATGGATCAGTCAAAGAAGGAGTTCTTGCCTGACTTGTAAGGTGTGAAGTTGAGTAAGACTCAAAGCCAGACCACGGCAGAAAAATATAGAGAGAATGAAAGTCATTCCCTATGCCTCAGCCATAGGTTCTATAAAGTATGCCATGCTGTGTACAAAACACGTTGTGTACCTTGCCATGAGTTTGACAGGGAGGTACAATAGTGATCCAGGAGTAGATCACTGTACAGCGGTCAAAATTATCCTTAGTAATTGGATGACTAAAGGAAATATTTCTCGATTATGGAGGTGATAAAGAGTTCGTCGTAAAGGGTTACGCCGATGCAAGCTTTGACACTAAATCCAGATGACTCTAAGTATCAATCTGGATGCGTATTGAAAGTGGGAGCAATTAGCTAGAGTAGCTCCATGCAGAGCATTGTAGACATAGAAATTTGCGAAATACATATGGATCTGAATGTGACAGACCCATTGACTAAACTTCTCTCACAAGCAAAACATGATCACACCTTATTACTCTTGGGTATTAATCACATAGCGATGTGAACAAGATTATTGACTCTAGTAAACCCTTTGGGTGTTGGTCACATGGTGATGTGAACTATGGGTGTTATTCACATAACGATGTGAACTATCGGTATTAAATCACATGGCGATGTGAGCTAGATTATTGACTCTAGTGCAAGTGGGAGACTGAAGGAAATATGCCCTAGAGGCAATAATAAAGATGATTATTTGTATTTCCTTATATCATGATAAATGTCTTTTATTCATGCTAGAATTGTATTAACCGGAAACTTAGTACATGTGTGAATACATAGACAAAACAGTATGTCCCTAGTATGCCTCTACTAGACTAGCTCATTGATCAAAGATGGTTATGTTTCCTAGCCATAGACATGAGTTGTCATTTTATCAACGGGATCACATCATTAGGAGAATGATGTGATGGACAAGACCCATCCGTTAGCATAGCACTATGATCGTTTAGTTTTACTGCTATTGCTTTCTTCATGACTTATACATGTTCCTATGACTATGAGATTATGCAACTCCCGAATACCGTAGGAACACCTTGTGTGCTATCAAACGTCACGACGTAACTGGGTGATCATAAAGATGCTCTACAGGTGTCTCCGAAAGTATTCGTGGTGTTGGCATAGATCAAGATTAGGATTTGTCACTCCGAGTGTCGGAGAGGTATCTCTGGGCCCTCTCGGTAACACACATCATAATAAGCCTTGCAAGCAAAAGACTAATGAGTTAGTCACGAGATAATGTGTTACGGAACGAGTAAAGATACTTGTCAGTAACGAGATTGAACTAGGTATAGAGATACCGACGATCGAATCTCGGGCAAGTAACATACACATGACAAAAGGAACAACGTATGTTGTTATGCGGTTTGACCGATAAAGATCTTCGTAGAATATGTAGGAACCAATATGAGCATCCAGGTTCCGCTATTGGTTATTGACCGGAGATGAGTCTCGGTCATGTCTACATAGTTCTCGAACCCGTAGGGTCCGCACGCTTAACGTTTGATGACGATCGGTACTATGAGTTTATGAGTTTTGATGTACCGAAGGAGTTCGGAGTCCCGAATGAGACCGGGGACATGACGAGGAGTCTCGAAATGGTCGAGACGTAAAGATCGATATATTGGACGACTATATTCGGACATCGGAAAGGTTCCGAGTGATTCGGGTATTTTTCGGAGTATATGGGCCTTATTGGGCCATACGGGAATAGAGGAGAAAGGCCAAAAGGAAGGAGGCGCGTGCCCCTCCTCTGGTCCGAATTGGAGAAGGGGTGCAGCCCCCTTTTCCTTCCCCCTCTCCACCTCTTTCCTTCTCCCCTACTCCGGAAAGGAAAGGGGAATCCTACTAGGACTTGGGAGTCCTAGTAGGACTCCCCACACTTGGCGCGCCCCCTCTAGGGTTGGCCTCTCCCTTGCTCCTTTATATACGGGGGCAGGGGGCACCCTAGGACACACAAGTTGAATTGTTCCAGCCGTGTGCGGTGCCCCCCTGCACAGAAACACACCTCGGTCATACCGTTGCAGTGCTTAGGCGAAGCCCTGCGCCGGTAGATACATCATATCCGTCACCACGCCGTCGTGCTGACGAAACTCTCCCATGAAGCTCAACTGGATCAAGAGCTCGTGGGACGTCATCAAGCTGAACATGTGCTGAACGCGGAGGTGCCGTACATTCGGTGCTTGATCGGTTGAATCGTGAAGAAGTTCGACTACATCAACCGCATCACTTGACGCTTCCGCTTCCGGTCTACGAGGGTACGTAGACACACTCTTCCCTCTCGTTGTTATGCATCTGGTAGATAGATCTTGCGTGATCGTAGGAAAAATTTAAAATACTACGTTCCCCAACACAACTTGCATTGTTACCTCGAACCAAATCATGGGTTGCTTGAGAGTACATTCAAAGTACTCATTGGCTTGCCACTGGTTATTTAATTGGCCAGGCATGGAGGAGCGGGAATTTGAAGAAGAATTCTATGGAGACGAACATGTGAACTAGGATGCCTTCCCAGTCAGAATGCATGTAGGGTTAAGCCAGATGGCATGGGTTATACTTATCTACGAAGACTTCCGCTATTCGAATTTATTTGCTATTCAGCCCATGAGGCATTATATATGTAAGACTTGGCCATAATGGTCACAATTTGTGTAAGACGGTATGTATGGATGTAAGACTCTTGTTATTCAGCTTATGTGTGTTCACTAAGCATTGATCTCTGGGATCACTGTACACGTGCATTCGGCGATCTCGACTTGCAAGTCGGGATCCCCACACCCACGAAAACACCGGTGGGGCCCACATGTCAGCCTGAGAGTCATTTTTCTTTCTTTTTTTGAGCGCCCGGCCTGAGAGTCATAATTGTCTTGTTTGACATTGTGTTACTAGTCAGCCCATATTCAATGACACCTCACTGGCCCAAACAAGTGCACATCATCAAAAAGACAATGAGCTCAAATTATTTATTTAAAAAAATGTGATATCCTCTCTGGAGAATGATGATGCCCTCATTTAGCCCACTGGCAGTTCAAGACAGTAAACTGTTCGAAACAACGATATGTACAACATTCAAACTCTGACTAGTGACTACTAGTGAGTACTGACATAAACAACAAGACATGATAGTTCATAAGAAGTCTTGCTTCACCACCAAAATGCACCCATCTGCGGTGCTTAGACTCTCGTGATCTAGATGAAAATGACATTCTAAATAGAGGCAACTACTATTACATAGTAAGAGTGAGATAGCCGAGGATTACCAAATGACAAGGAGTATGCATAACAAAAGAGAGAACTACCCATCTAGAACAAGCAGAAAATACAATAAGTCATTCGAAGAGGGATGAGCCAACACCATCATAATTTGCAACCCCACTTCAGGTACCAGTGATCCGGAGACACCAGAACTCCACCCTTTCGACGCAACAGCCCAATTAACTATCAACCTAAAGGCTTGAACCACATCACTGCCTGTCGAACTTGAGGCATCCAAGGATCAAAGTTAATCCATATGCCTTTGTCATTCTCACCTTCTTTTGGCTGCATGATGTATCGTTTACAATCAGGGGAGTGTGCCCCCGAAGTTCTAGGGCTCCCCGTGTAGACACAATTTTCTCTAGCAAACAGAGCCTCTCTACCATCAAGGTTCTTTCCAATGGTGATCCCCTGGTTAATCGGATAACTAAGTCCTAGAAAAAAAGAGTGTGAACCAAGGCCGTTTACCCGCCTCCAAATCAAAAATCCTGAAGGGCCGAACAAGCTGGTATCCTGCTCATAGACATAATAGCCACTATCTGGATACTCACGTATTTCACTGTCCTTGTACACAGTGGGGTTTTTACAATATAACTCTTCCAGCTCAGGTGTGCGAATGATCATCAGTCTTTTGCCATTGTCTTATCGAGCGAGGAACCCGTTGTGCTTCCCTTTTTTTGCAAAGGTGGTGTGATTACAAAGGGCAGTAACTGTAGGGACACTGCATCATATAAAAAAAGAAAGGCATTGTTAATGTAAGATCAGTGTTGTTCAGAGTATGAGTATGATAATGCGAGGAACAACATTGATCTGTCCCTATTGGAATTGAGAGGAAAATACAGGGAAATGTATACTGGGTTCGAAAATATAGAAGTTCCATGCATGGTATACTCATGTTATCTCACAATCGACTCTTCACAGGAAACTACCATGTCATGCATGTTATTAATCATGTTCTGTCCTTACAAACAATTTCTTCAAGGAAACTAACAGACCATGCATTGTTATATACTCATGTTCTGTGGGACAAATTCTTGTGACGATATTATTCTAGCCATTGAGTGATGAAGGGCGAATATAGGTATGTACAAATGGTCAGCATTACAGGATTTTACTACTTCCAAATATAGAGTTCTCCATATCCACATTTACTTCCCTAATGTATGGTTAGATGAAACCAATAGTTTGATGCATGTTTCTCCATCATGAAAATGAGGAAGCTAACATGGGTATTGATACACACTCATATCTAGTAGTATGTAGATTACTATAAAGTAAGGAGAATATCCATATCTTCCTAACCATTTGATTATTTAAGGGTACAAATTGGCTGTAATGACATGGTCACAATCGCATGAATTAACTAATTCCAAATATAGCTGATTTATGGCATCTCTAATACATTGCCATAGTTCTAATCAAATTCAACTCAAACGGGGATATGCCAATCATAACAAAAATTTCAAACTGTGTCATGGCGTTATCATTAAAATCAGATGAAAACAACTTACACGCGCCATCCGAGCAATATGTGGTACCATATGCTTTATTGATTGCGTAGATGATGCCATTGTGTTCAATAGCATCAGAAAAGTGTGTATCAGCTTTCACAATTCACTGCAAAGTGAGTCGTCTCCAGCCAAAGAAGCACCGACGGAAAGATATGCAAGTCCGCGGTCGAACAAGGCAATTAGCTTGAAGTCTGCGTAATCCGCATATTGTATGGGAACTTGGCAGATTAAAATCTTGTGCAAAACAAGGTACGTCCAACTGACGTGGTAATCTAGATGACTTGGACCGCTTTGTTAAAACCCTACATACTCCAACGGAGGAAGGATAATCTCATGGGAGGTCTGGAAGTTCACGAGCACCAACTTTTTCCCGTCTTCTCTTACGGCAGCCATCTAGTGGGAGTTCATGCCGACACAGCACATACCTGCCAATAAGTTTTGGGTAATGGTGATTGGATCAAAGTCGAGGGAAATGATGTACGATGACCCACTATATATGTACAAAGAAGTTTTGGCTAATGGAGGTCGTATTGAAGTCGAGGAGAATCATGTACGCCTCCGTATGATGGTGGGCAAATCTCGATAGACCAGATAGTAGCAAGCAGGGTGTCTTGAAAAGCCGAGGCCTCGCTTTGACGATGGCCACGTGCATGTCCCTCGAGCATGCAGCCAGCTGCACGACGTTCAACATATCCATACACAAACAACAGAGGTCGAGGATGTCACTGGGGAGATTGCTCCAATCGCGGCTCATATGGATGCTGCACAGTTCTCTTTTGGCCATGGTCGAGTTTGGAAGGTTGGTTTTTGGGGGGCTTGATTTACGGTGGAGAAGGCTCTTGGTGTTGGAGGGCTAGCGAGGGAATAGTGGTACTGGGGGTGGCGAGTGAGGGGAGGGTACTCGGGGGCATAGTGAGATGATGAAGAGTGACCTCAGGATCTCTGGCAAGACGGAGATGGAGATGAGGCAAGGCATGCTATACAGCGGCGGTGACAATGACTACACAATGCACAAGGTGAGGTTGACTTTGGTAACCCGGACACGACGCCTGGACTAGTGTCACCTACGGCGCAGGGTCTTTGTCACATCACTGTGAGGACCGGATGAATAATATTTTGACCATCAAGTGTACCACAGTTGTACTGCTACTAGTAGTAACATACTCCTACGGAGTAGAACTGTATACCTCTGGGTTCATTTCATCCTCCAGGTAACATCCATATTGCGAGCAGAGGAAAATTCTCGTGCATGCGGAAGCATGAAGAAGGGCTTTTTTAGGATAACCGCACATTCCTTAACCAGAAAAGTTTGTGTCTCCTAGGAATGCACCAATATCAATCCGAACCAGCTACGACACATTTTTTGTGCAAAGAGATGGATATGTTTGTATATCTGTTCGTCCACCCAAGTTGGTTTTGCGTAGGTCCCACCTGTCAGAAGGGGTGCAGAAATAAAAGGAATCATAAAATGTTTTGCCACGTTGATAGAAAGAGTGACCTCAACTAACCAGTGGCACACGGAACAATCGAAGGATTGGCACGTACACGTACACAGAAACGGACCACTCCTCAGTACGCTACCCGCATAGCCTTTTTGTTTTGTAGGTTGGTCTACCTAGCCATCTAATCAACTATCTGCATGCCACTTCTCCCATTAACTTCTCCATCGAGAACCGACTTTCCTTGGCATCTTCACCTCTCCTTCATTTGCATTCAAACCGCACTGGATTCACATCCTCCATGAGTAATTCTGAAGCCCCTTTAAATAATCATCTTCTTCATTTAGACTAGCCATCTTTATCCTTATTCTCCAAACCATAGCCCTCTGGTCCAGCGGTACCAAATGGCGAAAGAGATCCCTATGCATGTTTTCAGCATCATACATGTCTTTATTGAAGGCTCGTTGAGCATAGTTGCCACCGTCACCGACCACCCAAGGGTTGTTCGGGAGTGGATCAATAATGTATCCAACTCCCTCCAAAAGGTGGAGACGAAGGTCGTCGGTCTCGACATAGAGTACATGGAGCGTGCCATTGGGAAGATCCAACATGCCGTCATCCTTCAGTTGTCCCTCGAAGATGATGTTTCTGTGTATCATATCATACATGCGCCCTCCATACCAGGTGAGCTCCACTATTTCTTGTCTCGGGAGGACATATACTTCTGTGGGGTAGCCATCGAATGGGAAAAAGAGAAGCTGGCGCCGTACAACCTTGACTTGAAAAACATAGTTGACCTACAAACCAGAATTCCTGTAGACGGTTGTGATAAAGAAACACCACCCCTGTTCGACGTAGCAAATTATGTGCTTGGAACAAATCTTGAGAAGGGTGACGAGACACGAGGATTAAGGTCGTCTGGATGGGAGAATTATCCTTTGACCTATGAGTGGATAATATATGTTGCCCTCGATGTTCGTGTGAGTTTTGAGATAGCTGCAATGTCGAAAGAGCTTGTTGTGAAGCTGTCTCCGAAAAAATGAGAAGAAGAAGAAGAAGAAGAAGAAGAAGAAGAAGAAGAAGAAGGAGAAGAAGGAAGAAGAAGTTGCACCAGCAGCAGGGCATTATAGATGGATGAAGTATTTCCTCTCTTGTAAAAAATATATTTCCTCTCTGTGTACATTGATATAGATGAACTATTTCATGTCTTGTAAAAAATATATTTCCTCTCTGTGTACATTGATATAGATGAACTATTTCTTCTCTTGTAAAAATTATATTTCCTCTCTGAGTAATACTAAGATTTATCCCTCTAAGACGAGGAGAGGTAAGGAACTGCCATCCAGTTATGCTTTAGACTCACCTTCTGTTATAAGTAAACTTGCAACACCACAACATGCTATTACTCCTGATATGTCGCAAGTTATTGATGATGCTACTTTTGTTATGAATGATACTTATGATGATGCTAGTACCTCGCATGATGATGATGTGTCACTTGGTGTCTTTCTTGATGAACAAATTACTAGAGTAAGACAACATGATGTTGATGAATCTGATGTTGAGCTTGAAACTGAAAATTTTGAAACACCTCCTAGAACTAGCCTTCTTAGATATGAATTGCCTAAGGTACCCGAAGGTTATCTTATGAATGAGGAAACACCAAGAGATCTTCTTGCTTGTATTGATAGAGATGATCTAGAAAAATTATTATGCAAGTATAAAGAAAAGTCACTGAATGCTAGAATGAAATACGATCCTAAGTTTGCCACCTCACCTATCTTTATTGAGATAAAGATTATGAATTCTCTGTCGACCCAGAGTTAATCACTTTGGTTGACTCTGACCCTTTCCATGGTTATGAAACTGAAACTGTTGTGGCACATCTCACTAGGATAAATGACATAGCCACCATTTTTACTCATGATGAGAAAACCCGTTACTACTATATTCTCAAATTATTTCCGTTATCATTAAAGGGTGATGCTAAAGCTGAGGATATATACTTCTCTGAAAAATATTTTCCTGCTCATAAGAAACAAGCTGCCTTACATGAAATATTTATCTTTGTGTAAATTAAAGAAGAGAGTCTCCCACGAGCTTGGGGGAGGCTTTGCCAGTTACTTAATGCTTTGCCCGATCATCCTCTTAAGAAAAATTAAATACTCGATATCTTCTATAATGGACTAACCGATGCTTCTAGGGACTTCCTAGATAGTTGTGCTAGTTGTGTTTACAGGGAACAAACTATTGGACAAACTGAAGAACTAATGAATAACATATTGAAAAATTATGATGATTAGACCCTTCCTGAATCACCGTGTAAGCCTACTCCGAAGAAGAGGGGTATATTATATCTCAGTCCTGAAGATATGCAAGAGGCAAAGAAATCCATGAAGGAAAAAGGTATTAAAGGTGAGGATGTTAAAAATTTACCTCCTATTAAAGAAATACATGGGCTCAATGCACCACCACTATACAGGTAAATTCTCTAATGAAATTCAATGACAATAATAATCCTCACAATGTGCACCCTAGTCAATGTCTTCACGAGTTTGAAAACTACATTAGAAAACAAGATCACTTCAATGCAAATGTTATGAAACAATTGAAATACAATTCTGATATGATTGCTCGCTTGAGTGCCTTGTTATTTAGAGTTTCAAATGATGTTAGAGGTGTAGGAAAACATGCTTCTATGGTACAAACCCAGCTAGAACAACTTTCTAAATCTCAAAGAGAATTACTTGATGAAATGAATAACAACATACATGACTTTGTTGTTAGAGTTGCAACTAGAGGAGGAAAAATGACTTAGGAACCACTTTATCCTGAGGGACACCCAAAACAATTGAATAGGATTTACAAAGAAACAACACCACTGCACGTAGTCCCCCTAGAAAGAAAAGGAAAAAGAAAACTGGTAGGACTTTGCATGCTACTAGTAAACCTGAAATAGAAAAACCTCCTGACAATGATAATGATGTTTCTATCTCTGATGCTGAAACTCAATCTAGTAATGCACATCCACCTAGTGATAATGAAAAAGACAATGCTGATGTTCATGAAGATACTCAATTCAATAATGAAAGAGAACCAGATAATGATGTTGAGATAGAACCACCAGTTGATCTTGATAACCCACAACCTAAGAATAAAAGATATGTTAAACAAGACTTTGTTGCTAGGAAACACGATAAAGAAAGAGAATCGTGGGTTCAAAAACATATGCATTTTCCACCCAAGTCAACTAAAAAGAAAGCTGATGAATAATTTGAATGCATTTTTGAAATGCTGAGGCCAGTCTTTTTGCGTACTCGTTGGACTGATATCTTGAAAATGCCTCCTTATGCAAAGTACATGAAAGACATCATCACCAGTAAGTGAAAAATACCAAAAGCTGAAATATCTACCATGCTTGCTAATTATACTATTAAGTATGGAGTACCTAAAAAACTTGGAGATCCAGGAATACCAACTATACCTTGCTCCATCAAAAGGAATTATGTGAAAACTGCTTTATGTGATTTAGGAGATGGTGTTAGTGATATGTTGTTCTACTTATATAAAAGACTTGATTTGAGTAAACTCACACCTACTAAAATATATTTGCAAATGGCTGATAAATCAACTGCTATTCCTATCGGTATCTGTGAGGATGTTCCCGCTGTTGTTGCTAATGTTACTATTTTGACTGACTTTGTTATACTTGAGATGCCCGAGGACGACAACATGTCGATTATCCTTGGTAGACCTTTCTTGAATACTGCAGGGGCTGTTATTGATTGCAATAAAAGCAAGGTCACTTATCATATTAATGGTAATGAGCATAAGGTCCACTTTTTGAAGAAACAATTCCAAGTGAATGGTGTTCATGTTATTGAAAAATCTCCGACAATCACCATTGGAAGTTTTCAAATACCTCTACCTACTGTTAAAAAGAAGTATGAAATGCTTATTTTTGAGGACTTTCATATCCCCGTTGAGGTAACTTAGTGATTTGCGAAAGTTCTTCGGTTTCATGCTAATTGAAAGTGGTTGTTAATAAGACTTGATCAACCTTATTAGTGGATCATATTTGAGCGGTATGAAGTTGATGAATTTAGTAAGCACTACCTTCTACCCCTATCCTTAGTTTTCAGTTTTTAATATTTAAATAAAATAAAATGCCATGTTTTGTCTGTTTTCTGAATTTTTCGTGCAATAAAAAATGGCCCAAAAATAAAAGTTCTCAAAATGCCCTAAAAATTTAACACAATTTTTCCGAATATTTAAGAATTCCGGATGCAAATAACATAACAGGGGGGTGCACTAGGCGGGCACAACTCACCTGGGCGCGCCAGGACCACCACGTGCGCCCTAGTGGGTTGTGGTTCCCACGTGGGCCCTATCCCTTATCTTTTTATACCACCTCATCACCTACCTCCAGAAAAAATTATCCATTGCTCTCTTTCTCTCTCTTGTTCTTGCTCTCAAACCCGCGAATTTCAATCTCTTTGCTCGAAGCTCCGTTTCTGAAACTATTTCGGGGGATTGTTGCTTGGTATGTGACTCCTCTGTTTGTCCAATTAGTTTTTTGTTTTAGTGGTGTATATTTGAATACATAGCTACTTTTGGTGCTGTTGTAGTTGAGCTTACATGTTGAATTCTTAGAGTTCTAAGTAGTTTGAATGCTTGCTATGGCTTCTATATATCCCTATGAGTAGTTGCTATCAATTTTGTAGAGTTTTATCGATAAATTTTTATCGAACAATTTTTTTTCAGAAAATTGTACACGAATGTGATGATTCTCTTTGGAAGGCGCTCTTCGAGGAGGAGATCCTTCGGGACATCTTCTAGTGATAGCTCTGCTCGTCGTTCCTATGTTTAACCAAGTGAAAGGTCCATACGAGATGTCGTCATTAAAACATGTTATTCGCCTTGTGATGATTATATGGTTTGCGTGGGTATTAATGAGGAATTTGAGCAATTGGTTCACAATGCAGGTCTCGGTCCCTACATTTCAGATAAGTGTGATCAAGACCTCATTCTCACTGAATCATTTGTTAAAGGATTTAAATTTCATCGCCGTGAGTCTAGGGTGTCTTTCAAACTTTATGAAAATCATTTTACCATATCACTAGAGAGTTTTGCATGTCACTGCAAAATTCCATTCTGGGATTCGCTTGACGAACCACCAAGGGTTGTATACCAATTATTTTTAACTAGTCTCTTCTACGGTGAAACGAGGGGGTGACACAAGGTAGAATAAAACGCTTTTATTTTCCTGCAATTCAGTAGTTTGCTTTATTTAATGGGAAATGTATTGTAGGAAAAGAAGATTGTAGTACACTTTGTGCTCCAGACTTGAACCTTATACACACCGCCCTCACGAATGATAGGAGTTACAATCTTGGGGCGATTGTTGCCCGCAGGTTACAACACAATGCTAATAGTGGCTGGTTCTTCTTTTTGCTTGTTGGGAGTATTCCCGTGTAAATACTTTTTCCCGTTCTTGTTTACCTCTCTCGTTTGCTTGTTCTGGAAAACCAAAAACTACAAAAATATTTCAGTATGTTTCTCTTAAATTTCTTTCTTTTTATTTCCGAGTCGTACTAAGGAGAAGACCACAATGAAAATGTTGAGTGGCTCTCTTTTGCATAATTGTTGATCTAATGAAGAGCCCATTTTACATTGCCTTCTCCTGTTGAATAAAATGTTTGCAGATTCCAGCTTAGTCCACATCACTCTTGCACCTTTATTATTATTTCACATCATTCGTTCATGCAAGTGAAAGGAAATAATGACAATATTCGATGAACTGGCCATGGTAGAGAGAAACCGGTATGAACTCGACTTGCTCCATTTTTGTAAATAGGTTTAACCTAGTACCCGTGATTTAGCCCATCGTTATTCAACATGTTTGCAATGACAATTAGAAATTATAGTTTCACATGCCATGCATAAGTAGCTAAGAGTTGATAATGATTTATCTTGGATATCAACATTGTTATAAAATGATCGTGATGTAGTATGATGATATGGTATCCTCCTCTAAATGTTCGAGTGACTTGACTTGGCACATGTTTATGCATGTAGTTGAATCAAAACCAACATAGCATCTATGATATTTATGTTCATTGTGTCCATATCCTACTCATGCGGGTGTCCAATGTTTATTATGCATGATGCATGTTCATGACCATTGTCGCTTTCTAGCTGGCTGCTTCCCAACCTATTTGCTAGCCTTCACATGTACTAAGCGGGATTACTGCTTGTGCATCAAATTCAAAAACTCAAGGTATTCCATATGAGTCCACCATACCTACCTATATGTGGTATTACCCTACTGTCGGTGTACAAAAGTAGGGGCACTCTTTTTTACCCCTTACTTGTGCACGGGCAGTCAGAGCCACGCCTGAGGCCGAACATAAAAGGGCAGAAGGAGGAAGCCAGGAACACGGAGTTACCAGAACAATGGCAAGACATGCAGCACGAGAAGACTAAACAAGGGGACAGGCTCCCCCGGCAAGGACTCTTGACGGGGCGGCCTCCGCACCACCCGGCAAGGGCTCTTGCCGGGGCGATCCACTCAGACGCCTCCATCGCAGCTGCCCTTGAAGCCCAAGGCTTCGGAAGTGCCCACGTGATGACATGCAGATCTTTGTGAAGACAAAGATCTATGACTCCCAAGACAAGAACTAGAAGACATGGCGATCATAGGACTCCTTGCCGAGGACACCAACAAGGCCCCGACAAGACTCCTTACCGAAGACACCCCGGATCCCCGGCAAGCCTCTTGCTGCAGGGTACTCATGGAAGCCCCGGCAAGACCCTAGCGGAGAATAGAAACAACTCTGTAGCAAGCCCTTGCCGCCCCATCACCGCCCCAGATTGGCGGCCGACCCGCTGGCCCAGGTAGGCACCCACATGGCGATACGTGGTTCCTGGGCCAGCTAGCCAAGCACCTGCGTGGTGGCATGCAGATCTTCGTGAATACCCCAGCGAAACGCCACATCAGCTGCCTACCTCGCTGGCCCGGACGCGCGTCGCGTCCAGACAGAGCGGCCACGGACGGGACGGGCTTCATTCCCATCCCCGATAAAGTAAATAGACACCTAAGCAGCGCATTGAATGCACCTTGACCCGTAATGGCATGGGATAAGCCCATACACTGTACACCTTTCCACCTCCTCTGTGCCACTGTGGCAGCCCCTTTGAACTATAAAAGGAGGCCCGCGGCGTACCGCAGAAGGATTCGGATCCTGAAAAGCTGGATAGGCACCGCAACTAGCTCAAGAGCTCAAGAACACTCAAATATACACCAAATCATGACTAGGGTATTACGCATCCTCGCGGCCCGAACCTAGGTAAACGATAGTTGTGCTGACTCTTAGACCTGCTCTTTGCACAACTCCGCGCCCGCCAACCGTAGAAGGGATCCCAGTGATCCCAGGTAGGGAGCGCAGTTGTGGGAATCTGGTCTAACAGTTAGTGTGGCGGTTCTTCATGGCCATAATTTCCCAAGAAGGAAATGACCAAGCGCGGGGCATCATCTGCGAGTTCGGTGGATGCCCGCAAGGCGGAAAAAAAGATAAGTCACGCAAGTCTTTGAGTAATTCCATTTCACATGAAGGTTATTCTCCTTGGAGATCTTGTTCTCTGTATGATAAACCTGTATGCAATGGGGCCCTTCCACTATTGGCAAAGCCCTCGCCCTGTTTCGAGTCCGCTCAACAGTTCGAGTGGTCGCGTCAAGAACGGCAGGGAAGCCTTCCCGTTACTAGCAATGCTTTTGTCCTGTCTCGAGCCCGCTCAACAGTTCAAACGACCGAGCTGGGAATAGTAAGTTGGCTTGCCCGGTAGCAAACATACCCGACAGGCTATTGAGGATCCGTCCTCAAAACGCCATGGCCAGGGTTACCCGACAGGCTATTGATGATGGGCTTGATACGCTTCTTGAGCGCCGTGAGATCTACATCATCCGGCAAGCTATACAACATGGCGTTAAAGTCGAGGTCTGGGTTCCAGTAGGCCATCTTGGTGAGGACCTTGGTCAGAGCACCCCGGCAGAGCTTCCGGGATTCATCGGCCAGACAAGCCGCTCGGTCGGAGTGGAGCTTTCCTAGGGCCTCAAGAACATGTTCAAAGAACAGGGTCAAGCTGGCGTGGATGGAGAGGTTCACTTCCCGGGAGAACCTGAAGCTTGGCATGCCCATGGTGGCCACCTGCACAGTGAGTTCCTCCGCGATGGCGACGAGGCGGCTGATCCAGATGTCCATGCCCTTTACGTATTCTGCATAGCCAGCGGTGTCGTCCTTCCGCGGCCGTTTCTCCTCCTCCAGGCCCTTGTTCAGAGCCTCCGCCTGAGCATTGGCCTCTGTGAGCGTCCCCTCGAGGCCCTCCAACTCCAGCTTCAGATCCTTGATGGAATCCTGGGCCGTGGAGAGCTGTTCGGCCTTGCCGAGGACCTCAGACTGCGCATGCATCAAGGTGGCATGGATCGTGTCCCTCTCTGTGGTCAGCTCCAGGACCCGCTTGTTCAAGCCTTCCCGCTCCACCTCCAGGTGCTTTACCTTGCCGGTGTGGACCCGAGCCTAAGCATTGAGAGCCTCAATGTGCCTCTATTCCAGCCCCTGGGTCCGCCGCACAACAAGCCTGTCGATCTCTTCATCCTTGCCGCGGAGGGTGGCGGCGAGTGCCTACTCATGCGCGACAAGGTCTTCCTCCTGAGAGTTCAGTTGGACTTGGCGCTGGTTGTGGGCGGCCTCATCATTGGCGGCTTGCTCCTTGGCCTCTTCTTGGACCTTCTCAAAATCAGACTGTGCCAGCATGAGGTCTCTGGCGCGCTCATCCAGCATTTCCTGGGAAGCCCTCAACTCATTCCGGGCCTCATCAAACCAGGCTTTTATTTGGGCAACATGCGCCTGGAATTTCTCCTCCGCCTTGTCAACCACTGCCGACTTGGACTTTGCCTTGTCCAGGCAGACACGATAAAGCACCTGGAGCTTCTGGAAGCTGGCGCTCATGACCCGAAGAAGCTGCTCCTCTTGGGAACCGCTACCGCCGGCGCCCGGCTCGTCGACGACCTAAAAACTAGCGGCGGCGAGCGCCTCATCATCCAGCACCTCCCCTCATTTGGCGCCCTGCTGCTTGCCAACCAAGGGAGCTGGACGATCAAGTCGTCCCTCGAATTCAAGTAGCAGCCCGAGCGAGAGGCGGTGGAGGAGGAAGGCTGGTCCTCGGCAGCAACCTTGTCGGCCTCCTCGGCAGCGGCCTTGCATGCCTCCCCGGCAGCAGCCTCGCCGGTTCGTCCGGCAGTCTCGTTGTCGGCTTCCTCGGCACTAGCATCGCCGGTCCCTCCGGCAGACCCTTGGGCCGCCTCCCCTGCCGTGGCCTTGGCGGCCTCCTCGGCAGCGGCCTTGCCGGCCTCGGCCTCCACGTCTGTGATGACCTCCTCGACGGTGGGCTCGCCATTCACCCAGTCCGTCAAGGGTGGGTCTAAAAGTCAAAAGAAAAAGTGAGGCGATGCCCGAAGTCAGAGGCTCAATTTGGAGAACTGGTGGAAATCGTCCATACCGGGCTGGGAAGGAGCGGCGCTCTCCTCGCAAACAAACGTTGCCGGGGAGGAGCCGCCGGCGTTCAAGTCCCTCTCCTCCTCCTCCATGGGAGCGGGCTCGTTGGTCAGTGCCCTTGCCGGGGACACCCCTCGGGGCGGCGTAGTTGAAGTGGGCGACATGTTGGGGGTGGCCCCCAGTGGGCCCTCCTGCTGCCAGTCCCCGCCTACAAAGTCGGCGAGGTCAGCATCAAGAATTCACGCCCCCGTATCCGCCCATAGAAGAGTGAGTGGTAAACTTACACTGGGGGCTGTTGTCCGGGCTGCTCTCCACCACCAGCGGCGTGCCTGAAGTACCCGCCGGGGGCTTGTCGGCGGATGACGCCCTGGCCCTCTTCGCTGCCCTCTTGGCTAGCGTCTTCATATCCCTGCAGAGATAGCATTGGATCAGAGAGAGAGATAATATAGGGATGAAACCAGCAGATAACATGAGGGGCGAGGTGCTTACTCGTCGTCTGTTTCTTCCTCCTCCTCTGGTAACCTCCTCTTCCTCCTTGGGCTAAGATACCCAAAATAAAAATCGATGTCCATGGCAACGCCTGCGGGAGGGGGAGAAGGAGATGGGGCCCGGCCATGCCTGGACGAAGAGGAGGCGGACGCTGTCCTCTTCGCCACCACGGACTTCCCCGTTTTTCTCTTCGCCGCGGCCGCCATCGACCTTGTCTCGCGGCCGAGCTGCTCCGGGGGCAGTTGCCGCCGTGGCTCTGGGGGCTGTTGCCGCCGCACGATGGTGCCGGACCAGACCGGCTCGCCCGAAACGGCTCGCCGCAGGACCCGCCGCCTCGCCATGACAGGAGGGTCAGCAGCCTCGGCCTCCTCGTCGATCGACTCCACGACCACTTCTTCGACAAGGGGAGCGTCGGCATCGATCCACCTGGCGAACTCCTCCTCTTCGGCGGCCACATTGGCCTCGTCCTCCACATGGCCGGCGCTGCCGGCCTCTAGGGCGAGCGCCGCCTCCACCGCCCTGGGGGAAATGTAGTTGAGCTCGGCCTAGGTAGTATCATGGACGAGCACCGGCTCGTCGCGGACGCCCTTCTCCGACTGAGTATCGAAGAACTCTTGCACCTGATCCGCCGGCGGCTCGACCCAAGACGGGTCGAGACCGTGCCCGTTGAAGTCCGGCATCATGGCAATGATATCGGACCGGCAGGAGTTATTGCTTAGCGGGACCACTCCCGCCGGCAACCCAAAAAGGGGCCCCTTGACGGCCTTACCGGCCTTCACAGCCTTGCCGGTCCTCTCGGCCCTGCCGTCGTGATCCACATCTAGTTGAAAGAGCTTCTGGCAGATGTGGCCATGCTGCATCACCGTGAAGTTGTGTTTCAGGCAGGGGCGAAGCCTCATGATGTCGGCCGCATTCTCGAAAAGCCAAGCCGACTTCCCCTTGTTATGCAACGGTGCGATTCGGCGGCGGATGAAGTCAGCCCCGATCATCTTGAGGGTGAGCCCGGCCTGGGCAACACGGTGGATCCTGGTGGTGAAGATCGAGAGCTTTTTGCCGTTGACGTTAATGTGCCCCCAGTCTACCGTACGGACCAGCGAGCTCCGATGGATTCGACAGAACTCCGGTGGGTCTTCATCTTCTATCCACAACCACCGGCTCCTCCACTCTTCCCACCTCTCCTTCTGCGTGCCCTCCTGATACGTGCCCTTCTCCTGGGTCCGTGGAATCCAGGCGACGCAGCCGGAGATGGTTCCCCCCCATGGGATATGAGGGAAGAAGTAATGGCGAAAGAGCGTCGTGCTTGGAACCACCCTGGCGAAACCCTCGTAGAGGTGGGCAAAGAAAGCCATGCACGCCACGGCATTCGACGTGAAATCGAGGAGATGGAAGCCATAGGTGTGCATGATGTCGTTGAAGAAATCGGAAAATGGGGGACACAGGCCGCAGTAGAAGTAGTCGACAAAGAAAGGATACCGATTTGGGCCGGCCTATGCACATTGGGCACGGATGACATGCGTGGGTGGATGCCCCGTCGTCTCGCACCCCCACAAGGGCTTGAAGTAGTCCCTTAGATGGACCGCGTAGACCGTCCGAGGGAAGTAGGCGTGCTTCATCCGCAGTACCGCTAGCTCGCTCTTCGGGAGCTCTTTCTCCCCCGTGCCCTCGGCCACTGCCTTCCCCTTGCTGGACTTGGGTGCCATTGTAGCCGCAAGGGAAAGAAAGGGGTAGGAGACAGAAGGGAGCACGGCGGCGGCAGGCGGAGGCGAAGACTCTGGCTTGGGGGAGAAGGAGAAGAACGGCGAGCGCGAGATTGGAGGTGCACAGGAGGTAAATGCGAGACGCACATGCGGTTATTCCCCTTTTATGGGGAAGGAGCGGGCCGCCCTCCACTACCATTTACTGCGACATGACACAAGCACGCTGCAAACCGCCCCACGCACGACCCCCACGTCAGCGCAGATCGTGGGGAAGTGCAACCATCGGAGGAAGTTACTGCAGTAAAAGGGAATCCAGCCTCACTGCCCGCGCACCGTTCTAGGCCTAGCCAGACAGCGCGTTGCGCTTATGAATGGCCTAGGCCCCGGGGGCTCCTGTCGATGTACAAAAGTAGGGGCACTCTTTTTTACCCCTTACTTGTCCACGGGCAGTTAGAGCCACGCCTGTGGCCGAACATAACAGGGCAGAAGGAGGAAGCCAGGAATGCAGAGTTACCAGAACAATGCCAAGACAGGCAGCACGAGAAGACCAAACAAGGGGACATGCTCCCCCGGCAAGGAATCTTGCAGGGGCGGCCTGCGCACCACCTGGCAAGGGCTCTTGCCGGGGCAATCCACTCAGATGCCTCCGTCACAACCGCCCTTGAAGCCCAAGGCTCGGGAAGCGCCCACGTGATGGCATGTAGATCTTTGTGAAGACAAAGATCTATGACTCCCAAGACAAGAACCAGAAGTCATGGTGATCACAGGACTCCTTGCCGAGGACGCCCATGAGGCCCCGATAGGGCTCCTTACCGAAGACACCCCGGAGCCACGGGAAGACTCTTGCCGCAGGGTACTCATGGAGACCCCAGCAAGACCCTTGCCGGGAACTGAAACAAGTCTGCGGCAAGCCCTTGCCGCCCCATCGCCGCCCCAGCTCGGCTGCCGACCCGCTATCCCAGGCAGGCACCCACGTGGCAATACGTGGTTCCTCGGCCAGCTAGCCAAGCACCTGCATGGTGGCATGCAGATCTTCGTGAAGACCCACCGCAACGCCACCTTAGTTGACTGCCTCGCCGGCCCGGACGCGCGTCGCGAACAGACAGAGCGGCTACAGACATGACGAGCTTCTTTCCCGTCCTGGATAAAGTAAATAGACACCTAAGCAGCGCATTGAATGCACCTTGTCCCGTAATGGCGTGGGATAAGCCCATACACTATACACCTTTCCACCTCCTCTATGCCATTGTGGCAGCCCCTTTGAACTATAAAAGGAGGCCCGCGACGTACTGGAGAAGGATTCGGATCCTGAAAAGCTGGATAGGCGCCGCAGCTAGCTCAAGAGCTCAAGAACACTCAAATATACACCAAAGCAGGACTAGGGTATTATGCATCCTCACGGCCCGAACTTCGTTAACGATCGATGTGCTGACTCTTAGACCTACTTTTTGCACAACTCCGTGCCCGCCAACCGTAGAAGGGATCCCAGTGACCCCATAGGTGTCGTTTCGCACCGACACCTGCCGTCCTAAGTAAATTTGCATGTGCCACCTCTAAAAACTTCAAATAAATATCCTTTTTGTGTGCCTGGATCATTCATGGGACGACAGGAGGTGGTCGGTATCTACCATGCTAAGCGGGTTATTCTCACGTCGAGTGTTTATTCACTCGCCATTGCACGAGAAAAGGGCGGTAATAGAGATTCCCAGTCCCAAATTGCAAAAAGAAAAAGCCTATAAATAAATAAACAAAAACTCCCAATGGAGTCCAAACCTTTACTTTTCTGCTTGGGAACCGCCACTAGCATGTTTAGCTCTGTTTTAAAACTTGAGCTCTGGCACCTCTGCAAATCACCGCTTCCCTCTGCGAAGGGACTATCTTTTTACTTTTATGTTGTGTCATCACCTTCTCTAATAAGCGCCAGATCTGAGAGCACTGTTATGATGCCTATGAATTGTGTGTAGTGAATGTTGTGTGTTATGATGACTGGATCTCTTCTACCATGAATTACAATGTTTAGTCGCAGCTCGGACTTTGGAGGTGCTCTACATTTATGTTTTGTGGTCTCAGAAAGGGCTAGTGAGATACCACTATTGTCATATTATATCATGGTTGTTTTGATAGCGTGTTGCTATTTGAGATATCTTATTATTGCTCGTCAGCTGATTATGTCATTGATATGAGTCATTATAATTTTTAAGAGTTATTGTCAACATGGTTGGTTATAATGCTGGCTGAAAACCTGGGTGATGTTTAAGCTTATTTAGGCAATAAGTGTAAAACAGTTCATAAAAGTTTTCTTTCTCACTTTCAGTTTATCAACTAAATGCTTGACGATAAGAAAAGGTTTAAGCTTGGGGGTGTTGATACGTCTCCAATGTATCTACTTTTCCTAACACTTTTCCTCTTGTTTTGGACTCTAATTTGCATGATTTGAATGAAACTAACCCTAGACTGACGCTGTTTTCTGTAGAACTACCATGGTGTTGTTTTTCTGCAGAAATAAAAGTTCTCGGAATGGAACGAAACTTTGCAAGGATTTTTTATAGAATAAAAATACTAGAGCAAAGAACCACCAGAGGGGGGCACCTGGGTGGGCACAGCCCACCAGGTCGCCCCCCTCTTGGCGCGCCTAAGTGGGTTGTCCCCACCTGGTGGCCCTGCAGACACCAACCCTGATACTATAAATTCACATTTGCCGAGAAAAAATCAGGGAGAAAGAATTATCGCAATATACGAGATGGAGCAGCCGCCACCTCCTGTTCTTCCTCGAGTGGCCAGATCTGGACTCCGTTTGGGGCTCCGGAGAGGGGGATCTTCGTCCTTCGACATCAGCAACCCTTCTCCATCACCAATTCCATGATGCTCCCCACCGCGAGTGATTAATTCCTTCGAAGGCTCGCTGGTCGGGAGTTGTTGGATGAGATTCATCATGTAATCTAGTTAGTTTTGTTAGGGCCGATCCCTAGTATCCACTATGTTCTAAGATTGATGTTGCTATGACTTTCCCATGCTTAATGCTTGTTACTTTGGGGCCGGGTGCCATGATTTCAGATCTGAACCATTTATGATATTATCATTATATTCATGTTTTAGATCCGATCTTGCAAGTTATAGTCACCTACTACGTGTTATGACCCAGCAACCCCGGAGTGACAACAACTGAAACCACTCCCAGTGATGACCGTTGTTCGAGGAGTTCATGTATTCACCGTTGTCATATGTCGGGTTCCGCAAACCCTTGAGAGGTTCGAACTGTGGGGTGCGCACTAAGAACATTCTCTCCATAGCACGCTCGCCGTAAGATTCCACAGCCTAGCTCGATGAACCAAAAGAACAAGGGACATAGAGAATTATACTAGATCGAGCCACCTTGCGGTGCAATACCCTACTCCAGTGTGTGTGGTGGATTGCCTCGTGGGGCTAAGGATGAACTAGTACAATGGATGAACAACCTCCGGAGGAGAGGTGTTCTTTGTGTTGAATGAGCTTGTGGTTTGTGTAGGGTGGAATGCATCCGATCCCTTCTAAGCATGGATCAAACCCAGATGAGATGCCCCTCTATGGTGGTGGCTAGGTCCTATTTACAGTGGCCTTGGTCCTCTTCCCAAATATCAGCGGGAAGGGATCCCACAACAGCCAAATTTGAAGAGGAACAGCTAGTACAAGCTATTTTGAAAAAAGTGGTCTTCGCCTCCCAAAGGCTCTGGTGGTGACGCCGCGCCGGGCTCCACGATGACCTCCATTTTGCCGCCCTGACGGTCCTTGGTCTTGTTGCACCGATATGGAAAACTTTGCCTGATTCCTCGGGACTACGCGCCTGCGCTTGCCCCCTTAGCACCAAAGGGGAAACTGGTACACTGTGCCCGCTGGCCCCCGCCTAGCCTTGGATGTTATGGCTCACGTCACGTGAACCTTGCGAGGTGTGCCTTGCATAGATGTCTCCGCCCCTCGGGAGCTAGCCTAGAGAGGGTGCCCCGGGGGAGGTCTTGTCATCGTCTGCCTCGTGAGGCTTGGCCCCTCGCGAGGCTCTTGAGCTGTGGTTGCTGAAGCTGGGTCGTACCAGACCACCGATGGAGACACGCCATGGGCCGCAGGCAAGCAAGTATGGGTACCCCCATTCCCAGAACGCCGACAGTAGGCCCTGGGCCCAAGGTGCGCTCGAACTTGGCTTCGAGGCGAAGACAAGGGGCAAGGTCAAAGCGCCGCGGGCCCCAATCGCCTGCGGGCTTGGTTGACGCATGGCGACTTGATTGGACGTGGGCATCTCCGCTTCCCCACGCTGCCTCGGCAACTACCCGACATGACTAGACCATGTTGCATGCATTCAAAAACTATCATTATGTGCGATCATGGAGGCCGGTGGTTGGCGTCCTCCTGTCTATAAATGAGGAGAGGGTGAAGCCCCCGTTTCTCATCTCTTTCTTCTTGTCACCTGCCCTTTCCTTCTTCCTCCTTGTCGCGCCGGCCTGCTGCGTCGCTCATGGCGCTGATAAGGAGATTCTCCGCTGCTGAGAAAGGAAAAACCCCCTGAAAGGAGCAGGATCCACTTCTGCGGAAGAAAAGGTTTAGCCGCCCCCGCTACACCGGCGAGAGGCTGGTGGTGACGAGGCCTTGGTGCGAGCGGCCTCCTCCTGGCTACCCGCTGCCCTTGTATGCCCAGGCCCAAGGCTCCAGAAGAGGGTGTCGCGCCCCGCGCCGCTCGTGTCATGGTCGAGGTCGTTCAGTTGGGGTGGCTCGAGCCGCCGGCCCCCGAACCAACGCCAAGGGCTCTTCGCACGAGTTCATGGTGTGGACACGATGCCACCGCCTTCTTGGATCCGGCTCCAGAAGGTTCTTCGCTGAGCTGATGTTGGCGAGGGGTCGTGCTGAGTTGTTGTTGTAGCACGCCGGGTGCTGTAGCCAGGCTTCGGAGGCGGTGGTCGAGGTTGTCCCCCCGGCCGGTGTCTTCATGACTCGAGGCTGGGGCAAAATCGCATATGTGTGCCGTCCTGATGGAGCCTCCGTCATCCACTTCGAGTTTGACGGCGCCTCCACGTTGTGCTTCAAGTTCTTCGACATGGAAGGCCGCCGCCTGGAGTGCTGCCTTGGAGGGAGCCGCTAGGGTGGCACATCGGTGGACGCCGTGCCGGCTCTCCCTGCCAACAGCTCCCCTAGCAGCAGCGACGGCCCCTGGGAATCCGGCAACTCTCCTGAGCCTGATGAGTCTCCGGAGACGAGCAACAATAGCTACGCGCCTCCGAGCTCACGTCGTGCCCGGAGCATGGCAGCTGCATCATTTTGTCGTTGCTGGTGACCTAAGCGGGGTTGGTGCTGGCCTCTCGTGGCCCACTGTTGATGATGGCGTCGGCGGTGGTAGCTACAACTAGTGCTTCTTGGGATCTCCTTCTTTTGTTCCCTGCGAGGAATCAAAGCGAACCCCATGGGGGCGTGTAAAGAACCTGTAATGATTTTGCTCTGATGCTTATTATTCTTGCTACGAAACCGTGGTTGCAAGTCTTGCTTCAGCACTGTCCCCCCTTTTGTCCTTACAGTAGCCTTGCGCTCTACGCCGGCGAGTCCCAGTCCCAAGGCAAGCTTCAGCCGTTGCTGGTATGCCAGGTCGCGATGCCGTGGTCAAGGCCAGGAGGTGAGTGGCCCGGGGTCCGGTAAGAGCTCCTGAGGCGCGATTCTCAAGAGGTCCCCCTTGGCGTGCAAGCAGCTTCCCGAAGGCTAAAAAGGTAGGCGCCATTGCCGGAGCAAGACTACGGAAATCAAACTTGTCGAGTTGTGGCGCTGTATGAATTTGAATGCGTGACTTATCTTGATGGGCCTGAGGTGATTCTCCACATGGTGCGCCTGGTCCGTTCTTCTTCGGCAGCGCGGCTAGGATTTCGTGTTATCCTTGCTGCTTGCTTTAGTGTTCTGCGTTGGCAGAGCCCGGCCCCGCGCATACCTCAGCCGCCACTTGCTCGTCTAGATCACCAGGACGAGGCCAGGGGTGAGGGTCTACGTGACCAGTTATGCTCCTGGGTCGCGATGCTCAGGAGTCCCCCTTGACATACGAACAACCCTCGGGAAGGAGACGCGAAAGTAG
Source organism: Secale cereale (assembly GCA_902687465.1). Taxonomy (NCBI): domain Eukaryota; kingdom Viridiplantae; phylum Streptophyta; class Magnoliopsida; order Poales; family Poaceae; genus Secale; species Secale cereale. The sequence goes on along the minus strand of LR738711.1, from coordinate 328,694,392 downwards.
GCCTTAGTGTTCTGCGTCGGAAGAGCCCGGTCACGCACATACCTCACCCCCCGCTGGCTCATCCGGATCGCCAGGAAGAGGCCAAGGGGTGAGGGGCTACGTGACCAGTTAGGCTCCTAAGGCGTGATGCTCAGGAGTCCTTGACGTACGTACAGACCTTAGCGCCCCGTGCCGGCCTCCCCTTCTGCCACTCTTCTAGGTGCTCTGTGTCCTCGTGTCCCGACCCTCGAGCAGAGCTCAGCCGCCCCTGGTTGTAGGATCGATAATATGTCTAGAGGGGGGTGATTAGAATACTTGACCAAAAATCTAGCCTTTTCCCAATTTTAATTCATGGCAGATGTTAGCAACTTAGCACAAGTCAAGCAATCAACCTACACATGCAATTCTAAGAGTATAGCAGCGGAAATGTAAATCATTTCACTTGAAGGTAAAGGGAGGGGTTTGGAGAATGCAAATGCAAGTGTAGACACGGATGTTTTTGTCGTGGTTCCGATAAGTGGTGTTATCATACATCCATGTTGATGGAGACTTCAACCCACGAAGGGTAACGGGTGCGCGAGTCCACAGAGGGCTCCACCCACGAATGGTCCATGAAGAAGAAACCTTGTCTATCCCACCATGGCCATCACCCACGAAGGACTTGCCTCACTACGGTAGATCTTGACAAAGTAGGCGATCTCCTTGCCCTTACAAACTCCTTGGTCCAACTCCACAATCTTGTCTGAGGCTCCGAAGTGACACCTAACCAATCTAGGAGACACCACTCTCCAAAAGGTAATAGACGGTGTGTTGATAACAAATTCCTTGCTCAAATGCTTCAAATGATAGTCTCCCCAACACTCAAACAGTTCCTCATTGATTTGGATATGGTGGAATAAGAGATTGAGTGGAAAGCAACTTGGGGACGGCTAGAGAACAAGATTCATGTGGTAGGAATGGAATATCTTGATCTCAACACTTGAGTAGGAGGTTCTTTCTCAGATCTGGATGGGTGAAAGTGTAGGCACGATCTGATGGCTCTCTCTACGAATGAAGAGGGGGTGGAGGGTTATATATAGCCTCCACACAAAATCCAACCGTTACACACATTTTTGCCAACTCGGTGGGACCAATTCAGTGAACTCGTGAACGTTAGGAAACTCGGTGTGACCGATTGGGACATTTCAGTGGGACCGAAAGACTAGGGTTAAGTCATCAGAGAGTTGGCAAGGTTAATATGGTGTGACCGATTAATGAACTCGGTAGTACCAAAATTAATTAACCTACAACAGAGAGTTTACAAAACCATCTCGGTGAGACCGAACGCCTATATTGGTGAGATTGAAATGTTTGGGTTTGTGGCTCTGGTTAAGTCAAAAGAAACTCGGTGGGACTGGATAGGAAAAATCGGTGAGTCCGAGTTTGGCATTTTGGTTTTGACTTATTTTGAGTCGAGAGTTTCTGTGAGGGTTTTGGAGCATATCATCAAGCATTGTGAGCAACCAATTTTTTAAGCAACACCCTATCCCCTTTTAATAGTATTGGCTTTCCTAAGGACTCAATGTGATCTTGGATCACTAAAACTAAAAGGTAGAGTCTTGAGATTTTTCCAAACTTGCTTCCTTAGCTTTTGAGTAGTCCACATCTCCACAATAGACATGCTATTCATTGAATTTTCCTGAAATACTTAGCTTGAGAAATAATTAGTTCAATGAGCTATATGTTGTTATAAATTACCAAAACCACCCGGGGATTAGTTGCACTTTCAACCTCCCCTTTTTGGTAATTGATGACAACATATAGATCAAAGCTTCGACAAATGATAAAGAATCAAATATATTGTTGCTTTGAGAAGTATATGATAAGAAAGAGCTCCCAATAAATTTGTGCATTATTAATTATTTGCGTTTGAATGAAAATGCACAACTATATAGGATCATGGGTCACATCTCACACATCACATACATCTTGGTTGAGCACTCAAAAGGATAATAAGTGAATAACAAGTACTCATCACCAAGGAAATTGCAAAAGATCACTCAAAGATATCATCCAAGCAAGTATATGATCAATCAAAACCATAATTGTAGCACCTCACACACAAGTTTGATGCAAGCAAATCACCAAAAGATAGTAGCAAAAATCAAATAAAAAAAAACAAAACTCTCTCTCTCTCTCTCTCTCTAAGCCTATATAATCTATATATATATTTCTCCCCCTTTGGCAACAAGTTACCAAAAAAAATTAAAATATACATAGGCTATGCGTCTCTCTAGGCATCTTCTAGAGCTCCTGAAGGAGTCTTCTTGCTGTTGTCTCTAGTGTGCGTAGATAGCATTGAGAGAAATCCTTCTGCGAAGATACCAGCTGATGTGTGAGGGGCTGGTGGAGTTGATGCATGTGCGACTTCCTGGGAAGCAGCAGGTGGGGCAAACTGAGTGGGTCTCATGTCTCCCACTAATACTGTCTCAGTCCTCTGTCCTCGGGGAACCTTCTGAAATCTGGTAGCATCCTCCTCATCACTGTTAGTGCTCACGCCAGCAGCAACTCTTGCTTTGTCTGTATCTCGCTTGAGCTCCTGCACTATGGTCTGCACTTCTGTCACCTTAGTGTCAAGAGCGTGGAACTTATCCTCAATGACCTCTCTAGGCTAGCTTGATTCCGAGTTAGGGTGGCCAATCCTTTCTCCATCCTCGTCGTAGCTTCAAGAAGATATGTCATCTGGTCACTCTTTGACTTTAGGCTTAAAATGTTGACTGCTTGGGTTGATGTTTGAGCTTACTGAGCAGCTTGTTAAAGCCTATATGCCTCTGATGCTTGTGCAGATGAGGGGTGCGTAGGGTCCATCACCACCTCATTATCCTCAAATTCAGGCCTTAGGGGCAAATGCCTCCTATCAAGCAGATATGTGTTTGTACCCACTCTAGAGTTAATGAGTGTCTGAATATGTGGGGCATATCCACAAGATCTCTTCTGGTCAGTAGCTGTCCTCTTGATTGTCTCTACAACCAGACTCATGACCTTGAATTTCTTTGGCACATCATAGTGGTAAAGCAAGTTATGGAGTGTCCTCTCATCATCCTATCATCTCTAGATTTTGGCAGCAAAGTGTGTCTCAGAATGGTGTTCATAGTGCCAAGTCCAGCCAATAGATAGTACACTGACCCAAAGTTGAATTGACTCTTGTATTCATTTGGGATTGGCTTGTACATGTCTTGCATGGAGTCATGGCTCATCCTAGCCTGAGCATAGATATATGGATCATCTTCAGACTCAGCTGGAGCACCTATCATAGCAACCCATTCAGAGATTATGGACTGATACTTAGCGCCTTCAGTCATCCATGCAATTCTCCCATCTGGATAGAAATATGCAGTGGAGTAGAATTGCATTACCATTTCATCATTACATCTTATCAGCTTCTTCCCAACAAATTGTGTACTGTGTGTCATCCTGAAGCTCTCATGCACATGTGGAAAGTAGTCAGCATGCTTATGAATGTATTTCCAATCCACCCACTTCATGTCACAGGCAATGGGCTTCTTGTCAAGCAGTATTGTCTCATGGAAATCTTGTTGCTCCCTTGTGTGAAACATGTAGTCAACTATTGTTCTCCTCCTCAAATCATAGGGATCTGACTTCCTCCATGCTCTCAAGCTTGCATCTCTTCTCAGCTTCATATCTTCAGCTTTAGGATGAGCATCATTATGCTCTGGAATCTTAGGCTTGAGTTTTCTCAACATTTGTGACTCATCATAGTCACTATCTTCTTACTATTATTCCTCCTCTTCTTCTTCTTGAGCTTGAGACATTGGAGCCTTGTTCTTTTCTGCAGATGGAATGTTCCTAGTGTTTCTCATGGGTGTTGACTTGGTGGCTTGGGCAGCAGCTTTGGGGGCAGTTTTGGGCTTTGAAGGAGCAGCACCTGACTTGATGGCGTCCCCCATCAGCTTTTGAGACTTAGATGCTGGTGCAGCATCCTCTTCTTCTTCTTCCTCATAATCACCATCATTCCTCATAGTTGGCTTGCGAACCACTCAGGCTGTGGTTTTCCTAGCCCTTTTCTTATCTCCTACCGGCTCATCATCTCTTGTTTCAAGTGTGAACTGCATGGTTTCTTGAGTTGATGCTCTGGCTTTTGACATGGGCACTCTCTTGGCTGGAGCTTTCTTGTTCAAACCAGGCTTGGTTGAAGCAACTGTGGCATATTCCTTCCTAGCAACTTTCTTCTTTGAGGTGGCCTCGTTAGCTACAAAGTCTTCATCGTCAGAATCTGAAGTTTTCTTCTTCCTTCGCTTGGTAGAAGCCTTTGGAAGGTTACTGGGAGTGCTTCGGATGCTCTCTCAGACCTGTTCTGACTGTCACTGCCTTCTGACATCTCTAAAACTGCAAGCAGACCCTGTGAATAGGTATAGATGAGATAGAGTGGATGAACATCACGAAGCACATCTTGTTTTTGAAAATTTTGATTTGAAAAACTTTAATTTACTTTTCTGCAGAATTCATTTTGGTGCTACCGAGTTTACCTATTCGGTGATACCGAAGCAAAAACAGAGCAAAAGCATACTTGTTTCAGTAAGACCGAGGTAGTTTTCGGTGGCTCCAAGTTGCTAGGGTTTCACTGACCTACTAGTTTCTGTGTCACCGAGTGATACAATTTGGTTGTACCGAGGTCTATCAGTTGAATGGCTTACGCCAACTCGGTGACACCGAGACTTGCAAACCGGTCGCACTGATATGAGTTCGGCGGAGAACTAACCCTAAGTTTTTCGAAATCCATCTAACCCAAAGAATAGGTTTGCTGGATTGGAAGTTTGCAAACGTGGCAAGATCAATGGCAAGTTTTTTAGTGCATGAATTAGATTTGGCGATCGCAAAACAAACGAGTCGTACCCTAACTTGGTGACGATCTCCTACGGCGATGAGGGGCGGAGACAAATGCCCTCGGCGGTGACGGATTCCAACGGCAGGAGGCGGCTGGAGGTGATGGCGATGATCCTTAGACCACGGCGGCGACAGAGCTGGGGTGCGAGATTAGAACTATTGGAGGAATTTCCAGAAAGTTATGTCTACAAGTTATATACCCAGATCTGTCGATGGGACCGAGAAAACTGTTTCGGTGGCACCGAGATGCATTTTGCACTAGGCCGTTGCAACTCAGTTGGACTGAGACGGTTTATTCGGTTTCACCAAGATACAAGACTGATCAACCTAAATGATTTCGATGGGACCGAATGTGATTTGTTGGTCCGACCGAAATGCATTTTGGAAGTTTTGGAAGTTAAGCCCTGATCAGATCGGTGACACCGAGTGCTCCACACTCGGTGGGTCCGATAGAGACTTATTCAAACTTTGTGATGTATAGCATGAATAGAGTTTGAGACGAGAAAAGCATAGATGGCTAGAGGGAGTTCTTAGGCATTCTTGTCCATCCATTTGGAAAAAGAAAAAGAGCCAAACAATCAAATCTACAAATGGATGTCCTCGAATGATTAAAATATGCAATCAACATGCTCACACAATAAAATGGCAAATGAAATATGTGGCAAAGCATGCACAAACATTCTAGCATCTATCAAGCAATTGGCGATGACTAATTCATCTATATATGAGTGTATTGACTTTGGAGTCAAATGAGAACTTTTGATCATAGGTCATACTCATCGTTTAAGCACAAGTGGGGTTACCACTTTTACATAAAGCATTGTTGTGTTCACACCATTAGAGCTTCTTTAGCTCAATATTTTAGAGTAAAGCTCCCCCTTGATGTGATATCCCCCCTAAGAGGGATGAACTAACCTTGGGTTTTGTTGATGATGAATTCATGTAGATGTTGAAGATGTGGGTGCTCAATGTTGATGTACATAATTTGGAGCAATCCATTGGAGTGAGTGCACTTTCAATACCTACACGGGTTAGTCCCAAAAGGAACAAACCAAGATATCCATGGACATAGAGTGAATTGCACACAATATGATGTCCATGAAAGCATTAGGTTACCTTGTCCCTTGTCTTACCAACAAGAGGGTTTGTGACTCCTTAAACTAGTGCAAGATGTGGAAGTAGTTTGCACTTGTCCTTGCCAAGATGATACGAGTGAAGTATGTTGGCGGAGTCACCCTCAAGAACTCCCTAGTTCTTGTTCTTCGGGATCGACATCACACTACTCGGAAAAGGCCTACTAATGGCGCACCTAATTTGGCCATTAATGGCGCATTAGTGGTGCGCCATTACTAGCACGCCATTAGTTTATGATACTAATGGCGCACCTCTAGTGCGCCATTAGTATCTGGTATACTAATGGCGCACCGCAGATGCGCCATTAGTGTGCACAGTAGTGCACCATTAGTATGCCTCCCAGGGGCCATGTGTACCCAGGTGCTTTGGCATACTAATGGCGCACTCCGGCAGGATGCGCCATTAGTAATGTCCGCAAAGTAATGGCGCACTGTCTGGTGATGCGCCATTAGTATCCTTTGGCATACTAATGGCGCACTGTGTTGTGATGCGCCATTAGTATGAATATTAGGTTTTTTTAATATTATTTTTCTATTTTTTGCACAGCTTACAAAATGTATAATTGCACAGAATATAGACAGCACACATCAACAACAAATTCATCGAATACAATAGAAGATTAGTCTCTGAATACAATTCATCATATTAGTCTCCGAATACAATTCATCATATTAGTCTCCGAATTGAAAAGACCGAACAAAGATAGAACAATATATTGCAAGTCTCGAGACCGTGAGTAGCGAGTTTGTCTTCACATTACAAGTCGATATCGATCATCTAAACTACCATGACATAGCAGAGAGCTGCGGTCATCACGATGAGCATCATCATGATGAAACTCGTCTTCATCTGGTTCCTCCAACGCTCCCTCCCCTCTCCCGCTAGATAGCGGGCGTATCTAGATTCGGCCTCGGCCCTAGTGGTGTATCCTTTGTAACTATTACCGCTGAATCGGTGAACCTGTCTCCGACACTCCTCCCAGTCGTCGTAGACTCCGGGAACCTTACCCTTGTACACGACATACGACGGCATCACTATGCACTAGCCAAATGAAACGTTAGTACCAATTCACAGACAATTCATAAGCAATATATAAGTATGCAACAGAACGATCGAAAGAGAAAAACAAGACATTAATAGCATCGATTACATCTAAGTTGAACGACTCTCGAAACCAAAGAGACATACTACAAGTTCATTAAAGTTTAATTACAACATGAGCCAATCGATGTTTCTGAAGTAGACACAGCATCACTGCTTTCGACTCGACTCAATGCATCGGAGCGTGGATGAAGCCGCCGTCTATCATGGGAGTCATGAAATCACGGGCGTTGTCAGCCTGCATTTGTAGCATTGTGTCGATGTCACTGTTCGACGGTTGATTTCTGAGGTAGAACTGCCCCGAGGTATGAAGGACATCTTGATGGATGATTTCCGCAAACTCCGACTGGATGCGAAAGAAATCTTGTCTGATGTCCGCGTCCTGGATTGCCGACACGCTCGCGGCCAATCTTTGAGTTTACTCGGTAGCAGAAGTTGATGATGGTCCCGTACGATCGCCCGCATGTGATGGATGGCGTAGTAGGCACCCTTCTGACCGCCAGGCGGCTGCTTGACACAGCAGAACGTCGTATTGTGGGAGAACACGTGCTTGCCGTACTTACGAGCTGTCCTGGTGAAGGTGCCTCCAGATTTGGCGTAGCCGGGGAGAACATCATCAAGAACCTTCTTGACATTTGTGTAGTCTACAGCCGACTGACGGTCCGGGTCGAAATACGTGGCCATGGAATATTTGGGGCTTAGTAGGATGAGCGTGCACTGTGTGTCACTGCAGAAAACATGGAATGTTAAAAGAAGAACGATCGAAATCTAAGAATTCATATGTTACGGGGCGGTTGAGGCGGAGGACTTACTCGGGAAAGTAAGGCACGAGGAAGTTATCCTTATCTCGGTTTGCCAGAATGACGCCTTCGAGGTAAGAACTCGCGACTTGCCGGTCCCCAGCGCTGCCCAAGAACTTGGCACGCATGTAGAAGGGGTCGACTATCACGATGTCCTGGGTCTTGTCGCGAATGATCCGCATCTCCATACTCAGCGAAAATAGCCGAACGAAGGTGTAGTGCAGCGGAAGAAGGTTCAACATAGCGTGGATGTCATCAAACCGCAGAACGATCGTACCCCCGATGGAGTTATCCACAAAGCCCTTGCCCTCCGGCACCTTTGCCGCGAAAACCGGGTATGCCACATCCTTCTCTCTGAGACGCCGCTTCTCCAAAGAAAGAACACTGTCATGCAGACTCCGCATAGCACCGATTGCAGCATCGAGCATATTTGTCGGTAGCATCGGCCTACCCGCCACATGCACCCTCCTCATTACATCCTCAGGTGAAGGTGGCCCGTCCTGAGCATGGATCGTACTCGGTGCCGGCTGGCTCGCACCCTTGTTAGTTTTTCTTTTGCGTGCCTTCTTCTTGATCTCCTGAATTGGGACCGAGTTCTGCTCAGAGACCGCCTTCTTTAGTGTGTTGGGGCTGATAATATTTCGCACCTCGCCTATCTGAGGCTCGGTGAAGTCGGCAGCTGGAGGCGTCTCCTGAGAGCTGAACGGCAGACGACGCCTGTTGCAACTTTGCTTCTCCGCGGTACCGGCTTGATCGCGCACGTCTTTTGTTGGGTTGGGTTCTTGAGAAGGAGGCCCCATGAAGTCGTCACCGTACCCATGATCGGCAAAGTACTGATCGACGTTGGCAAATGTATCGTCGTCGTCATCGTTCTGATCCTGTGCCATATGCATGTTTGGATCCAGTGGCATAGGGATTTCCGGCACCGTTGCGGCGGTCTTGCCATGGGGACGACTTGGCGCCGGCACGACTGGCGGTGTTGTCTTTGGGGTGGTTTCCCCCGCCCCCAAACAAATCTGGCTCTTCGGCCAAAGCAGGGGCCAGCTCAGGCATGCGCTGAGGGTCATGACGTCACCATCGTCGGCCCCGACGGGTCGAATCGGAGGTAACACCTCGTCGCAGCCTGGCAGCACCCGAACCAGTTGAACACTAAACAAGTTGGGTGGCATCTGGGTACCGTGGAACAAGGGGTTGCCCGGTTGAACGATTTTGCCCTTGGCGACATCGACCAACTCGTTGTTCACGAAGTGCAGGAGAGTGCACGGAACGTCGGCGGCGCCCTGCGAAAACATGTAGGGCGTCAGGGATGCCCAGTCAAAGGCAAGGAGATGAAGTCCTCGGCCGAGAGAGGCTTAATTAGTTACCGTGATGATGGCGTCGAGCTCGGCTAATGTCGAGGCACCGCCAACGGCGGGCGTGCAGTTGACGGAGGGGCCGCTTGCTGCAGAGGTGCCGGCCGGCATACACCCGGGTGCATTAAGCTCCCGTGCCAGCGTCGGAGACACCAATGCCGCCTCCGCCGGAGACACCAATGGCCCCGCCATCGCGTTCTGCGAGTTGCTGGCCGTGAAGCTGGGAATTGGGGGCGGCCCCTGTTGGCCGCCCGCAATCCACGCCTGCAACCCCTCGATCAAGATAGGCACAATGGCGGTGATCGTCGCTCCGAGCTGTTGTTGCACTTGCTCTTGGACAATCTCCGGAATCCGCGCCACCTGTGCCTTGAGTTCTTGAACCTCGCGCGCCTGGCTTTCCGAGCTGGTCTTTTTCTCCTTTCGCCCACCAGCGTTATAGTATGACGACCATTTTGTCGACAAGCCTTTGCCGGCCACACGACCAGCTGACGTCGGCTTCTCGAGCTTATCCTTGTTCTTCATTACATTCAACGCCCTATTTAGAGTCGTGTCCCAAGGGCCGCTCTTAGTCGACCCCGCGCTTCTGCTTTTCAGTCGCCTGCGGAAGGAATGTGAATCATTTAGAAATTTGGCTTCATTAATTAGAATGCAACCATATGGAGCTAATTACGCGGGGGTGTATTCCTTACCAGAACAGCCTCAAGCGCCTTGGTCTTCGGATCCGTTGTAAGCTCCTTTGTTTTCGGGTCCTTCTTGTATCGGGCCCTGACAAAGTTCCTGGTCTGCTTGTCACCGTATTTATCGAAGAGGGGCGGTAGGCCTTGCTCGGCACGGTCCGCCTCCTCCTTGTCCCATATAGGCTCCGCCACTCTGTAACCACCGGGACCGAGTGTGTGTTCCCCTAAGTTGAGCTCCCGCATTTCTTTCCCCCACTGACTTGATTCGGAGTGTGCGGTGCTCGAGCAATTGATCTTGAAATCGTTGTAGTCATCTTCGGTGATCGAAGGATTTTTCTCCTTGATCTTCTCATAACTCTCACCTTTCTCGATCATTCTCTACACATTGGTTTTCCAAGTAGACAGGGCCTTGCTCATCTTCGTGAGGGCAGCACTGTTCACTTTATTCCCTTTGAGGCTTGTGTTATCAAATTGAGCGGGGAACTTGTATCGTTCGTGCAGCTTCGTGAAGAGGAGGTTGCGCAAATTCCCGTGGTCAGGATGCCTCAGGTTCTCGGTGTTGATCGAGACGGTGCTCCGGAGAATGCACCCGAGCTGAAGCGAGTACCCCTTGACTATTCGTTCGGGCGCCGTTGGATTCCCGTCGGAGTCCACTTCAGTAACTTCCTCCTTGAGGGTGCGGAGCACGGTCGGGCGCTGGTCCATCCGTTGCCTCTTCGGTTGGCTGCCATCTATGCGTGCGCCGCCATCATCAGTGGTGGCATTCTCGGCGGCACCATCAGTGGTGGCATCAGTGGGGTCATCCTCCGCGGTACCATCAGTGGTCTCAGGATCGGTGGGGAAGGCGGCGTCCTCATACAAGTGAGGTTGTTCCTCCATCTCCTGGGACAGCTCCCAGAATGCCTTCCCGCACGAACCGCCGGCCTCATCGTTGTTGGCCATGTTTCTCTCTAAATAGGAACAAAGTTTGGTAAAAAAGTTGGTTATTGTCAAGGAACAAGATCATGGTCTCATCATTTAGGGTTTGTCGACACCGAGGCATCCTAAAAGCCTAAGCTTTCATCATTTCGGTTTTTATCGACACCGAGGCACCCTAAAAGCCAAGGTTTCATAATTTATGGTTTGTCGACACCGAGGCATCCTAAAAGCTAAGCTAGGAAGGAGAATTCTAAGTTGGGCCTAATCACTTTTCTCTATTATTGCCGCCTATGGTTTAATGCAGCTAGAATAAAGGGGCACTTGATCCTACTTAATTAACTACTAAGATACCCCGGCCCATGCATTAGTCACAAGTACCCCATATGTCCTATTTTTAGCAAAGTCATGCTAAAATTCACGGAAAATTTTAGCATGACCTTTGCTGAAAATAGGACATATGGAGTACCCGAATTTGCCGGAACGGAAGTTAATTGACATTCCAGCAAACTCAAGGGCCTCTCGGGGTACCTGCAAAACTATCACAATGTGATCACAAGTCTTTCTCAATGTGATCATCATCTTTACAAGTCTTTCTCAATGTGATCACAAGCATCACAAGGCATTAGTAGTTCAGTACATGAACATGTTTTACAACAAAAGCTGTAAGCCAGAGTTGGCAAACTTAAAACACATGCTGTAGTACAAAAGCTCCCTCGAAAGAGAAACAAAAGTGTGGCCACACAAATACAACAAATGTTGTAAGCCAGAGTTGGCAAACTTAAAACACATATATATGAGCTACAGAAGTTTCAGAGTGAAGCCTTCTCTTGTTCAACCCATGTTAGACTGGCTGCTTCATCCTTTTGTTTGAACCCCCTGGTTTAAAATACCCCTTATCTTATTTATTTTTTCACCTGAGGCCATGTAAATCATGTAAACATTTTTTATCTATAAAAAATCACACAGTGGGGGGCTTCCCCCTATGTTATTTCAGTCCAAAAAAAGGGAACAGCAAACCCATCTCTTTAGCACTTATATTTAACTTAACCTAGACAAGCTAGCTGTGGCACCATCCTAGGCTCATTAGGCCATGGTCTAACCACAAGCCATTTTCTCTAATTAGACTAGTTTAACTGAATTTAACTCTAGTTAGACTAGTTTAACTGAATTTTACACTGCATCAGTAGTTTTAACTGAATTTTACATTAGTGAATCTTGACAATGCTAGTAGGACTAACATTGTCAACACTTTTGCACTAGTTCTGCTACATACCATCGTCACTAGATATCTACAGTTTTATTACTAGAGCCACCATACAAACCTCATATTCTTTTATTACTGGAGCCAATTTTCCTCATATTCTTTTTTTTACTGGAGGCACCATACAAACCTCAGAGCTTGGTGGCCTGGACCTGCATTTGTTCTTGGTTGCTTTTCATACTAGAGTTTTACTATCACAACAGTGTTTTTTAAATATAATATCACAACAGTGCTTTTTTATTAACAGCAAGTTCATCATGTCAATTACTCCAAGCAACAACAGTTTGCCTAGTAGAAAAATTTAAACTATGGCTTAGCAGAAAAATTAACAGCAACAAGTTTTTCATGTGTTTTTCAGAGTACAAGTTGCTGAAAAAACTACTGAACTACTGAAACTAGTCTAACTAGTCTAACTACTGAAACTACTGAAACTAGTCTAACTACTGAAACTACTGAAACTACTGAAACTACTGAAACTACTGAAACTAGTCTAACTAGTCTAACTACTGAAACTAGTCTAACTAGTCTAACTACTTAAACTAGTCTAACTAGTCTAACTACTGAACTTCAGATTTGAGATTCATGTGTTTTTCAGATTTGAGATTCATGTGTTTTTCAGTGTAACTAGTCTAACTAGTCTAACTACTGAAACTACTCCAAGTCCTACACTAAACAACTGAAACTACTCCAAGTCCTACACTAAACTAGTGAAACTACTGCAAGCAAACTACTGCTCCAAGCAAACTACTCCAAGTCCTACACTAAACTAGTGAAACTACTGCAAGCAAACTACTGCTCCAAGCAAACTACTGAAACCATTAGAGTCTACTGCAAGAAGGTTTCAGTTAATTATTGGGGGGATTACTGCAAGCAAACTACTCCAAGTCCTACACTAAACCAGAACAAAACCCAACGGAAACCCTAAATCTAGACAAACCCGAGGGGATTCAGACCTAAAAGAGCTAAAAACCTAAGCAGAGGATGCCATGGGTAGGAGGAGGATACATTGGCGTGGTGTTGGTGACAGTGAGGGGCCCGTCGAGGCCGGGTCGTCGGGGGCGTCGGCGGCGGGGGCGCGGGCGGCGGCGGCGTAGCTCCGGGCGTCGAGGCCGGGGCATCGGGGGCGAGGGCGTCGGCGGTGAGGGAGAGAGAGGCGTCG
>LR738711.1:328656736-328680799 GCA_902687465.1 Secale cereale | reverse complement strand
GAGGCGTCGGGGAGAGGGGGGCTAGGGCGTCGGCGGTGAGGGAGAGAGAGGCGTCGGGGAGAGGGGGGAGAGATCTGGCGAGAGGGAGAGAGGAGGAGGGTGCGGCCGGCCCCAAGTATGGGGGATTACTAATGGCGCACTTCTGCTATGTGCGCCATAAGTATGTGGACACTAATGGCGCACCATCCCCAGGTGCGCCATTAGTATTGTGTTCTACTCACTAGCCCGAAGAAAGCTATATGTATCACCTAACCCACTACCTAACAGAACCCCCACACTAGCCCGACTAGTCAGCACTCTACATACCCACCAGGAGGTCCTAGGTTTGATTCCCAGCCTCCCCAATTTTTTTTTTGCTTTTAAAAAATGTTGTTTGACACTTATTTGTGTTTAAATATGTTCAAACTTGTTTAAATCATAACAGTAATATATTTTTTATAAAAAAGTAATAATTTTTTAAAAAATATCATCAAATTTGTTATTTGAAAATATTTATGAATATGAAAAAATATCATCAAATTTATTATTTTGAATATATCATGGGTCGGCGGCGGCGGTTGAGTAGGGGAATCGAGGGTGCAGGGGGTCGGCGGCGGCGGCCGGTGGACCGGGGGGTGCTCGGCGGCGGCGGTTGAGTAGGGGAATCGAGGGTGCGGGGGGTCGGCGGCGGCGGCCGGTGGACCGGGGGGTGCTCGCCGGCGAGGGGGACCGGAATCTGGCGAGGTGGGATAGCGATCGAGATGGAGAGGGGGTCGAGATTGAGTGCCCATGAAATTTAAAAATATTCATGATAGTTCAAAAAGTGTCGATGAAATACAATCGAGAAATGAAGGGTACGATTTAAATACAATCGATCTTAGCTAGCTAACTGTTCACAATCTTCTTGCCCTTCTTTTTCGCAAATGGAGTTCTTCTGTGGAACGGATGTCCTTTAGGTAGGGTGGTCCTGCTTCTTCTTGTGGTGTAAGCTGCTACTTCATCGTCGTCATCATGTTCGATCCTCGGGTCGCCGTACTTGTCGAAGTCTTGCTCATTGGCTACTCCATCCATTCCGATGATCTTCCTTTTGCCTCTCCTCACGACAACACGACTGGGCTTTGACGGATCGGTAATGAAGAAGCATTGGTCAACTTGGGAAGCTAGTACCTATGGCTCATTTTTCGCGGTGACGTTTGCGCCCGCGGTCTTGGATTTGGCTTCGGGTATAACCATGGTGGTGAAATACCGGTCTTCTTTTAGGACGCTCTTGGCCCATCTGACACGGAACATCGGGACCTTCTCTCCAGCGTAGCTCAGCTCCCAGATCTCCCAGATCCTTCCGGAGTATCTGTCCTTGTCATTACCGGTGTAGGATTCCATCGTTACCCCGGAGTTCTGATAACCATCGCTCTTCATGTCCTTGGCCTCGGTGTAGAATGTGTAGCCGTTGATATCGTACGCCTCATAGGTCATTAGGTTGTGCTCGGCGCCCTGTGACAAGGCGAATATGAGTTGTTCTTCCGCGGAAGAATCATCATGTAAAGGGTATGACAGAAGCTTCTACTTGAACCAACGCGTGAAACATGAGTTGTGCTCTTTGATTATATCTCCGTCGTCCTCTGTTGGCCTCGGTCATTGTACGTCTTCTCAATACAGGTTTTGTGCTGAACCACCCAAGGATCGACCACGTCTATGTGTTGTAGCGCGACTAGGTTTGCTCTTTCAAAGTCGGCGAGTCGACCCTCGAAGTCGACATGCATTTCGCAGCGACCCTCACGGTGACCCCATCCAGCGAGCCTGCCGAGGTGCCTGTTGACGGGCAGACCAACGGGGTTCTCGATGCCTAGACAATTCGTGCAGTAGGAGATGCACTCTTCGGTCAGAAAGCCCCTGGCTATGCTTCCCTCTGGACGTGACATGTTGCGAACGTATCCTTTGATGACACCATTCATCCTTTCGAACGGCAACATGCTGTGCAGGAACGTCGGCCCGAGTTGGATGATATCGTCCACGATATGGACCAGCAGATGCACCATAACGTCGAAGAATGCGGGCGGGAAGTACATCTCAAGCTCGCATAGTATCACCACGATCTCTTCCTGTAGCCTTCTGAGTTGCCTCACGCCAACAGACTTCCGAGAGATGACGTCGAAAAAGTTGCATAGGCCAAATAGGGTTTCACGGACGTGCGCATCCATGATACCACGGATTGCAACTGGAAGTATATGCGTCATCAGCACGTGACAGTCGTGAGACTTCATCCCGCTTAACTTCAGCTTCGCCCGGTCTAGGTATCTGCTTATCTTCCCCGCGTAACCGTAAGGAAGTTGTACTCCTACGAGGCAGGTGAAAAACTGCTCGATCTCCTCCTGACTTAGAGTGAAGCACGCGGGAGGGTAGTCATTTCCGGTCTTCTTGGCCTTTTTGCCTTTGCGAAGACTTTCCGTGTCCTGCTTCGCCTCATCATCATCATCATCATCATGATCATCATATATAGCGTGAAGCTCCTGCCTGATGCCCATTGATTTCAAGTCTGCCCTTGCTTTCGGCCCATCTTTGGTCCTCTCTGGCATGTTGAGCAGGGTACCAAGCAGACTCTCGCACACGTTCTTCGTGATATGCATTACATCAAGGCTGTGAGGCACACGGTGGATCTTCCAGTATGGCAAGTCCCAGAAAACAGACCTTGTTTTCCATACCTTCAGCAGCGGCTCTGGCGCCTTTCGCTTCTTTCCCGGCTCTAGCGCCTTTTGCTTCTTTCCCGGCAGTGGGCAATCTTTCCAATTTTTCAACAGCTCGTCTATTTCCTCGCCGCTCCTCGTACGCGGGCGTCCTCGTTGTTCGGTTTCACCATCGAACAGATCCTTGCGTTTTCTCCACAGGTCATCGTCGCGAAGCCACCTTCGATGTCCCATGAACACGGTTTTCGAAGACCCGGGATCTCTATCTAGCTGGCGATACATTGTGTCATCCATGCACCTGACGCATCCAGAAAATCCGTGGACCACCTGCCCCGCGACATATCCGTAACCGAGATAGTCGTGCACCGTCGTGAGCAGCGCGGCTCTCATAGGGAAATATTCTTTCTTTGCGGCGTCCCACGTATTGGCTGGCGTTTTCCATAGCGTGTCTAGCTCCTCTTTCAGCAGCCCCAGATACAGATTGATGTCGTTCCCTGGTTGTTTCGGTCCTTCAATTAGCATACTCATGTGAATGTACTTCCTCTTCATGCACAACCAGGGGGGAAGGTTGTACATCCACACAAACACAGGCCAGGTGCTATGTGTGCTTCTCTGGCTGCCAAACGGATTGACTCCATCGGTGCTCGCGCCCAGCACGATGTTCCTTGGATCATTCCCAAATTGTAGGTCTTCGAAGTTCAACGCTTGCCACTCGCTCGCATCCTTAGGGTGACTCAGCATCTTGTCTTTTTTATCTATCTCCGGATCATTTGCGTCATCTTCTCGCTTCTTCTCCTCCCTATCCGCGTGCCAACGCAAGAGCTTTGCTACCTTAGGGTCCGCGAAATACCGCTGCAGACGAGGAGTGATCGGAAAGTACGACACCACTTTTCGAGGAGCTTTCTTCCTCTTCTTGTATCGAGTGATGCCGCACACCGGACATATGGTAGACTCCGCGTGCTCGTCCCGATAAATGATGCAATTGTTCATGCACACATGGTATTTCACGTGCGGTAAACCAGAGGACACACGATTTTCTTCGCCTCCTCCAAACTGGTGGGGCACTTGTTCCCCTTGGGAAGACGTTCGTGCCAGAATGACATGTTCTCGTCGAAGCATGCGTCGGTCATTTTGTGTTTTACCTTCATCTCCAAAGCTATGAGCGTTACTTTAAGGCGGGTATCCTCGGGCCTACATCCTTCATACAATGGAGTAACCGCGTCTAACTCAAGTTGATCCATCTTGGCTTTCTCTCGGGCGGCAGCTCTTGCGTTATCGGTCTACTTGAGAAGCAGCTCTTGAATATGAGGGTCCTGCACCCAGCCCATCGATGGTCCAGCGTCGTCTGCTCCGCCGGCATCATCATCTTCATGATCATGCCCGTCGTCTGCTCCGGCATCTTCCTCATTATCATGTCCTGCATCTTCTACATGATGACTGTGTACAACATCACCGTCGTGATCATCTCCTGGGGATTCTTCGTCTTCTCGCCCGCCCGAGCCGCGGTGGTTGTCTTGCTGCCCTTCCTCATTTCTTGCCCGGCCCCCATGGACGACTTCGTAGTCATCTTCATCACCTTGCCACCGATAGCCATCCATGAAACCACGCAAGAGCAGGTGGTCCCGCACCTGCCCGGAATCCGGGTCCGCAATAAGGCTCTTCAGCTTGCATCTTCGACACGGACATCTTATCTCCGTCTCGTTCTTTTGAAGCATCTCGGCCTTCGCGGACCTCAAAAACCTATTCACGATGCCTTCGGTCATCGTGCGCACCATGGTCGCCTGCGGGGTAGAGCAAAACGATATTTTAGAACCAAGAAAAAATTTGCCATGACTTTCCCTAAAAATAGGACAAAAATGAATGCTTAATGCCAAAATTCTCACCGAAACGAAAATGAATCAACATTCTGGGAAAATATTGGCAACTATCGCATTTCAAATACCGGTACACCTCCAAACACAAACACATATGCAACACCACAAACATACATAGATCTAGCTAGGCCATAAAAAGTGCATGTGCACATTGTTGTATGGAGAATAACATAAATATAGCTTCCCCCCTTACTTACCTATCAAAACAAGGTAATTTAACCACTTAATTTGAATGAATATATGGTGGAAATGAGGTGAAAAAGAGTAGGGACCCGAGAGGAGAGGAGGTGGAGAGAATGAAGAAGTGGGGGGGAGTGAGTGTGGGTAGGAGAGGCTGTCCAAAATATCTTGTTGCTGCCCGCTTACTAATGGCGCACCAACTATAAATGCGCCATTAGTAATCAAGGTTACTAATGGCGCATTTATAGTAGGTGCGCCATTACTAGTTTTGCAAAAAAAATAACATACTAACGGCGCACTGTCACATAATGCGCCATTACTAGTTTAAACTAGTAATGGCGCACTCTAGGACAGTGCGCCATTAGTAGTTTTGTAAAAAAAGAATAAAAAATATCAAAAAAAAGAGCATTAATGGCGCACTTTACTGCAGGTGAACTAGTAATGGCGCACTTCGTACAGATGCGCCATTAGTATGTTTGGACAGGCGCGCTAGTTCAAAAAAAAACTTCTTGATACTAATGGCGCACTCTGGGCCTGGTGCGCCATTAGTAGTTCGAACTCTAATGGCGTATCTGTTGCTGGTGCGCCATTACTATATACTAATGGCGCACTGCTTGTCTGGTGCGCCATTAGTATCAATTCCATCTATAGCCCTTTTCCTAGTAGTGTCAACTTGATGGGAATCCTTGGAGTTTTAGTCGTACTTGATGATGTAGAGCTTGATGTAGTCTTGGGAACCCACTCGAACAAGGCCTTAGGAGCTTCTTCAAATGCATCAATCTCTTCTTAAAGCTTGTCCTTGCCCTTTAGCTTGTGCTCTTATGGTGGAAGATAATCTTGTGCTTGTGTCCCCTTGAAGGAAATAGGATCGTACTTGAGGAACAAACTTGGTCTTGGGGTATTGATCTTCTTCCCACTCAACTCCATTGGCACTGAACTTTCGTTCAAAACCAACACCTTGATTCTTCTGGTGCCTTCCTTGCTTGTGTACAATTTCCTCGAATTGCTTACTCCCGACAAGGCTCTTGTAGACACCTTTCTCTATAATTCCCTTCAATAAGCTATTTTCTTGCTCAAGTGTAACTTGGCTAAGAGAATAGTTAGTGGAATCAAGAGAACTACTAGAACAACAGCATTGGATTTAACACGATTAATGTTACTACTAGAGGAAGAATCTTTCTTGTTCTTGTTGCTAGATTTTACTTGTGGCATGTAAGTAGACAAGAGTGAACACTTGGCAATGTAAGAAGAACTTTTCTTACGAAGATCATCATTGATTGCTATTAAGAACTCATGCTCTTGCTCTAGATTGAGCTTTTCAAAGTGTAGCGTCTCATGGGTCCTCAAAAGCTCTCGATGATCCTCTAAATTTGTTTCATGAGCTAACTTGAGCGTGTTTAATTCTTTGGTTAGGCACTCAATCTTCTCCTTATCATTATCATTCATTTTATCTTGATTAGCATGATTAATACCATTTTTATCATAGTTTTCATCATAGGTTTCATCACTATTGCTACCAAAAAGTAAATCATCATCTCCTAGCAAGTCATCTTCATCACTATTAAAATCAAGATACTCGGGGTGTGATACCTTAGGGCCTTTAGCCATGAAGCATCTTCCAATTCCTTCATTTGGTGAGTCAAATATGTCGTAGGAGTTGGATGACACAAGAGCAATTCCGGCAACACCTTCATCTTGAGTACCTTCTGAGTTGGAGAGATAGGTTCTCTCGGAGTAGTTATCGGAGTCGAAACGGGATACCCATTCACCAACATGAGCATGATGTCTTTGTCTTGTATAGCTCCTTGATGATTTGTCCTTCCATTCTGAATCCTTGCTTCTTCGAGAAGGTCTTCATTCATAAAGATCATCTCTACTCCTTCTCTCTCTTGGTGGTGATTCTTCTCTTCTACTTCTCCTTTTAGGTGAGTCTTCTCTTCTTTTGTAGGGAGCCGTACACTCATTGGAGTAGTGTCCGGGTCTTCCACAATTGTAGCAATTATGCTCACGACTGGAAGATCTTTTTTCATTGTAGGACCTTGACTTGGAACCTCTCTCTTTGCTTCTATTCTTGTAGAACTTGTCGAAGTTCTTCACCATTAAGCTCAGTTCTTCATTGAAGACTTGTTTCTCACTTGATGATGTAGGAGCGTCACATGAGGTTTTGTAAGCACCACTAGACTTGTTTTGAAGCTGCTATTTATCTTTGAGTGAGATCTCATGAGCAACAATTCTTCCAATGAGTTCCGTTTGTCTTGAGATCTTTGTAATTTGGCATCATTTGGATCAATGTGCACAAGGTGTCATATTTTCCATCCAAGGCTCTTAGGATTTTCTTGATGATGAATATGTCGGTCCATCTCTTCGCTTCCTAAGCCGGCAATCTCATTTGTGATGAGAGCAAGCCTAGAGGACTTAGTCGTGAGGCCAACTCAATTAGGTAGTAGCTTCAACGGGGTTAAGCGGGATGACAGACGCGGGATTTTACACAGTTTCGGGCCCCGGGAAACATCATCCAATAATAGCCCTACATGTTGATTGTGGCTAGGTATTATTCTGTATGCTCATGAGGGAGTCACTGTATAAGCCGGCTCTCCTCTAGTTGTGTCTAGCCCTAGAGATTATGGAGCTTCTTCTTGTCCCTCTTGGGGAGCCTTGCCCCTCCTTAGATAAGTTGAAGGGGCGGGTTACATGTAGAGTTCAACTCGGATTAAGACTTAACCTATTCTAATGTCTCACCATGGAATTCTCATCACGGGCTTCTCACTGTGGGCTTCTTAACTCCAGGTGACTTATTTTCATGGCTAAGTACTTGTCGGGTTACAATCTATCTACCAGATCATAATCTTCTACCGGGTCATAACTGTCCGCCGGGTTATAACTATCAGCCGGCTTATAACTGTCTGTCGGGTTATAACTGTCAGTCGGCTTATAACTGTCTGTCGGGTTATAACTGTCAGCCGGCTTATAACTGTCTGCCGGGTATTGGTCGTGGGGAATATCCCCAACAGATTGGCTACATCAAAATAATGAATATAGAATATATAATACATAATACCGCATATTGGGTTTCTCTGAAGTCAATTGTTGTATATTTTCAACAAGTTTTTCTGAAAATATATTAACATATACACCACCAAATATATATCATTTAATCCATCATTGCTTTTATTTCTACATCATGTAAATTGGTTAGTGTAAATGGTTGTATTGTTTTCACCAAATTTGGTCAAGCTTTATGAAATTTGGTTGCAGTCAAAGCTATGTGCGGAGTAAATTATAAATGGAGGGAGTGGAATAGATATAGATATAACTATACAAATAAAAAAACATAGTAATATAGCCTATAGACATTGATAAGGCTACCACCTTTTTTCTATGTTAGAACTCGCGCATTATTGCGTACATAATGTTTTGCTTCGCTATAATTTGCATTTGCGGGGTGTGTAGGACTACCGCATTGTTCAGATCCTATATCAGCAATCCCACCATTATCCATAATTAATTCATATTGGTTATTAAGATTGAATTATCTTAGTTCTAGTTGGTTCTTCAGTTGGTTGGAGGAACTCCATCTCGTTATTCAGGTTGATTTTGTGCATATGACAAGATCATCGACCATCGAAGATTGGTTTAGTAATGATCGTCGATTTGTATCACCAGTATGATATAGTTGGATCGTCAATGTAAAAATCCACCAAATTGATACTTATCCCCACTCTCATTGAAATATTGGGTCGCCATCATACGACTACCACCTAGACAATTACTTCCCTATAACATACACATGAGCGCCCATCTCATTATCCAGGTCCACGCCTCCCTCTGTCTCTCGAAACAAACACACCTCTCCACACGATGTATGTCTCTTGGTCTCTCCCCCATCCCATGAAAAAAGGTACACCGCCATTCTCTTCTTGCTACCCCCATCTATGTGTTAGTTCTCCCTGCAACAAATAAGAATTCATCTCTCTCTCTCTCGACTATATCTTTCTACCACACATAACCTTACCCCCCCTAGCCAGCCATGTTGTCGAGGTCTATCTAGCTCTCTCACGGGAATAGAGATGTTGTCTGTGTGTCCCTTCATCGCACACATACTATGGCTCTCCCATATCCCAACCTCATAATCTTGTCGATCCCCATGTTACACACACCTCTCTCTCTCTCTCTCTCTCTCTCTCTCTCTCTCTCTCTCTCTAACACAAACACCCACACAAACTGTTGGGGAACGTAGTATTTTAAAATTTTCCTACGATCACGCAAGATCTATCTACCAGATGCATAGCAACGAGAGGGGAGAGTGAGTCTACGTACCCTCGTAGACCGAAAGCGGAAGCGTTAGAACAACGCGGTTGATGTAGTCGTATGTCTTCACGGCCCGACCGATCAAGCACCGAAACTACGGCACCTCCGAGTTCTAGCACACGTTCAGCTCGATGACGTCCCTCGAACTCCGATCCAGCCGAGTGTCGAGGGAGAGCTCCATCAGCACGACGGCGTGGTGACGATCTTGATGTTCTACCGTCGCAGGGCTTCGCCTAAGCACCGCTACAATATTTATCGAGGAGAACTATGGTGGAGGGGGGCACCACACACGGCTAAGAGATCAAGAGATCAATTGTTGTGTCTAGAGGTGCCCCCCTGCCCCCGTATATAAAGGAGGGAGGGAGAGGCCGGCCCTAGAGAGGGCACACCAAGTGTGGGGAGTCCTACTAGGACTCCCAAGTCCTAGTAGGATTCCCCTTTCCTTTCCGGGGTAGGAGAGAAGGAAAGAGGGGGAGAGGGAGAAGGAAAAGGGGGCTGCACCCCTTGTCCAATTCGGACCAGAAGGGGGGTGCACGCCTCCTTCCTTTTGGCCTCTCTCCTCTATTCCCGTAACTCCCCGGTACTCCGAAAATACCCGAATCACTCGGAACCTTTCCGATGTCCGAATATAGTCGTCCAATATATCGATTTTTACGTCTCGACCATTTTCAGACTCCTCGTCATGTCCCCGATCTCATCCGGGACTCCGAACTCCTTCGGTACATCAAAACTCATAAACTCATAATAAAACTATCATCGAAACCTTAAGCGTGCGGACCCTACGGGTTCGAGAACTATGTAGACATGACCGAGACACGCGGTCAATAACCAATAGCGGAACCTGGATGCTCATATTGGCTCCCACATATTCTACGAAGATCTTTATCGGTCAAACCGCATAACAACATACATTGTTCCCTTTGTCATCGGTATGTTACATGCCCGAGATTCGATCGTCGGTATCTCAATACCTAGTTCAATCTCGTTACCAACAAGTCTCTTTACTCGTTCCGTAATACATCATCCCGCAACTAACTCATTAGCTGCAATGCTTGCAAGGCTTATAGTGATGTGCATTACCGAGTGGGCCCAGAGATACCTCTCCGACAATCGGAGTGACAAATCCTAATCTCGAAATACGCCAACCCAACAAGTACCTTCGGAGAAACCTGTAGAGTACCTTTATAATCACCCAGTTACGTTGTGACGTTTGGTAGCACACAAAGTGTTCCTCCGGTATTCGGGAGTTGCATAATCTCATAGTCATAGGAACATGTATAAGTCATGAAGAAAGCAATAGCAGTAAAACTTAAATGATCATAGTGCTAAGCTAACGGATGGGTCTTGTCCATCAGATCATTCTCCTAATGATGTGATCCCGTTGATCAAATGACAACTCATGTCTATGGCTAGGAAACATAACCATCTTTGATCAATGAGCTAGTCTAGTAGAGGCATACTAGGGACACTCTGTTTTGTCTATGTATTCACACATGTATTAAGTTTCCGGTTAATACAATTTTAGCATGAATAATAAACATTTATCATGATATAAGGAAATAAATAATAACTTTATTATTGCCTCTAGGGCATATTTCCTTCAGTCTCCCACTTGCACTAGAGTCAATAATCTAGTTCACATCGCCATGTGATTTAACACCGATAGTTCACATCGTCATGTGATTAACACCCAAAGGGTTTACTAGAGTCAATAATCTAGTTCACATCGCTATGTGATTAACACCCAAAGAGTACTAAGGTGTGATCATGTTTTGCTTCGTGAGAGAAGTTTAGTCAACGGGTCTGTCACATTCAGATCCGTATGTGTTTCGCAAATGTCTATGTGTCTACAATGCTCTGCATGGAGCTACTCTAGCTAATTGCTCCCACTTTCAATACGCATCCAGATTGATACTTAGAGTCAGCTGGATTTAGTGTCAAAGCTTGCATCGGCGTAACCCTTTACGACGAACTCTTTATCACCTCCATAATCGAGAAACATTTCCTTAGTCATCCAGTTACTAAGGATAATTTTGACCGCTGTACAGTGATCTACTCCTGGATCACTATTGTACCCTCTTGAAAAACTCATGGCAAGGTACACAACATGTTTGGTACACATCATGGCATACTTTATAGAACCTATGGCTGAGGCATAGGGAATGACTTTCATTCTCTCTATATTTTTCTGTCGTGGTCTGGCTTTGAGTCTTACTCAACTTCACACCTTACAAGTCAGGTAAGAACTCCTTCTTTGACTGATCCATTTTGAACTACTTCAAAATCATATCAAGGTATGTACTCATCGAAAGTCTTATCAAGCGTCTTGATCTATCTCTATAGATCTTGATGCCCAATATGTAAGCAGCTTCACCAAGGTCTTTCTTTGAAAAACTCCTTTCAAACACTACTTTTTGCTTTCCAGAAAATTCTACATCATTTCCGATCGACAATATGTCATTCACATATACTTATCAGAAAGGTTGTAGTGCTCCCACTCACTTCTTGTAAATACAGGCTTCACCGCAAGTCTGTATAAATCTATATGCTTTGATCAACTTATCAAAGCGTATATTCCAACTCTGAGATGCTTGCACCAGTCCATAGATGGATCGCTGGAGCTTGCACATTTTGTTAGCACCTTTAGGATTGACAAAACCTTCTGGTTGCATCATATACAAGTCTTCTTTAATAAATCCATTAAAGAATGCAGTTTTGTTATCCATTTGCCAGATTACATAAAAATGCGGCAATTGCTAACATGATTCGGACAGACTTAAGCATCGCTACGGGTGAGAAAGTCTCATCGTAGTCAACTCCTTGAACTTGTTGAAAAACTTTCGCAACAAGTCGAGCTTTGTAAACAGTAACATTACTGTCAGCGTCAGTCTTCCTCTTGAAGATCCATTTATTTTCGATGGCTTGCCGACCATCGGGCAAGTCAACCAAAGTCCACACTTTGTTCTCATACATGGATCCCATCTCAGATTTCATGGTCTCAAGCCATTTTGCGGAATCTGGGCTCATCATCACTTCCTCATAGTTCGTAGGTTCATCATGGTCCAGTAACATGACTTCCAGAACCGTGTTGCCGTACCACTCTGGTGCAGAACGTACTCTGGTTGATCTACGAAGTTCAACAGTAACTTGATCCGAAGTTTCATGATCATCATCATTAGCTTCCTCACTAATTGGTGTAGGAATCACTAGAACCAGTTTCTGTGATGTACTACTATCCAATTCGGGAGAAGGTACAATTACCTCATCAAGTTCTACTTTCCTCCCACTCACTTCTTTCGAGAGAAACTCCTTCTCTAGAAAGGATCCACTCTTAGCAACAAAGACCTTGCCTTCGGATCTGTGATAGAAGGTGTACCCAACAGTTTATTTTGGGTATCCTATGAAGATTTACTTCTCCGATTTGGGTTCGAGCTTATCTTGTTGAAACATTTTCACATAAGCATCGCAGTCCCAAACTTAAAGAAATGACAGCTTAGGTTTCTCGTCAAACCACAGTTCATACGGTGTCATCTCCACGGATTTAGATGGTGCCCTATTTAACGTGAATGTATCTGTCTCTAATGCATAACCCCAAAAACGATAGTGGTAGATCGGTAAGAGACATCATCGATCGCACCATATCTAATGAAGTACGGTTATGACGTTCGGACACACCATTACACTATGGTGTTCCATGTGGCATGAGTAGTGAAACTATTTCATATTGTTTTCACTGAAGGCCAAACTCGCTAACTCAAATACTTTACCTCTACGATCATATCGTAGAAACTCTTATTTTCTTGTTACGATGATTCTCCACTTCACTCTGAAATTCTTTGAACTTTTCAAATGTTTTAGACTTGTGCTTCATTAAGTAGATATACCCATATCTGCTCAAATCATCAGCGAAGGTCAGAAAATAACGATACCCGCCGCGAGCTTCAACACTCATTGGTCCACATACATCTGTATGTATGATCTCCAACAAATCTGTTGCTCGCTCCATTGTTCCAAAGAACGAAGTTTTAGTCATCTTGCCCATGAGGCATGGTTCGCAAGCACCAAGTGATTCATAATCAAGTGATTCCAAAAGTCCATCACTATGGAGTTCCTTCATGCGCTTTACACCATTATGACCTAAACAGCAGTGCCACAAATAAGTTGCACTATCATTATTAACCTTGCATCTTTTGGCTTCAATATTATGAATATGTGTATCACCACGATCGAGATCCAACAAACTATTTTCATTGGGTGTATGACCATCGAAGGTTTTATTCATGTAAACAGAATAACAATTATTCTATGACTTTAAATGAATAACCGTATTGCAACAAATATGATCAAATCATATTCATGCTCAACGCAAATGCCAAATAACATTTATTTAGGTTTTACACTAATCCCGAAAGTATAGGGAGTGTGCGATGATAATCATATCAATCTTGGAACCACTTCCAACACACATCGTTACTTCACCTTTAACTAGTCTCTGTTCATTCTGCAATTCTCGTTTCGAGTTACTAATTTTAGCAACTGAACCGGTATCAAATATCCAGGGGTTGCTATGAACACTATTAAAGTACACATCAATAATCTGTATATCAAAATATAGCTTTGTTCACTTTGCCATCCTTCTTATCCGCCAAGTATCTAGGGCAGTTCCACTTCCAGTGACCATTTCCTTTGCAGTAGAAGCACTTAGTTTTAGGCTTGAGTCTTAGCTTTGGGTTTCTTCACGGGAGTGACAACTTGCTTGTCATTCTTCTTGAAGTTCCCTTTCTATCCCTTTGCCCTTTACTTGAAACAAGTGGTCTTGTTAACCATCAACATTTGATGCTTTTTCATGATTTCTACCTTCGCCGACTTCAGCATTGCGAAGAGCTCGGGAATTCCTTTCGTCATCCCTTGCATATTATAGTTCATCACGAAGTTCTACTAACTTGGTGATAGTGACTAGAGAACTTTGTCAATTACTATCTTATCTGGAAGATTAACTCCCACTTGATTCAAGTAATTGTAGTACCCAGACAATCTGAGCACATGCTCACTGGTTGAGCTATTCTCCTCCATCTTGTAGGCAAAGTACTGTCAGAAGTCTTATACCTCTCGACACGGGCATGAGTATGAAATACTAATTTCAACTCTTGGAACATCTTATATGCTCCATGGCGTTCAAAACGTTTTTGAAGTCCCGGTTCTAAGCCATAAAGCATGGTGCACTTAAACTATCAAGTAGTCATCATACCGAGCTTTTGTCAAAACGTTCATAACGTCTACATATGCTCCTGCAATAGGTATGTCACCTAGCGGTGCATCAAGGACATAATTCTCTGTGCAGCAATGAGGATAATCCTTAGATCACGGAACAATTCCGCATCATTGCTACTAACATCTTTCAACTTAGTTTTCTCTAGGAACATATAAAAAATAAACGGGGAGCAACATCGCGAGCTATTGATCTACAACATAGATATGCTAATACTACGAGGACTAAGTTCATGATAAATTAAAGTTCAGTTTAATCATATTACTTAAGAACTCCCACTTAGATAGACATCCCTCTAGTCATTTAAATGATCACGTGATCCAAATCAACTAAACCATCTCCGATCATCACGTGAGATGGAGTAGTTTCAATGGTGAACATCTTATGTTGATCATATCTACTATATGATTCACGCTCGACCTTTCGGTCTCCAGTGTTCCGAGGCCATATCTGCATATGCTAGGCTCGTCAAGTTTAACCCGAGTATTCTGCGTGTGCAAAACTGGCTTACACCCGTTGTATTTGAACGTAGAGCTTATCACACCCGATCATCACGTGGTGTCTCGGCATGATGAACTTTCGCAACGGTGCATACTCAGGGAGAACACTTATACCTTGAAATTTAGTAAGGGATCATCATATAATGCTACCGTCAAACTAAGCAAAATAAGAAGCATAATAAGATAAACATCACATGCAATCAAAATATGTGACATGATATGGCCATCATCATCTTGTGCTTTTGATCTCCATCTCCAAAGCACCGTCATGATCACCTTCGTCACCGGCGCGACACCTTGATCTCCATCGTAGCATCGTTGTTGTCTCGCCAACTATTGCTTCTACGACTATCGCCACCGCTTAGTGATAAAGTAAAGCAATTACATGGCGATTGCATTTCATACAATAAAGCGACAACCATATGGCTCCTGCCAGTTGCCGATAACTTTACAAAACATGATCATTTCATACAAAACCGTATAACTCATCATGTCTTGACCATATCACATCACAACATGCCCTGCAAAAACAAGTTAGACGTCATCTACTTTGTTGTTGCAAGTTTTACGTGGCTGCTACGGGCTTAGCAAGAACCGTTCTTACCTACGCATACAAAACCACAACGATATTTCGTCAAGTATGTGCTGTTTTAACCTTCACAAGGACCGGGCGTAGCCACACTTGATTCAACTAAAGTTGGAGAAACTGACACCCGCCAGCCACCTGTGTGCGAAGCACGTCGGTAGAACCAGTCTCGCGTAAGCGTACGCGTAATGTCGGTCCGGGCCGCTTCATCCAACAATACCGCCGAATCAAAGTATGACATGCTGGTAAGCAGTATGACTAGTATCGTCCACAACTCACTTGTGTTCTACTCGTGCATATCATCTACGCATAGACCTGGCTCATGATGCCACTGTTGGGGAACGTAGTATTTTAAAATTTTCCTACGATCACGCAAGATCTATCTTCCAGATGCATAGCAACGAGAGGGGAGAGTGAGTCTACGTACCCTCGTAGACCGAAAGCGGAAGCGTTAGAACAACGCGGTTGATGTAGTCGTACGTCTTCATGGCCCGACCGATCAAGCACCGAAACTACGACACCTCCGAGTTCTAGCACACGTTCAGCTCGATGACGTCCCTCGAACTCCGATCCAGCCGAGTGTCGAGGGAGAGTTCCGTCAGCACGACGGCGTGGTGACGATCTTGATGTTCTACCGTCGCAGGGCTTCGCCTAAGCACCGCTACAATATTTATCGAGGAGAACTATGGTGGAGGGGGGCACCGCACACGGCTAAGAGATCAAGAGATCAATTGTTGTGTCTAGAGGTGCCCCCTGCCCCCGTATATAAAGGAGGGAGGGAGAGGCCGGCCCTAGAGAGGGCGCACCAAGTGTGGGGAGTCCTACTAGGACTCCCAAGTCCTAGTAGGATTCCCCTTTCCTTTCCGGGGTAGGAGAGAAGGAAAGAGGGGGAGAGGGAGAAGGAAAAGGGGGCTGCACCCCTTGTCCAATTCGGACCAGAAGGGGGGTGCACGCCTCCTTCCTTTTGGCCTCTCTCCTCTATTCCCGTAACTCCCCGGTACTCCGAAAATACCCGAATCACTCGGAACCTTTCCGATGTCCGAATATAGTCGTCCAATATATCGATTTTTACGTCTTGACCATTTTGAGACTCCTCGCCATGTCCCCGATCTCATCCGGGACTCCGAACTCCTTCGGTACATCAAAACTCATAAACTCATAATAAAACTATCATCGAAACCTTAAGCGTGCGGACCCTACGGGTTCGAGAACTATGTAGACATGACCGAGACACGTCTCCGGTCAATAACCAATAGCGGAACCTGGATGCTCATATTGGCTCCCACATATTCTACGAAGATCTTTATCGGTCAAACCGCATAACAACATACATTGTTCCCTTTGTCATCGGTATGTTACATGCCCGAGATTCGATCGTCGGTATCTCAATACCTAGTTCAATCTCGTTACCAACAAGTCTCTTTACTCGTTCCGTAATACATCATCCTGCAACTAACTCATTAGCTGCAATGCTTGCAAGGCTTATAGTGATGTGCATTACCCAGTGGGCCCAGAGATACCTCTCCGACAATCGGAGTGACAAATCATAATCTCAAAATACGCCAACCCAACAAGTACCTTCGGAGACACCTGTAGAGTACCTTTATAATCACCCAGTTACGTTGTGACGTTTGGTAGCACACAAAGTGTTCCTCCGGTATTCGGGAGTTGCATTATCTCATAGTCATAGGAACATGTATAAGTCATGAAGAAAGCAATAGCAGTAAAACTTAAACGATCATAGTGCTATGCTAACGGATGGGTCTTGTCCATCAGATCATTCTCCTAATGATGTGATCCCGTTGATCAAATGACAACTCATGTCTATGGCTAGGAAACATAACCATCTTTGATCAATGAGCTAGTCTAGTAGAGGCATACTAGGGACACTCTGTTTTGTCTATGTATTCACACATGTATTAAGTTTCCGGTTAATACAATTTTAGCATGAATAATAAACATTTATCATGATATAAGGAAATAAATAATAACTTTATTATTGCCTCTAGGGCATATTTCCTTCACAAACACACCCTCTCTCTCCCTTTCAGACACTCCTCTCTCTACGACACACATAGTCTTTCGAACATGCATATGCCCCTCTCACGTTAGGTATCCCTGCCCCTGCCCTCCTCTTTGTCACAAAATATTCTCTTTACATCTATCTCTCGCAATAACTGATGCATAGTCTAAATTGAAACCAACTACAAAAATGAGCTTTGATTACAAAAATCAAATCCACTCCCAAACAGAATATGAAAATAGGGTGAAATTGTGCACACAAATGTTTGTTGCATGCATGAATGTCCATGATATGGATGTATTACTTGTACACCCACAAAGACCCATTTCACATAAATTATGGTGCACACATGATGATTGTTCTACTGTTCTTGCCAGCCTTCCTCCGACACGTTCCAACTTATTGTGCTACTTGAGATTCTAATTTTCTCCTCAAACCATGTGAAACCACGAAAAGGAAGGTCTGTTTGGATGAGAGCCAACAATCGCCCAACCAATTTTTCGGCGTTGACCCGTGACGTGGTCGTTCATTTGGATGGAAGCCCGAATTTTGGATATGAGCAAACTTTTGGGTGCGACGTTCACTTTTTGCACCAACGGCTGGCCGAGTTGGCGGTGCCTAAAACGTCCGCCAAATAATTAGCGTGCCCTGCATTGGCAAGGCTAGGTCGGGCGCTATCCAAATAGCTCCTAACCCCCGCCCCCACTAGTAATGTAGCTCGAAGCTCCCATACGGAAACAACACCCACCGGAGCACACAGTCGTTGCCGTAGTGGACGCCTTCGCAGCCTGGGAAGAGGACGGAGTCTCCGACATCGCCGAGGTGGAGCACGCCCTCGATGGTGGCGAGTAGCGCGTGCTGACTGGCCACGCGGAGGACAGTGTGATCTAGCGGCCCGCGCTCGTTGGCCATGAGAGGTAGTTGTCCTCCACCAGCACACCCTAGTCGGTCAGGATGAGGTGCATCGCGTCCTCGCCGCTCGCAATGTGGACGGCCACGTACTCCAGCAGCATGCCTGTGAGCATCACATCCTCACGTCGGGAGCACGCCCGCGATCATCGCATCGTCGCCGCTCCCGACGTGGATGAGTGTGTGCCCTGGCAGCACGCCTGGCAACATCACATCAACGCTGCTCAGGCGCACGAGCGTGTGTGTAATGCCTCGGACACACCTGCCGGTGGTCGTTACTCCTAGTAGGATCTAGACTGGCCCCATAGATCAATACTAGTCTTTTCTATGCACTTTGTCCTCACTCATGCGCACCCAGGAGAAACTTCCCGGTCAGTCACCCATCCTGAAATTACTCCAATCTGAGCATGCTTAACTTTGGAGTTCTTTACGAATGGGCTCCCTAAAAATAAGAAATTCCTTATTGATATGAGTAGTCTATCATCCCTAGTAAGACACACATAATTTCTTATTGATATGGTAAATCCATTGCTTCTCATCGATTTAAGTTGATGAAGGATAAGCATAACATAATTTCTTATTCTTGTTTTCCTCGAGGTTATTAATCCCTCCCTTCAGAGTTTGTTCATGATGAATAAATTCTCGGTTTCAACTCGTTCATCTTTCTTTCCGGAGTTCCAAACTCTCTCAATTATCTCGTCGGAACCTCCATCTAAATTATTGCAAGGCTTCAATCTTAATCTTTTCATCCTTCACTTCTTTCTAATCATCCTTTTGTTATCGGAGTTCTTCATGGTGGTTCATCAAGGATTTAATTTGTCTTGAAGTGTTCATCAAGATTCTTGTTGGAGGAGCTCAAGTATTCTTCTCTTGCACTTCAAAGTGCAAATATTTGCTCCCTTATCATTTCAGGTGGTGTTATGTCATTCTTGACAATTTCCTTCATGTTTCATGATTCACAAGTTATCAAGAATGACATATTTAAACAATCATTTTTCTTTGTTCATGAGATCCTTCCAACCCTTCAATTTATCCGTTCGAGTAATCTTGGGTTGTATATCACCTAAAAGCTTTTCCCCAAGGATTGTTGCTATTTATGGTGCTTATAAATGACCCAAGTTCTCCATCTATCCTCTTGGTAAAAGAACTTTTCATCTCTTTGTTGATCTCAAGCAAGAAATTGTTTCCATTAGTTGCAGAATTTCACCTCTAGTTTGAGATGTTTTCCAACAAGCCCACAAC
Organism: Secale cereale; assembly: GCA_902687465.1. Classification (NCBI taxonomy): domain Eukaryota; kingdom Viridiplantae; phylum Streptophyta; class Magnoliopsida; order Poales; family Poaceae; genus Secale; species Secale cereale. The sequence continues at coordinate 328,661,248 of LR738711.1, read as the reverse complement.
AAGCTTATTCTTTTGTTGTTGATTTTTTTCAACAACTCCATTCAACCCTTCTTCGTAAGGATGCTTTTCAAATTTGTTTGTGGTAGAAGTTGTTGTTCTTCTTCGTTCTTTTCATTCCATTCTTTTGTCCTGAGGCCTTATGATATTGCTCTCTTCGAACCATCATATCATCGTATATAGATCATGTTCTTTTCCTTTTTGGTCCATTTAACAGGAGTGTTGTGTCCTCCATTCAAGTTCTCCCATCTTATCAAGTTTTGCCTCTCTTTTCAGCCGGAGTGTTGCCCAAATTCTTTCTTTCGTATTCCTTGTCCCACTTGTATAACAGAGTGTTTTCAATTTCTTCCATATATGTCATGTCATTTGTTCAAGTTTTCAACCTCTCAAGGTTCGTTGGTTTCACTCATTTGTCAAAGTAGCAACTTTGTTTTACCTATTCCTATTCCGCTCCTCTCCGGTGCAATTTTTAGATCTCGGGGCGAGATCTCTTGTAACTGGGGGAGAGTTGTAACAGCCCAAGACCGACGCTCCATATGACTTGCTATGTATTTCCAGTTTCCCCGTGTTATTTATTTGTCTGTTGCATTCTTCATAGCATCATTTGCATTGCATCATGTCATCATGCCATCAATTTCACAAACCAACTAAAACTCGCATAAATAAATTGTATGGATCTTTGATCCATTTAAATCTAGGGGAAGGCACATGGTGATTTCTGTTTATAACATATATCCTCCCAATACTACAAGGAAGATATGAAATAATATTCCATTGATTTGGAATTTACCACAACACACGTGCATGTGAAATCTCTTGGCCTTTCCATCTTCAAGTATAGACTCTCTAACCTTGCCTATAATTATTTTACAATCTATCGAGGTTCTTTCTAAATTCTTAACATTTTTGGACACATCTAAATCCTAGTCCTAGTTCAAACCATCCGAACAAATTCAAATGAGTTTGGATTTAGATTGCCAAAACCTCTTCCAAACATTTTTGTTAAATCCTTCATATTTTCTTGGTCCAGGGAAAATATCTCCGGTGGTCTCTTTCTTTTTCTAACCATCTCTTTCTTTTCTCCAAAGTTCCGTTTATTTTATAAATGGAAGACCAATTTAGTTGTCCAGGCTGGCCCATCTCCTTCTTTGTCCCTAGCCTTCCAGCAGCCCAGCTAAGCCGTCCCACGTGCATCATGGCCCAAGGCCTCGTCAGCCTGCAGCCCTATCTAACCCAAACCCTCTCCCCGATCGATCCCCTCGAACGCTCTCTACATCCGGCGCCGCCACCTAGCTCCAGATCACCACTCTCCCTCTCCCTTGTCTCCCTCCTGGCGCCACCAAAGGATGAGCACAAGCCCTGCCTCGCCTCCGGCCATCCCCGTTGTTCGCCAGACCTTTGTCCGCATGCGCCGCTTGTCCATGGCGCTCTGCCATGATCTCGAGCCCCTCTACGATGTTGCGTCGCCTCACCCAAGCTCCTTCGTGACGCCTCCCAAGACCACATCTGCTGCGCCCCCTCCTCTAATCCATCTCCATCGCGCCAAGGCCGACGCCGGCCACTTCGCCCCTCGCCGCCGCTCGGCCCCCACCCCGCCATCTGCGCTCGCCGCTGCGACCCGACCCCGCGGGCTGGTCACCGGAGCAACCCGCGGGACCCTGCCGCCGCCCGCATGTCCCCATCGCCGCCATGGCCACCGTCGATCTCGCCCCGCCGCCTACGCTCCTACTCCGGCCAGAACCAACCGGCCCCGACCTCCTCTGTCCGCCTCGCCGCGCTCGCTCCTCCGCCATGGCCTCCATCCGCTATAGAGCTCAGCTCCGGCCATCTTCCCCGCCTTCCCTATGCCGGCGACCCCCCGCGTTAACTCCTCGCCCCACCTCATTCATATCCGCCATGGCCACTTTGGCCTTGCTCGCTGTTTTGCTCGGTCACATCCGCCGCAGTCGCCTCCATGTTTTGTTCCTTGCAGGCAGAAGATCCATGCCCTTCGACCGTAGCATGCCTTCATTAGGTTGTCTCTGCCAGGCCCCTTTTGGAATCACTGCCAAGACCAAGACCGGCAAGTCCACACGGGCACCCAAATGACTACAGACTCAAACGCCAAGTTCCACTTCGGACGTGTACGACTACTGTCGCCGAAGACCCGTGTACCACACAAGCGGAAAGTTCGAATACCATGGCATGAACCACTACTTCCACGACGACATGTGAACCACTACCGTCGACCCTCGAAGACCCAGTGGGCGTCAAGTTCATCACCGCAACCTCAAACATCTACGGAATGTGTGCGACTACGAAACGTGTACCACTACTTCCACTACCATCGCTTGTGTACGACTACTTCGACGACGATTAATTGCTTGCTAGAACTACGTCGGTATTTCCCCAAAGAGGAAGGGATGATGCAACATAGTAACGGTAGGTATTTCCCTCAGTGTCGAGACCAAGGTTATCAAACCAGTAGGATAACCACGCAACATTACGTGAACGGCACCGGCACACAAATAACAAATACTCGCAACCCGACGTATTAAAGGGGTTGTCAATCCTTTTCGGGTAACGGTCCCAAAAATTGGCAAACGGACGTGACAAAATTGTAATAAGATGATAGATAGAACGCCAAAAAATATAAAGTGCAGCAAGGTATTTTTGTATTTTTGGTTTAGAAAACAAAAGCAAATAAAATAGATTGCAAAGGAAAATATGTTGAAGAAGAGACTCGGGGGCCGTAGGTTTCACTAGTGGCATCTATCGAAAAAAATAGCAAATGATGGGTAAACGAATTACTATTGATCGCAAAGGCAAATATATCCAATATGCATTTAGTGTATTAAGTTCATGGAAAAACGAAGTAATGCAATAAGAACGATGACATGATGTAGACAAGATCTATTTGTGTAGAAATAGACCACATATTGTTATCATTAATATGAACGATACATACGTGTCGGTTCCCCTTCTGTCACTTGGATCGAGAATTGTAAGATCGAACCCATTACAAAGCAACTCCTCCCATTGCAAGATAAATAGATCAAGTTGGCCAAACAAAACCCAAATATCGGAGAAGAAATACGAGGCTATAAGCAATCGTGCATATAAGAGATCAAAGCAGACTCAAATAACTTTCATGGATATAAAAAGATAGATTGATCATAAACTCAAAGTTCATCGGATCCCAACAAACACACCGCAAAAAGAGTTACATCATATGGATCTCCAAGAGACCATTTTATTGACAATCAAAAAAGAGAGAGGAAGCCATCTAGCTACTAACTACGGACCCGTAGGTCTACAAAGAACTACTCACACTTCATCGGAGCAGCACCAATGGACATGATGAACCCCTCCTGATGGTGTATAGATTGGATCTAGTGGTTCTGGAACTTGCGGTGGATAGAATTGATTTTCATCGACTCCCCTAGGGTTTCTGGGATATTGGGGTATTTATAGAGCAAAGAGGCGGTGCGGGAGTCCACCGAGGTGGGCACAACCCATCTGGGCACGCCTGGGGGGCAAGGTGCTCCCTAGTGGGTTGTGCCCCCCTCGGGGCACCCCCAGGTGCTTCTCTGGCGCAACAAGTGTCTTCTGGTCCAAAAAAAATCCATAAAAAGTTTCACTACGTTTGGATTCCGTTTGGTATTGATTTCCTGCGATGTAAAAAACAAGTAGAAAACAGCAACTGGCACTTGGCACTATGTCAATAGGTTAGTACCAAAAAATGATATAAAATGATTTTAAAACATCCAACAATGATAATATAGCAGCATGGAACAATAAAAAAATATAGATATGTTGAAGACGTACCGGCATCCCCAAGCTTAATTCCTACTCGTCCTCGAGTAGGTTAATGATAAAAATAGATTTTTTGATGTGTGATGCTGCCTATCATGTTTATCTCATATTCTTTCTTTTATAGCATGGACAATTGGACTTTTTATGTGGGTCAGAGCAATAGTCTAGTTTTGACACTATTAGGAAAATGCTTATCAGTAGTGCTATTTTTTTGCTACTAGTAGCGCTGGCAGACGCGCTACTGCTACGGCGCTACATCTATTTTTTAGCAGTAGCGCTTGTTTGTCCGAGCGCTACTGGCAACTGAAGATAACAGTAGGGCTTTTTTGTAACCCACTCTACTACTATCCTAAGAACTAGTAGCGTGCACTTTTCCCCCACGCTACTACTAGCTAATTAGGACTATTAGCGTGCACCTTTCCCCCCACGCTACTACTAGCTAAATAGTAATTAAAAAAATAAATAAAAGTTAGATGCAGTGTTCATGGATGGAAATCAGAGACATATCCAGTGCAAAATAAACTAAGGTCACAGAACCATCTCAACTGGAAGAGATAACAAGAATCCATTTAACATCAGATGCCCATAACCATCATCGAAACGTGGGTACCTTCCCTAGTGTTCACCACCAACCTAAACAAACCACTTATCTAGATGTATCTACCAAGGCTCGGAGTTCAAACGCTGGTGGACCCAAATCCTCCCCCCCCCCCCCCCCCC
>LR738711.1:328639882-328656637 GCA_902687465.1 Secale cereale | reverse complement strand
CCCCCCGGACGGTGGCGTCGAGGTCCTCCACCTCGGCGACCTTGCCGCTGGACTTCACGGCGAAGTCTACCTCCGAGTGGTTGAAGAGCACGAGGCCCACCGGGCCGTGGTAGTCGACGTCGATCACCCCTACGCCCACGTCGGGAAAGTGAAAACTTGTTAATATACGTCAGCGTCCAAATATAGCTTCATTACACTCTTAAGATGGTACATTTACTACTGAAGAGCTGAATATATGACAATTTGATACATGAAACTGAAGGATAGATATTGACTTTACAAAATGCATTCTAAACCAGCTGACAGGCTATATAAATTCTAGTACATGCATTATAATGCTCACTTAGCTTCACGGGCATCTCAAACCAAGATCGATGTTAAGGAACTCATAATGCAATTAAATAAACTTATCTATAGATTCATAATTTATGAAACCACAAGCTTAACTTTCAATATATATGGGGTTAATCTAGCAAGAAAAATCCTGGTGAGTTTACTATTCTGCATAGATAGCATCACGGAAGTCAACTTCGATAGTTAACATATATCATATGTAGTATAAATGAACTGCATGAAGTGAGTTTACATAACAAGTCAAACGTGATGTAGTTTGTAGACCACGGTAACTAAATAAAAGCACTTAAAGCAACTTTGTCAATGTGGATACAACCAACAGACTATTTTTCTGGAACTCTGAGGTTGCAACTGTTAAGAACAAAAATATTTGCAAGGGCTTAAAATGATCAGTGGATCACACAAGTACCATCTAGCAACTAATCATGACGGTCAACAACTGTATTTAGCCTAAGAAATGTCTGAGTTATAAACTACCATGAATCATTTACCGAATCATTTTCCCATCGGGATATCTGGAGACAACTTTGTCCTCAACACTTGTTTGCTAATAATGGGAGAGGTGCAGAGAAGCAATTGCAAAAGGACAACTCGCAAGCACCTTGCCATGAAAAATCTTCTCTTTGGCAGAGAAAGGATCCAGGTGTTTAGGCTTGCTGGCGGTGAACTATTATGCTGCATTTGATCCATTTGTACTACAAGAATCAAAACCTTAGAACTGTGATGTATGCTAACTACAATATATGCTAAATAAATTATGAATTCAGCTATCCTAATTTCTTCATAAGCACAATTAATGTGCACTTACATAGTTAAATTTATACAAAAATATATGCTAACTCCAGTAGGAGAGTTGGTACATCAATAAATTACCAGAATCAGGTGACTGAGTGCAATGGAAACACAAAACTATCGAAGAATACTGCTTGCAAACACTCTGTATACATATTTATGGAGCAGAGTTGATGCATCAGTCTAGATGTAGCGTACCAAATCAATGGAATATGAACCAAAATAGTAGAATATAGATTCAGAATCTGACCAATAAGCAAGAAAGAGGAACCAAGAGCGCCGCTGAACTGTTTTTGTTGCTTGGAGAGTTAAGTCCTTAAGGTCAAGGAGCCTCAGACTAGCATCATGGGTGTAATGCCCAGGATGGGACTATATCTCCTACGTGTCGAGGCACGACTTAAAGATATAAGCCCATTCTGAAATGATCGCAAGTTTGGTACCTTTGCACATCTCATGTAAAAATAGGGATGAAAGCGGAAAAGATAGTTGGCTTACACTCGCCACGTCACACAATTCATTACATATCCAAACATCATTCAAATAAACATCACAACCCGTCTACGGGTGAAGATCCAAATGAAAGATACCAAACATAACATTAAGCCACAGGTCCGAATCGCCCCTAGTAGAAACCACTACTGATCGTCGGGATAGTGCACGTAGTAACGGCTACGGTCCTCGTCGTACTCCCAGTACAGTTCGGTGTCGTCACTTGAATAGATCACCTGAGTACCTGCATCTGGTGTGGTGTAGAATCTGTGAGCCACAGAGGACTCAACAATCCCGTTCCCGGGTAACACAACTATCCAAGCCTTGGGTGTGGAACAAGGCTGAAAAAAGAACAAGAGGTTGCAGCAGCACTAGCACTAACTTACGTAAAAGAGAGCGAGAAGAGAAGTGCCTCGGACGAAAAGATGATCACGAAGTGATCCTAACTAAGCAAGTCATACATAACCCCACCGTGTTCACTTCCCGAACCCTTTCGGAAAATGACCGTCACGGTACTCACGCTGGTAGTGTATTCTGAACATGGTGTCAAGTTTTCTACAACCGGATATTAACAAATTCCCATCTGCCACATAACCGAGGGCACGGCTTTCGAAAGTTCATAACCCTGCAGGGGTGTTCCAACTTGGCCCATGACAAGCCCACGATCCGCGGAGTCGCAACTCCAAGGTGGGAAGGCCCGAGTATCCTCGGAATCCCGTGCTCAAGATACTCCGACTAAGGTAAGGCTAATCCAGCAAATCCTCCCGGCGTGTCGACACCCTGACAATAGCCGCGCGTATTTAGTCTCAGGCCACGACCGGATGGGACAAGCTACAGGTTTTTACCAGACCTTGAGTTTCCTCGAGGTGGCCCCGCAGGTTGCCCAGTTCGGACCAACACTCATGTGGAGCACTGGCCCGGGGTTGTTGATTAAGAAGAGGGTTAATTACTCCCTATGCAAGTTTTTTGTTGTTTAGGCAAATAGTACCAATGTTGGGACTTGCTGGAAAAGACTTAGCACTTAGCGGTTTATCGAGGGGGGCCCATAACCCCAACCATGTGAGGAACGCAAAATCAAGGAACATAACACCGGTTTATACGGTTCCTAGGGCGGCATGAGTGGAACAAATCACCAAGCAAAAGGCTTAGCCTTCCACCCATTACCAATATATAGATGATTTCATTAAGAGTTAATATAGTGTGATATCCCAACAAGCTTCAACAAGAAGCAAGAATCTTCAATCTTCTCCTGCAACTAGCAATGCTATAAGAGGGGCTGAGCGAAGCTTACTTAGCCAATCAAGGGTTTGCATAGGTAGGGTGGTTAGACAGATTCATGGTTACAATAGGAGGCTGACAGGAAAAACATGGGCATCGAGGCAAAAGCTATAGAGAGAGAATTCTAGCAATAGGCAAAGATAGTAATGGTATCCGGGTCAGGTCATCTTGCCTGAAGAGTCGTCGATGGGATCGTAAGGGGGCTCCTTGTTCTCAACCTCGGTAGTAACCTCGTTCTCGTACTCGGTCTCGGCTTCTGGCTCTACTCAAAACAAAACACACGAGGCACGAAATCAACAAGATGCAATGCGCAAACAACAGGATGCATGACTAATGCACTAAGGAAGCACTACAGATGCACTTAGGAAGCACAGAAAGTCAACATAGGAAGCACAGAGATACAACACAAGGAACATGACAACGTGCATCAAGCAAGATACTTCAAAACATGTCATCAATAGTATATTATGAATCTACATGCAAAAACACACAAGTTACATATAGGACTTGCTCAAAACGGAGCAACGGGCTAAAAGATACACCCGAAACAATAAACATGCACAAGCTGAAATTAACAGCCACATAGCAACTTCGGAGCAAGAAATATATAGGCTACAACACTCAAAAATCATTACAAGGAGCATGGACATAAAGTAGACGTATCCTACAGCAAACAAATCCATTGGAGCATCTCCATAGGAGGCATGGATCAATAGCAGCAAGCTATGACATTTTGAACTTGACAACAAAATCCTGACAGCAGTATTTTATAGCAACTCGGGAGCAAGAGTTAAATAGGCTACAGCCACCCAAATGAGCATGTGAGAGCATGAATGGATAGCCAACAACTTATTCGACAAGGAATCATCAAGAGTCACCCCAAAACTATCATGGATTTGCCTAGAACAACAAGCAAACATGGCATCTGGAAATTACAGATTCCAGACTTGGTGAAATTTCACTAAGTGTTAAAACAGCAGTAATATCATGGCATGTTTGTGAGCAAGTTTAAGTCACCTCAAAGCAAAACAAGGCAAGTGGTTAGCACCACAACAAAGTACACATGATGGGGAACCCAAAACATCTAAGCATGCATCAAGGGGACAACCACATCAATAGCAACGAGCTACTCAACTAGGCATCTCGTAACAAGTTTAACAACATAACAGCCACATGCACTTTTGCAAAGAAGATAAACATGGCAAGATGAAATCTAACATGCAAGCTAAAGCAACCAACATGTAGAGCATGACATGATGAACATGTGGACATATCATTTGCTTCATTTGGATAAACATGCAACAAGTTATCACATTGCAAACATGGCATGAAAACAACTACTAGCAGCAGTTTATAACAAGTAGCACTCTTCTAATGAAGATTAAGACATCTAGATGACCTCAAACATGTATGGCACAATGGAACAAAACATAGTACATGTCACCACGATCATTTTGACATATCATATGCTCAAATCGGACATGCACAGTAAAAGTTATCCACAATACAAAACTGCATCAGAAACTGAAACGTCTAGGGACTTAGAGAAAAACGGAGTCAACCTCTGGTCAACGGTCAACGCGGGCGGAGTGGGCACGGATCTGGCGGACTACCGGGTCCAGCGGGTGCGACCCGGCCCGTTAGGGTTGGATCGACCGGATCGGGGAGTTCCCGATCGGATCGAGGCTGCCCTCGAGCGACCACCGCGGTGGCGGCTGGCTGCGAGCCCTCGAGCTCCTTCGAGGCCGGTGGCGGGAAGGGAGGAGGTGGCCCCGGTCGGCAGCTGGCGGGAGGCCGGGGCGCGGCGGCGGAGGAGGGCTCGACCGGCGGCTCCGCGAGCTCGGCGGCGGGGCAGCCTGAGAAGGAGCGGTCGACGGCGGGAAGAGTAGGCGGCGGCGGTGAGGTGGCGCGGTGGCCGGCGGCGGGGAAGACGAAGCCGGCGCGGGAGGTTGGAGACGACTCGGGCGCGGGCCCACACGGCGGGATCTCGGAAGCACGGCTCGGCTGAGTCGGAAGCACGGGCGCGACACGTAGGAAGCACGGCGGCGACGAGTCGGAATCACGGCGTGTCAACGATGGAAGGACCGCGCGTCAACGGTGGAAGCACCGCGCGGCTGAGGTGGAAACATTAGGGTTTTGGACGCAAAAATTGGGGGGGGGGTTGGACATTTATATAGGCACAAGGAGTTAGGGTTGTCCAAATGAGGGGAGGTTTTCGGCCACGAGATCACAATTGGATGGCCTAGATGAAGGGAAGGGTTTGAGTTGGGTTGGTGGGCTGTTGGAGGGGTGTCTTGGGCCTCAAAGAGAAGGTACTTTTAGCCCACGAGGATAACTGTTGGAGCATCAAACGAACTCCAAACGCGACGAGATTTGACAGGCGGGTTACACATAACAAAACAACGTCGCACGACAAGTCTCACGCCAAACCGGAAACGTTACACGACCAAACACAAAAGTAGGCCTCGGGGATGCCTTGGGCACGTGAGAGAGCGCCGAAACTCGAAACGGACAACGGGAAGGAACAAGTGGGACCGGATGCAAACAACAACACAAATGCAATGCAATGCACATGACAACATGACATGGATGGATGCACACACGCACGCGACAAAACGACGAAAACCCGAAAAGACGAAGAACCCGGAATGGAACTGATGAAGCCGAAGATATATATTACCAAAAAGGGAAAGTATTACATCCGGGGCATTACAAACTCTCCTCTACTACAAAAAGATCGCGTCCCGAGATCTAGGACTGGAAGAAGGAAGGGTACTCGAAACGAAGGTGATCTTCTCGTTCCCACGTAGCTTCTCGGTCGGTATGGTGTGACCATTTGACTTTGAAGAATTTGATTGACTTGTTGCGGGTCTTGCGCTCGGTTTCTTCGAGAATAGAAACTGGGTGCTCTCGGTAAGACAAGTCTTGTTGAAGATCAATCTCCTCAAACGGAATGGTGCGTTCAGGTGTGTTGAAGCACTTGCGGAGTTGAGACACATGAAACACATCATGAACATTAGCGAAGTTGGAAGGGAGCTCAAGTTGATAGGCTAGATCGCCTCTTTTGCCAAGGATCTTGAAAGGCCCGACGTATCTAGGAGCAAGCTTTCCTTTGATACCGAATCTTTGGGTGCCTTTCATAGGAGAAACACGGAGATAGACATGATCCCCAATGTTGAAAGCCAAATCACGATGCTTGCCGTCATAGTAGCTCTTCTGACGCGACTGAGCGGCCTTGAGATTCTCACGTATGACTTTGCACATCTCTTCGGCTTCTGAGATCAATTCATTTCCAAGAAGTTGACGTTCACCAGTCTCGGACCAGTTGAGAGGGGTACGACACTTTCTGCCATAGAGGATTTCAAACGGAGCTTTGCCGGCACTTTCTTGGAAGCTGTTGTTGTAAGAGAACTCGGCAAATGGAAGGCAATCTTCCCATTTCATGCCAAAAGATATGACACAGGCTTTGAGCATGTCTTCTAGAATCTGATGCACTCTCTCGACTTGACCACTAGTCTGAGGGTGAAAAGCAGTGCTGAAACGGATCTTAGTGCCCATGGCAGACTGAAAGGAGTCCCAGTACTTGGAAGCGAACAAACTTCCATGGTCTGAGGAGATAACTTGAGGAATGCCATGTAAGGACACAATTCTGGAAGTGTACAACTCTGCCAGTTGAGCTGCATTGATGGATTCTTTGACTGGAAGGAAGTGAGCGACTTTGGTAAGCTTGTCAATCACCACGAAGATAGAATCATTCCCTCTCTTGGACTTAGGAAAGCCAGTGACGAAATCCATTTCAATGTGGTCGAATTTCCACTCGGGAATAGGAGAGGTTAGAGAAGACCGGCTGGACGTTGATGCTCTGCCTTCACTCTTCTGCAGACATCACATTCATTCACGAATTGGGCAATATCCCTTTTCATGCGAGTCCACCAGTAAGATTGCTTGAGGTCTTGGTACATCTTGGAACTTCCAGGATGAATGGAAAGGAGGGAATCATGTGCTTCGTCCATTATGAGCTTCCTGAGATCACCTTTGGGAACCACAAGTCTGTCCTCAAAGAACAAGGTATGTCTCTCATCAACGTGATAGCACTTGTATTTAGGAGTACCCTTTGCAATACTATGTTTCACTTTCTGCACCATAGCATCACTGAGTTGGGCCTCACGGATCTGATCTTCCAAAGTAGGAGCCACTTGAAGATTTGCAAGAAAGCCTTGCGGAACAACTTGGAGGTTGAGCTTCCTGAAAGCTTCACAAAGCTCAGGCTGGAACGGCTTGATAAGGAGACTGTTGCAATATGCCTTTCTGCTCAAAGCATCTGCAATCACATTTGCCTTGCCAGGTGTGTATTCGATGCTTGGATCATACTCTTGGATCATTTTGACCCAACGAGTCTGGCGGAGGTTCAGGTTCGGCTGTGTGAAGATGTACTTCAAGCTCTTGTGATCGGTGAAGATGTCGACTTTTCTGCCCAACAGAAGGTGTCTCCACGTAATCAAAGCATGTACCACAGCTGCTAGTTCAAGATCATGTGTGGGGTAGTTGTTCTCACTTGGCTTCAATTGACGAGAAGTGTATGCCACAATCTTCTTGTCCTGCATTAGCACACCACCAAGTCCTTGAAGAGAAGCATCACAGAATACTTCGTAGGGCTTGGACTCATCTGGAGGAGTAAGAACTGGAGCAGAGATGAGCTTTTCTTTGAGAGTTTTAAAAGCCACATCACAATCTGGAGACCAGTTGAACTTGACATTCTTCTGCAGCAAGTTGGAGAGAGGCTTGGCAATCTTGGAGAAGTTCTCAACGAACCTTCTGCAATAGCTGGCAAGACCAAGAAAGCTTCGGAGTTGCTTGACGTTCTGAGGAGGTTCCCAGTTGACAATTTCTTAAACGTTCTCGGGGTTCACAGCAATACCGTCAGCGGAGATGATATGGCCCAGATATAAGGCCTTATCGAGCCAAAATTTGCACTTGGAGAACTTGGCATAAAACTTATGTTCACGGAGTCTGTCGAGAACCAGACGGAGGTGCTTTTCGTGATCTTCTTCATTCTTGGAGAATACCAAAATGTCATCCAGATACACAAGCACAAACTCGTTGGTGTAGGGGTTGAAAATGTAGTGCATCATTCTCGAGAAGGTAGGTGGAGCATTAGCGAGGCCAAAGGACATGACTGTATACTCATAGGAGCCGTAGCTCGTTCTGAAGGCAGTCTTGTGGATATCTTCTTCGCGAATGCGAATTTGGTGATAGCCCATTCGGAGACCGAGCTTTGAGAACACTTTAGCTCCTTTGAGCTGCTCGAACAATTCATTGATGTTGGGGAGCGGATACTTGTTCTTTATTGTCTTCTTGTTCAATGGTCGGTAATCGACGCAAAGGCGCTCCGTGCCATCCTTCTTCTTGACAAATAAGACACCACAGCCCCAAGGAGACGTACTAGGCCTGATCAGGCCCATACGCTCCTGTTCATCAAGCTGTTTCTTCAACTCCTTCAACTCTTCAGGAGAGAGCTTGTACGGACGCCGGCATGCTGGCTCAGTACCAGGCTCGAGTTCAATGATGAATTCCACTTGACGGTGTGGAGGCATGCTTGGAAGTTCTTCAGGAAAAACGTCTTCGTATTCGTTAACCACCGGAATTTGAGAGATGGCTTTAATCTCGCCCTTGTCATTGAGAGAGAAAAGCCTGATTGTGTTATCCCTGGAGGCGAAGATAATCACGTCTTCATCGGAATGAGTAATCTTGACTTCCTTATTTGCACAATCAATGTGAGCATCATGCTGAGAAAGCCAATCCATCCCGAGGATGAGGTCGATGTCGGAATTGCCGAGAATAACCGGATTAGCCAGAAAGCGATAATCACCCATGCGAATAGATACATTCGGAGCCACCATACTAGAACTCAATCTCTTGGCAAGAGATATAACACTCAAAGTTCTTGGTAAAGCGTCAGAGTGAACATTATTCTTGGATGCAAATGGATATGACATGAAGGAACATGAAGCACCCGAATCAAACAAAACTTTTGCAGGGATAGAGTTAACTAGAAGGTTACCCAATATCACATCAGAAGAATTCTCCGCTTGCGCTGCATTCATCAGATTCACTCTTGCTGCCTTTGGATTATGCTTGACAATAGCTGTGCTGACAGGTGGAGGAGGCGGAAGGCGCCTTGGGTTGGGGCACTTGTTAGCATAATGTCCCTTCTGAGTGCATTTGTTGCAGACCACTTCTGAGAGAGGACGGTAATGAGGAGCACTTGACTTGGAACCTTGAGACTGATGCTTTGACTGGTTGCTTGGGTTGGGTGGGTGGGAGAAACCACGACCACCAGAGTTCTTTGTGTTGTTGTTGTTGTTGTAGGGAGCTCGGATCACTGGAGGAGGTGGAAGCCAAAACTTCTGTTGCTTCGCGACCACTTGATAAGATCAGGAGGAGTGAACAGCGTCTCTGATCCTCTTTTTGGAAGCTTCCATCTTGAGCTGGGCTGCCTCTTGCTTAAGCGCCATGTTATAGAATTTGTCAAACTCATCAGGCTCGAACAAGGTGAGAGCAAGTTGATGTTCATCCTTCAGACCTCCACGGAACTGATAGATCTTGCTCTTGGCATCTGGAATGTCTTGCTTAGCATAGCGGGCAAGGTTCTGGAACTTGACATTCTATTGGTAGACAGTCATAGAGCCTTGCTTCAGGTTGCGGAATTGCTCACGCATACCCTCGATGACACTTGTTGGAATGTGGTGAGAGCGAAAGTCCTTGCAGAAGTCATCCCAGGAGATTACACGCCCTTCTCTGGAGTCTTTGTACTGCTGCCACCAATCAACTGCTTGGTCCTTGAGTTGGAAGGCTGCAAACTTCACATAGTCCTCAGGCCTTACGTTGCTGCACTCAAAATGCTTCTTGATATCAGTGATCCAATCTTCAGCATCGAGAGGGTCGACACAGTAACTGAAAGCCTTTGGTTGATTAGCCAAGAACTGGTTGAGCGTAGCATGGTGCTGTTGGTTGAAGAAATTGCCTTGGTTCCCCTGAGCACCCTAATTTGCTTGATTTGCTTGCATCTGCTGCATCATCTGCATAAGCATCTGGGTGTTCTGGTTTGTAGTCTGCATAATTGCTCTCCAGGCCTCAGACGGAGGAGGAGGGGAAGGAGGACGGTCTGGAACCTCTTTACCCTCTGGGTTAGCGTTGGGAACCCTTTTCGGAGCCATCCTGAAATAGATGACCACCAATCAGCCAATTGATTGAAAGAAGATATAAGCTGAAACAACGGATAGAAATGCAACATAGTCTTCACAAGAATCATTCGAACAAGAGGAATGAATGAAATTCTCAGTTTAATGATAACAACAATCTTCACGAGAAGCCACTTGGGAGATAAAAGGTAAATAAGAAAAACAACAAGGTGCAGATAGAACAAATACAAGATAGGATCTTCGTTCGACATCTTTGTGCTGAAAGCTTATGGAACGTGTTACGAAAGGGTTTTGCAATCCCCGGATTAGCATAGCCAAGGACCCTTTAAGATGCAACTCCCGATCGGAACATCGGCCATAAAACCACTTCACTCAATGTAGAAGCCCGAACTCCGTAACCTGCATTCGTTGGAAGAATGCCTACGATCTACTAGATGAACCCACCTATTAATTTCCGAAAGTTTCCAGTTATGCAATCAGGTGTTGGGGATACAGGGGAAGCATCGCGCACTCAACTCTAATCCTACATCCAGCTGTATCCATCCTTCAACACATAACCAGTTGTTTTCGGAAACCGTCTACCTCGGACCTTCGAAATGCATCTACTATACAAGCTATGGCAATACTCCCGAACTACCTCCCCAGTACTGGGTGATGTCGGGGTTATCTTGCCACTAACCGCATCGGAGAGTTTTCGATGTCGGCCGTCTTAAGTATTCTAGAACTGCCGCGATATGTTTGTGACGACAATACCCCGAAGCTCAACTTCCCGGGACACTGCCACAACCCCTAATGTCAGGAGGCATCGAGAACAATATTCTCGTCACAAAGACATCGAAACAATCCAAACAATACTCGCGAGATTCCTAAAAAAAATTTGGTGCAATTTTGAGAGTAGAAGAGACAAGAGTAATCGTCAGGAGTCCTCACCAGAATGAAAAGAGACGAGGAGCAAAAGAATTCCTACTCTCCGATATAAATATAGGACTCAAAACATTTTTAAGTGTGTGCCTAGACTCAACCGTCAATGATTCGATCAAACAGTGGGGGCTTCTAGGTCGGAGAAGGCTCTGAATACCAACTTGTAATGCCCAGGATGGGACTATATCTCCTACGTGTCGAGGCACGACTTAAAGATATAAGCCCATTCTGGAATGATCGCAAGTTTGGTACCTTTGCACATCTCATGTAAAAATAGGGATGAAAGCGGAAAAGATAGTTGGCTTACACTCGCCACGTCACACAATTCATTACATATCCAAACATCATTCAAATAAACATCACAACCCGTCTATGGGTGAAGATCCAAATGAAAGATACCAAACATAACATTAAACCACAGGTCCGAATCGCCCCTAGTAGAAACCACTACTGATCGTCGGGATAGTGCACGTAGTAACGGCTACGGTCCTCGTCGTACTCCCAGTACAGTTCGGTGCCGTCACTTGAATAGATCGCCTGAGTACCTGCATCTAGTGTGGTGTAGAATCTGTGAGCCACAGAGGACTCAGCAATCCCATTCTCGGGTAACACAACTATCCAAGCCTTGGGTGTGGAACAAGGCTGAAGAAAGAACATGAGGTTGCAGCAGCACTAGCACTAACTTACGTAAAAGAGAGCGAGAAGAGAAGTGCCTCGGACGAAAAGATGATCACGAAGTGATCCTAACTAAGCAAGTTATACATGACCCCACCGTGTTCACTTCCCGAACCCTTTCGGAAAATGACCGTCACGGTACTCACGTTGGTAGTGTATTCTGAACATGGTGTCAAGTTTTCTACAACTGGATATTAACAAATTCCCATCTGCCACATAACCGCGGGCACGGCTTCCGAAAGTTCATAACCCTGCAGGGGTGTTCCAACTTGTCCCATGACAAGCCCACGATCCGCGGAGTCGCAACTCCAAGGTGGGAAGGCCCGAGTATCCTCGGAATCCTGAGCTCAAGATACTCCGACTAAGGTAAGGCTAATCCAGCAAATCCTCCCGGCGTGCCGACACCCTGACAAATAGCCGCGCGTATCTAGTCTCAGGCCACGACCTGATGGGACAAGCTACGGGTTTTTACCAGACCTTGAGTTTCCTCGAGGTGGCCCCGCAGGTTGCCCAGTTCGGACCAACACTCATGTGGAGCACTGGCCCGGGGTTGTTGATTAGGAAGAGGGTTAATTACTCCCTATGCAAGTTTTTAGTTGTTTAGGCAAATAGTACCAATGTTGGGACTTGCTGGAAAAGACTTAGCACTTAGCGGTTTATCGAGGGGGCCCCATAACCCCAACCATGTGAGGAACGCAAAATCAAGGAACATAACACCGGTTTATACGGTTCCTAGGGTGGCATGAGTGGAAAAAATCACCAAGCAAAAGGCTTAGCCTTCCACCCATTACCAATATATAGATGATTTCATTAAGAGTTAATATAGTGTGATATCCCAACAGCTTCAACAAGAAGCAAGAATCTTCAATCTTCTCCTGCAACTAGCAATGCTATAAGAGGGGCTGAGCGAAGCTTACTTAGCCAATCAAGGGTTTGCATAGGTAGGGTGGTTAGACAGATTCATGGTTACAATAGGAGGCTGACAGGAAAAACATGGGCATCGAGGCAAAAGCTATAGAGCGAGACTTCTAGCAATAGGCAAAGATAGTAATGGTATCCGGGTCAGGTCATCTTGCCTGAAGAGTCATCGATGGGATCGTAAGGGGGCTCCTCGTTCTCAACCTCGGTAGTAACCTCGTTCTCGTACTCGGTCTCCGCTTCCGGCTCTACTCAAAACAAAACACACGAGGCACGAAATCGACAAGATGCAATGCGCAAACAACAGGATGCATGACTGATGCACTAAGGAAGCACTACATATGCACTTAGGAAGCACAGAAAGTCAACATAGGAAGCACAGAGATAGGAAGCACAGAAAGTCAACATAGGAAGCACAGAGATACAGCATAAGGAACATGACAACGTGCATCAAGCAAGATACTTCAAAACATGTCATCAATAGGATATTATGAATCTACATGCAAAAACACACAAGTTACATATAGGACTTGCTCAAAACGGAGCAACGGGCTAAAAGATACACCCGAAACAATAAACATGCACAAGCTGAAATTAACAGCCACATAGCAACTTTGGAGCAAGAAATATATAGGCTACAACACTCAAACATCATGACAAGGAGCATGGACATAAAGTAGACATATCCTACAGCAAACAAATCCATTGGAGCATCTCCATAAGAGGCATGGATCAATAGCAACAAGCTATGACATTTTGAACTTGACAACAAAATCCTGACAGCAGTATTTTATAGCAACTTGGGAGCAAGAGTTAAATAGGCTACAGCCACCCAAATGAGCATGTGAGAGCATGAATGGATATCCAACAACTTATTCAACAAGGAATCATCAAGAGTCACCCCAAAACTATCATGGATTTGCCTAGAACAATAACTAAACATGGCATCTGGAAATTACAGATTCCAGACTTAGTGAAATTTCACTAAGTGTTAAAACAGCAGTAATATCATGGCATGTTTGTGAGCAAGTTAAGGTCACCTCAAAGCAAAACAAGGCAAGTGGTTAGCACCACAACAAAGTACACATGATGGGGAATCCAAAACATCTAAGCATGCATCAAGGGGACAACCACATCAATAGCAACGAGCTCCTCAACTAGGCATCTCGTAACAAGTTTAACAACATAACAGCCACATGCAATTTTGCAAAGGAGATAAACATGGCAAGATGAAATCTAACATGCAAGCTAAAGCAACCAACATGTAGAGCATGACATGATGAACATGTGGACATATCATTTGCTTCATTTGAATAAACATGCAACAAGTTATCACATTGCAAACATGGCATGAAAACAACTACTAGCAGCAGTTTATAACAAGTAGCACTCTTCTCATGAAGATTAAGACATCTAGATGACCTCAAACATGCATGGCACAATGTAACAAAACATAGTACATGTCACCACAATCATTTTGACATATCATATGCTCAAATCGGACATGCACAGTAAAAGTTATCCACAATACAAAACTGCATCAGAAACTGAAACGTCTAGGGACTTAGAGAAAAACGTAGTCAACCTCTGGTCAACGGTCAACGCGGGCGGAGCGGGCGCGGATCTGGCGGACTACCGGGTCTAGCGGGTGCGACCCGGCCTGTTAGTGTTGGACCGACCGGATCGGGGAGTTCCCGATCGGATCGAGGCTGCCCTCGAGCGACCACCGCGGCGGCGGCTGGCTGCGAGCCCTCGAGCTCCTTAGAGGCCGGCGGCGGGAAGGGAGGAGGTGGCTCCGGCCGGCAGCTGGCGGGAGGCCGGGGCGCGGCGGCGGAGGAGGGCCCGGCCGGCGGCGGGAGCCCGGCGAGGTGCGGCGGCGGCTCCGCGAGCTCGGGGGCGGGGCGGCCTGAGAAGGGGCGGTCGGCGGCGGGAAGAGTAGGTGGAGACGGTGAGGTGGCGCGGTGGCCGGCTGCGGGGAAGACGAAGCCGACGCGGGAGGCTGAAGAAGACTCGGGCGCGGGCCTACACGGCGGGATCTCGGAAGCACGGCTCGGCTGAGTCGGAAGCACGGGCGCGGCACGTCGGAAGCACGGCGGCGACGAGTCGGAAGCACGGCGTGTCAACGATGGAAGCACCACGCGTCAACGGTGGAAGCACCGCGCGGCAGAGGTGGAAACATTAGGGTTTTGGACGCAAAAAATGGGGGGGGGGTTGGACGTTTATATAGGCACAAGGAGCTAGGGTTGTCCAAATGAGGGGAGGTTTTCGGCCACGAGATCACAATTGGATGGCCTAGATGAAGGGAAGGGTTTGAGTTGGGTTGGTGGGCTGTTGGAGGGGTGTCTTGGGCCTCAAAGAGAAGGTACTTTTAGCCCACGAGGATAACTGTTGGAGCATCAAACGAACTCCAAACGCGACGAGATTTGACAGGCGGGTTACACATAACAAAACAACATCGCACGACAAGTCTCACGCCAAACCGGAAACATTACACGGCCAAACACAAAAGTAGGCCTCGAGGATGCCTCGGGCACGTGAGAGAGCGCCGGAACTCGAAACGGACAACGGGAAGGAACAAGTGGGACCGGATGCAAACAACAACACAAATGCAATGCAATGCACATGACAACATGACATGTATGAATGCACACACGCACGCGACAAAACGACGAAAACCCGAAAAGACGAAGAACCCGGAATGGAACTGATGAAGCCAAAGATATATATTACCAAAAAGGGAAAGTATTACATCCGGGGCATTACAATGGGCCTGGTTAAGATCAAGGAGCAACTGTTCGTATCAGTAGAGTTTAGAAGAGGTGGATAGAAAGGATGAGAGAAAAGCTAAGACCAAGAGAGCATCTATTCTAAACTGAACCAGGTAAAGCAATATAAGTATCTCTAAATAAAGCGCTATATCCTATAAACCAATGGTATTGTTAATTACTAAGCATGTAAAAGAAACATCTGATATAACTAAAGCAATAAAAGAAGTGTCACCACATGCAACTACCAGTACTATGTGCTGTGCAATATACAACTAAACAACTAAAAGATGATGTACTAAACAGAACAAGTAATACCGGTACATGGTATTTAAATAAAAAACTAATATGTATTAAACACATATACCAGCTTGAAGAGTAACAAGTGACCAACAAGAATATAAGCATGTAATTACACTTGCAGCAAGAGATACTGAAATAAAAGGAACATTTAAATAACAAGAACTACAACCAGAACTAGATCATGACCACAAGTTGATCACAGAGTTAGAGTAGCATCAATTCCACATGAACACATCTATATGCATGGTAGGTTCATTATTTAACTGTCAATTAAGGATACATTGCTAGTATATGAAACAAGTGCACATAGGACCGCCAGCAGCACATCGGACCACCAGCAGCACCAAATCCCTAATGACCAGTCCGTAGGGCTGAACTAGAACTAGAGTATGGACTAGTAGATCAACAGGAGCATTAGCACATCAACAAATCTAGGCCCAAATATGAACCATAAACAGTAACCAACTACTATAATTAATTTCCACAAATCAAGTAGCTGACCATAGCCATCAAACCAAGCGTCCTGAAAAACCTAAGTCATATTACGAGTACACGAAGAGGACCAAGATCACTGTGGCCATGGTCTACGCAGTAGAGGAAGCAGTAGGGCGGAGAAGGAGAAGCTCACCATGAAGGGGTTATAGTCGAGGCCGTGCATCGACCCCCCTAAAGTTGCGGTGTGGCCAATTCACTGCCGTCACACGACAACAGGAGGCGAGGTACGCGAAGCCATGGAGAGGCAGGCGACCGCCACATCGCCAGAGAACACTCGGACGCATCAGTGACACGTGCGACACCTAGGCACAGCCAGGAGGCGAGTTACACCGAAGAAAAGCGCTGGAACCACGCCAATGACCTAGCCCGCAACCACCAAAACCCTAGTGAGGTTTGACCAAAGCGAGTGACCACACAAGGCAGGGGAAAGGATATCGAATAGGTGGAGCAGGTAGAGCTCGGTGAGGGGGGGCATGTCTATGCCGGACGGCGCTAGAGCTCGCCGGAGTTGGCAGGGGAGGCCGGTGGCAGCGGTAGAGATTTGTGGATCGCATGGGAGAGAG
>LR738711.1:328582793-328639760 GCA_902687465.1 Secale cereale | reverse complement strand
AGAGAGAGAAATGAGAGAGAGAGAGAGAGAGAGAGAGAGAGAGAGAGAGAGAGAGAGAGAGAGGTGAGGAGGCCACTCAGGCCAGTGGATGTCTATCCACAGTTGTAGCGCAGGGCGACAAAAAGCGTTACTGCTATTGCTTTAGTTGTAGCGCTGCGTAGGTTCCAAGCGCTGCTAGTATCTCTTAAGCTGGCCATGTGGTGTGGCACATTTAACAGTAGCGCCGTCCACCCTAACCAGCGCTGCTACTAAATTGTACTAGTAGCGCTAGTTATTCCCAGCGCTACTGGTACTTAGCAGTAGCGCTGCTGCTTAAATCAGCGCTACTAGTAAAATTCTACCTATAAGCTTTTTCCTTGTAGTGCACAAGCGGAAAGTTCGACTACCGTGGCATGAACCACTACTTCCATGACAACATGTGTACCACTACCGTCGACCCTCAAAGACCCCGTGGATGTCAATTTCATCACCGCGACCTCAAGCATCTACGGAATGTGTGCGACTACGAAACGTGTACCACTACTTCCACTACCATCGCTTGTGTACGACTACTTCGACGACGATTGATTGCTTGCTAGAACTATGTCGGTATTTCCCCAAAGAGGAAGGAATGATGCAACACAGTAATGGTAGGTATTTCCCTGAGTGTTGAAACCAAGGTTATCAAACTAGTAGGAGAACCACACAACACTACATGAATGGCACCTTCACACAAACAACAAATACTCGCAACCCGATGTATCAAAGGGGTTGTCAATCCCTTTCAGGTAACGGTGCCAAAAATTGGCTAACAGACGTGACAAAGATGTAATAAGATGATAGATCGAACACCAAATAAAATAAAGTGCAGCAAGGTTTTTTTTATTTTTGGTTTAGAAAACAAAAGAAAATAAAATAGATCGCAAAGGCAAATATATTAAAGAAGAGATCCGGGGGCCGTAGTGTCACATCCCTAGTCAGTGCTTGCATTAGGACTAGCTAGAGTGTGCATCATGTTTACTTTCCAAAGAAACTTGAAATGGGAATGACAGAAACCCCAGCAGCCCTCTTCTAACAACTAGGGTTTAATAAAATCTTTTCCAATGTACCCAAAATGCCCTTCAAAAATGTTCATCATTTCTGCCTTGGTCTTAAACCTCTGCCAAAAATGGTGCACAATTGTCTAGGACACCCAAGGTCTCTGGATTAATTCATATGGTATTTGCATTTGGGCATTTAAATGCTATAAAATATTTTATGTGCCCAAATAATCATAAACTAAAATGTTCCATACTGTTCATATTATATACAGTGGGCATGACTAGTTTCATGAGTTATAAACATGTTCTGGCATTTTATTTAATTCAACAAAGTTGCAAAAGAAATGAAACAGAAAGTAAATAGAAAAAATAGAAAAGGCAGACTTACCTGAGCCCACCTACCTGCCTGGCCCAGACGGCCCAGCCCACCAGGGGCATCCCCGTCTTCTTCGCCGTGCCAGCGCACGAAGCAGCTCGGTGGGGAGCGCCGCCGACGCGCCGGCTACCTCCTGCCTGCCTGGCTGGCCTTCGACCCTCTGGATGGAACCGGACGACGCCACGCGGACCCCCTCGACCGTTTCCCCCTCTCCCCTGAGTCTTTCCCCTCCTCTCTCCCCTCCGCCGAGCTCCACGAGCGAGCTCGTCGCCGTCGATCGCTGCCACCGCGCCCTACGCCACTCCCTCGCCTCCCCGACGCACCATTAGCTCCGCCGCATTGCCCCGAAGCTCCCCACCGACGCACACGACGCCAGAAGCCCTGCAACGCCCTCCCAGCCGTCGTCTTCAACCTTTGGCACCGGAGATCGCCGCCGCCCGACCGCCGCCGTCCGACCTCCCCCGAGCTCGCTTCGACGCCCTCTGCGACCACTGTGAGCTCACGCTTCGAACCCCTCTCTCCACGGGCTCGATTACGCCTTGTAGCCGCCGCCCCCTTGCTGACCGTAGCTCACCGCCGCTGGCCACCTCGCCGCCGTGGCCACAGGCACCGTGCCTCGCAGCTGAGCACGCCATTAGGATCAGTAGATCACCAGCAAGCTAATGCCAGCTCTAACTTCTCCTACCGTGCACCACAACACCGTCCCGGCCAACTCCGTGTGAGCGCCGCCGTGGACGAGCTCGTCGCCATCGACTTCGGCGACCTTTCGACCAACCAGTGGCACCGTTGGATGCGGTGCATCACCAGGAGCACATAGAGCCCATCCGTGCGACAAATGGTCGCCGGAACAAGGATTCTGACGAGTCACCGCCGTGCGAATTGGTCGCCGCCGGCCAAACTCCGGCGAGCTGACATGGCCTGTTAATTAGGAGCTAACAGTAATTAGATTAACCACCACAGTCACTGACAGTGGGCCCCTTTGCTTAGTCAAACCCAGTCAACTCTAGTTTTGACCGGAATTAGCTCTAGAGACACTGACATGAGGGACCCACCAGTCAGGTTTGACCTGGATCAGGTCTGTTGACTTGCTGACGTTAGCATGATGTCATGCCGACGCAGTAAAGGATTTTCTAGGATTATTTGATTTAAAAACAATTCAGGAAATTCCAGAAAATGCCTTAAACTTCAAAAAATCATATAAATTCAACAGTAGCTCATATGGAAAAGATTTATATATGAAAATTGATCAGAAAAATCCAATCTTTCCAATGGCACTGGTTTCATGCATGTTTGAGCAAGTTAACCTTGCTGTATATATTAAAACATGATATTGCACTTAAATAATTAATAGTTTGGGTTTCAATTTGAATCCTTGATTCAAATAGGCTCAAACCCTTCTGGTTATAGTTACATTAGCCCAAAACACATGCATCTTGCCATATCATGAGCATGCATCATATTGTTGCATTTGTTTGCTTATTGATTGTATCGCCGGTATTCTCCTTGTTAGGTCCTGCTCTCGAGGATACTTCTGCGTATCCAGCTGAAGAGTACTACCCGACAACCACTCTGTCAGGAAAGCAATCATTGATCATTCCGATACAAACCCATCTTCTCGCTCCTGCTCTCTTTTACTGCATTAAGGCAACAGTGTGTGAACTGCTACTTGCTGCGGTAGTTGAACCCTATTCCCTTGCATGACCTGTCATTGCCACAGTAAATAGTTGAAACCCACTAGCATATGTAGGAGTTGATTGAGCCATGTGATGTGTGATCCACCATGCTATTTGTTTATGTTGCCTACTTGCCTGCTATGCTTAGAGTTGTGTCAGGTCTGATTCATCTGGGTGATGGATCAGAGTGAAATGATCATACCGGTAAAGAGCAGGAAGTGTGGAACATGTTTGGTAAAGGTATCGATGAAAGGCCATGTAGGAGTACGTTGTAATGCCCAGGATGGAGTTATACCTCCTACGTGTCGAGGCACGACTTAAAGGCATAAATCCATCCTAGAATGATCTCAAGTTTGGTAATCTTTGCACAACTCATGTAAAAGAGGGGATAGTAAACAGAAAATAGTTGGCTTACACTCGCCACGTCACAGAATTACAGTACAAGTCTCAAACATCATACATTAAGAACATCACAACCCTCTAAGGGCAAAAGCCAAATGAAAAAGTACCAAACTTAGATAAATAAACCACAGGCGGATCGAATCCTAGTAAGAGTCTCCACTACTGATCATCCGGGTATCGCACATAGTACCGACTACGCTCCTCGTCGTACTCCCAATCCAGCTCGGTGCCATCACCTGGAATGCTCACAGCTGGACCTGCATCTGGTGTGTGAAGTAACTGTGAGCCACAGAGGACTCAGCAATCCCGTCTCCGGGTAACAAGACTATCAAAGCCTTTGGGAAAAGTGGTAAGGCTGAAGAAAAGAATAAGTGTTTGCAGCGGCAACTAGCATCTAGCTTACGTAAGTGAGAGCGAGAAGAGAAGGCCTCGCGAGAAGTGATCACGAAGTGATCCTAGCTACAAGCTCCACAATCATAACCCCTCCGTGTTCAACTCCCGAATCCCTATTCGGAAATTGACAGTCACGGAACACACGCTGGTAGTGTATTAGAATCATTGTGTCAAGTTATCTACAATCGAAATTAACAAGCTCCCATCTGCCACATAACCGCGGGCACGGCTTTCGAAAGTTCAAACCCTGCAGGGGTGTTCCAACTTGACCCATTACAAGCCCACGATCCGCGGAGTCGCAACTCCAAAGTGGGAAGACCCGAGTATCCTCGGAATCCCGTGCTCAAGATATACCGAGCTGAGGTAAGGCTAATTCAGCAAATCCTCCCGGCGTGTCGACACCCTGATAGTAGCCGCGCGTATCTAGGTCTCAGGACACGTCCGGATGAGCGCTACGTACAGATACCGAAGACCCCAGCGAACTGGGTAGTATCCGCAAGTGACTCTGGTTTGGACCAACACTCAAGTCGAGCACTGGCCCAGGGGGGTTGAATTAATTAAGCCTCGGGTTAATTACTCCCTCGGAAAGTTTTAGTTGTTTACGCAAATAGTACCAAGGTTGGGACTTGCTGGAAAAGACTTAGCACTTAGCGGTTTATCGAGGGGGTCCCATACACCCCAACCGTGTTAGGAACGCATAATCAAGGAACATAACACCGGTTTATACGGTTCCTAACGGCATGAGTGGAACAAATCACCAAGCAAAAGGCTTAGCCTTCCACCCTTGCCAATATATAGATGATTTCATTTTAAGCATTTATATAGTGTGATATAACCCAACCAAACTTCAACATGAAGCAAGCATCTTCGATCTTCACCTGCAACTAGCAATGCTATAAGAAGGGCTGAGCGAAGCGTACTTAGCCAAGCAACGATTTGCATAGGTATGTTGGTTAAACATGGCAATGGTTTACAAGTAGGAGGCTGGCAAGAAGATCATGGGCATCGAGGAAAAACTATAGATCGAGACTACTAGCAATAGGCAAAGATAGTAATGTTATCGGGGTTCGGTCATCTTGCCTGAAGAGAAGTCGTTCGGATCGTAAGAAAGGTCCTCGTGCTCAACCTCGTTGGAAACCTCGTGCTCAACCTCGTACTCGGTCTCAGCTTCCGGCTCTAAACAAAACAATCACACCAAGCACCAATCAACAAGATGCAATGCGCACTCGGAAAAGATGAATGCATGATGGATGCACTAAGGATGCACACGGAGCACGTAAAACATCACTCAAGCAAAACACCTCAAAACAAGATAAAAATCGGATATTATTAATCTACACAGAAAAACAATCATGTTTGATATAAGATTCACTGAAATCGGAGTTACGGGCTAAAAGTTATGCCCGAAACAAGATTTGAGCGAAAGCTGAAAATTACAGCAACATAGCAACTTCGGAGCTCAAAATAATTGAGCTACAGCACTCAAACAACATGGTAAAGGACATGAACACAAACTAGACATATAGTACAGCAACTATGTCCAAGGTGCACCCCCAACGGAGCCACGGATCAATAGCAATGATCTTGGACATATTGAACTTGACAATAAAATTCTGGCAGCAGAATTTTATTGAAACTTTAGAGCAAAAGATAAACATGCTACAACCACTTAAATGGACATGTGAGGACATGAATGGAAAGACAACAATATATACTACAAGGAACAATCAAAATCCACTCCAAAACTATCATGCTTTGTCCTAGAACATCACACGAACATGGCATCGGAACGTTACAGATTTCAGACTTAGTGAAAAACCACTAAGTCCTAAAACAGCAATATCATCATGGCATATAAAAGAGCATGTTTAAGTCACCTCGAAACTAAACATGGCAAGAGGCAAGCACCTCATCAAAGTACACATGAAGGTGATCCCGAAACACACAAGCATGCATCATTGAGGTGAACACAACGATTGCAACGAGCTCAACAAGATGGCATTTCATAACAAGTGAAAACACATCACAGCCACATGGCACTTTGCAACGATGATAACAAGGCAATAATAAATCTACCATGCAACCTATCAAAAGCAACACGTAGTTCGTGGCAAGACGAACACGTGGACATGTCATTTGCATCATTCGGACAAACGAGCTAGAAGATATCACATGGCAAAGGTGGCATAAAAATAACACATAGCAGCAGTTTATAACATGATGCAATCTTGCAACAGCAAAACAAGCACCTAGATGATCTCTAACATGCATGACAACAACAGGTAAAACGTAGAGCGCATCTCCACGAACGTCTGGACATATTACACGCGCAAAACGGAGCAGCAGGCAAAAAGTTAGAGCAGGTCAAACATAGCATTTCAGATAAACAGAACAGGGACTTAGTGATGGGGAAACAACCTCAGATCTGGATCTGGATCAGGAAAAAAAAGGGAGACGGGCCGATCCGGTGGAGAAAGCCCGCGGAGGCGGCGCGGCCTGGAACTGGAATCCCGGCATCGGTGGGAGGCCTACGGGCCTCGGGCGAGGGAGCCGGCGCTGGCCTGGCGGCGGCGGCCCACACGAGGAGGTGGTGCGGTCGGGCCTGGACCGAGAGGCTGGCAAGGAGGCGGCGGCCCGCGCGAGAACCTGCGGCGCGGCGGCCCGCAGCTGAGGGAGGGGCGGCGGCCCGCGGTGGCGCGCGCGCGGCCCGGCTGCGGGAGGCGGTGGGCCGCTGGGGAGATCGGCGTCTTGGGCCGGGACGGAGAGGCGATGCGGCTGGCGTCGGGCGAGCGCTGCGATGCGGGCGAGGAAGCCGGCGAGCGAAGAAGCTGGGCCTTCGGGCCCAGCGCGGGAGGCCGTTGGCAGAGGGTCGACGAAGTGGTCCTCGACGCGACCTGATCTGGTCGCTCGCTCGGGAGGCCAGCGAGGCCGACGCGGGAGGCTCGCTCACTCGGGAGCGTTGACCCGACCGTTCCAGGCGATCGACGCGGCGGCGCCCTCGAGGCTGCAGAGGCCGGTGCGAAGATTTTTTCGGTGGAGGCTGCCAAGGATTTCTGGGAACTGGATCTGGGGAAAGAAAAAAAAGGAAGGGGATCTAGAGGTAGGGGAAGGAGGTAGGATGCCAAAAATGAACATAGGGGGGGCCTAAATATAGGAGTTTTTAGGGTTAGGAGGGATTTAGGGGCGCTAGGAGCCCTCCGATCGCGATCCGACGGATCCGATCGCGGGGATAGATTTAAAAGGCCTAGGAGGAGATAAAAGACTGCAGTAGGGGTGTTTCCGAAACACGAAGTGAAGGCACTTTGGACCCACACGAACAACGGATGGGATAGTCAACGGAGTCCAAACGAGACGAGATTTGAGAGGCGGGTTGCACACAACAAAACAACAACACAGACAACAACCTCGCGGCACACCGGTAACGTTAAACGCCCGAACAACAAAGTAGGCCTACGGGACGCCACGGACACGTGAGGGAGCTCCGGAGCGCGAAACGGACAATGGGAAGAAACACGCGGAACCGGATGCAACCGACAACACAAATGCAATGCAATGCACATGTCTACATGATATGAATGAATGCCACACACTCACACAACAAAACGACGAAAAACCCGAAAGACAAAGAACCCAGAATGGAAATAGATGAAGCCGGAGATATATTATATACCCAAAAGGGAAAGTATTACATCCGGGGCATTACAAACTCTCCTCAACTACAAAAAGATCTCGTCCCGAGATCTAGGACTGGAAAAAGGAAGGGTACTCGGAACGAAGATGATCTTCTCGTTCCCAGGTAGCTTCTCGGTCGGTGTGATGTGACCACTTGACTTTCAGAAACTTGATGGACTTGTTGCGGGTCTTGCGTTCGGTTTCTTCGAGAATTGCAACTGGATGCTCTCGGTAGGACAAGTCTTGTTGAAGATCAATCTCTTCAAACGGAATCATGCGCTCAGGTGCCTTGAAGCATTTGCGAAGTTGAGACACATGGAAGACATCATGAACATTTGCAAAGTTTGGAGGGAGCTCAAGCTGATAGGCTAGATCGCCTCTTTTGCCAAGAATCTTGAAAGGCCCGACGTATCTAGGAGCAAGTTTTCCTTTGATACCGAATCTTTGGGTTCCTTTCATCGGAGAAACTCGGAGATAGACATGATCACCGATGTCGAAAGCCAAATCACGATGCTTTCCGTCATAGTAGATCTTCTGACGCGACTGAGCGGCCTTGAGATTCTCACGTATGACTTTGCACATTTCTTCGGCTTCTGAGATCAAGTCATTGCCAAGAAGTTGGCGTTCACCTGTTTTAGACCAGTTGAGAGGGGTACGGCACTTTCTGCCATAGAGAATTTCAAACGGTGCTTTGCCTGCACTTGCTTGAAAGCTGTTGTTGTAAGAGAACTCGGCAAATGGAAGGCAGTCTTCCCATTTCATGCCGAAGGAGATGACACATGCTCTGAGCATGTCTTCTAGAATCTGATTCACGCGCTCGACTTGACCACTAGTCTGAGGGTGAAAAGTAGTGCTGAATCTGATCTTAGTGCCCACGGCGGACTGAAATGAGTCCCAGAACCTTGATGTGAACAAGCTTCCACGGTCTGAGGATATAACTTGAGGAATGCCATGTAGGGACACAATTCTGGAAGTGTACAGCTCTGCAAGTTGAGCTGCATTGATTCATTCTTTGACTGGAAAAAAGTGAGCGACTTTGGTAAGCTTGTCAATCACCACAAAGATAGCATCATTTCCTCGCTTGGATTTAGGAAAGCCGGTGACGAAGTCCATTTCAATGTGGTCGAACTTCCACTCGGGAATAGGAAGAGGTTGGAGAAGACCGGCTGGACGTTGATGTTCTACTTTCACTCTTCTGCAAACATCACATTCATTCACGAATTGGGCAATTTCCCTTTTCATGCGTGTCCACCAGTAAGATTGCTTGAGATCTTGATACATCTTGGAACTGCCAGGATGAATGGAAAGGAGAGAATCATGAGCTTCTTCCATTATGAGCTTCCTGAGATCACCTTTGGGAACAACGAGTCTGTCCTCGAAGAACAAGGTATCTCTCTCATCAACACGGAAGCACTTGTATTTTGGAGTGCCCTTTGCAATCCCATGTTTCACTTTCTTCACCATGGTATCACTGAGCTGGGCCTCACGGACTTGATCTTCCAAGGTAGGAGCAATTTGGAGATTTGCAAGAAAACCCTGCGGAACAACTTGGAGGTTGAGTTTCCTGAATGCTTCACAAAGCTCAGGCTGGTACGGCTTGATAAGAAGGCTGTTGCAATATGCCTTTCTGCTCAAAGCATCTGCAATCACATTCGTCTTGCCAGGAGTGTATTCAATGCTGGGATTGTACTCTTGGATCATTTCGACCCAACGAGTCTGGCGGAGGTTCAGATGCGGCTGTGTGAAGATGTACTTCAAGCTCTTGTGATCAGTGAAGATGTCGACCTTTCTGCCCAACAACAGATGTCTCCACGTAATCAGAGCATGTACCAGAGCTGCTAGCTCGAGATCGTGTGTGGGATAGTTCTTCTCACTTGGCTTGAGCTGACGAGAAGTGTATGCCACAATTCTCTTATCTTGCATAAGCACACCACCAAGACCTTGAAGAGAAGCATTGCAGAATACTTCATAGGGCTTAGTTTCATCTGGAGGAGTCAGAACTGGAGCAGAGACAAGCTTCTCTTTGAGGGTTTTGAATGCCACTTCACACTTGGGAGACCAAAAGTATTTGACATTCCTCTGAAGCAGGTTGGAAAGAGGCTTGGCAATCTTGGAGAAGTTTTCAACAAACCTTCTGCAATAGCTGGCAAGACACAGAAAACTGCGGAGCTGCTTGACGTTCTGAGGAGCTTCCCAGTTGACAATTGCTTCAACTTTCTCGGGATTAACCGCAATACCGTCAGCTGAGATGATGTGGCCCAGGTACAAAACCTTATCGAGCCAAAACTCGCACTTGGAGAACTTGGCATAGAATTTATGCTCTCGGAGTCGATCAAGAACCAGACGTAAGTGCTTTTCGTGATCTTCTTCATTCTTGGAAAATACCAGAATATCATCCAGATACACAAGCACAAACTCGCCAGTATAGGGGTTGAAGATGTAATGCATCATCCTTGAAAAGG
This sequence comes from Secale cereale, assembly GCA_902687465.1. Lineage (NCBI taxonomy): Eukaryota > Viridiplantae > Streptophyta > Magnoliopsida > Poales > Poaceae > Secale > Secale cereale. The sequence continues at coordinate 328,629,763 of LR738711.1, read as the reverse complement.
TAGGAGGAGCATTGGCGAGACCGAAGGACATGACGGTATACTCGTATGAACCGTAGCTCGTTCTGAAGGCCGTCTTGGGAATGTCTTCCTCGCGAATGCGAATTTGATGATAGCCCATTCGGAGGTCAAGCTTAGAGAACACTTTAGCTCCTTTGAGCTGCTCAAAGAGTTCGTTGATGTTGGGGAGCGGATATTTGTTCTTAATCGTCTTCTTGTTCAATGGCCGGTAGTCAACACAGAGACGCTCCGTGCCATCTTTCTTCTTGACAAATAAGACACCACAGCCCCACAGAGATGTACTCGGTCTGATGAGACCCATACTCTCCTGCTTATCAAGCTGCTTCTTCAATTCCTGCAATTCATCCGGAGAGAGCTTGTACGGACGCCAGCAAGCAGGCTCAGTACCCGGCTCGAGTTCAATGACAAACTCCACCTGACGGTGTGGAGGCATGCCTGGAAGTTCTTCTGGAAAGACGTCATACTCGTTCACCACTGGAATTTGATTTATGGCATTAATTTCGCCCTTATCATTAAGAGAGAAAAGCCGGATAGTGTTATCCCTGGAGGCGAAGATAATCACATCTTCATCAGAATGAGTCAACTTGACTTCCTTTTGAGCACAATCAATGTGAGCATCATGCTGAGAAAGCCAATCCATTCCGAGGATGAGGTCAATGTCAGAATTACCAAGAACCACCGGATTAGCCAGAAATCGATAATCACCCATGCGAATAGAAATATTCGGAGCAACTGTGTTGGAAGTCATTTGCAAACCCGGAGAAATAATCTTCAAAGGTCTAGGAATCCTCTCCGAAATCAATTCATGCTTAGCAACAAAAGGTCTTGAAATGAAGGACAAAGATGCACCCGAATCAAACAATACTTTAGCAGGGATATAGTTCACTGAGAGGTTACCCAAAATGACATCAGAAGAATTCTCCGCTTGTGCTGCATTCATCAGATTGACCCTTGCTGCCTTTGGATCATGCCTAACAATAGCTGAACTCACAGGTGGAGGAGGAGGAAGACGCTTCGGATTCGGACATCTGTTGGCATAATGACCCTTCTGGCCACACTTGTTGCACACCACTTCAGAGAGAGGACGGAAATGAGAGCCACTTGACTTGGAGCCTTGAGACTAAAACTGCTTCTTCGACTGGTTGCTCGGGTTGGGTGGGTGGGAGAAACCACGACCACTAGAGTTCTTGTTGTTGGAGTTGTTGTAGTTGTTGGAGTTGTTGTATGGAGCTCGAATCACTGGAGGAGGAGGAAGCCAGAATTTCTGTTGTTTCGCAGCCAACTGAGACGATGAGGAAGAGTGAACGGCATCTCGAATTCTCTTCTTAGAAGCCACCATCTTAAGCTGAGCTGCTTCTTGTTTCAAAGCCATGTTATAGAACTTGTCGAATTCATCGGGCTCGAACAAAGTGAGAGCAAGCTGAAGTTCATCTTTGAGACCTCCACGGAACTGATAGATTTTACTCTTGGCATCAGGAATGTCTTGCTTAGCATAGCGAGCGAGGTTTTGGAACTTGACATTATACTGATAGACTGTCATGGAGCCCTGCTTCAGGTTGCGGAATTGCTCATGCTTACCCTCGATGACACTTGTAGGAATGTGGTGCGAGCGGAAATCCTTGCAGAAATTCTCCCAAGAGATCACTTGACCCGGCCTGGAGTCTTTATACTGCTGCCACCAGTCAGCTGCTTGATCTTTCAGTTGGAAGGCTGCAAACTTCACATAGTCATCTTCCTTCACGTTACTGCACTCAAAATGCTTCTTGATATCGGTTAGCCAATCTTCAGCATCAAGAGGGTCGACACAGTAACTGAAAGCTTTAGGATTGTTGGCCAAGAACTGATTGAGAGTAGCATGGTGCGGCTGGTTGAAGAAGTTGCCTTGGTTCCCTGGAATACCCTGATTAGCTTGATTAGCTTGCATCATCTGCATCATCTGCATCATCAACTGAGTGTTCTGAGCAGTAGTCTGCATAATCGCTCTCCAAGCCTCAGGCGGAGGAGGAGGGGAAGGAGGACGTTCTGGAACCTCTTCACCCTCTGGGTTAGCGTTGGGAACCCTTTTCGGAGCCATCCTGTAAGAGATGACCACGAATCAGCAATTGATTGACAAAAGGTATAAGCTGAATCAATGGAATGAATTGCAACAAGTCTTCACAATAATCATTCGAACAATAAGAACGAATGAAATCATCCGAACAAGAGGAACGAATGATATTCTCAGTTAAATGATAACATCAATCTTCACGAGAAGCCACATAGGGGACAAAATGAAATTAAGAAAACAACAGGTACGGACGGGAACAAACACAAGAAAGGAGCTTCGTTCTAACATCTTTGTGCTGAAAGCATATGAACGCGTTACGAAAAGGTTTTGCAATCCCCGGATCAGCATAGCCAAGGACCCTTTAAGATGCAACTCCTGATAGTAACATCGGTCATATAACCACTTCACTCAATGTCGAACCCCGAACTCACTAACCTGCATTCGTTGGAAGAATGCCTACGATCTACTGGATAAAACCCACCTATAGATTTCCGAAAGATTCCAGTTATGCAATCAGGTGTTGGGGATACACGGGAAGCACCGCGCAATCAACTCTAAACCTACATCCAGGTGTATCCATCCTTCAACACATAACCAGTCTTTCTCGGAAACTGTGTACCTCGGACCTTCGAAAAGCATCCACTATAACAAGCTATGGCAATACTCCCGAACTACCTCCCCAGTACTGGGTGATGTCGGGGTTATCTTGCCACTGGCCGTATAGGGGAGATTTTCGATGTCGGCCGTCTTAAGTATTTAGTACTGCCGCGATATGCTTGTTACAATGATACCCCGAAGCTCAACTCCTCGGTAACACGAGGCATCGAGAACAATATCCTTGTCACAAGAACATCGAAACAATCCCAGAATACTCTCGGGATTCCTAAAAAAAAATTTTGTGCAAATTTTGAAGATAGGAGAGACAAGAGTAGACGTCAGGAGTCCTCACCAGAGAGAAAGGGGATGAGAAGCAAAGAAATCCTACTCTCCGATATAATATAGGACTCAAAAAGTTTTCAGTGTGTGCCTAGACTCGACCGTCAACGATTCGATCAAACAGTGGGGGCTCCTAGGTCGGAGAAGGCTCTGATACCAACTTGTAATGCCCAGGATGGAGTTATACCTCCTACGTGTCGAGGCACGACTTAAAGGCATAAATCCATCCTAGAATGATCTCAAGTTTGGTAATCTTTGCACAACTCATGTAAAAGAGGGGATAGTAAACAGAAAATAGTTGGCTTACACTCGCCACGTCACAGAATTACAGTACAAGTCTCAAACATCATACATTAAGAACAACACAACCCTCTAAGGGCAAAAGCCAAATGACAAAGTACCAAACTTAGATAAATAAACCACAGGCGGATCGAATCCTAGTAAGAGTCTCCACTACTGATCATCCGGGTATCGCACATAGTACCGACTACGCTCCTCGTCGTACTCCCAATCCAGCTCGGTGCCATCACCTGGAATGCTCACAGCTGGACCTGCATCTGGTGTGTGAAGTAACTGTGAGCCACAGAGGACTCAGCAATCCCGTCTCCGGGTAACAAGACTATCAAAGCCTTTGGGAAAAGTGGTAAGGCTGAAGAAAAGAATAAGTGTTTGCAGCGGCAACTAGCATCTAGCTTACGTAAGTGAGAGCGAGAAGAGAAGGCCTCGGCGAGAAGTGATCACGAAGTGATCCTAGCTACAAGATCCACAATCATAACCCCTCCGTGTTCAACTCCCGAATCCCTATTCGGAAATTGACAGTCACGGAACACACGCTGGTAGTGTATTAGAATCATTGTGTCAAGTTATCTACAACCGGAATTAACAAGCTCCCATCTGCCACATAACCGCGGGCACGGCATTCGAAAGTTCAAACCCTGCAGGGGTGTTCCAACTTGACCCATTACAAGCCCACGATCCGCGGAGTCGCAACTCCAAAGTGGGAAGACCCGAGTATCCTCGGAATCCCGTGCTCAAGATATACCGAGCTGAGGTAAGGCTAATCCAGCAAATCCTCCCGGCGTGTCGACACCCTGATAGTAGCCGCGCGTATCTAGGTCTCAGGACACGTCCGGATGAGCGCTACGTACAGATACCGAAGACCCCAGCGAACTGGGTAGTATCCGCAAGTGACTCTGGTTTGGACCAACACTCAAGTCGAGCACTGGCCCAGGGGGGTTGAATTAATTAAGCCTCGGGTTAATTACTCCCTCGGAAAGTTTTAGTTGTTTAGGAAAATAGTACCAAGGTTGGGACTTGCTGGAAAAGACTTAGCACTTAGCGGTTTATCGAGGGGGTCCCATACACCCCAACCGTGTTAGGAACGCATAATCAAGGAACATAACACCGGTTTATACGGTTCCTAACGACATGAGTGGAACAAATCACCAAGCAAAAGGCTTAGCCTTCCACCCTTGCCAATATATAGATGATTTCATTTTAAGCATTTATATAGTGTGATATAACCCAACCAAACTTCAACATGAAGCAAGCATCTTCGATCTTCACCTGCAACTAGCAATGCTATAAGAAGGGCTGAGCGAAGCGTACTTAGCCAAGCAACGGTTTGCATAGGTATGTTGGTTAAACATGGCAATGGTTTACAAGTAGGAGGCTGACAAGAAGATCATGGGCATCGAGGCAAAACTATAGATCGATACTATTAGCAATAGGCAAAGATAGTAATGTTATCGGGGTTCGGTCATCTTGCCTGAAGAGAAGTCGTTCGGATCGTAAGAAGGGTCCTCGTGCTCAACCTCGTTGGAAACCTCGTGCTCAACCTCGTACTCGGTCTTAGCTTCCGGCTCTAAACAAAACAATCACACCAAGCACCAATCAACAAGATGCAATGCGCACTCGGAAAAGATGAATGCATGATGGATGCACTAAGGATGCACACGGAGCACGTAAAACATCACTCAAGCAAAACACCTCAAAACAAGATAACAAACGGATATTATTAATCTACACAGAAAAACAATCAAGTTTGATATAAGATTCGCTGAAATCGGAGTTACGGGCTAAAAGTTATGCCCGAAACAAGATTTGAGCGAAAGCTGAAAATTACAGCAACATAGCAACTTCGGAGCTCAAAATAATTGAGCTACAGCACTCAAAAAACATGGTAAAGGACATGAACACAAACTAGACATATAGTACAGAAACTATGTCCAAGGTGCACCCCCAACGGAGCCACGGATCAATAGCAATGATCTTGGACATATTGAACTTGACAATAAAATTCTGGCAGCAGAATTTTATTGAAACTTTAGAGAAAAAGATAAACATGCTACAGCCACTTAAATGGACATGTGAGGACATGAATGGAAAGAAAACAATATATACTACAAGGAACAATCAAAATCCACTCCAAAACTATCATTCTTTGTCCTAGAACATCACACGAACATGGCATCGGAACGTTACAGATTTCAGACTTAGTGAAAAACCACTAAGTCCTAAAACAGCAATATCATCATGGCATATAAAAGAGCATGTTTAAGTCACCTCGAAACTAAACATGGCAAGAGGCAAGCACATCATCAAAGTACACATGAAGGTGATCCCGAAACACACAAGCATGCATCATTGAGGTGAACACAACGATTGCAACGAGCTCAACAAGATGACATTTCATAACAAGTGAAAACACATCACAGCCACATGGCACTTTGCAACGATGATAACAAGGCAATAATAAATCTACCATGCAACCTATCAAAAGCAACACGTAGTTCGTGGCAAGACGAACACGTGGACATGTCATTTGCATCATTCGGACAAACGAGCTAGAAGATATCACATGGCAAAGGTGGCATAAAAATAACACATAGCAGCAGTTTATAACATGATGCACTCTTGCAACAGCAAAACAAGCACCTAGATGATCTCTAACATGCATGACAACAACAGGTAAAACGTAGAGCACATCTCCACGAACGTCTGGACATATTACACACGCAAAACGGAGCAGCAGGCAAAAAGTTAGAGCAGGTCAAACATAGCATTTCAGATAAACAGAACAGGGACTTAGTGATGGGGAAACAACCTCAGATCTGGATCTGGATCAGGAAAAAAAAGGGAGACGGGCCGATCCGGTGGAGAAAGCCCGCGGAGGCGGCGCGGCCTGGAACTGGAGGCCCGGCGTCGGTGGGAGGCCTACGGGCCTCGGGCGAGGGAGCCGGCGCTGGCCTGGCGGCGGCGGCCCACACGAGGAGGTGGTGTGGTCGGGCCTGGCCCGAGAGGCTAGCAAGGAGGCGGCGGCCCGCGCGAGAACCTGCGGCGCGGCGGCCCGCAGCTGAGGGAGGGGCGGCGGCCCGCGGTGGCGCGCGCGCGGCCCGGCTGCGGGAGGCGGTGGGCCGCTGGGGAGATCGGCGTCTTGGGCCGGGACGGAGAGGCGATGCGGCTGGCGTCGGGCGAGCGCTGCGATGCGGGCGAGGGAGCCGGCGAGCGAAGAAGCTGGGCCTTCGGGCCCAGCGCGGGAGGCCGTTGGCGGAGGGTCGACGAAGTGGTCCTCGACGCGACCTGATCTGGTCGCTCGCTCGGGAGGCCAGCGAGGCCGACGCGGGAGGCTCGCTCGCTCGGGAGCGTTGACCCGACCGTTCCAGGCGATCGACGCGGTGGCGCCCTCGAGGCTGCAGAGGCCGGTGTGAAGATTTTTTCGGTGGAGGCTGCCAAGGATTTCTGGGAACTGGATTTGGGGAAAGAAAAAAAAGGAAGGGGATCTAGAGGTAGGGGAAGGAGGTAGGATGCCAAAAATGAACATAGGGGGGCCTAAATATAGCAGTTTTTAGGGTTAGGAGGGATTTAGGGGCGCTAGGAGCCCTCCGATCGCGATCCGACGGATCCGATCGCGGGGATAGATTTAAAAGGCCTAGGAGGAGATAAAAGACTGCAGTAGGGGTGTTTCCGGAACACGAAGTGAAGGCACTTTGGACCCACACGAACAACGGATGGGATAGTCAACGGAGTCCAAACGAGACGAGATTTGAGAGGCGGGTTGCACACAACAAAACAACAACACAGACAACAACCTCGCGGCACACCGGTAACGTTAAACGCCCGAACAACAAAGTAGGCCTACGGGACGCCACGGACACGTGAGGGAGCTCTGGAGCGCGAAACGGACAACGGGAAGAAACACGCGGAACCGGATGCAACCGACAACACAAATGCAATGCAATGCACATGTCTACATGATATGAATGAATGCCACACACTCACACAACAAAACGACGAAAAACCCAAAAGACAAAGAACCCGGAATGGAAATAGATGAAGCCGGAGATATATTATATACCCAAAAGGGAAAGTATTACCGGGGCATTACATACGTGGTGGGTTGTTTCATTGGAACCGTCCATAGGACCTGAGATTTGTATGTGTGGTTCAAGTTACAGCTACTACCACACATTGGGCCCTGAAATATGACCCCGCTCGACCTATTGACTGCCCATGTTCTCTGTCCAGGAATTGCAACTAGTTTCTGGTGTTTATAGTTTACTGGTGGTCGTGCACAGCGCTGACCCTCGGGGTGGGCTGTGATGCGACAGGTACGTGGCACGGTGTACCGGTTGCCCGTTTGGTGACTCGGGAACCCTGTACACATCGTTTGGGGCCGTGAGCGACACCCCAGCTGGATCTCCCCACGGATGGAACCCAAATAGGCGATAAACCTGGACGAGAGACTTGAGTGGTTGGTTAGGTCGCGGTCTACACCCACGTCGGCTTTTCCGCTTGAAGTCTACCGAGCACATGTCGTGTGCAGATGCTAAGTGGTGAAAAAATGTGTGAAGAAGTACACCCCTGCAGGGTTATCAATCTATTCGAATAGCCGTTGTTCGCGGTACGGACTACTTGATTACTCTTACAGTTCATAGACAAGTTGATGGATACTACTAAAAGCCTCAAGACAAGTGTGAGTTCCGTGGATGGCTCTTCCGTAGGATGACGGAAGAGGATCCTCGGTGGTGTATTGTTGTGGTGAGTAGAGGACTCGTGTACGTAGTAATATCTTGCAATCTGTTGAGAGTTGTAGTATAGGTTAGCCAAGAGTCAAAGCTGGCTTTCTACTATGAACTCCACTACCCCTGTTGATAATGTTGCATGTATGATAGGTTCTGTTGTAAGACTTGCTGAGTACCTTTGTACTCATGTTTGCTTAATAACTGTTGCAGAGGAGAACCCTGCCCCTTCTGATGGGTTCTACATAGACGTTGACGTCGACGAGTAGCTTGCTACCCAGACGGAGATCTGGAACTTGTGAAGGGCCTTGTAGATAGTCAGGCTACACCAAGCCTGTTTTATTTTCTAAGTTGTTTGTACTCAGACATGTAGCTTCCGCTTGTGCTTGTATGACTGTATGACTTGAGTGTTGGGTCATGTGACCCCTACCTGTATGGATATGTTATGTATGGCTCTTGGAGCCTCTTAAATAAAGTACTTTGAGTCATAGAGTTCTGTTGTGATGCAATGTTGTATTTGCACATATTGAGCATATTGTGTGTATGATTGAAATGCTTGGTATGTGTGGGATCCGACACTTAGTTGTTTTCCTTTGGTAGCCTATCTTACAGGGAAATGCCTCCTAGTGCTTCCAATGAGCCTTGGTAGCTTGCTACTGCTCAGAACACGTTGGCTGGCCGGCATGTGTCCTTCTTTGTTCCTGTGTCTGTCCCTTAGGGGAAATGTCACGCGTTGTTCCTTTAAGTCCATGTAGCTTGCTACGACTTGGGTTCATACGTTGATGACCGACACGTTCGTTGCTGGGTCATGGATGCCTGTCTCCGTAATTTAGTGCCACTTTTGGTTTATAACTAGCCAGGTCGGCCCGGGTTCTTTGTCATATGGATGCTAGCGACACTGTCATATACGTGTGCCAAAATGTGCAAACGGTCCCGTGCCAGGTAAGGTGGCACCCGTGGGGATATCGTGCGTGAGGCCGCAAAGTGATATGACGTGTTACAACTAGATCGGTGTGACTTAGGATCGGGGTCCTGACACGTAGGTTTCACTAGTGGCATCTCTCGAGAAAAATAGCAAACGGTGGGTAAGCGGATTACTGTTGGGCAATTGATAGAACTTCAAATAATTCTGACGATATCCAGGCAATGATCATTATATAGGCATCACATCCAAGATTATTACACCGACTCCTGCCTACATCTACTACTATTACTCCACACATCGATCGCCATCCAGCATGCATCTAGTGTATTAAGTTCATGGAAAAACGGAGTAATGCAATAAGAGCGATGACATGATGTAGACAAGATCTATTTATGTAGAAACATACCACATCTTGTTATCATTAATAGGAACGATACATATGTGTCGGTTCCCCTTCCGTCACCGGGATCGAGAATTGTAAGATCGAACCCATTACAAAGCACCTCCTCGCATTGCAATATAAATAGATCAAGTTGGCCAAACAAAACCCAAATATCGGAGAAGAAATACGAGGCTATAAGCAATCATGCATATAAGAGATCAAAGAAGACTCAAATAACTTGCATGGATATAAAAAGATAGATCTGATCATAAACTCAAAGTTCATCGGATCCCAACAAACACACCGCAAAAAGAGTTACATCATATGGATCTCCAAGATACCATGTTATTGACAATCAAAAAAGAGAGAGGAAGCCATTTAGCTACTAACTACGGACCCGTAGGTCTACAAAGAACTACTCACACATCATCGGAGCAGCACCAATGGACATGATGAGCCCCTCCATGATGGTGTATAGATTGGATCTGGTGGTTCCGGAACATGTGGTGGCTAGAATTGATTTTCGTCGACTCCCCTAGGGTTTCTGGAACACTGGGGTATTTATATAGCCAAGAGGCGGTGCAGGAGTCCACCGAGGTGGGCACAACCCATGTGGGCACGCCTGGGGGCGAGGCGCTCCCTGGTGGGTTGTGCTCCCCTCGGGGCACCCCCAGGTGCTTCTCTGGCCCAACAGGTGTCTTTTGGTCCAAAAAAATCCACAAAAATTTTCACTGCATTGGACTCCGTATGGTATTGATTTCATGCGATGTAAAAAACAAGTAGAAAACAACAACTGACTCTTGGCACTACGTTAGTAGGTTAGTACCAAAAAATGATATAAAATGATTGTAAAATGGTTGTAAAACATCTAAGAATGATAATATAACAACATGGAAAATAAAAAATATAGATACGTTGGAGACGTATCAGCATCCCCAAGATTAATCCTGCTCGTCCTCGAGTAGATAAATGATAAAAATAGAATTTTTTATGTGTAATGTTGCCTATCATGTTCATCTCATATTCTTTCTTTTATAGCATGGATAATTGGACTTTTTATGTTGTTCAAAGCAATAGTCTAGTTTTGACATGAGGACTTCAATATTCAAGCATATCAACAAACAACCATGTCCTTCGAAATATGAATACTAAAGCAAGTTATTCCTAGCCCATCATGCTTAATCATTGATCCATTCATGCCACACATCCAAATGTCAATTTCGTCAAATGCTCGAGTATGATAATAGTATTAAGTAGTTGGTGCTTTGTAAGAGAAGATGGAGACTCAAATAAAAATAAAAATTGCATAAAGTAAAAGATAGGCCCTTCGCAGAGGGAAGTAGGGATTTGTAGAGGTGACAGAGCTCAAAGCATAAATTGAGAGGAAAATTATTTTGGGTGGCATGCTTTTCTCACCAACGAGAACGACTTAGAGTTCCCAACACTTTACACGCTAGATGTATCATAGGCGGTTCCCAAACATAGATTAAAGTTTATTCCTTTTTCCACCAAACTTTCACAAGCCATGGCTAACCCTATCCACGGGTGCCCTCCATACCAACACTTTCCAAGGAATTTATTATTTGACAACATAAAGTTTTTTTTTATTTCAGGACCGGGAATCCCTATTATCGACATACTCTAGTGCAATGACAAGTGAATAAACACTCGTCTTGAGAATAACACATCTAGCATGAAAAATATTAGCCACCCCTCGCCGCTTCGCGAGCGGTACGGGCGAACAAAAGAGAAATTTATTTTGAAAATTAGAGTTGGCACATACAAATTTGCTTAGAACATCTTGGAAATACCACATATAGGTAGGTATGGTGGAGTCATTTGGCATAACTTGGGTTTTAGGATTTGGATGCACAAGTACTATTTCTACTTAGTACAAAGTGGAGGCTAGCAAGAGATTGAGAAGCGATCGACCAAGGAATGAAAACCATCATAAGGGAACATTAAACATAACCACCACCAAATAATGCAACACAAGTAGGATATAATTTCATTGCATGACTATTGATTTTTGTGCTTGCATAGGGAATCATGAACCTTAACATCAATATTCTTACTAAGACATAATTACTCATCAATGTAGTTCACATATCACCATCATTATATCTCAAAACTATTAAAAATATCAAGTTTATTTTGTCCAATGATGTTCATGAATTTTTATTAGATATTTCTTGGATATCTATCACTTTGGAACTAATTTCATATGTTTCTTTTAATAAGCTCAAACAAATATAAGTGAAGATCATGAGCAACATATTTCTTTCTCTCAAATTAATATAAGCGAAGCAAGAGAGAATTACATAAAAAATTACTAACTCTCAAATAAATCTAAGTGAAGCAAGAGAGCATTTCTTAAAAAATAACAAAGCACACCGTGCTCAAAAAGATATAAGTGAAGCACTAGAGCAAGTCCATAGCTCATAAAGATTTAAGTGAAGCATAGAGAGGAGTTCTAACAAGTCATGGCATAATTTTGGCTCTCTCAAATGGTTGTGTCCAGCAATGATATTTATTAAAAATTAGAGAGAAAAACAAGCAAAGACTCATATCATACAAGACGCTCCAAGCAAAACTCATAATATGTGACGAATAAAAATATAGCTTCGAGTAAAATACCTATGGTCATTAGAAGAAAGAGGGGATGCCACTCGGGGCATCCCCAAGCTTAGTTGCTTGCTTCTCTTTGGATAATAGCTTGGGATGTAATGGGCATCCCCAAGCTTAGGCTCTTCTTACTCTTTATTCCTTCATCCATCGCAACATCACCCAAAACATGAAAACTTCAATCACACAAAACTCAGCAAATCATCGTGAAGCCCGTTAGTATAACAAAACCAATCTTTACTCCAAGTACTGTATAAAACCAATTATTATTTTGTAATTGTATTATATATACTTTATTCTAACTTTTCTATTGCAAAAAATCATCAAAGGAAACTATAGAATCATCAAAACAGGCACATAACACATTAAAAACAGAATCTGTCAAAAATAGAACAGTCTGTAAAGATGCGAATTTTGACCATACTTCTGCAACTCTAAAAATTCTGAAACATTAGGATAACGTGGAGAATTTGTATATTTGTAACCCCCCAAAAAAATCAAGAGCTTATCATGTTCCAGTAATCGCCAGTAATTCTAACTCTAGATGCAAAAGTTTCTGAATTTTCAATTTGATCACATCAACTATTAACCAAATCACCCCAAAGGCTTTGCTTGGCACAAACATTTATTCAAACCACCAAAATACATCTAAAAAGAGGTATTATTGGGTATTCTATTGAAAACAGTAAGAAAAGCAAAAAAGCAAAAAGATACAAGTTGGGTTGCCTCCCAACGAGCGTTATCGTTTTACACCCTTAGCTAGGCATAATACAAAGATCTCAAGCTTTGTCATCCTTGTTGGATGATCCATATGTTGCCCTAATTATAGATTCAAAAGGCAATTTTATCTTTCTTCTAGGGACGTGTTCCATGCCCTTTCTCAAGGGAAATTGGAATTTAATGTTCCCTTCTTTCATATCAATCACTACACAAATAGTGCATAAAAACGGTCTACCAAGTATAATGGGGCAAGACGGATTGCAATCACTGTCAAGAACAATAAAGCCTATGGGTACATAGTTCCTATTTGCAGAATAAGAACATCATTGATCCTCCCTAAAGGCTTTTTAATAGTGGAATCCGCCAAATGCAAATTAAGAGAACAATCTTCAATATTGGTAAGACCAAGAACATCAGAAAGGGACTTTGGAATCGTGGAAACACTAGAACCCAAATCACATAAAGCATTGCATTCATAATTTTTAATTTTGATTTTGATAGTAGGTTCCCATTCATCATGCGACTTTCTAGGAATTGACACTTCTAATTCCAAATTATCTTCTAAAGCTTTCATCCTGACATCAACAATATGTTTAGTAAAAACTTTATTTTGTTCGTAGGCATGAGGAGAATTTATCATGGATTGGAACAAAGAAATAAAATAAACCAAAGAGAAATTATCATAATTAATGTCTTAGTAATCCAAGAGAGTGGTGTCGGTGTACAAAAAGAGGGGTACACTTTTTGTACCCCTATGACTGTAGACGGGCAGTCTGAGCCACGGCACCACCGCACCAAGCATGGCAAGGGGGGCAAGCCGGGGCAAGACTGAAGCTCGATGGAGGCTGGAGCGACGCCAAGAACAAGACCACAAAGAGCAAATGGACGAAGCGGCTTCCCCCGGCAAGATCCTTGCCGGGGCCGGCCCTGGCAGCCCCGGCAAGGCCCTTGCCGCGGCAGCTCGCCCCGTGCCTATGGAGCGAATCACCCTTGAGTCCACCGCCCCCATGGGGCGAGGATTCGGGAGATATCCCCGTGGTGGCATGCAGATCTTTGTGAAGACATTCAAGATCAGATGCAAGTTAGGAAGAAGACAACCCTTGGCGGGATTCCAGCTAAGGAGGACTAGAAGGCCCCGGGCAAGCACCTTGCCGGGGATGACAACAGGCGCCACGGCAAGACCCTTGCCGGGCCCCCGGCAAGGCCCTTGCCAAGGACATCCACGGGGCCACCATCAGGCCCGCACCAACTGGGTTTCCACCGACCCACGCAGCTTCCGACCCAACCAGCTGGACAGGCTCCTGCGTGGCATCCCACAGATCTTCGTGGAGACCCGCCGTTGCGCCACCTCAGCTGCCTGTCTGCCTACATGGCACCTCGGGCACCGCTGGCCAAGGCGTGTGTCAACACGAGGAGGGGCGGCGACGGACAAGATGGACGTCTCCCCCCGTCCCCGATAAAGCAAGGACACCTAAGTTGGGCGCATTAAATGCACCTTGTCCTGTAATGCGAGGGATAACCTCACATCACTGTACCCTTTCCACCTCCTGGTACCACTGTGGCAACCCCTTTTCCCTATAAAAGGAGGCCCGAGGCGACCAGGAGGAGGATTCGGCTTTTTAGAACTCCTCACGACTCTATTGGAGCTCCTCACTAGCTGAAGAACACCAACATATAATCCACCAAAGCAGGAGTAGGGTTTTACGCATCTTTGCGGCCCGAACCTGGGTAAAGGAACTGTGTCCTGACCGTTAGATCCGCTCTTCTCTCAACCCCGCGCCCCGCAACCGTAGTAGGGATTCTTGTGATCCCATAGGTGTCGATCCAAATACACCGACATCTTTGGCGCGCCAGGTAGGGTGCGCAGTTGTGAGAATCGGCTTTAGCGGTTAGTTCGGCGTTCCTGCGTCGTCATGGCGCCCAAGAAGAAGACGACGGTGGCGGTTGGCCAGTCGGAAGCCGGACAGCCCGTCCCGACGCGGGCGAGCAGCGGACCAGTCGTGGAAAGGACTCGGGGCGCTGCTCGCGAACACCAACGCCATCCCGACAGATGGAGTGTGGGAGGTGGCGACGTTTCTGCGCCTGGTAATAGGCCACACACCGCCGGTTCCAAAGATGGAGCTCGCCCCTCCGCGGGTGGCGCGGGGCCTTCAAGGGTCGCGGCCGCATCACCCGAAGGCGGTGCAAGGGCCTCCAGGACTCCCACGCCGGAGCCAAGAGCGCGCTCTTCTCAAGTAGCACACGACGAACGGCGTCGTCACGCCGAAGATCCCGAGCATCGCCACGGGAAGGGCCCCGAGCGCCACTCTTGGAACGTAGAAGACCTGCCCACCCGCTGAAGCGCTGGTGGAGACGTTAGGCAATCGCGGGACCATGATGGAGCTCCCCTTGACACGGTCAGGGGTCGAAGCGCGTCACGGTCCGCGCAGGTTTCGCTACCGTTGACACCAGCCGAAGCTTTGGCACGCGCGCAGTTGGTCCTCGACTTTCCTCCCATTACGGGGAAACTCGATGAATGGAGGGCCACCATCCGAAGCCTTGTCGTAGTCACCAACAGGGATGACCTAAATCCAGCGGAGCTCCCAGGCTGACGCTCCGATGGGGTCCCACGCACCGGCGGCGGGAGAGCTGGCAGCGCCGTGGCTACGGTGCGTTCGCCTCTTCCTCGTCCAGTGCAGCGTGCGTCGACCCGTCGAGACATCGCGGGCGATGCCATCTCCATAGCGTCGTCCGACCCACGGACCTGCGGCGACCAGCGTCAAGTTCTTCAGGAGCGAGCTCATGAGGACGCTCGAACCACCATCGAGCACCGGCGCGGAACGCGCCACTAGTCAGACAGGCGAGCAGGGCCTGCTGCGGACCGCCCAGCACCGGAAAGCCCTGGAGGTCTACCCTACGAGGTAGGCTGTCTAGCTTTCACTCGTGAGCTGTGGCAGTTCCAGTGGCCCTCTCACTGCACCTTCAAGCCTGATGTTGGCGAGAAGTACAACGGCAAGACCCACCCGTCGGAGTTCCTCAGCATCTACACCATCGCGACGCAAGATGCCGGGGCCCGCGACGATAAGGTGCTTGCGAATTACTTTCCGTTAGCTCTTAAACCTAACGCCATGTCGTGGTTGATGCACTTGCCAGTAGACTCTATTTCCTCCTGGTCCAACTTGTGCCATGAGTTTGTTGGTGCCTTTACCGGAGGACATCAAGCCCATGGCCAAGCAAGTGACCTGCATGTCATACCCCAGAAGGAAGGCGAGACTCTGTGCAAGTACATACAGAGATTCAGCCGGGTACAGTACAATATCCCCGATGTTCACCCTGCCGCCATCATCAGCGCGTTCCACCAGAATATGCGCAACCGCAAGATGCACGAAGAACTGGCAATGACCAAGGTGAAGGATGTGGCGGAACTCTACGTTCTTGCCGACAGATGTGCCCGGGCTGAAGAGGGAAGGAAGTACCCCGGCGAAAGCGCCCGTGCGGAAACCGACTCCTCAGACGAGGATACCGCCGCTCCAGCGAAGAAGGGCCGGAACCGTAACAGGAAGCGCAAGGGGAAGGCCGTGCTTGCCGTCGAGGGATCTGATGACACCGGCTCCGCCAAGAAAACCAAGGCGGTTGACCATGGCAAAGAAATTGCCGGGTGTGTCGCCTGCCGGGCCTTGGCGGCTGCCGAGAAGCCAAGAAACTCCGGCAAACGATACTACAAGATCCATCGCACCAAGGGCCATGATCTCTAGGACTGCCACCAGGTTGAGCTCCTTGCTGAGAAGCAAAGAGCTGAATATGAGAGGCGGGACAAGGAGAAGGGCCAAGACGGCGCTGAGGGATCCAGCAAGAAGCGTGACGGCCAAGCAGGCCGTCGCGACAAGGAGAAACAGCAAGAAAGGCCCGCCCGGGGCCGCGATAGAAGACCTGAAGACGATGATCATGAAGAGGACGACGAGTCCGGCGGCCAAGAGTTTCAGAAGGCTACAGACGCCATGTGCGTCGATGGTGGCGCATTGCTGCATGCTTCTCACTGCCAGCTTAAACAGTGGGCGCGAGAGATTATTGCGGCAGAGCCATCGCCCGGTGCCCAAAAGCCGCTGAAATGGTCCAGCACACCTATCATCTTTGACGCCGAGGATCACCCCGATCGCACTACTGCCGTCGGGTGCTTGCCATTGTTGGTTTCACCGACAATACGCAACCTCAAGGTCACGAAGATGCTAGTAGATGGCGGGGCCGGTCTGAACCTACTTTCGCCCACCGTGATCAAGAAGCTGCAAGTTCTTGATGGAGACCTCGATGAGACGGGCACGTTTCAGGGGGTCAGCCCAGGGAGTATTCAACCGAAGGGGAAAGTCACGCTGCCCGTGACTTTTGGGGGTGATATGAACTACAGGACAGAGAGGATCGTGTTCGATGTTGCCGAGATCCCCCTGCCTTACAACGAGATCCTTGGCCGCCCAGCGCTGGCCAAGTTCATGGCAGCATCACACTGTGCCTACAACACCCTGAAGATGCCAGGGCCCATGACGTTCATCACCATCCCCTCCGTCAAGAAAGATGCGCTGATTTGCGCCGACCAATTGTACCACCAAGCAGTTGCAGCAACTACCGCTACGGGGGCACTTGCTCCTGCCACTGGAGCCCCGTGAGGGAAGAAGAAGAAGACTGGCGAGACCTCGGGCGCCCACTCCGGCAAGCGCACCTCTTCGGAGTGCTGTGCTCCCGTCGAGGACGTGCCTGAGAGCTCCATCGGAAAGAAAAAGACCGGCGAGACCTCAGACACCCACTCCGGCAAGCGCACCTCTTCGGAGTGTCGCGCTCCTGTCGAGGACGTGCCTGAGAGCTCCACCGGCAGAAACAAGAGATCCTGGGCTACGCCGCCAGGGACCAAGAAGGTTTCTGTCAAGGAGGACGGCACGGGAGGGGCTTTTACCATAAGCTCCGCCCTTGACAGAAAATAGGAAGACGCGCTCCTCACCTTCCTGCGGGCGAATGTCGACGTGTTTGCGTGGCAAGCATCCGACATCCTCGGCGTTCCCAGGGAGGTGATTGAGCACCACCTTGTTGTCTGCCCTCATGCGCGGCCCGTCAAGCAGAAGGTCAGGAAGCAAGCTTTGGAACGGCAAGAGTTCATCACCGAGGAGATCCGAAAACTGGAAGCTGCGGGTTTGGTGAGAGGAGTGCTCCACCCAACATGGTTGGCCAATCCAGTGGTAGTGCGCAAGGCAAATGGGAAGTGGAGGCTGTGTATTGATTACACAGATATCAATAAAGCTTGTCCCAAGGACCCCTTCCCATTGCCGCGCATAGACCAGATTGTCGACTCCACGGCAGGGTGTGACCTGCTGTCATTCCTCGATGCCTACTCGGCTACCACCAGATCTTCATGGCGAGAGAAGACGAAGAGAAGACAACATTCATCACCCCATGTGGCACGTACTGCTTCGTACGAATGCCTTTCGGGTTGAAGAGTGCCGGCTCGACGTTTGCAAGGGCAGTCCAGATTGGTTTTGAACCCCAGCTCCATAGAAATATGGAGGCTTATATGGATGATATAGTGGTCAAAACCAAGAACAAGACAA
The DNA here is from genome assembly GCA_902687465.1 of Secale cereale. NCBI lineage: Eukaryota > Viridiplantae > Streptophyta > Magnoliopsida > Poales > Poaceae > Secale > Secale cereale. The sequence continues at coordinate 328,611,519 of LR738711.1, read as the reverse complement.
CCCTTGTACCAAATTTGGAAGAAACAATTGTGAACCTGCGCAAGATCAACCTCAAGCTGAACCCTGAGAAGTGCGTCTTCAGCGTTCCGTCTGGCAAACTTCTCGGGTTCTTTGTATCGCAGCGTGGGATAGAAGCCAATCCGGTCAAGATCAAAGCCATAGAGCAGATTGAAGCATCCAAACGGGTCAAGGATGTGCGTCGGCTTGCTGGCTACGTTGCCGCCATGAGCAGATTCATTTCCAAGTCTGCTGAGAGCTACCTCCCCTTTTTCAAGATTTTGAAAAAGGCAGGCCCAATGGAGTGGACGCCGGAAGCCGAAGCAGCGTTACAGGATCTGAAGAAGTATCTTTCCTCCACGCCAATACTGGTTGCGCCTCGACCACAGGAACCGTTGCTGCTATACTTAGCGGCAACAAACCAGGTGGTCAGCGCTGCACTAGTGGCGCAGAGAGAAATCGATGATGAGGTGATAGCAGCAACGGAGCCTGGTGCTACTGGCGCAGAAGCGACACAGCCGATTGGAGTGCAGCTGAAGAAGAAGATGATGCAGCACCCGGTCTACTTTGTTAGCTCCCTCATGCAGGGGGCTAGGTCAAGGTACTCTGGTGTGCAGAAATTGCTCTTCGGTCTTCTTATGGCCGCGAGGAATCTGCGTCACTACTTCCAGGCGCACGAGATCACTGTCGTCACTCGCCTCCCTCTGCAACGGATATTGCACAACCCGGATGCAACAGGAAGAATTGTGGAGTGGGCACTGGAGCTGTCCAGCTTTGGCCTCAAGTTTGAAAGTACCTCGACAATTCAGAGCCGAGTCCTGGCAAAGTTCGTCGCAGAATGGACCGCAACGCCTGATGAAGAAGTCCAAGAAACTGCTCTCCCCAGCAAAGAGGCAAGTTGCAACTGGGTCATGTACTTTGATGGGGCTTTCTCCTTGAAGGGCGCCGGGGCCGACGTACTGCTGGTCTCGCCCACTGGAGAGCAGCTCAAGTATGTGGTCCAGATGCACTTCCCTAGGGAGGTATCAACGAACAACATTGCCGAGTACGAGGGGCTGCTTGCTGGTCTTAGGATCGCGGCGGACCTCGGAATCAAGAAGCTCATTGTCAGGGGCGACTCGCAGCTTGTCGTCAAACAAGTCAACAAGGATTACCAGAGCCCGTTGATGAGGGCCTACGTCGATGAAGTGAGAAAGTTGGAAGAGCGCTTTGACAGTATACAGGAAGAACACGTTCCCCGAGCGGAGAACGACATCACCGATTACCTGTCAAAGCGGGCTGCCCTCAAACTACCTGTGGAACCAGGTACCTTTGCGCTTCAGCTTTCTCAGCCATCCGTTGATCCATCAACCGAGCAGAACAAGAGGAGGAAGTCAGGGCCCGGCAAGTACTTCCCCGCCGAGCCTCCCGGAGCCGCCGGCAAAGATGTTGCCGGAGACACTGAGCCCGCCACCTGAAGGCTAACTCCGGCGGAGCGTCAAGCTTTTGCCTTCGAGATGGCCACTCCCTTGGCGGAGGAAATGCCTTTAGTCCTCGCCGTCGAGCCCCAGGCTCTAGCGTGGGCGCAGCATACCGTCCGGTTCCTTCAGACTGGGGAACTTCCTGAGGAGCAGGAAGAAGCGGAGAAAGTAGCCCGTCGGTCCGCCATGTACCAGTTCGTTGATGACGTCCTGTACAGGAGGAGACCGAACGGTGTGAAATTGAAGTGCATCCCTCGAGAGGAAGGACTGGAGCTGTTGGCAGAGATACATGGGGGCATATGTGGATCCCACGTAGGGTCAAGAGCCCTTGCCGGCAAGGCATTCCGGCAAGGCTTCTTCTGGCCCAATGCCCTCCAGTTTGCGGCGGCGCTGGTCACCAGGTGTGAAGCGTGCCAATTCCATTCGAAGAAACTTCATCAACCAGCTCAAGCCCTTCAAACCATTCCTCTCTCCTGGCCCTTCTCGGTCTGGGGGCTCGACATACTGGGCCCTTTCCCCCGCGCCGTCGGGGGCTTTGAGTACTTGTACGTTGCAATCGACAAGTTCACAAAGTGGCCAGAAGTGGAGGCAGTGAGGAAGGGCACAACTCAGTCAGCCGTCAAGTTCTTCAAGGGGCTAGTGTGCCGTTTTGGTGTACCCAACAGGATCATCACCGACAACGGCACGCAGTTCACGAGCCGCACCTTCATGCAATATACCCAAGACCTCGGCAGCAAGCTCTGTTTCGCTTCCGTTGCTCACCCCCGAAGCAATGGTCAAGCAGAGAGGGCAAATGCTGAAGTGCTGCGAGGATTAAGGACAAAGACCTTTGACAGGCTGCACAAGAGTGGGAGGCGCTGTATTGATGAATTGCCGGCGGTTCTTTGGTCGATCAGGACGACGCCAAATCGAGCCACCGGCCAGACGCCCTTTGCCCTGGTATACGGGGTAGAAGCAGTTCTCCCCACGGAACTCATATACGGGTCACCTCGAGTTCTCGCTTATGATGAGCTTGAGCAAGAGCAATTGCGACAAGACGACGCAATGCTCCTTGAGGAAGATCGTCTTCGGGCGGCTGTGAGAGCAGCGCGCTACCAGCAAGCCTTGTGCCGCTACCATAGCCGCAAGGTTCATGCCCGAATCTTTGAGGAAGGTGACCTTGTTCTCCGGCGCGTTCAATCAGCTAGGAATGCGAACAAGTTGACGCCGAAGTGGGAGGGCCCTTATCAAGTAATACGAGTCACCAGGCCTGGCGCAGTACACCTGGAGACCGAGGATGTCGTTCCGGTGAGTAACTCCTGGAACATCGAGCATCTTCGCAAGTTTTACCCATAAGGCGCGGCTTGCCGGGCCTCCCGGCAAGCCACCCTTTTGTACGAGCCTTGCCGACAAGGCATGTAACCCTTTGTACAATGCCAGGCACAGACCCTGAGCATAAATAAATGAAGCACTGGCGCCCTAAGTTTTAGCATGCATGCTGAGTCGAGTCTCGTCCTTGGTTAGGGTTGATAGTGCTTAGCAGTGGCTAACCCCTAGCTTAGAAGTCGGGTCTTTGTCTTTCCTCTGTCTTCCTTGGTTCGCAAGACGCGCAGACATCCTTGCCAAAGCCACCCGGAGGAAGGAAAGAAGAACAGACCAGTGCCTAGGCCCCGACAAGCCAGTATTGCCGGAGGCTGCGAGGGCAAGAATTCGCCCACAGCAGGCCAGGGTTGCCGAGGGCTGCAGCTTCAGATAAGTCCTTTATCCTTATCATGCATTCCATTATGGACTGAGGTATGTGAAACCTCGTTCTTTTCCTTAAAGCTACCGTGCTCCTGTAACTCTAGGCCCTGAGACTCGTTCCTGGGGCTAGGTTCGGTCGTAGTCGCGGCAGCAGAAGGATAAAACGAGAAGCCTGAGCCCGCTTCATCCCTGCCTCCACCAAGGGCGTGAGAAAGGTCGAGCGAAGTAGGGAAACGGCAGGGCCTGTTACCGGGCGAGGAAATGTTTATCTTAAGGATATCAGAGATTTATTCCCTGTTGTGGGTTTTTAGCTATGAACAAATGACCCGACAAACATTCCTTTTTCATTAAAAACATTCCATTCAGGTACAGTCCATAGGGAATGAAAAACATGAATAAGGAGATTACAAGTTTTAAACTTAACAGATGCCCGAAGGCTTACAGACTAAAAAGAGATAAGATGCCCATAATGCCTTTCTTGTCCCGCTCCTCGGGAGGTAGGTCAAGGAGGCGAGAAGGGCAAAAGGGGCGCCTAGGCGAGCTACGGGTGTCAGAAGACACCGAGAAGGCATCTCGGCGGCCTCCCCAGGGCTGGACGGTGATGACGGCGCCGGGGGCTGAGCTCGAAGACGAGGAGGCAGGACGTCAGTAGGAGACGAAGGCGTCGGTGCCCGCGTACTCCGACATGATGACCTTGCCGCCCGCCTTCTTCCTCTTCCTCTTCGACAGCCTCCCTACGCCAGCCACCAAGGAGACGGCCCCAAGAAGTTCAAGGAGCCGGCGACGCGGATGATGGGGTCGCCGGTGCCACCAGGGGCGGCGCCCGACACCTAGTCGGACCCGTCATCCTGCCGTCCCCCACCCTCGTCGTCGCTGTCGTTGTCCTCCTCGTCACCCTTTTTTGAGGAGGAGTCTTCGTCATCAGAGGAGCTCTCCATGCAGCACCTCGCGCGAGTCCCGAGGTGCCCGAATACCTTGACGGAGAGGTGGCCATCCCCCATCAACTTGAAGTGGAGGGTGAGCCCATCCGCCAGGCTGTGGATGCGAGCGAACCTCTTCCATCCTTGGCGAAGATACATCACATGAGGGGCAGGGAAGTCGACGCGGGCCCGCGTGCCACTGATCCCACAACCCCTCATGTGTAGCCGCAGCGACTCCGGCGGGTTCACCGCCATCTCCCGCACAAACAGAGTCGGGAGACGAAGGCGGCGGCGTGGCGAACCCCGCATCCAAATGAAGAACTCACAGGGGTCGTCTCCAACATGACCTTCCACTGGAGGAGGAGCTGCGGGCGGAGGCGAGGCCGGTTAGTCGCCCCGTCTTCCTCTTCCCCGAGCACCCCAGCCTCGCCCACGGCCCCGCCCCCTCTGTCTTCCCCGCATGGCTGGTTTGGCCACTGCGGGTGCAGGAGAAGGGGGGATGCGCTGTCGAGCAGCGACCCTCGCCGCCACCGTTGAGGAGCCTGGGTTTTCCTTCTTCATGGCGGACAGAAGAAAGGAGCAGAAGCTGAAGGAGAAAGAAGATGGAGGAGTGCGGGGCGTCGTCCCCTCCCTTCGCCCTTTATAAAGGGGGCGGGGCTGGAGCTCGACCGCCCCGCTTGGCCAATCAAGACACAGAAGGCGGAGGGCGGCTGGGACCGACCCGCCGCCCCAACCAGCGACGGCTTGGTTTCCCGCCTCCACCGCTCGCCACCTCGAACGCATGGAAGGCACGTGGCGAACCCTCAGGACCGAAGGGACGGGTGAGGTGACCTCTCCCCACCCCGTGATCGTGGGGAGTGGACGCCTAGCAGACCGCGGCTCGGCCCCATCCAGTCAACGGGCCACGCCCCCACACCTCCCCCCGTTTATGGGGAAGGCGCGGACCGCCTCCTTTCGCATTTACTGCAACGTGACGCATGCCTGCGGAAACCGCCCCACGCATGCCGCCCACGTCACGCACGCCCCTCCACCCCGCGCCGCGCGCGCGGGTCGTGGGAGGCACAGCGCGCGGAAATTTTACCACGGTGAAAACCACCCCGCCTGCCCGCGCACCGTTCTGCGCCTGGCCCAACAACATGTCGCGCTTATGTGTGGCCCAGACCCGGGGGCTCATGTCGGTGTACAAAAAGAGGGGTACACTTTTTGTACCCCTATGACTGTACACGGGCAGTCTGAGCCACGGCGCCACCGCACCAAGCATGGCAAGGGGGGCAAGCCGGGGCAAGACTGAAGCTCGATGGAGGCTGGAGCGACGCCAAGAACAAGACCACAAAGAGCAAAGGGACGAAGCGGCTTCCCCCGGCAAGATCCTTGCCGGGGCCGGCCCTGGCAGCCCCGGCAAGGCCCTTGCCGTGGCAGCTCGCCCCGCGCCTACGGAGCGAATCACCCTTGAGTCCACCTCCCCCATGGGGCGAGGATTCGGGAGATATCCCCGTGGTGGCATGCACATCTTTGTGAAGACATTCAAGATCAGATGCAAGTTAAGAAGAAGACAACCCTTGGCGGGATTCCAGCCAAGGAAGACTAGAAGGCCCCCGGCAAGCACCTTGCCGGGGATGACAGCAGGCGCCATGGCAAGACCCTTGCCGGGGCCCCCGGCAAGGCCCTTGCCAAGGACATCCACGGGGCCACCATCAGGCCCGCACTAACTGGGTTTCCACCGACCCACGCAGCTGCCGACCCAACTAGCTGGACAGGCTCCTTTGTGGCATCCCACAGATCTCCGTGGAGACCCACCGTTGCGCCACCTCAGCTGCATGTCTGCCTACATGGCACCTCGGGCACCGCTGGCCAGGGCGCGTATCAACACGAGGAGGGGCGGCGACGGACAAGACAGACGTCTCCCCCCATCCCCGATAAAGCAAGGACACCTAAGCTGGGCGCATTAAATGCACCTTGTCCTGTAATGCAAGGGATAACCTCACATCACTGTACCCTTTCCACCTCCTGGTACCACTGTGGCAACCCCTTTTCCCTATAAAAGGAGACCCGAGGCGACCAGGAGGAGGATTCGACTTTTTAAAACTCCTCACGACTCTCTTGGAGCTCCTCACTAGCTGAAGAACACCAACATATAATCCACCAAAGCAGGAGTAGGGTTTTACGCATCTTTGCAGCCCGAACCTGGGTAAAGGAACTGTGTCCTGACCGTTAGATCCGCTCTTATCTCAACCCCGCGCCCCGCAACCGTAGTAGGGATTCTTGTGATCCCATAGGTGTCGATCCAAATACACCGACAAGTGGGAACATCACTAGTTATATTTTTAACCTCTTCAAACCCACTTTTATCAATTTTCTCAGTAAGATTTGCACCCTTCGTATCGGGACGCCTTCTAGCTAAAATTGACTCTTCTTTAGTCCCTTTATCATCAAGTTGAACTTTACTAAACAAGTAATCAATAGAAGAAACACCAATCATTTAGTAATAAAAGAACCTTTGCCGGGGAGATAATATTTGCGGGCGAAAAATACTTAGTAATAAAAGAATCATTGCACTTATTCCAAGAACCGATGCTATTCTGAGGCAAAGACGAAAGCCAAATTTTAGCGCGATCCCGCAAAGAGAACGGAAATAATTTCAACTTCGCCATATTGTTATCCGCATCTTTTTTCTGTTGCATATCGCATAACTCCACGAAGGTGTAAAGATGGGACACGTCATCCTCATTAGGAGTACCGGAAAATTGATCTTCAATAACAAGATTCAACAAAGCAACATTAATATCACAATATTCCGCACTAGTGACGGGAGCAATCGGAGTGCTAATAAAAGCATTGCGTTCTCTTGCATTAGTTTCAGCAATTGTAAACAAGAACACAAGTAGGCGATAGATCCGGTCTGAAAATGGCAAGCGAAAAAGAGGGCCAATAAAATGACAAATTTATGTGAAGTGGGGGAGATAAAAACGAGAGGCAAATCGCAAATAATTTAAATTGCGACGAGATGAGATTTGTGATTAGGAACCTAGTAGATGTTGATGATGTCTCCCTGGCAACGGCGCCAGAAATTCCTTTTCATTGCTTGCTAGAACTACGTCGGTATTTCCCCAAAGAGGAAGGGATGATGCAGCACAGCAACGGTAGGTATTTCCCGCAGTGTTGAGACCAAGGTTATCGAACCAATAGGAGAACCACGCAACACTACGTGAACGGCATCTGCACACAAATAACAAATACTCGCAACCTGACGTATTATAGGGGTTGTCAATCCCTTCCGGGTAACGGTGCCAAAAAATGGCAAATAGACGTGAGAAAGTTGCAATAAGATGATAGATCGAACACCAAATCAAATAAAGTGCAGCAAGGTATTTTTGTATTTTTGGTTTAATAGATCTTAAAATAAAATAAAATAAAATAGATCGCGATGGCAAATATATTAAAGAAGAGACCCATGGGCCGTAGGTTTCACTAGTGGCTTCTCTCGAGAAAAACAACAAATGGTGGGTAAACGAATTACTATTGGGAAATTGATAGAACTTCAAATAAGCATGACGATATCCAGGAAATGATCATTATATAGGCATCACGTCCAAGATTAGTAGACTGACTCCTGCCTGCATCTACTACTATTACTCCACTCATCGACCGCTATCCAGCATGCATGTAGTGTATTAAGTTCATGGAAAAATGGAGTAATGCAATAAGACCGATGACATGATGTAGACAAGATCTATTTATGTAGAAATAGAACACATATTGTTATCATTAATAGGAATGATACATATGTGTTAGTTCCCCTTCTATCACTGGGATCGAGCACAGTAAGATCAAACCCATTACAAAGCACCTCTTACCATTGCAAGATAAATAGATCAAGTTGGCCAAACAAAACCCAAATATCGGAGAAGAAATAAGAGTCTATAAGCAATCATGAATATAAGAGATCAAAGAAGACTCAGATAACTTTCATGGATATTAAAACATATATCTGATCATAAACTCATAGTTCATCGTATCCCAACAAGCACACCGGAAAAAGAGTTACATCATATGGATCTCCAAGAGGCCATTGTATTGATAATCAAAAGAGAGAGAGGAAGCCATCTAGCTACTAACTACAGACATGTAGGTCTACAAAGAACTACTCACACATCATCAGAGCAGCACCAATGGACATGATGAACCCCTCCGTGATGGTGTCTAGATTGGATTTGCTGGTTCTGGAAATTGCGGTGGCTAGAATTGATTTTCATCGACTCCCCTAGGGTTCCTAGAATATTGGGGTATTTATAGAGCGAAGAGGCGGTGCGGAAGGCCACCGAGGTGGGCACAACCCACCTGGGCGCGCCTGGGGGCCCAGTTGCGCCCTGGTGGGTTGTGCCCCCATCAGGGCACCCTTAGGTGCTTCTCTGGCCGAACAGGTGTCTTCTGGTCCAAAGAGATCCACAAAAAGTTTCGCTGCATTTGGACTCCGTTTGGTATTGATTTCCTGTGATGTAAAAAACAAGCAGATAACAACAACTAGCACTTGGCACTATGTCAATAGGTTAGTACCAAAAAATGATATAAAATGATTGTAAAACATCCAAGAATGATAATATAACAACATGGAACAATAAAAAATTATAGATATGTTGGAAACGTATCGACGACCCATGAACAACTACATCCCATCGAACCCGAACCGTCTCGAACGCTTGCTTCAAAGGTATAACCGTCGAGACAATGATCCGTGGACGAATGCATTGTGTGTATGAGATGCTCGTGTTTGCACCGTGTCCGAATTGGCGCTTGCAGGGTCCTCGCTTGCTATGTCATCAAAACGTGGGAACCCGGTAACCGGGATCACCCCACCCTCTTTTGAATGTTCCGCGCATCCACACTTTCTTATGCACCATCAATCTCGATGAGTTGTCGAATAACTAGATTTTTGCCGTGGCACCATTTTCGTTGCCGTGGCGCCCCTTTCTTTCCGCCATGGTGACAAAATGCTCCATATCTCATAACATGCCAACTTCTTCATAAAATGTCATATAACTTGAATATGTCATCCGCATCATGTTAACAACATTTAAATGTTTCAAATTGTTGGTTGCATTAAAAATTGCTAAATGACATGGGGATTTTCCAGAATTGTTGTTTGTTGTTCCGGCCTCATTTAAAATTTCTTAAATAGTATGGTTTTAATGTGCCTCACCTCTTGCCATGTTAACCAACATTTAAACTTGTTGTGTACATAAAAGAGATCAAACTACATATGTGAATGTGGTGTGTCATCAATATACAACTCGTTGCATATTGAGCTCCACCTAATTTGTAGTATTGTTTGTTGCATTTTGCCATGCCATGCATATTTAAACCGGGCATGCATCATACTTGTTTGTGCATCATGCCATGTTTATGCTTGTGTGTTTACCGTGTTGTTTGATTCTTTCCGGTGTAGTTTCTTTGTTTCGGTAACGTTGCGGATTGTGAGGATTCGTTCGACTATGTTGATTCAACTACTTCATGGACTCGGTCTTCTTCCTAGCGGGATGTCAGGCAAGATGACCGTTACCTCGGATATTGTCGTGGAATTAACACGTCAGATGTCCGGTTTAGAGGACTTAGGTGTGGAGCCATCGCGCAGGTTAGCTTGAAGAGGTTAAAAGCACACAAAGGACACAGAGGGTTTATACTAGTTCGGCCCCTTCGATGAAGGTAAAATCCTACGTCTAGTTTGGTTTGGTATTGCTTGGGCGTCGATGAACAGGGAGGAGATTGCTTGCCTGTCTCTCGACGGATTGTTGTCTACCCCTGAACCGTCGCCGGGCCGTTCTTTTATATAGGAGGCAACGCCCGGTCCGGTTTACAGAGTCCCGAGGCCGGCTCATAATCGTGTCCGCCTCGGTCTCTATTCTTTCTTTCCTTGTACCTCAAGTTACATAATAAGACGATTTATAAACCGTAAACACTACACATGGGCCCTAAGCCTTCCTGGGCCGTAACCTCTACTGAGTTTATAACTACACATCTACATTACCATAATCCGGATCTCCCTAGCCGGTTTATACCTGCTAGTAATATCCCTGACATTAGGCCCTAGAATGATTTGAACTTGTTCATGTCAGTCTTCTAAATCTTGCATAAACTTCTTCCCTGTATCTTCTCTGTTTTGTAAACCGGCCATGACGTCATCTTCAGAAATCCTTTTATTCAGTCGTGACATCACCTCCGCATTTATTGCTCACAGCTATTTGTTACCTTTGTTTAAAGTTCATCCCGAAAATCGAGGCGACAATGGAATCTTTACCCAATCTGACCTCCTCAAATCCCGCGCCTGCCGTTTCATCTCTCAACCCTTATAAATACCGCCGCGCCTTGTTATCTTTCTTCCTTCCGCTCTTCTTCTTCCTCCGTCGCCTGAAGCTCCGCCGTCGCCCTCGAGCTCGTCATCGTCATCAACCAGGCCGCTGTATCACCCTGAAACGCGACCAGATTACTCCGCCGCCGTCCCTTTCCTTCTCAGGTATTCCTTTTCTCTTGCTGCAGATCTGTGATCTAGGGTTCCTTCATTGCTTCCGCCATTAGACCTCGAAGCTCTTGTTGTTCATCTTATACGCCATGTTTGCAGTAGATTCCAACTCTGGATTAGCTTCAAACTCGCTCCTGCTCCGTATCTTTAGACTCAGATTAAGTTCGCCCTTAGATTCATTGCTCTGTAGAAAACCTTCGCAGTTCTTCCTGTGATAGACTTGCGTAAATTTCGTCGTTTTCTTACTGCCCACATCTATTTTACTTTAGCCTCTTGTAGAAACCTGTTTCTTCGTCTTGATAGATCTGCAAGTTACTCGCCGGTTTAATCAATCATATATTGCTCCTACGACGCATCAACCATGAACCCGACGGTTTAGCTTCTTCATTTTTGTTATTATAAACCAGTAGCAACTCGTCTCCTACCTGCTTCCGGGTTGTCAATACCATTAGTCTCCTGTCTAAACCGTCGATGTAATTTGATAACACAATCCGGTTTATGCTTCAGCACTTGTATAATCCGGATTTTGCACTTTACTTTTTCAGCGCTTTCCTTCTGCTCATATGTCTGCCAAGCAGTTTGTTTCTTGCAACTGGGTCCCTTCCCGCATTACGGAAGAGGACTTAGTCAATGCTGCTTCGATTGGTATTCTGGGCCCTCAAGCAGTTCTGAAATGGCGGGCCCCAGGGGATGAATGTCCTCCTACCCCCAAAGAAGGAGAAGTTATTGTTTTCTTTGATCATATGGCCCGGGGTTTCAGCCCTCCCGGTTCAATAAATTTTCGGGATGTGCTGGCCGCTTTTCAACTCCATCCTCAGGATATAGGCCCAAATTCCGTATCAAACGTCTGCAATTTCCAAGTCTTCTCCGAGGTGTACCTTCAAGAAGAGCCGTCAGTGGACTTGTTCCGGGATTTTTTCCACTTAAACCGACGGACAAAGTTTACTGCCGGACCACATCAAGAGCTGGGTGGTGTCAGTATTCAGAAGAGAAGAGACGTAGTTTTTCCTCATGCTGCTCTCCATACACACCCCAAGGACTAGAACCAATCTTGGTTTTACTGCAAGGATACCTCGCCTGAAGGAGAAAACCCACTGCCGGGTTACCGCGAACATCGCCTTCCGGAAGATCATCCCCTGCCGCAACGTCTTAGTTCCTCAGAGCGGGCCCGGTTTGCCCCTTAGCTTGCCAAACTTAAGGCCTTTATGGCCAACAGTTTAACCGGAGTGGACTTCGTCCGTTGTTGGCTTGCTTGGAGCATCCTTCCTCTAAGCCGGCGCTCCGGTTTAATGTGTCAATATAGCAGAAAAACGGATGACCCTCAACGCCACATCGACATAATGCTTCCTGAGAAGGAAGTTATTGAATCTGCTAAGAAAATGCTCAATATCTCTCTGGAGGAATGCAGCCAAACCGGATTGGCTCCATATTATAAGAAGAACAAACTGCCAGCAGTAAGTTTTAATCTCTTCTGTTTGCTTCTAATCCGTCCATATAAATTATCTTCCATTTATCTTTCATCTTCTACACAGGCCGATGATCCTTTTTGGAAAAGAAAATCTCAGGACAAGTCAGGTAAACAACCACGCCGGAAAACGTGCGCTGTTAAAAAGAAGAAGGCAGCTGCTGGCTCCGGTTCACATCTTGAGGAAGATGATCCGGATTCTGAGGTATGATTTGATCTTGATATGTCTTGATCTCTTGTATCCAGATTTATGTTAACAATGTCTTTTCACAGGATTTGGCTGAAGGTGATAAAGCGGCAGAAACTGAGGTAATCACTCTTTCTTCAGATTCTGAACCGCCGGTGCCCAAAACTCGTCGGGCATCTCGGAACTACCCTTTTTCTCATCCTTACGCTCAACTGGACACATTACTGAAAACTGTCCCTGGGTAAGTCCTTTACCTCATCCGGTTTACCTTTGTATTTGCCCTTTATAACTCTGATTACCTCTTTCAATTTCTTTCAGCAAGCCTAAACCTACCAAAAAGGCAAAGGCCAGTAAAACGGCTGTTGAAACTGCTGCTGCTGATCCGGTGGCTGATCCGGATGAAGTCATCCCTCCATAGGGCGAGCCTGCAATTCAGCTTGACGATCCTGCTCCCATGGATCATGACTACATTGCTGCTCTTGAAGATACCAATGCAGAAGATGTCCTTGAACGGGCGAGTCCTGTCCGGGCTAGCCCTCATCGGACTAACCCGGCTCCAGCTAGTCCGGCTCGTACTGCCGCCCCTTCGCAGCCAACCACTGCTTCCTCTCCGGATGTTCAAGTAATCGGGACGGGATTTACTGCTCCTGCTGAGCCTACCATCTTAGCCAAGCATACTGCTAAAGCGGAGAAGCTTCAGTAAGAGAAGGGCAAATGGAGTACAGATTTGTCCAATTATGTCGATTTGAGTGCCCAGGAACTTTATTCCGGGTACTTGAACCGGCTTCATACCAGCCGGGACTATGAAGCGGGCTTGGTTAATATGATGAAGGACAAATACGAGGTACCTTACTTGTCTTTGCTTTTGTCTTCTTTGTATTTCTGTCTATGTCATGGTAGCCCCCAAGTTCCGGTTTAGCTTTGTTGGAGGTGAATCGATACTTCCAAATGTATGCAAATGATCTTACATTAGCCCCCAAGTGCCAGGGGCATAACTCGTTTTATGTGCCTGGGACTTGTCTGAATCTTCTCTTTCGATACTTCAACTGCCCATTAGCCACCAAGTGTCAAGTAGATAACTTGCTTATGTGCTTGAGACTTGTCTTTAATTGTCACCTTTTGATACTTCAACTGCCCATTAGCCCCCAAGTGTCAAGTAGATAACTTGCTTATGTGCTTGAGACTTGTCTTTAATTGTCACCTTTTGATACTTCAACTGTCCATTAGCCCCCAAGTGTCAAGTGAATAACTTGGTTATGTGCTTGAGACTTGTCTAAACTGTCATTTACTCCCCTTGATTTTCTTGCAGGCTGACTTGACCCGGAGGGCTACTGAAATAACTGACCTCCAGAATAGACTTGCTGTGACTGAAACTGCTGCTGCCAAGGCCAAGGATGATCTGGCGTTGAGCTTAACCACTGCTGAACAACTGAAAAAATATTTTGAATCGGAGCGGACAACCTGGGAAGTGCAGAGGAATGCTCTTGAAAAAAGAGCAAAGGATGCTGAAGAAGCCCTTAACCCGGTGACGCAAGAGCTGACCGGTTTAAAACAGCAAATAGAGCTTATGACCTCTGCCGTGTTTGGTAAATACTTAACTTACATGTGCTTTCATCTCTGCAATCTTTATTCCGCGCCGGTTTAACTGTGATAATCTTATATAGGGCGACGCATCACCCATCTTGGGGATGACCTCCGAAAGAAACTCAAGGCCTCTTATACTCTGGTTGAGCAGCTGTATTCCGGCGCTCAAAGGATTATAAGTGCGATGTCTTTTCATAAAGCGGCCCCCACCACTATCCAAGGCACTTTGGAGAAGCTCTCTATATTGCCTGTACGCTTGGAAGAGGTGAAGAAATCTGCTGCACGGGCCGACTCTCTTATAGTGCTGACCAGAGCTAAGGCGTGGGTTCCAGACTTTGATCCGGAAGAAGCTATGAACGGGTACCCCAACACCAAGGAAGATGGATCGGCCTTCTCTGGAAAAGACCTTCATGCTTTGAGTAAGGAAATGCGTCCCCTTGCCAGCAAGCTTGCTGATGAATCGGACTTGACCAAGTATCATCCGACGTATGACTTAAAGAATGAGCGGGTGGATCGGCCGGTTTATGACACCGAAAATCTAATCCCACAAGTCCGCCCCCATACTTTCGCCCCAGATGTTGATCCGTCCGATCTCATTACTGAAGAGATGTACTTTCGTGCTTTATCCAAGATCAACTGGCGCGTTCCTGATTTTCAGCAGCTTCAAGAGGATGAAGAAGTTCCGAAACAAATGGATCCTCAGCCTTCGCCTGAGGAAGAAGCATAAGTTACTTCATTTTATTTTTATCGGTTGTAATCCATTGCTGAAAAACTTTAATCCGTCCAAGCCTTCAAGTGCCTTGTAACAGGATAGCTCGAAACATTTTCTGCCTTAATCCGGATGTCAGATGTTTGATTAGGCATCTGCCAATCTTATTCCCTTGTCTGCTATGGTTGATCTTTTATATTATCTGTATCTGCATAGATAACACTGAAAAGATGTCCTAGCGGTTTACCGCTGGACCGATTAAATCGTTCTCATATATATCAAACGAGTGTTTGATTTATACCAAAAATAACTTCATACCTTTGTTTAAGTATGCTTGACATCCTTAATCCGGCGAACATTGTAGTTTCTGAGGAAGCTCGTGGCTCTGTTGGGGTGGACCCAATAATTGCTCCGGGTTATAATAACTACCGGTTTAAATAATGCTGGAGCTCTATGTCCAGACTTTTGAAAATATGTGGTCAACTTTGAAGTTGTCCAGCTCCGGATCAAAAAACCATAGAAAACATTTGAAAAATCACAAACACAAAACACAGGTTGCAAATAAGATCATGTAGTCGAGGCTTTTTACGAGCTGCCAGGCTCCATATGTGCCAATCAAAGGGTGCGACCCAAAAGGCTATGATTCTTTTTCTTTTGCCATCAAAGGATGTACTCCAAGGGGCAAGAAATATTGCATTTGCCATCAAAGGAAGTACCCCTAGGGACAAGAACTTTTATTTTGCCATCAAAGGGATGTATCTTCCAAGGGGCAAGAAATATTGCATTTGCCATCAAAGGAAGTACCCTAGGGACAAGAACAGTTTTTCTTTTGCCATCAAAGGGAGTGATCAACCAAGGGGCAAGAAATATTGCATTTGCCATCAAAGGAAGGTTCCCTTGGGACAAGAACCATTTTTTTCTTTTGCCATCAAAGGGAGTGATCAACCAAGGGGCAAGAAATATTGCATTTGCCATCAAAGGAAGGTTCCCTAGGGACAAGAACAGGCTTTTTCTTTTGCCATCAAAGGGAGTGATCAACGAAGGGGCAAGAAATATTGCATTTGCCATCAAAGGAAGGTTCCCTAGGGACAAGAACCGTTTTTTCTTCTTTTGCCATCAATGGGAGTGATCAACCAAGGGGCAAGAAATATTGCATTTGCCATCAAAGGAAGGTTCCCTAGGGACAAGAACATGTTTTTGCCAATCTATGGAGTTTATCCAAAGGGCGCTGATGTGAAGATAATCATGTAGACCGGACCAGAAAAGACTTTTAGCGAGGATTCACATGTGATCCGTAGGCCCCTAGTTTGGTCCCTTCTCCATAAGATAGTTTGTTTCGAAATATCTGTAATAATTTTCACAGGACATATATTTAGAAGAAAAAAGGCTGATCCCCCGGTTTACCAAGGGTGCCGGTTTATTTATTAATCATAATATATACATAGGATACAACAGAGCTCGTGGCTCAAGTGTAGTAGGGCCGGAGGAGAGCGATGTTCCATGGCCTCTTCGTCTCTTCTTTTGATGTTCGTGAGTCTTTGTGCTCTCGAACATCCACCAGGTAATATGAACCATTGTGTAGGTTCTTGCTGACCACAAAGGGCCCTTCCAAGGTGGGGATAGCTTGTGCATATCTGTTTGGTCCTGGATGAGCCGGAGTACCAAGTCCCCCTCCTGGAACGTCCTGGTTTTAACTCGCGGCTGTGATATCTGCGCAAGTCCTGCTGATAAATCGCGGATCGTGCTGCTGCTATGTCACGCTCTTCATCTAGCCGATCCAAACTATCCTGTCTCGCCTGCTCATTGGCTGTTTCAACATAAGCCGTCACCCGTGGTGAATCATGGCAGATATCGCTTGGAAGAACCGCTTCAGCACCGTACACCATGAAGAAAGGTGTGTAACCTTTGGACCTGTTCGGCATAGTATTGATGCTCTAGAGGACAGAAGGTAACTCCTCAACCCAGCACCCTGGTGTTCTTTGCAAGGGAGTCATAAGCCGGGGCTTGATACCTCGCAAAATCTCTTGATTGGCCCTTTCAGCTTGACCATTGGATTGAGGGTGAGCTACAGAAGACACATCTAGGCGAATATGCTCCCATTGACAAAACTCTTCCATCTCTCCTTTAGATAAATTGGTGCCATTGTCAGTGATGATGCTGTGTGGAAAGCCAAACCGGAAAATTACCTTCTTGATGAATTTAACCGCTGTTGCCGCATCACACTTGCTCACCGGCTCTGCCTCAATCCATTTTGTAAACTTATCCGCAGCAACCAGCAGATGAGTTTTTTGATCTTGGGATCGTTTAAAAGGCCCAACCATATCAAGCCCCCAAGTAGCAAACGGCCAAGTAATTGGAATCATTCGCAACTCCTGTGCCGGAACAAGAGCACGCCGTGAAAATTTCTGACAAGCATCGCACCTCTGGACTAGATCCTATGCATCAGCATGGGCTGTCAACCAATAGAACCCATGACGGAAAGCTTTAGCTACCAAAGATTTTGAACCGGCGTGATGACCACAATCCCCTTCATGAATCTCTCAAAGGATGTCACAGCCTTCCTCGGATGATACACACCGCTGAAATGCTCCAGAAATGCTGCGATGGTGAAGTTCCCCGTTTACAATTGTCATGGATTTGGATCGCCTGATTATCTGCCTTGCTTCAATATCATCATCCGGCAACTCTCCACGGCTTAGATACGCCAAGTAAGGGAGCGTCCAATCCGGAGTAACATGAAGTGCCGCAACCAACTGCGCTTCCGGATCAGGAACAGCTAAATCCTCCTCCGATGGTACCTGAACTAACGGACTATGCAACTCATCCAAAAAAGTATTCGGTGGCACCGGTTTACGCTGAGAACCCAGCCGGCTTAGAGCATCGGCCGCTTCATTTTTTCGCCGGTCTATGTGATCCACCTGATATCCTTTGAAATATCCTACGACTGCTTCAACTTCTCGTCTATAAGCTGCCATGAGAGGGTCTTTAGAATCCCACTTGCCGGATACTTGCTGTGCCACTAAATCTGAATCACCAAAACACTTGACCCGGCTCAAGTTCATCTCCTTAGCCATCCGCAGGCCATGAAGCAATGCCTCATATTCTGCTGCATTGTTAGTACAAGGAAACATTAAACGAAGGACATAACAAAATTTGTCATCTCGCGGGGAAGTTAGCACAACTCCAGCCCCCGAGCCTTCTAATTGCCTTGAACCGTCAAAGTGAATAGTCCAGTATGTATGATCCGGCTTCTCCTCTGGTGCTTGCAATTCTGTCCAATCATTGATAAAATCCACCAATGCTTGGGATTTGATAGCGGTGCGTGGCACATACTTCAATCCGTGTGGGCTAAGCTCAATGGCCCACTTCGCTACTCTGCCAGTGGCTTCTCTGTTCTGGATTATATCCCCCAATGGAGCTGAACTGACAACCGTTATTGGGTGACCTTGGAAATAATGCTTCAACTTCCGGTTTGCCATGAACACACCATATACCAGCTTCTGCCAATGCGGGTACCTTTGTTTGGATTCAATGAGAACCTCACTGACATAATAAACCGGACGTTGAACCGGATACTCCTTTCCTGCTTCTTTGCGCTCGACCACGATCGCCACACTAACCGCCCGTGCATTGGCGGCCACGTATAACAGCAACGGCTCCTTATCAACGGGGGCAGCAAGGACCGGTGGTTCCGCCAGTTGCCGCTTTAAATCCTCAAACGCGGCGTTTGCTTCATCGCTCCATATAAACCGGTCTGTCTTTTTTAGCATCTGATAAAGCGGAATCGCCTTCTCTCCCAGACGACTGATGAATCGGCTCAACACTGTAATCCGGCCGGCGATACGCTGGACATCATTGATGCAAGCTGGTTTAGTCCGGGACGTGATTGCCTTGATCTCCTCCGGATTGGCTTCTATTCCTCTGTTCGACACCAAGAATCCAAGGAGCTTGCCCACCGGTACACCAAAAGCGCATTTCTCCGGATTAAGCATCATTTTATAGGTCCGAAGGTTGTCAAAGGTTTCCTTGAGGTCCTCTATCAATGTCTCCTCCTTCCTTGACTTTACCACGATGTCATCCACGTAGGCATGAACATTTTTCCCTATATGCCCCTTAAGACAGTTCTGTACGCAACGCTGGTAAGTTGCTTGGGCACTCTTGAGCCCAAAGGGCATAGATACGTAGCAAAAGGCACCAAAAGGAGTTATGAAAGCTATCTTCTCTTGGTCCTTAACTGCCATCTTGATCTGGTGATATCTTGAATATGCATCCAAAAAACTTAGCCGCTCACATCCCGCCGTAGCATCAATGATCTGATCAATACGTGGGAGAGCAAAAGGATCGGTTGGACAAGCTTTGTTTAGGTCTGTGTAATCCACACACATCCTCCACTTTCCATTTTTCTTTAACACCAGCACCGGATTAGCCAACCACTCCGGGTGGAACACTTCAACTATGAACCCTGCGGCCAAAAGCCTGGCCACTTCTTCACCTATAGCCTTGCGCCTTTCTTCGTTAAAGCGACGCAGATACTCCTTGACCGGTTTGAACTTCAGATCAATATTAAGACTGTGCTCAGCGAGTTCCCTCGGTATACCTGGCATGTCAGAATGTTGCCGTGCAAAGATATCCCGGTTCTCACGGATGAACTCGATGAGCGCGCTTTCCTATTTAGGGTCAAGGTTAGCGCTGATAGTGAACTGCTTGGATGAATCGCCTGGCACAAAGTCGACTTGCTTGGTTTCCTCTGCCGATTTAAACTTCAATGCCGGATCATGCTCTGTAGTTGGCTTCTTCAACGGGGACATATCTGCCGGATCAACATTGTCTTTGTAAAATTTCAATTCCTCCGTAGCACATACTGCCTCTGCTTAAGCAGCGTCTCCTTCCTCGCACTCCAATGCGATTTTGCGACTTCCATGAACCGTGATGGTTCCCTTGTGACCCGGCATCTTGAGCTGTAGATAAACATAGCACGGTCTAGCCATAAACTTAGCGTAAACCGGCCATCCAAATAGCGCATGGTATGGGCTCCGGATCTTTACCACTTCAAAGGTTATCGTCTCTGACCTGGAATCCTGTTCATCTCCAAAGGTAACTTCTAGGTCAATTTTCCCAACTGGGTAAGCTGATTTACCTGGCACTGCTCCATGGAATACCGTGTTTGACTGTCTTAGCTTCTTATCTGTCAGCCCCATGCGACGAAAAGTCTCATAATATAAGATATTGATGCTGCTGCCGCCGTCCATGACAACCTTGGTGAATTTGTAGCCGCCCACCTGTGGTGCCACTACTAAGGCCAATTGGCCCGGATTATCGACCTGTGGCGGGTGATCCTCTCTGCTCCACACAATAGGTTGTTCCGACCAGCGCAAGAATCATGGTATTGCCGGTTCAACCGTGTGGACCACCCGCTTTAAGACTTTTTGATCTCGTTTGCACAAACTCGTAGTGAACACATGATACTGTCCACTACTCAGCTCCTTCGGATTACTCTGATATCCAGATTGCTGCTGCTGCTGACGCTGCTGATTGCCTTGGTTGTTGTGATTACCCTGGCCTTGCTGTTGATTGCCTTGATTATTGTAACTGCCCTGACCATACTGATGGTCGCCTTGGTTATTGTAACCGCCCTGACCATACTGATGATTGCCTTGGTTATTGTAACCACCATGATATCCTGATCCGGAGCCATTACCCTGGTGACCCGGACCATGAAAACCGGGGCTTGAACCGCCGCCCGATGGTCCATTGTTGAATCTGGTCCGGTTCATGGCCTCCATCATGACCCGGCATTCCCCCCATGTATGTTTAGCTGGGCGTTCCTCAGTGCTGTGCTTCGGGCAAGGCTCGTTCAACTGTCGCTCTAGATTAATGAATCCTCCGTCGCTCCGTGGAGGTGGTCTATTCTTGTTGCGTTGAAAGTTTCCTTGAACCTTTGTATTGGCCACAAAATCAGAGCCACCCTCTGCCTTTCGCTTATCGTTAAAGCTTGTTCCGACTGGACTAGCCTGCGCCGGTTTACCGGGCTTATTTGCTTTTCCGGACTTATCCCCATCCGCTTCTGGGTACTTAGTGGTGTCAGAGTCCCCATACTTCACTAGAGCGCTCATGAGTGTTCCCATGTCATTACAATCCCGCTTGAGCCGTCCCAGCTTCAGCTTTAGAGACTCGAACCGGCAATTGTTTTCCAGTGTTACTATCGCCGTACTGGGACTGATACCATTCGAAGAGTGTAAGATCTCTGACACTCGCCGCACCCATGCGCTTGTAGGCTCCTGCTCTCCTTGTATACATGCCGCTAAGTCTACTACTGACATCGGCTGCTTGCACGTGTCCTTGAAATTTTTAATAAACTGGCGGCGCAACTCACCCCATGATCCGATGGAGTTAGGTGGTAAGCCTTTAACCATGTCCGGGCTGTACCCTCAAGCATCATGGTAAAATATTTTGCGCATGCCGCTTCATCTACGTCCAGCATCTCCATAGCCATCTCATAGCTCTCGATCCAAGCCTCTGCAGCCAAATCTGCTGTGTAGTTAGGCACCTTACGTGGACCTTTGAAGTCCTTAGGTAACCTTACACTTCGTAAAGCGGGAATGAGACACTGCACTCCAAAGGAACTCGCCGTGACTCCCGTCTCTGCTGTGGTTGTGTGAACTGGCGTCGCCTGGCGAACGTCCTCACGGGCCGTAGGTCTATCCCGGTTTATCGCCTCCTGGGCTTGCGCCTCTTCTCCTGCCGGATTATCATGTCTGTGACGGTGACGCCTACGTTCACTACTGGATACCTCCGGTTCATCCCAATGCCTAGTATAACTCTGGCTGTGACGGGGTGTTGAATGAAGTCTCTCCCTGCTGTAGGAGTACGCCTGCTGCTGTGTCAATGCCGTGTCGAGCAGATCCTTGACCCTGCTTGCTTTCACCGCCACGGGGGATGTTCCCTCAATGGGTAAAGCGGCCAGGCGTGAAGCGGCGGCGACAATGTTATCCAGGGGGTTTGAGTAATGGCCAGGAGGAGTGGGGACGTGCGGCGTGGGTATGACCCGACGATCTTGCTCTGCAGTGGGTTGTTGAACCGGTGCGCCTGTCGCTGGGGCTCCCCTCCGGTTTACTTCTAGATTATTGCTGGCTCCCGCTCCTGGCGTGCCAAAGAGATTCATCGCCTCATAGACTGGCGGTAGACGAGTCTGATACCTTTTGTTCCTTACTCCCTGCGCAGAGACCTGATCCATCCTCAGCTGGAAAGCCTGAGAATCAAACTCTGCCTGCGTTGTTGCTATCGTAGCTTTCTTTGCATTTAGATCCAGTCTGGCTTGTTCGATCCGGCCCTTCAGCTAAAGGATTTCTGCATCGTGCTGCGCCTTGTCAGCAGGAGCCACCACTGCTACTGCCCGTGTTGTCAACTCCTCTACTAAGGCGGATAGAGCGTCAGAGGGCGAGAGGGCTTGGCCGCTCCCCTATGCACCAGCTGTGAACGCCCCGGTCACCGTGGGCTGCGGCGCAGATTGCGATCCGGCCATAAAGACAGCCACCCGGTTTGGCGGATCAAAAGGGTCCGGAATACTATCACCATCGGACACACCCTCGGATCGGCCGTCCCGCAACAGATACAAGGATTCGGTCTCTCCGGATGAAGATTCATCGTCGGAATAGACAACTGTCTCGTCACCGGAATCCGATCCGTCCTCGGCTTGGACTCCATGTATTGATCCAACGAAAACGCGCTTCATGACAGGCTGAATCCGGGCCGATCTCGCATGCTGAGCCGGCTCGACGATGTTGGGGAAGATGTCCGGCTTAGGTCCCGGTTCACCAATCTTGCCGATGAAGACGTGGATGCCGCCGAAGGGAACCCGGTACCCGTATTCGATTGAATCGGCCTCTGGGCCCCAGCCCGCGTCGTCGATGTAGATCCGGCCGCGGCGACTCTTGGTCATCCGGCCGACCGCGTAGCCATTGAGTCCTTCAAAGCTGCCCTTCAAGAACTCGAAACCATCGTACGATAGCCCCACGGTGGGCGCCAACTGTTGTGGAATTAACACGTCAGATGTTCGGTTTAGAGGACTTAGGTGTGGAGCCATCGCGCGGGTTAGCTCTAAGAGGTTAAAAGCACACAAAGGACATAGAGGGTTTATACTAGTTCAGCCCCTTCGATGAAGGTAAAAGCCTACGTCTTGTTTGGTTTGGTATTGCTTGGGCGTCGATGAACAGGGAGCATATTGCTTGCCTGTCTCTCGACGATTGTTTTCTGCCCCTGAACCGTCGCCGGGCCGTTCCTTTATATAGGAGGC
Organism: Secale cereale; assembly: GCA_902687465.1. Lineage (NCBI taxonomy): Eukaryota > Viridiplantae > Streptophyta > Magnoliopsida > Poales > Poaceae > Secale > Secale cereale. The sequence goes on along the minus strand of LR738711.1, from coordinate 328,588,668 downwards.
AACGCCCGGTCCGGTTTACAGAGTCCCGAGGCTGGCTCATAATCGTGTCCGCCTCGGTCTCTATTCTTTCTTTCCTTGTACCTCAAGTTACATAATAAGACGGTTTATAAACCGTAAACACTACACATGGGCCCTAAGCCTTCATGGGCCGTAACCTCTACTGAGTTTATAACTACACAGCTACATTACCATAATCCGGATCTCCCTAGCCGGTTTATACCTGCTAGTAATATCCCTGACAGATATCACTACTATCTTTGCTATGCTAGTTGTCTCGATGTTATCGCTATGTCGCGCTACCCACCACTTGTTTATCAAGACTCCCAATATGCCATGAAATAGCCTCTAACCTTTTCCATCATCCCAGCAAACCATTGTTTCGCTATGTTACCACTTTGCTCAGCCCCTCTTATAGCGTTGCTAGTTGCAGGTGCAGTTGCAGGTTGTTCCATGTTGGGACATGGATATCATGGGATATCACAATATCTCTTATTTAATTAGTGCACATATATACTTGGTAAAGTGTGGAAGGCTCGGCCTTTTGCTTGATATTTTGTTCCACTATTGCCGCCCTAGTTTCCGTCATACCGGTGTTATGTTCCTTGATTTTGTGTTCCTAACATGGTCGGGGTTTACGGGCCCCCCTTGATAGTTTGCTTTGAATAAAACTCTTCCAGCAAGGCCCAACATTGGTTTTACCTTTTGCCTAATAACATATAAAACATGCATAGGGACTTCCCAGAACCTGAGGACTTAATCAACAACCTGGGCCAGTGTTCTATGAGTGTTGGTACAAACTAGAGCATTGTGCGGTGCCGCCCCTTGGCAACTTGGGGTATTTGGCACCTGTACGCATAGCTTATCTGTCGTGTTCTGAGAACGAGATATGCGGCTCCTATCGGGATCGTCGACACGTCGGGAGGTCTTGCTGGACTTGTTTTACCATTGTCAAAATGTCTTCTGCACCGGGATTCCGAGCTTGATCGAGTTGTTCTGGAATAGAGGAATTTCCTCTGCTGATGATGAGAGTTTGTGATGGAATAAATTGGGACACCCCTGCAGGGTTTAATCTTTCAAAAGCCGTGCCCATGGTTATGTGGCAGATTGGAAATTTATGATATCCGGTTGTAGATAACTTGACACCAGATCCAAAATAAAATACACCAACCGTGTGAGTAATCGTGACTGCCTCTTTTTGAGTAAGTTCAGGAAGAGAACATGGTGGGGTTTTGTTTGACTTGTAGGTAGTTCAGGATTATTTGTTGATCATTACTAGCTTGCGACCACTATGAGTAGTTTCTCTTCTTACTCTTGTACTCATAAGTTAGCCACCATATAAATGCTTAGTCGCTTGTTGCAACTTCACCATTTATCCATTACCTACCCATTAAGCTTTGCTAGTCTTGATACCCAGGGTAATGGGATTGCTGAGTCCTCGTGGCTCACAGATTACTACAACAACATTGCAGGTACATGTAACTCGGTGATGTGACGTGAGAGCGATGCATGTTTGCTTTTGGAGTTCTTCTTTTGCTTCTTCTTCTTCGATCAAGGGATAGGTTCCGGGTCGAGAGCCTGGGATTAGTAGGGTGGATGTCATTCTTCTTTTACGTTTGTTTTCATCATAGTCGGATCCTCCTCTTCTGTGTGATGATTGCTATGTATTGATGTATTATTGTATTCATGTTGTAGCTTGTGGGGAGTGTAAGCCTTTATCTTGTATTCTCATCTATTCAGTACATGGTATGTTGTAATGATATCCACCTTGTTAAGCGTTCAAAATGCGGTTATGCCCCAATCATAAATTCATCACATGATCAGGATAGAATCACATCTTGGGCACAACAATGTGCTCCAATAGCACAACCGTGAGCATGGCATCCTCACGGCTCACGAGTGGCCGAGCGTGTGCTCCAGACAGTACCACAGGAGTCGGGACGCGAGCACCGCACCCCCGGCTATGAATAGTACTGCATGGTGCCCATCATGGTTTAGGAAAATCCCGTGACTCTGCCGCTCAGGAGCGTGTGATCCAGTGGGTGCTCGAGGAGTCCCACGCAGATATGTAGCTGCCGGCAGACATGCAAGATTATCCTTCGAGCTCTCCTCATCATACGAAGATGCCTCCACCACTCCCGTTATATGTCCTTTGCCTCGGCTCCGGTGGACCTTTGGAGTTTAGTTGTATGGAACATTAATATTTGGATTAATCACACCTCTACCAAAATGCGAAGGATCAAGAATCGTGCAAAAAACAACTTATGACTAATAGGCATGAATAGATGACGTGGTGGCATTACATGCTGGAGAGTAACGCAAGTATATTACAATTTATGGATTGCATGCATGACTAGCTTATGTGGCATGGTTGCATGGCTAGGAAAGGCTAGAGAAAAATAAATATATAATGTGTTTAGAGTGCACTCCACTAAATGTGAGCACGTAAATATCTTTAGAGTGCACTCCACATTTTCCTTCACACGCTTAGGTGCACTGGATGCCGTGCCGTGCTACAAAATGTTAGAAAAAATCTGCTCCAATGTTTTGAAAATCTATTATTATCTTGAAACTAGCCACACCCGTCTCTCACCTCATCAAAACAACTCGAGCAATATGTCTTGTGTGAAGCAAAGTTATTTTACTGATATATATGTATATCAAAACTAGGTGTTTATATTTCAATTTTGTGAACAAGTATTATTCTAATACTTCAGATCCATTGTAACGCACCGTCTGGCACATTGGTAGTAGTAAGAAACAAATTTCTAGTTTGGCACGAGTTCGTACAGCGGGAGCACCACAAAGCCTGGCACATGAGTTACATTTCCCTCTATGGGCCCACGGGACTGAGCTTCAAAGGCTTATTGCACATTCCATTGTGTCAATGACATGTGGACCCTACGTGCGGCTGGCCCACAAAGGCAGAGGGGCAATGAGACCGAGAGGGGTGAGGGCGCAGGTCGGGTGACGTGTGGTGTCATGGGTTCGAGCGGCATTGTGGGAATCACATGTGGCTATGGTAGAAACTTGATGGTTGCCGTAGTTCAGCTGGCCCATAGGTCCTGCACACAAAGGTAGAGGTGTGGTTGGGCTGAGAGGGGTGAGGCGCACGTGCGGGAGGTGGTGCCATGGGGTGCATCGGCATCGTGGGAATCGTGTGTGGCAGTGGTAGAAATGTGATGGTCAACATAGTTCAACTTCCATGGACAAGCTGTCATGTCTGCTGACACATGCATTGCATACCAATCAATTCAAGGATTAGTAGAGAAAACTAGGTGGATAAATTGTTCATTATAGTCAAGCAGACCTACGCTACTACTCTTGTTACAAAGACATGCACACCAGCGAAATAGTTCATCTATATCAATGTACACAGAGAGGAAATATTTTTTTACAACAGAGGTAATAGTTCATCCGTCTAAAATGCCCTGCTACTTGTGGGGACCCCGACTTAAGAGTCGAGATCACCGAATGCACGTGTACAGTGATCCCAGAGTTCAATGCTCACTAAACACACAAAAGCTGAATAACAAGAGTCTTACATCCATACATACCGTCTTACACAAATTATGACCATTATGGCCAAGTCTTACATAGATAAAGCCTCAAGGGCTGAAAAGCAAATAAACTCGAATAGCGGAAGTCTTCGCAGATATGTAGAACCCATGCCATCTGCCTTAACCCTACAGGCATTCTGACTGGGAAAGCGTCCTAGTTCGCATGTTCGTCTCCATAGAATTCTTCTTCAAATTCCTGCTCCTCCATGCCAGGCCAATTAAATAACCAGTGGCAAGCCAATGAGTACTTTGAATGTACTCGCAAGCAACCCATGATTTGGTTCAAGGTAACAATGCAAAAATAACAATAAGCAACCTAGTTGTAAGCTAGCTAAGTTGTTCTACCATCATGTAACATGCATCAATGAATTTGGGTAACCTCGAAGACAGGTTACAGATATCAACATGAATAGAGTTTAATTCTTTATCAACAAGTCAAGTCACCACCTTGATTCAACACACACATACTTCCACCGAGATTGAGAAATTCTGGACATAGTTTAAGTAGCACCTCCCAACTGTCCATGATCGTGGACACGGCTATTCGAATAGTTTTACACTCTGCAGAGGTTGCGCACTTTACCCACAAGATCCGGGAAGCTTTCGTGTCACCCACGATCCCACAGTACCTCAAATACTCGGGGGTAGCACCCGGTCATTACCTTTCCCTAGACGACACTAACATAGGTTCCACTCGCTAGTGCATAGCCCTCGTGTACAAACGGTAAATCATGGGACTTGCCCTCTTTACAATGGCACGCATACACGAAGGGACCAACGGTGTGTCCGGTGCCCTGTGAAAACAGTCATGGTCGCTTATCCAAGCACGACCCCATCCCGAGAGAGACCTCAAGTCTTCCCCGTCACAAGTAATGTGGGCACCATGCTAGTATCGGCCTAAGCAATCAATAATGCCCTGTCCCATAAGGGGTAGAGTGATTGCACATGTTTGGTTGGGACGGTAGTCACACATAAATCTAATCCATCATTTCACCCACACACAAGATCTTTCTGGGCACACCACTTCTTCCTCAAGTGATGACCTAACTCAACATCACCCTCGGGCATTAGGGGTACCCGATGGGGTTTTCGAAAAGAATGCAACCACGAAGGATTCATGGCTCATATGCATTACTAAGACTCACAACTAATCATTTGTCATTGCACCTAAGCACATAGTAAGATCATGAGTAAGGCATGCATCATGTGGTGGCTTTCAACAAGTTCACCACCGTCACTCTTATCATCATGCATTTGGGAATAAAAGGGTTCCATGGAACACAAGGGTATCATGGTCAAAGGGCTGCTTGCCTGGATTGAATTGGTCTTCAAAGTCTTCAAATCCTTTCCCTCCTTATTCTTCAGCAACCTCGTCAAACACAATATCTAATCGTTGCAATAAACAACGGGAAAATAAGACCATAATAAAACAGAAAAACCAAAGTGGTCAGAAAAATGTCAACTTATTTTTATAAAGTACTAGAGGGAAAACTATGATGGCAAAAATTCTTAGTTTGAGATTGTGGAGTGACAGAATGGGGTACATGAATTTTTCAATAGGGGTTTTAGTGTTCAAATATGGATTTAAATTTGAACAGAACAGAAAAGGTCCATGGATATGGGTCAAAGTGACATCATTAAATAGGTTGGATTTTTACAAGTTTCTAGGAATTGGAATTAATTCATTTGGATAAATATTTAATCCTGTGGAATTATTTGAAAATGCCACAGAAAAAAGGTTCTTGTGCAACTAGGCCAGAACGGCCACAATGCAGCAGGCCCAGGGGGAATCAAGCCACCGTACGGGCGCCAGCGCGCGCGCTAGGTTTCAAACCTAACGGGCGGGGCCCGGCGTCAGTGAGAGGAGAGAGAGGCGAGGGCGAGGGGAGGCTGACAGGCGGGGCCTGCCTTTCATCCCTAACCCTCCGACTGAGGGCCGGCGAGCTCACCGGCGACGATTTGGGGCACAGCAGGGCGAGCTAAGGGCAGGGACGGAATCAGCGAGGTGTCGCCGATCTGGTGGAGGGGGAGTTGGTCGCTGGAGTGGTCTTGTTCACCGACGGCGATGTCACGCGGCGAAGGGGCGTCGGGTGAAGGTTGTTCCAGTCATTTCTGGCGGCTGCAGAGGGGCAAAAGAGGGGGAAAAAGATCAGTGAGGGTTTGTGGTTCTAGATCGAGCGAGAGGAGCGGCGGGGAGGGCCTGTACCGAGCGGACGATGGCGAGCCGCCGTGGGGGAGCTCGAGCTCGATCTCGAGCTCGGGCCTGACTGGAGTGGAGTGAGTGGCGTAGGGGGAAGATTAGGTGGGTGATAGAGCGG
>LR738711.1:328572029-328582703 GCA_902687465.1 Secale cereale | reverse complement strand
GGGGGGGTCCTTTTATAGGCGAATGGCGAGGTGCCATGGACCTGTGCGCCGGCGAGTTCTGCCCATTTTCACAGGGCTCGGGAGGAGCTGGGGTGGTGTCTGTCGTGTTGTTGGATGCGGTCCAAGGCCGGGGAGAGGAAGAGAGAGAGAGGGGGAAGCATCCAGAGCAGCGCGCGTGCGAGGCCGAAGATTGGAGCTTGTGGGCGGCCGGTGCGTGTGCGAGGGCAGCCACAGGAGGGAGAAGGAGGAGGGGGACAGCGCCGGGGCCCGTTGCGGACGTCGAGGCGCATCGAGTGGCGCGAGGGGGAGGCTCGAGGTGGTCGGGGGCTGCTGATTGGAGGAGGCTACAGTGCGGGTGTGCACTGTAGCGCGCTCTGGAGCACGCCTATTGCATGCCAGGGCACACCTTTGGCTTGTTGGACGCGGCCACCTTGTCTGGAGGGTCAGGCGAGGAGTAAACAAGAGGGCTCTGGTCTTGGATGCCCTGGTTACCCAAGGGAAGAGGAGGGAGGTTGAGGGAGAGTGAAAACTGGGTTGTCCAGCAGAGTAAAAATGGAGTTTTCACCCCTCAATTATTGAGCTCTAGCCATGGGGAAGTTACTGGAGGTGCAAGGGAACCTGGGGAAGCTGTGGTAGAAAGTTGGGCTCAAGGAGAACAAGGGAAGATGTAAAAATGGTAACTTTAGAAAATTACCAGAAGGTGTTTGATGTGGTTTTGAGCCACCAAATGATCTCCACTAGCCATGACACTTAACAGGATTAAATTTCATATGGAAATAGGGTGTTTCACCAAGTTTGGGCTTATTTGAAGAAACTTGCCAATGTAACTTTGGTGAACCCTAGAAATCAACAGAAATGGTTTCACCATCTTTGAGTCAAGCTAATCATCTCTCCTTGATGCACCACTTGGTGTAGTGTCATTATTTGGAGTTGTGATCATGTCCACCAAGTTTGAAGCCCCAAGTAAAAAGTTGGTAATGTAAAGTTGTTCAAATTTGAATTTGAACAGAAATGGTTTTGGGGTACTCTGATCAAGTTACTCTACTCCAAAGCTTGTGTCATTTGGTCTAGATGCATTATTAGACGACTCTAGCATGTGTACCAAGTTTGAGGGCATTTGGACAAGTTTGGCTATGTAAAGTTGCTCAAACTTCAGATATGGACAGAATGGCTTTGAGGGGGTTTGATGATGTTTTCTTGCTTCCCAAGGCATGGGGCTTGGCAAGATCTTCAAATATGTCACATATGACATGATAGAATTTCCCTGGAATTTTTAGAGAATATTTCCTTTGTAAATATTTCAAAAGCTTGAAATATCCAGAAAGGGTTTCTGAGGGATTTGTCCAATATTTTGAACATGACCAAGTGTTGAAACTCTTATATATGGACAATATATGTCCTACGAGTCTCCCTGAATTTTGGCAAATATTTTTGAAATAATTAAATAATTTTTCCCTATTAAAGACCATTTCTGGCCTTAAGAAAAATCCTTTAATTTAAATAGGAAAATAACTTTTAAAATTATATTTTTGTGGTTTATGGGAGTCCTATATCTACTAGGTTTCAAATATACTTTTTGAAATATTTTTCTCACCCTAAATCAAGCACTTGCAGTGCAAACCTCAATTCAAGGGGTTTTTGGAAAACTAATTTTTGAAAATACATTTTGGCCAAATTAATTTTATAAGAAAATACTATACTGCTATAAACACTTGGTATGATCATTGGGCAGAAGTTTTGGGTAAGGAGATGAAATCTACAAGAGGGAGTAGTTGACTTTAAAGAGCACTTGAAAAACACACGAAGAAAAACTTAATTCCAAAGAAAAGCCAAATGATGCCAAAAAAATTGCTGGTCCAAATTTTCATGCTTTATTAATGCAAATGCAGTGTGTGACAGGCCTACCCCCCCAAGAATCTCGTCCCCGAGATTCCTAAACTAGGTCTTAAAAGAGATCGGGATACTCGGATCTAAGATAGTCTTCACGTTCCCAGGTTGCTTCTGCTTCCGTGTGGTTGCTCCACTGGACCTTCAAGTACTTAATGGTGCGGCTTCGCGTCCGTCGTTCTGCTTCATCCAGAACGCGAATGGTCTTCTCGCGGTAGGTCAAATCAGGCTGAAGATCAATTGCTTGGTGATCAACATCCTTGTAGAGATCAGGCTTGTTCGGAACTTGGAGACACTTCCGGAGTTGTGACACATGGAATACATTGTGCACAGATAGCTCAGGTGGTAGTTCCAACTGGTAAGCCACTTCTCCTCGTCGTGCAGTGATCTCAAAGGGTCCAATGAACCTTATTGCGAGCTTCCCCTTAACGTGGAAACGCTTGGTTCCCTTCAGAGGAGTTACTCGCAGGTACACGTGGTCTCCGACATGGAAACTCATATCTCAGCGATGAGTGTCAGCATAGCTCTTCTGCCTTGACTTGGCTGCCTTCAAACGTTCTCTGACTAGTTGGACTTGCTCTTCTGCTTCGTGGAGAATATCTGGTCCAAAGACTAGTCCTTCCCCAGTTTCTGACCAGTTGAGGGGTGTGCGACACTTGCGTCCGTACAGCACCTCAAATGGTGCCATTTGAAGGCTCGACTAGTAACCGTTGTTATAGGAGAACTCGGCAAAAGGGAGGCAATCTTCCCACTTGGCTCCATATGCCAAGACACAGGCTCGGAGCATATCTTCGAGAATTTGATTTACTCGCTCTGTCTGACCTTCGGTCTGCGGGTGGAAAGCTGTGCTGAAAGACAACTTGGTTCCCAAGGCTTCTTGGAACTTCTTCCAGAACCTTGAGGTGAACTGGGTTCCTCGATCTGACAAAATCTCCTTGGGAACACCATGAAGGCTTACAATTCTGTCGATGTAGAGAGCTGCCAGCCGGTTGCCATCATATGTAGTCTTGACAGGAATGAAATGGGCTACCTTGGTCAAATGGTCGACTATGACCCAGATGGAGTCATATCCTTTATTCGACCTTGGTAATCCAGTGATGAAGTCCATTCCGACTTTATCCCACTTCCACTCGGGAACCTTGAGTGGTTGGAGCAATCCAGCGGGTCGCTGATACTCAGCCTTGACCCTTTGGCACACATCACACTTTGCAACATAGGTTGCAATCTCTCTTTTCATCCCGTGCCACCAGAATCTTTCCTTCAAGTCTTGATACATCTTGGTTCCTCCGGGGTGGATGGAATACGGAGTGTCGTGGGCTTCTTGCAGGATCAGGTTCTTCAGCTCCATCTTGTTTGGTACGCAGATGCGACCTTTGTACCAAACAATCCCGTGCTCGTCCTCGGAGAATCCTAGGGCCTTGCCTAGCTTCATCTTCTTCTTGATGCCTTCAATGCTTGTGTGCCCACCTTGTGCCTTCTTGACTTCGTCCATTAGGGTTGGTCTGACTTCCAGATGGTCTAGAAATCCAGGGGTGACCAATTCCAAACTGAATTGTTCCAGCTCTTCAAACAGGGCTGGCTGCCTTTTTTGAATTATGGCATTTAAGGAGCAAGCCTTTCTTCTTAAGGCATCGGCTACCACGTTAGCCTTCCCGGGGTGATATTGAACACTGAGGTCATAATCTTTGACGAGTTCCAACCATCTTCGTTGCCTCATGTTCAATTCCCTCTGGGTGAAAATGTACTTCAGAATTTTGTGGTCCGTGTATATCTCACACCGTTTCCCTAGGAGGTAATGTCGCCATGTCTTCAAGGCATGAACCACTGCTGCTAACTCAAGATCGTGAGTAGCGTAGTTCTCTTCATGAGGTCGTAGCTGCCTGGAGAGGTAAGCTATGACTCATATCACGAACTCCTTGTGAATATCAGGTGTTGCCAGAACTGGGGCGGTGGTCATTCTCTTCTTGAGCTCTTGGAAGCTCTCTTCGCATTTGGCGTCCATTCAAACTTCTTGTCCTTCTTGAGGAGCTGAGTCATTGGCCGGGCAATGCTAGAGAATCCTTCCACGAATTTGCGGTAATAGCCCGCAAGTCCGAGGAAGCTTCTGACTTCCTTGACGGTCGCTGGATATTGCCATTGGGTCACAGCTTCGATCTTCGCGGGATCAACTGACAATCCTTCTTCTGTCAAGACATGACCTAAGAATCCAACTTTATGCAGCCAAAACTCACACTTGCTGAATTTGGCGTATAGTTGGTGCTCTCGAAGCTTGTCTAGGACCATCCTCAAATGTTGCTCGTGCTCTTCCTCCGTCTTCGAGAAGAAAAGAATGTCGTCGAAGAAGACAACAACAAACTTGTCCAAATATTCCATGAAGACTTTGTTCATGAGATAAATGAAGTAAGCTGGGGCATTGGTTAACCCAAAGGACATGACCGTGCACTCGTACATGCCATATCTGGTTACAAATGCCGTCTTCGGAATATCTTGGGGTCTGATCTTCAGCTGATAGTACCCAGATCTGAGGTCGATCTTGGAGAACACCTTGGCTCCGCTGAGTTGATCAAACAGATCTTCAATCTTGGGAAGTGGGTACTTGTTCTTGATTGCAACCTCATTGAGGGAACGGTAGTAAATGCATAAGCGGATGGTGCCGTCTCTTTTTGCCACAAACAGAACAGGTGATCCCCAAGGGGAGGCACTTGGGCGAATAAATCCCTTCCTCAGCTGCTCTTTCAGTTGCTTCTTCAACTCGGCTAATTCTTCCGTCCCCATTCTATAAGGCTTCTTATAGATGGGTCCTGCCCCGGGCACGAGGTCGATGATGAACTCAATGTCGCGGTCAGGGGGCATTCCCGGTAGCTCATGCGGAAAGACATCGGGATACTCGCAGACTACCGGTACTTGCTCCAGTCCAACTTCAGACAGACAGTTGACTTGAGCGGTTTGAGCAGAAGAGGAGTTGGAAGCAAACTTAACTTCGACTCCTTGGTCATTGGTCACAGTGATAGTCCGATTGGCACAGTCTAATAAGCCTTGGTGCTTGCTGAGCCAATCCATCCCTAAGATCACATCCAAGCCTTGCGATCTTAGGATGATAAGGTCTGCTGGCAAGTCTACATCGTTAATTATAACACTGACTCCTTTACAACCTATCTTGGCTCTCATCTCTGCTCCGGGGGTTTGTACCACCATGGGGTTATTCAGGGGTGTAGGGGTCATGCCACTTTTTAATGTAAATCATTGAGTGACAAATGAATGCGTGGCTCTAGAATCAAACAAGACAGTTGCAGGTGCTCAGTTGACAGGGAACGTACCCAGCACGACGTCCAGGTCTTCCTGGGCTTCTTCAGGAGTGACGTGATTCACACGCCCCTTCCCATGCTTAGGCGGGTTGCGAGGAGCTTGGTTCCTTGGTGGCATCCCGCGGCCTTGTCCTGGGTTCTGTGCATTGGGGCGCGGGGCATCAGGCTGCTTGTTGGGGCACACCCTTGAGATGTGTCCTGACTGACCACATCCAAAGCAAGTGACTTGGTTTGGATTATTGATCTTGTTGCCACCACCGTTATTGGGGTTGAATGCTGGCCTTGGGTTGGCATACTGCTGAGGCTGATAGTTGGTGCGAGGTGCAGGAGCTCTTGGCTGTTGGTAGGTTGGCTTGACCGGGGCTGGCTGCCATGGGTGAGGCTTCTGGTTGCTGGAACTTCCCTTGCTAACCATCTTGCACTTGCGAGTGTCATCCAGAGTACGCCCCTTGTCTTCAAGCATGAGTGCTTTGTTCACCAGGTCAGGGAAGGTTGGGCAGTCGCACACGACAAGTGAGTACTGCAGAGTCTGATTGAGGCCTTCCATGAAGCGCTCCCTTTTTGCAGCATCAGTGCTGACATCTTCAGGAGCATACCTTGACAGAACACTGAACTTCTGCATGTACTCCTTGACAGTGCCACTTCCTTGCTTCAGGGCTCGAAACTCACGCTTTTTGATAGCCATGATTCCGGACGGAATATGGGCCTTGCGGAATTCTGCCTTGAAGTTGTCCCAAGTGATGTCTTGCCCAGCATGCATGACCTTGAATCCATCCCACCACGCTCTAGCAGTCCCCCCGAGGCAGTGGGCAGCATAAGCCACCTTCTCGCGGTCTTCGGTGCACCCGACTAGTTCCAGCAAGTCCTCAATGGTGCGGACCCAGTCGTCTGCATCCAAGGGTTCAGCATCGATGAAAGTTGGCGGTGCATGCTTCTTGAACTCTGCCAACGTGGAACGTCCATTGCCATTCCCCGCCGGTTGGCGGTTGTTGGTGACAGCTTGAGCAATCATCTGAAGGGCTGCGGTGTTGGCTTGGCGTTCCTCTCGGAAAGCTTGGAGAAGCTGAGACATATCCATGTTCGGAGGAGGTGGTGGTGGAGCTTGGTCGTGGGTTTGGTCTTGGTCGGCCTCTGATTGGGCGGATGCTCCGGCCTCAGGCTGCTGGGTAGAGGTACCAGTACGAGTTACAACAGGCATCCTGTTGGAGCGGTAAAAGGTCTCATGATTTGGAAGAGGGAAAGTAACAAAGATGGGTTCCTAGTAAGGGGGTTGGTGTGACACTAATCAATTCATGCAAGGGCCGAAAGGGCCAAACACATTCATTAAAATCCAAATGGGTGATGCAGTCGTTTACATATTCCCGAAGGGAAAATACGACGTACATCCAAACACAACAAAAGCAAATACTAGATGGCTTCATATGAACCATAGAAGGACTTAACTTCGCATAGGGGTTACACGACCTATCCTACTGTAGAGGTCACGAACTGGCATGTCCGAGTTGCGAATAATGCCTAAGCGGCGGAATGCTCGGTCGCGTATTCTGGCTCTTCTAGGTCTTCCTCCTTGTCTTCATCTGTCTGGGCCCCCTTATCACTTGAGGGTGTGGGGGAGTGGAGGAGTTTGATACGGCGGTGTTTTGTCGGTGGTGCAGGGAAAAGCTTGCGATATTCCCTTGCCGTCATACGGCGTCGCCGGGGTGGTTCCTCATCCTTGGAAGATACATCTCCTGAGGGACTTCCGCCTTGGTACGCGATAGCGGACTGTCCGGGAGGCGCACCTTCCTTCTTGATCCTATCTGTCTTCTCTTGTGCTCGACGAAGAAGTGCCCTGGTCTTGTGAAGTTCTTCTCGAAGCTTCATCGATTCCGAGGCCAAATCTTGTGCCAAGCTGTCGGCACATAGGCTGAAGTAGGTCTGGAATCGAAGTGGAAGTCCTTCCTTCAGTGGAGGGGCTTGCACGCTGCTTTCATCTTCACCTTCCTTCCGGTAAGGCAAGAAGCGGGTTGTCATCTTGGCTGCCATCTCCGGAAGAAGCTCGTGGAGACGGGTTAGTGCCTTGAGTGCAGCAGCCTCGACAGCGAGGGGTAGTGTTGCCATCTGGGGTCCCTCGAAGAACCAACTTGTGGGAGGATCGTTTGCCTTCACGATCACTTCCACATGGTACTCCACCTCAGTGTCGTTAACCCAATGCTCATGGTAGGTGAGGATGGGTGCTCGGTGAAACTAGCACTCCTGGAGGCTATCCTCAAGAAGCAAGGGGAACCCAGTGGTCAGGTGCTCTTCAGGTACATCGGCCATCTACAAAGGTTGAATAGGAGAGGTTAATAAGCCGATGATATCTCGGGTTTGGTAAGGTTTAGAAAAGAAGAGAGGTTCAGAAGGTTTTTGAAAAGTGTCTCATCTAACTAACGCCCATACTAACTAAGGCTTCCTACAGTCAGGATGGCTCTGATACCAGCTCTGTGGGGACCCCAACTTAAGAGTCGAGATCACCGAATGCACGTGTACAGTGATCCCAGAGATCAATGCTCACTGAACACACAGAAGCTGAATAACAAGAGTCTTACATCCATACATACCGTCTTAAACAAATTATGACCATTATGGCCAAGTCTTACATAGATAAAGCCTCAAGGGCTGAATAGCAAATAAACTCGAATAGCGGAAGTCTTCGCAGATATGTAGAACCCATGCCATCTGCCTTAACCCTATAGGCATTCTGACTGGGAAAGCGTCCTAGTTCGCATGTTCGTCTCCATAGAATTCTTCTTCAAATTCCTTCTCCTCCATGCCTGGCCAATTAAATAAACAGTGGCAAGCCAATGAGTACTTTGAATGTACTCGCAAGCAACCCATGATTTGGTTCAAGATAACAATGCAAAAATAACAATAAGCAACCTAGCTGTAAGCTAGCTAAGTTGTTCTACCTGAAGGAAATATGCCCTAGAGGCAATAATAAAGTTGTTATTTATATTTCCTTATATCATGATAAATGTTTATTATTCATGCTAGAATTGTATTAACCGGAAACTTAGTACATGTGTGAATACATAGACAAAACAGAGTGTCCCTAGTATGCCTCTACTAGACTAGCTCATTGATCAAAGATGGTTATGTTTTCTAACCATAGACATGAGTTGTCATTTAATCAACGGGATCACATCATTAGGAGAATGATGTGATGGACAAGACCCATCCATTAGCATAGCACTATGATCGTTTAGTTTTACTGCTATTGCTTTCTTCATGACTTATACATGTTCCTATGACTATGAGATTATGCAACTCCCGAATACCGTAGGAACACCTTGTGTGCTATCAAACGTCACAACGTAACTGGGTGATCATAAAGATGCTCTACAGGTGTCTCCGAAAGTATTCGTGGTGTTGGCATAGATCAAGATTAGGATTTGTCACTCCGAGTGTCGGAGAGGTATCTCTCGGCCCTCTCGGTAACACACATCACAATAAGCCTTGCAAGCAAAAGACTAATAAGTTAGTCACGAGATGATGTGTTACGGAACGAGTAAAGAGACTTGCCGGTAACGAGATTGAACTAGGTATGGAGATACCGACGATCGAATCTCGGGCAAGTAACATACCGATGACAAAAGGAACAACGTATGTTGTTATGCGGTTTGACCGATAAAGATCTTCGTAGAATATGTAAGAACCAATATGAGCATCCAGGTTCCGCTATTGGTTATTGATCGGAGATGAGTCTCGGTCATGTCTACATAGTTCTCGAACCCGTAGGGTCCGCACGCTTAACGTTTGATGACGATCGGTATTATGAGTTTATGAGTTTTGATGTACCGAAGGTTGTTCGGAGTCCCGGATGAGATCACAGACATGACGAGGAGTCTCGGAATGTCCGAGACATAAAGATTGATATATTGAACGACTATATTCGGACACCGGAAGTGTTCTGGAAAAGTTTCGGATTTAACTGAATTGCCGGAGGGGGTTACCGGAACCCCCCACGAAGGGGGATGGTCCATAGTGGGCCTTGAAGGAAAGGAGAGAGGCAGCCCATAGAGGCTGGCCGGCGCCCCACTAGGGGATCCTAGTTGGACTAGGATTGGGGGCGCCACCTCTCCCTCTTTTCCTTTCCCTCTCTTCCTTCTTGGTGGACTCCTACTAGGAATAGGATTGCAATCCTATTCCTAGTAGGATTGCCCTAGCCGCACCATAGGAGGCCGGCCAGCCCTCCTCCCTTGCTCCTTTATATACGGGGGCAGGGGGGCACCCAAAGACACACAAGTTGAATTGTTCCAGCCGTGTGCGGTGCCCCCCTCCAGAGAAACACACCTCGGTCATACCGTTGCAGTGCTTAGGCGAAGTCCTGCGCCGGTAAATACATCATATCCGTCACCACGCCGTCGTGCTGACGAAACTCTCCCGTGAAGCTCAACTGGATCAAGAGCTCGTGGGACGTCATCAAGCTGAACGTGTGCTGAACGCGGAGGTGACGTACGTTCGGTGCTTGATCGGTTGAATCGCGAAGAAGTTCGACTACATCAACCGCGTCACTTAACGCTTCCGCTTCCGGTCTACGAGGGTACGTAGACACACTCTTCCCCCTCGTTGCTATGCATCTGGTAGATAGATCTTGCGTGATCGTAGGAAAATTTTAAAATACTACGTTCCCCAACAGTGGCATCATGAGCCAGGTCTATGCGTAGATGATATGCACGAGTAGAACACAATGAGTTGTGGACGATACTAGTCATACTGCTTACCAGCATGTCATACTTTGGTTCGGCGGTATTGTGAGATGAAGCGGCCCGGACCGACATTACGCGTACGCTTACGCGAGACTGGTTTCACCGTTATGAGCACTCGTTGCTTAAAGGTGACTGGCGGGTGTCTGTCTCTCTCACTTTAGCTGAATCAAGTGTGGCTATGCCCGGTCCTTGTGAAGGTTAAAACAGCACATACTTGACGAAACATCGTTGTGGTTTTGTATGCATAGGTAAGAACGGTTCTTGCTAAGCCTGTAGCAGCCACATAAATCTTGCAACAACAAAGTAGAGGACGTCTAACTTGTTTTTGCAGGGCATGTTGTGATGTGATATGGTCAAGACATGATGAGTTATACGGTTTTGTATGAGATGATCATGTTTTGTAAAGTTATCGGCAACTGGCAGGAGCCATATGGTTGTCGCTTTATTGTATGAAATGCAATCGCCATGTAATTGCTTTACTTTATCACTAAGCGGTAGCGATAGTCGTAGAAGCAATAGTTGGCGAGACGACAACGATGCTACGATGGAGATCAAGGTGTCGCGCCGGTGACGAAGGTGATCATGACGGTGCTTTGGAGATGGAGATCAAAAGCACAAGATGATGATGGCCATATCATGTCACATATTTTGATTGCATGTGATGTTTATCTTATTATGCTTCTTATTTTGCTTAGTTCGACGGTAGCATTATAAGATGATCCCTTACTAAATTTCAAGGTATAAGTGTTCTC
>LR738711.1:328545528-328571567 GCA_902687465.1 Secale cereale | reverse complement strand
GAGTATGCACCGTTGCGAAAGTTCGTCGTGCCGAGACACCACGTGATGATCGGGTGTGATAAGCTCTACGTTCAAATACAACGGGTGTAAGCTAGTTTTGCACACGCAGAATACTCGGGTTAAACTTGACGAGCCTAGCATATGCAGATATGGCCTCGGAACACTGGAGACCGAAAGGTCGAGCGTGAATCATATAGTAGATATGATCAACATAAGATGTTCACCATTGAAACTACTCCATCTCACGTGATGATCGGACATGGTTTAGTTGATTTGGATCACGTGATCATTTAGATGACTAGAGGGATGTCTATCTAAGTGGGAGTTCTTAAGTAATATGATTAAATTGAACTTTAATTTATCATGAACTTAGTCCTGGTAGTATTAGCATATCTATGTTGTAGATCAATAGCTCGCGATGTTGCTCCCCGTTTATTTTTATATGTTCCTAGAGAAAACTGAGTTGAAAAA
The DNA here is from genome assembly GCA_902687465.1 of Secale cereale. Lineage (NCBI taxonomy): Eukaryota > Viridiplantae > Streptophyta > Magnoliopsida > Poales > Poaceae > Secale > Secale cereale. The sequence goes on along the minus strand of LR738711.1, from coordinate 328,571,096 downwards.
TGTTAGTAGCAATGATGCGGAATTGTTCCGTGATCTGAGGATTATCCTCATTGCTGCACAGAGAATTATGTCCTTGATGCACCGCTAGGTGACAGACCTATTGCAGGAGCAGATGTAGACGTTATGAACGCTTTGACAAAAGCTCGGTATGATGACTACTTGATAGTTTAAGTGCACCATGCTTTACGGCTTAGAACCGGGACTTCAAAAACGTTTTGAACGCCACGGAGCATATAAGATGTTCCAAGAGTTGAAATTAGTATTTCATACTCATGCCCGTGTCGAGAGGTATAAGACTTCTCACAATACTTTGCCTACAAGATGGAGGAGAATAGCTCAACCAGTGAGCATGTGCTCAGATTGTCTGGGTACTACAATTACTTGAATCAAGTGGGAGTTAATCTTCCAGATAAGATAGTAATTGACAAAGTTCTCTAGTCACTATCACCAAGTTAGTAGAACTTCGTGATGAACTATAATATGCAAGGAATGAAGAAAGGAATTCCCGAGCTCTTCGCGATGCTGAAGTCGGCGAAGGTACAAATCATGAAAAAGCATCAAGTGTTGATGGTTAACAAGTCCACTTGTTTCAAGTAAAGGGCAAAGGGATAGAAGGGGAACTTCAAGAAGAATGACAAGCAAGTTGTCACTCCCGTGAAGAAACCCAAAGCTAAAACTCAAGCCTGAAACTAAGTGCTTCTACTGCAAAGGAAATGGTCACTAGAAGTGGAACTGCCCTAGATATTTGGCGGATAAGAAGGATGGCAAAGTGAACAAAGGTATATTTGATATACAGATTATTGATGTGTATTTTACTAGTGTTCATAGCAACCCCTCGGTATTTGATATTGGTTCAATTGCTAAAGAGTAGTAACTCGAAATGGGAGTTGCATAATGAACAGAAACTAGTTAAAGGATGAAGTGACGATGTGTATTGGAAGTAGTTCCAAGATTGATATGATCATCATCGCACACTCCCTATACTTTCGGGATTAGTGTTGAACCTAAATAAGTGTTATTTGGTGTTTGTATTGAGCATGAATATGATTTGATCATGTTTATTGCAATACGGTTATTCATGTAAGTTAGAGAATAATTGTTGTTCTGTTTACATGAATAAAACCTTCTATGGTCATACACCCAATGAAAATGGTTTGTTGGATATCGGTCGTGTGATACACATATTCATAATACTGAAGCCAAAAGATGCAAGGTTAATAATGATAGTGCAACTTATTTGTGGCACTGCCGTTTAGGTCATATTGGTGTAAAGCGCATGAAGAAACTCCATAGTGATGGTCTTTTGGAATCACTTGATTATGAATCACTTGGTGCTTGCGAACCATGCCTCATGGGAAAGATGACTAAAACTCCGTTCTCCGGAACCGTGGAGCGAGCAACAGAGTTGTTGGAAATCATACATACTGATGTATGCAGACCAATGAGTGTTGAAGCTCGCGGCAGGTATCGTTATTTTCTGACCTTCACTGATGATTTGAGCAGATATGGGTATATCAACTTAATAAAGCACAAGTCTGAAACATTTGAAAAGTTCAAAGAATTTCAGAGTGAAGTGGAGAATCATCGTAACAAGAAAATAAGAGTTTCTGCGATATGATCGTAGAGGTAAAATATTTTAGTTAGCGAGTTTGTCCTTCAACAAAAACAATGTGAAATAGTTTCACTACTCACGCCACCTGGAACACCACAGTGTAATGGTGTGTCCAAACGTCATAACCGTACTTTATTAGATATGGTGCGATCGATGATGTCTCTTACCGATCTACCACTACCGCTTTTGGGGATATGCATTAGAGACAGCTACATTCACGTTAAATAGGGCACCATGTAATTCCGTGGAAATGACACCGTACGAACTGTGGTTTGACGAGAAACCTAAGCTGTCATTTATTTAAGTTTGGGACTGCGATGCTTATGTGAAAAAGTTTCAACATGATAAGCTCGAACCCAATTCGGAGAAGTAAATCTTCATAGGATACCCAAAAGGAAACTGTTGGGTACACCTTCTATCACAGATCCTAAGGCAAGGTCTTTGTTGCTAAGAGTGAATCCTTTCTAGAGAAGGAGTTTCTCTCGAAAGAAGTGAGTGGGAGGAAAGTAGAACTTGATGAGGTAATTGTACCTTCTCCCGAATTGGAAGGTAGTACATCACAGAAACTCGTTCCAGTGATTCCTACACCAATTAGTGAGGAAGCTAATGATGATGATCATGAAACTTCAGATCAAGTTTCTGCTGAACTTCGTAGATCAACCAGAGTTCGTTCCGCACCAGAGTGGTACGGCAACCCAGTTTTGGAAGTCATGTTACTAGACCATGATGAACCTACGAACTATGAGGAAGCGATGATGAGCCCAGATTCCGCAAAATGGCTTGAGACCATGAAATCTGAGATGGGATCCATGTATTAGAACAAAGTATGGACTTTGGTTGACTTGCCCGATGATCGGCAAGCCATCGAAAATAAATGGATCTTCAAGAGGAAGACCGACGCAAACGGTAATGTTACTGTTTACAAAGCTCGACTTGTTGCGAAAGGGTTTCGACAAGTTCAAGGAGTTGACTACGATGAGACTTTCTCACCCGTAGCGATGCTTAAGTCTGTCCGAATCATGTTAGTAATTGCCGCATTTTAAGAAATCTGGCAAATGGATAACAAAACTGCATTCTTTAATGGATTTATTAAAGAAGACTTGTATATGACGCAACCAGAAGGTTTTGTCAATCCTAAAGGTGCTAACAAAATGTGCAAGCTCCAGCGATCCATCTATGGACTGGTGCAAGCATCTCGGAGTTGGAATATACGCTTTGATAAGTTGATCAAAGCATATAGATTTATACAGACTTGCGGTGAAGCCTGTATTTACAAGAAGTGAGTGGGAGCACTACAACCTTTCTGATAAGTATATGTGAATGACATATTGTCGATCGGAAATGATGTAGAATTTTCTGGAAAGCATAAAGGAGTGTTTGAAAGGAGTTTTTTCAAAGAAAGACCTTGGTGAAGCTGCTTACATATTGGGCATCAAGATCTATAGAGATAGATCAAGACGCTTGATAAGACTTTCGATGAGTACATACCTTGATAAGATTTTGAAGTAGTTCAAAATGGATCAGTCAAAGAAGGACTTCTTGCCTGACTTGTAAGGTGTGAAGTTGAGTAAGACTCAAAGCCAGACCACGGCAGAAAAACATAGAGAGAATGAAAGACATTCCCTATGCCTCAGCCATAGGTTCTATAAAGTATGCCATGCTGTGTACAAAACACGTTGTGTACCTTGCCATGAGTTTGACAGGGAGGTACAATAGTGATCCAGGAGTAGATCACTGTACAGCGGTCAAAATTATCCTTAGTAATTGGATGACGAAGGAAATATTTCTCGATTATGGAGGTGATAAAGAGTTCGTCGTAAAGGGTTACGCCAATGCAAGCTTTGACACTAAATCCAGATGACTCTAAGTATCAATCTGGATGCGTATGAAAGTGGGAGCAATTAGCTAGAGTAGCTCCATGCAGAGCATTGTAGACATAGAAATTTGCGAAATACATACGGATCTGAATGTGACAGACCCGTTGACTAAACTTCTCTCACAAGCAAAACATGATCACACCTTATTACTCTTGGGTATTAATCACATAGCGATGTGAAATAGATTATTGACTCTAGTAAACCCTTTGGGTGTTGGTCACATGGTGATGTGAACTATGGGTGTTATTCACATAACGATGTGAACTATCGGTATTAAATCACATGGCGATGTGAGCTAGATTATTGACTCTAGTGCAAGTGGGAGACTGAAGGAAATATGCCCTAGAGGCAATAATAAAGTTGTTATTTATATTTCCTTATATCATGATAAATGTTTATTATTCATGCTAGAATTGTATTAACCGGAAACTTAGTACATGTGTGAATACATAGACAAAACAGTGTGTCCCTAGTATGCCTCTACTAGACTAGCTCATTGATCAAAGATGGTTATGTTTCCTAACCATAGACATGAGTTGTCATTTGATCAACGGGATCACATCATTAGGAGAATGATGTGATGGACAAGACCCATCCGTTAGCATAGCACTATGATCGTTTAGTTTTACTGCTATTGCTTTCTTCATGACTTATACATGTTCCTATGACTATGAGATTATGCAACTCCCGAATACCGTAGGAACACCTTGTGTGCTATCAAACGTCACAACGTAACTGGGTGATCATAAAGATGCTCTACAGGTGTCTCCGAAAGTATTCGTGGTGTTGGCATAGATCAAGATTAGGATTTGTCACTCCGAGTGTCGGAGAGGTATCTCTGGGCCCTCTCGGTAACACACATCACAATAAGCCTTGCAAGCAAAAGACTAATAAGTTAGTCACGAGATGATGTGTTACGGAACGAGTAAAGAGACTTGCCGGTAAACGAGATTGAACTAGGTATAAAGATACCGACGATCGAATCTCGGGCAAGTAACATACCGTTTGACAAAAGGAACAACGTATGTTGTTATGCGGTTCTGACCGATAAAAGATCTTCGTAGAATATGTAGGAGCCAATATGAACATCCAGGTTCCGCTATTGGTTATTGACCAGAGATGAGTCTCGGTCATGTCTACATAGTTCTCGAACCCGTAGGGTCCGCACGCTTAACGTTTGATGACGATCGGTATTATGAGTTTTTGAGTATTGATGTACCGAAGGTAGTTCGGAGTCCCGGATGAGATCACGGACATGACGAGGAGTCTCGGAATGCCCGAGACATAAAGATTGATATATTGGACGGCTATATTCGGACACCGGAAGTATACCGGAAAAGTTTCGGATTTATCGGGAATGCCGGAGGGGGTTACCGGAACCCCCTACGAGAGGGGATGGTCCATAGTGGGCCTAAAGGGTGAGAGAGAGACAGCCCATAGGGCTGGCCGGCGCCCCCACCTAGGAATCCTAGTTGGACTAGGATTGGGGGGGCGCCACCTCTCCTATTCCTTTCCCCCTTCTTCCTTTCGGTGAATCCTACTAGGAATAGGATTGCAATCCTATTCCTAGTAGGACTCCCTCCCTAGCCGCACCAGGAGAGGTTGGCCGGCCTCCCTCCCCTGCTCCTTTATATACGGGGGCAGGGGGGCACCCAAAGACACACAAGTTGAATTGTTTTAGCCGTGTGCGGTGCCCCCCTCCACAGAATCACACCTCGGTCGTACCGTCGCGGAGCTTAGGCGAAGCCCTGCGCCGGTGAACACATCATATCTGTCACCACGCCGTCGTGCTGACGAAACTCTCCCGTGAAGCTCAACTGGATCAAGAGCTCGTGGGACGTCATCAAGCTGAACGTGTGCTGAACGCGGAGGTGCCGTACGTTCGGTGCTTGATCGGTTGGATCGCGAAGAAGTTCGACAACATCAACCGCGTCACTTGACGCTTCCGCTCCCGGTCTACGAGGGTACGTAGACACACTCTCCCCTCTCGTTGCTATGCATCTGGTAGATAGATCTTGCGTGATCGTAGGAAAATTTTAAAATACTACGTTCCCCAACACGACCACTGCAGAAGATAGAGAGAAAATGAAAGTCATTCCCTATGCCTCAGCCATAGGATCTATCATGTATGCAATGCTGTGTACCAGACCTGATGTGTGCCTTGCTATAAGTCTAGCAGGGAGGTACCAAAGTAATCCAGGAGTGGATCACTGGACATCGGTCAAAAACATCCTAAAGTATCTGAAAAGAACAAAGGATATGTTTCTCGTATATGGAGGTGACAAAGAGCTCGTCGTAAACGGTTACGTCGATTCTAGCTTTGACACTGATCCGGATGACTCAAAGTCACAAACCGGATATGTATTTTTATTGAACGGTGGAGCTGTCAGTTGGTGCAGTTCCAAGCAGAGCGTCGTGGCGGGATCTACGTGTGAAGCGGAATACATAGCTGCTTCGGAAGCAGCAAATGAAGGAGTCTGGATGAAGGAGTTCATATCCGATCTAGGTGTAGTACCTAGTGCATCGGGTCCAATGAAAATCTTTTGTGACAACACTGGAGCCATAGCCTTGGCGAAGGAATCTAGGTTTCACAAGAGAACAAAGCACATCAAAAGACGCTTCAATTCCATCCGCGATCTAGTCAAGGAGGGAGACATAGAGATTTGCAAAATACATACGGATCTGAATATTGCAGACCCGTTGACTAAGCCTCTTCCACGGGCAAAACATGATCAGCACCAAGACTCCATGGGTGTGAGGATCATCACTTTGTAATCTAGATTATTGACTCTAGTTCAAGTGGGAGACTGAAGGAAATATGCCCTAGAGGCAATAATAAAGATGTTATTTGTATTTCCTTATATCATGATAAATGTCTTTTATTCATGCTAGAATTGTATTAACTGGAAACTTAGTACATGTGTGGATACATAGACAAAACAGTATGTCCCTAGTATGCCTCTACTAGACTAGCTCATTGATCAAAGATGGTTATGTTTCCTAACCATAGACATGAGTTGTCATTTGATCAACGGGATCACATCATTAGGAGAATGATGTGATGGACAAGACCCATCCGTTAGCATAGCACTATGATCGTTTAGTTTTACTGCTATTGCCTTCTTCATGACTTATACATGTTCCTATGACTATGAGATTATGCAACTCCCGAATACCGTAGGAACACCTTGTGTGCTATCAAACGTCACAACGTAACTGGGTGATCATAAAGATGCTCTACAGGTGTCTCCGAAAGTATTCGTGGTGTTGGCATAGATCAAGATTAGGATTTGTCACTCCGAGTGTCGGAGAGGTATCTCTGGGCCCTCTCGGTAACACACATCACAATAAGCCTTGCAAGCAAAAAGACTAATAAGTTAGTCACGAGATGATGTGTTACGGAACGAGTAAAGAGACTTGCCGGTAACGAGATTGAACTAGGTATGGAGATACCGACGATCGAATCTCGGGCAAGTAACATACCGATGACAAAAGGAACAACGTATGTTGTTATGCGGTTTGACCGATAAAGATCTTCGTAGAATATGTAGGAACCAATATGAGCATCCAGGTTCCGCTATTGGTTATTGACCGGAGATGAGTCTCGGTCATGTCTACATAGTTCTCGAACCCGTAGGGTCCGCACGCTTAACGTTTGATGACGATCGGTATTATGAGTTTATGAGTTTTGATGTACCGAAGGTAGTTCGGAGTCCCGGATGAGATCACGGACATGACGAGGAGTCTCGGAATGTCCGAGACATAAAGATTGATATATTGGACGACTATATTCGGATACCGGAAGTGTTCCGGAAAAGTTTCGGATTTAACTGAATTGCCGAAGGGGGTTACCGGAACCCCCCACGAAGGGGGATGGTCCATAGTGGGCCTTGAAGGAAAGGAGAGAGGCAGCCCATAGAGGCTGGCCGGCGCCCCACCAGGGGATCCTAGTTGGACTAGGATTGGGGGGCACCACCTCTCCCTCTTTTCCTTTCCCTCTCTTCCTTCTTGGTGGACTCCTACTAGGAATAGGATTGCAATCCTATTCCTAGTAGGATTGCCCTAGCCGCACCATAGGAGGCCGGCCAGCCCTCCTCCCTTGCTCCTTTATATACGGGGGCTGGGTGGCACCCAAAGACACACAAGTTGAATTGTTCCAGCCGTGTGCAGTGCCCCCCTCCACAGAAACACACCTCGGTCATACCGTTGCAGTGCTTAGGCGAAGTCCTGCGCCGGTAAATACATCATATCCGTCACCACGCCGTCGTGCTGACGAAACTCTCCCGTGAAGCTCAACTGGATCAAGAGCTCGTGGGACGTCATCAAGCTGAACGTGTGCTGAACGCGGAGGTGACGTACGTTCGGTGCTTGATCGGTTGAATCGCGAAGAAGTTCGACTACATCAACCACGTCACTTGACGCTTCCGCTTCCGGTCTACGAGGGTACGTAGACACACTCTTCCCTCTCGTTGCTATGCATCTGGTAGATAGATCTTGCGTGGTCGTAGGAAAATTTTAAAATACTACGTTCCCCAACACTACCATCATGTAACATGCATCAATGAATTTGGGTAACCTCGAAGACAGGTTACAGATATCAACATGAATAGAGATTAATTCTTTATCAACGAGTCAAGTCACCACCTTGACTCAACACACACACATACTTCCATCGGGATTGAGAAATTCTGGACATAGTTTAAGTAGCACCTCCCAACTGTCCATGACCGTTGAAACGGCTATTCGAATAGTTTTACACTCTGTAGAGGTTGCACACTTTACCCACAAGATCCGGGAAGCTTTCGTGTCACCCACGATCCCACAATACCTCAAGTACTCGGGGGAAGCACCCGGTCATTACCTTTCCCTAGACGACACTAACATAGGGTCCACTCGCTGGTGCATAGCCCTCATGTACAAACGATAAATCATGGGACTTGCCCTCGTTACAATGTCACGCATACACGAAGGGACCAACGGTGTGTCCTGTGCCCTGTGAAAACAGTCATGGTCGCTTATCCAAGCACGACCCTGTCCCGGGAGAGACCTCAAGTCTTCCCAGTCACTAGTAATGTGGGCACCATGCTAGTATCGGCCTAAGTAATCAATAATGCCCCATCCCATAAGGGGTAGAGTGGTTGCACATGTTTGGTTGGGACGGTAGTCACACATAAATCTAATCCATCATTTCACCCACACACAAGATCTTTCTGGGCACACCATTTCTTCCTCAAGTGATGACCTAACTCAACATCACCCTCGGGCATTAGGGGCACCCGATGGGGTTTTCGAAAAGAATGCAACCACGAAGGATTCATGGCTCATATGCATTACTAAGCCTCACAACTAATCATTTGTCATTGCATCTAAGCACATAGTAAGATCATGAGTAAGGCATGCATCATGTGGTGGCTTTCAACTAGTTCACCACCGTCACTCTTATCATCATGCATTTGGAAATAAAAGGGTTCCGAGGAACACAAGGGTATCATGGTCAAAGGGCTGCTTGCCTGGATTGGCTTGGTCTTCAAAGTCTTCAAATCCTTCCCCTCCTTCTTCTTCAGCAACCTCGTCAAACACGGTATCTAATCGTCGCAATAAACAACGGGAAAATAAGACCATAATAGAAACAGAAAAACCAAAGTGCTCAGAAAAATGTCAACTTATGTTTATAAAGTACTAGAGGGAAAACTATGATGGCAAAAATTCTTAGTTTGAGATTTTGGAGTGACAGAATGGGGTACATGAATTTTTGAACAGGGGTTTTAGTGTTCAAATATGGATTTAAATTTGAACAGAACAGAAAAGGTCCATGGATATGGGTGAAAGTGACATCATTAAATAGGTTGGATTTTTACAAGTTTTTAGGAACTGGAATTAATTCATTTGGATAAATATTTAATCCTGTGGAATTATTTGCAAATCCCAGAGAAAAAAGGTTCCTATGCAACTGGGCCAGAACGGCCACAGTGCAGCAGGCCCAGGGGGAATCAGCCGACCGCACGGGCGCCAGGTTTCAAAACTGACGGGCGGGGCCCGGAGTCAGTGAGAGGAGAGAGAGGCGAGGGCGAGGGGAGGCTGACAGGCGGGGCCCGCCTGTCATCCCTAACCCTCGGACAGAGGGCCGGCAAGCTCACCGGCGACGATTTGGGGCACGGCAGGGCGAGCTAAGGGCAGGGACGGAATCAACGAGGTGTCGCCGATCTGGTGGAGGGGGAGTTGGTCACCGGAGTGGCCTGGTTCGCCGGCGGCGAGGTCACACGGCGGAGGGGCGTCGGGTGAAGGTTGCTCCGGTCGTTTCCGGCGGCTGCAGAGGGGAAAAGAGGGGGAAAAGGATCAGTGAGGGTATGTGGTTCTAGATCGAGCGAGAGGAGCGGCGGGAAGGGCCTATACCGAGCAGACGACGGCGAGCCGCCGCGGCGGAGATTGAGCTCGATCTCGTGCTCGGGCCTGACTGGAGTGGAGTGATTGGCGTAGGGGGGAAGATTAGGTGGGTCATAGTGCGGTTGGTGAGGAGAGGAGGGGCGCAGGGGGTCCTTTTATAGGCGAACGGCGAGGTGCCGTGGACCTGTGCGCCGGCGAGCTTCTGCCCGTTGCCACAGGGCTCGGGAGGAGCTGGGGTGGTGTCTGTGGTGTTGCTGGATGCGGTCCAGGGCCGGGGAGAGGAAGAGAGAGAGCGGGGGAAGCATCCAGAGCAGCGCGCGTGCGAGGCCGAAGATTGGAGCTTGCGGGCGGCCGGCGCGCGTGCGAGGGCAGCCACATGAGGGAGAAGGAGCAGGGGGACAGCGTCGGGGCGCGTTGCGGACATCGAGGCGCATCGAGTGGCGCAAGGGGGAGGCTCGAGGTGGTCGGGGGCTGCTGATTGGAGGAGGCTACAATGCGGGTGGGCATTGTAGCGCGCTCTGGAGCACGCCTATTGCATGCCAGGGCACGCCTTTGGCTTGCTGGACGCGGCCACCTTGTCTGGAGGGTCAGGCGAGGAGTAAACAAGTGGGATGTGGTCTTGGATGCCGTGGTTACCCAATGGAAGAGGAGGGAGGTTGAGGGAGAGTGAAAACTGGGCTGTCCAGCAGAGTAAAAATGGAGTTTTCACCCCTCAATTATTGAGCTCTGGCCATGGGGAAGTTACTGGAGGTGCAAGGGAACCTGGGGAAGCTGTGGTAGAAAGTTGGGCTCAAGGAGAACAAGGGAAGAGGTAAAAATGGTAACTTTAGAAAATCACCAGAAGGTGTTTGATGTGGTTTTGAGCAACCAAATGATCTCCACTAGCCATAAAACTTAACATGATTAAATGTCATATGGAAATAGGGTGTTTCACCAAGTTTGGGCTTATTTTAAGGAACTTGCCAATGTAACTTTAGTGAACCCTAGAAATCAACAGAAATGGTTTCACCATGTTTGAGTCAAGCTAATCATCTCTCCTTGATGCATCACTTGGTGTAGTGTCATCATTTGGAGTTGTGATCATATCCACCAAGTTTGAAGCCCCAAGTAAAAAGTTGGTAATGTAAAGTTGTTCAAATTTGAATTTGAACAGAAATGGTTTTGGGGTACTCTGATCAAGTTACTCTACTCCAAAGTTTGTGCCATTTGGTCTAGATGCATTATTAGACCACTCTAGCATGTGTACCAAGTTTGAGAGCATTTGGACAAGTTTGGCAATGTAAAGTTGCTCAAACTTCAGATATGGACAGAATGGCTTTGAGGGGTTTTGATGATGTTTTCTTGCTTCCCAAGGAATGGGGCTTGGCAAGATCATCAAATATTTCACATATGACATGATAGAATTTCCCTGGAATTTTCAGAGAATATTTCCTTTGTAAATATTTCAAAAGCTTGAAATATCCAAAAAGGGTTTATGAGGGATTTGTCCAATATTTTGAACATGACCAAGTGTTGAAACTCTTATATATGGACAATATATGTCCTGTGAGCCTCCCTGAATTTTGGCAAATATTTATGAAATAATTAAATTATTTTTCCCTATTAAGACCATTTCTGGACTTAAGAAAAATCCTTTAAATAAAATAGGAAAATAACTTTTAAAATTATATTTTTGTGGTTTATGGGAGTCCTATATCTACTAGGTTTCAAATATACTCTTTGTAATATTTTTCTCACCCTAAATCAAGCACTTGCAGTGCAAACCTCAATTCAGGGGGTTTTTGGAAAACGAATTTTTGAAAATACATTTTGGCCAAATTAATTTTATAAGAAAATACTATACTGCTATAAACACTTGGTATGATCATTGGGCAGAAGTTTTGGGTAAGGAGATGAAATCTACAAGAGGGAGTAGTTGACTTTAAAGAGCACTTGAAAAACACAGGGAGAAAAACTTAATTCCAAATAAAAGCCAAATGATGCCAAAAAAAATTGCTGGTCCAATTTTTCATGCTTTATTGATGCAAATGACATGTTACAAAATGCAGGGTGTGACACTACTGGTCCAACTTTCTCTTCTTCTTTCTGCTTCTTCCTCTTCTTCTTCTTCTTCTTCTTCTTCTTCTTCTTCTTCTTCTTCTTCTTCTTCTTCTTCTTCTTCTTCTTCTTCTTCTTCTTCTTCTTCTTCTTCTTCTTCTTCTTCTTCTTCTTCTTCTTCTTCTTCTTCTTCTCCTTCTTCTTCTTCTCATTTTCTGTGGGAGACGGTTTTGCAACATGCTATGTCAATCTGGCAGCTATCTCGGAACTCACACGGGCATAGAGGGCAGCATATTTTATCCGCTCGTAGGTCAAGGGATAATTCACCCATCTAGACGACCTTAATCCCAACGTCTCATCACCCTTCTCAAGATTTGTTCCGAGCACTGAATTTTCTACGTCGAATAGGGATGGTGTTTCTTTATCACAATCGTCTACGGGAATTGTGGTTTGTAGGTCAGTCATGTTTGTCAAGTAAAGGTTGTATAGCGCCAACTTTTGTTTGTCCCCTTTGATGGCTGGCCAACAGAAGTATATGTCCTCCTAGACAAGAAATCATGGAGCTCACCTGGCATGGAGGGCACGTGTATGATGTGATACACCAAAACTTCATCTTTGAGGCACTGTTGAAGGATGGTAGCGCGTTGGATCTTCCCTGTGGCACGCTCCGTGTACTCTACGTCGAGACCGATGACCTTCATCTCCACCATTTCGAGGGATTTGGATGCATTGTTGATCCATTCCCGGACAACACTTGTGTGGTCGATGACAGTGGCAACTATTCTCAAGGAGCCTTCGAGGAGCCCATATCTTTGTCGCTAAAAACCCGCATAGGGATCTCTTTAGCCATTTGCAACTGCTCGATCGGAGGGCGATGGTTTGGAATAAGGATTAAGTTGTCTAGTCTAACTGAAGAAGATGATTATTTAAAGGGGCTTCAAAATTACTCCAGGAGTACTTGAACAGGTTAAAATGATGTGAATCCAGGGGGGTTTGAATGCACATGTAGGAGAGGTGAAGAAGCCGAGGAAAATCGGTTCCCGATGGAGAAGTAAATGGGAGAAGTGACATGCATGCAGTTGATTAGACGGCTGTGTAGACCAACCAGCAAAACGAAAAGGCTATGCGGGTAGCGTACTGAGGAGTGGTACGCATCCATGTACGTGCCCATCCTTCTATCGCTACGTGTGCCACTGGTTAGTTGAGGCCACTCTTTCGAATCACCGTGGCGAAACATTTTATGATTCCTTTTTATTTCTGCACCCCTCCTAACTTGTGGGAGCTACACAAAACCTACTTGGGTGGACGAACAGATACACAAACATATCCATCTCTTTGCACACACAAAATGTGTTGTAGCTGGTTCGGATGCATATTGACGCGTGCGTGCGAGACACTACCTTAGATGGTTAAGGAAATATGCGATTGTCCTAATAAAAGAAAAAGCCCTTCTTCGTGCTTCCGCCTGCGCGAGAATTTGGTTCTGCTCGCTATATGGATGCTATCGAGGATGAAGTGAAACCAAAGGCATGCTAGCACGGGAGACCTCTTTCCGCTATGCAGTACTACTCCGTATGTTACTACTAGTAGTAGTACAACTGTAGTACACTTGTTGGTCAAAATATTATTCATCTAGTCCTCGCAGTGAAGTGGCAAGACGCTGCGCCCGAGTTGACACTAGTCCAGGCGGCGTGCTCGGGTTACCAAAGTCAGCCTCACCTTGTGCACTGTGCAGTCACTGTTACCATCGATGTATGGCATGCTCGCCTCGTCTCCCTCCCCCTACACTACTGCAGGATGCTGCTAACGCGACACTACGATCAGAGACCCTTCAACGAAACTGTGTGTGATGCAATAATCGCAAACGGTGGTGTAAAAAACCCGTCAAAAAAGGTGCAAAATGTTTGTGATGACGGATGCATCAAACACGATTCAGATTTTAGTTGTGTGTGCGAAGTAGGGCATACGATTGATCCAGGCGAACTGTTTGCGATTAGACAGAACAATAGAACAGGCAGCCATATCAATGTGTGTGTGATATACATCATACAATTCACTCCGATGAACTGTTTGCTATTCGGGAAAGCAACAGAAACGGTCAGCCAGATCAAGGTGTATATGATGTACGGCATACGGTTCAGTCTAATGAACTATTTTCGATTAGGGAAGAGAACATAAACGGTTAAACTTAACAAGATGTGTGTGATACACGGCAAAAAGGCCCGGAGGTTAATTCGACAACAAGTACACATAGGTTAATTTGACATACATGACTTATAAGTTTCACAGAAATCGTATCACTTTTTTTGGAAAACATTTAATTGCCTTGAATTTATGTAGTGCTCCATCCTATTAGTTGAATTAACCTCGAGGTCCATGTTTTGGAAACATGTCGTAAAGCAACGGGATAGACCTTCATTCAAGCTAATCAATATGTGTCCGAAAAACAAAAATCATCAAAAAGTAATGAGATAGACCTTCTTCAAGCCAATCAACATGTGTACAAAAAAGAAAAAATGTCAAAAATTACAAAACAAGGACCTTGAGGTTAATTCATCTAATAACATGGAGTACTATATACATTCAACGGAATTAAATGTTTACAGTGACCCATCACATCAGTTAATTTCACATCGAGGCCACTTCACATCCGGTCACCCATCTGATGACTACTCAAGCCTCAACACAGTTAACTTGTGAGCTCTGTTAGATGAGCTATCGACATGGAAGCTGGTCCGCGCTGCTGTAGGATCCCTCTTTACATCCTTTATTGGCACCCGGATGACCGACTGTTGCCGCCCAATGGTCAATGCCATGTCCCCCACGAATGTGTCCGTCATGACCGATGGTGTACTAGAGGTCGAAGCCGGCCACTTGGTACTTGTCCTCGGCAAGGAACTATTCCATAGTTTGGATGGAGGTCTCCACCGAGACCGGATCGTTCATGTACACCACCGAAAGGGCCTTCCCCCTCACGTGGGTGTCCACCGAGACCGGATCGTTCATGTACACCACCGAAAGGTCTCCACCGAGATGCATGGTGAACTACCCACGTTGTCGTCGTCGGCCGCCGGGAGCGCCATTGGAGCCATGGGGATCGTCATTGGAACCGTTGGATGTCCTCTCTGTATATGTCATTGTGGGTGTGCTTCTTGTGTCGTGTGACGCGAGAGATGAAGGTAAATGGCCTCTGTAATAAATGGGGGTCGGGTGGCCTGGATTCTCTGCGCATCCGCATGCCAGTTTTTGCAGCGGGTAACTGCATCGTCGCGTCATGCCTAGAGCAACCACATGCACACGAACGTGTGTGATCGTGCGCCGGCCCCAAACACTGGCAGCACAACTTATAAATTGACGGATGGAGTACTAGTTATAGTGATGCATATAATTAAGCAAAGGGGTCGCATATGTCTGCATTGCCTGGAACGAGAATGCAATAGCACAATAAGAATTAAGGCCACTATGATGCGATCGCAGTGGTGGTTACAGGAGGCAAGAAGAAAGATGCATCCATAAATGTACGACCTCCTCCTCCTGAACTCAGTGCGCTGAGCCACCGACCGGCGTCTAAGGAGGAGCGACTTTTGTGGCATGGTCAAGGTGCTTCTCAGCAAAGGCATCCAAGGCTTCTAGCCGGTCAAGGAAGGACAACGTCATAGCGTCCTTACTGGCCTTGTAGATACCCATGTACACGATTTGCTCATACACGTGGATGTGTAGGTCGACGAGTTATAAGTGCAGACTGTGTTGCATTCACATCGTGCTCCCTCTTTTCCCAGTCCTCCGCCCATTACTTCCCTCATGCATCCACGATGCTAATTGAAGGAGGATGCATCATTGGTCGTTCAACATTTTGGGAACCGCTACCCTCTCCCTCGTCTCCATTAAAGCCGTATCAGGAACTGCACTGCCCGCTGCACGCCCGACTGAACACGCCTCCTTGACAAATCGCAGTGCTACAAGGTTGACAAATGGCAATGTTACTAGATCAACAAATGTCAATGTTTCCACTTTGCCAAATGGAAACATACCCAATATGATAGATGCAAATCTTACCAAATTGTTTGTAAGTGATTGCACACGGGCCATCCAAAAGAACTGTTTGCGTTGAAGAGATGCACAAATCCCGCTCTTACTTTGCATATGGGTGTTCTATCCTAAATGTTTACGATCAAGAGCTGCACAAATCTTGCTCGGCACATTTTCCCTTGGCTTCCTGGGGAAGTTGCAGGTTTGCATACGTGTGTTCTAACTAAAACGTTTGCGATGAGTATTTTATATTTTAAAAACATTGACATTTTTTTCAAGAGAAAATCGCCAATGGCACCGTGCCTTCATTGTCGTCCTTAGAGATGCCATTGTTGAAGTATTCAATGCATCACATAATGTTTTTAACTTGTAAATCAAACATTATGTCGTCGCGCGATCGACGGGCAGGGCGTGGGAGGACGGCAGCTGGCGGTGCTGAGAGGTAGCGGTCGACGGCGGCGTCCCATGCCGTGGAGGGGGGGGTGCGTGCACGGGCGTGGGCGTGGTGGGTGCAGCCAAACACACGGGGACCGATGCTGCGGTGGGTGGAGGGGTGCGCACGGGCACACTTCCCGGTGAGCCCACGCAGTGTACAACTCGCATGCTTCCTAGTGAGCCTGCACATTGGAGGACAGCTTGCACGCCTCTCGATCAGCCTGCACACCACACTACGCTCGCACACCTCCCGTTTAGTCAAGCAGCTGTATGCAGGGCACCTCCTATAGCCATTAAAACGAAGACACATGGCATCACATGAATGGTTAATATGACCGACACGATTTAATTATACAAACGATTGTGATGTTAGAGTGGCAGCTATTTTTTTTCAAAATGCCTTTGTTGGCTGTTATTCGAGTGCACCTTCTCTCAAAATGGACACAAAAAATACCACAGAAGTCGGGTGCCATTCCATGATAGCATGCCAAGTTTCATGAATTTCAAACGAGTTTTGGATTTGCAAGCATTTGAAATGAAAGTATCTCAACGTTTTGCCGGCAATCAACGATGCCCTAGTGTTTGAAATTTATTCCCATTTCTTTCATGGGACCTAAGCATGCACCCAAGGACAAAGATTTGATTTTTCAACCAATTTATATGCACTTGAACATGTGCATGTAATTCAAATCTTAATTATGAACATAAATGCATTGAAAACTCAATTAATGCATACAAATGTCCAAAGGACAGCGAAAAATCCCAAAAATTGACACAACACTCTTGTTGTTCTATGTTGACACGAGAATTTTTTTTGAAAGCAATAAGAGGCAATGGATATCGCACTACTAGGAAAAGGCCTACTAATGGCGCACCTAATTTGGCCATTAATGGCGCATTAGTGGTGGGCCATTAGTGCCACGCCATTAGTATATTTTACTAATGGCGCACCTCTGGTGCACCATTCGTATCTGGTATACTAATGGCGCACCACAGATACGCCATTAGTATGCACAGTAGTGCGCCATTAGTATGCCTCCCAGAGGGCCATGTATACCCAGGTGCTTTGGCATACTAATGGCGCACGCCAGCAAGATGCGCCATTAGTAACTTCGGCATAGTAATGGCGCACTGTCTAATGATGCGCCATTAGTATCCTTTGGCATACTAATGGCGCACTGTGATGTGACGCGCCATTAGTATGAATATTAGGTTTTTTATTATTATTATTTTTCTGTTTTTTTGCACAGATTACAAAATGTATAATTGGACATAATATAGACAGCACACATCAACAACAGATTCATCGAATACAATAGAAGATTAGTCTCTGAATACAATTCATCATATTAGTCTCCGAATACAATTCATCATATTAGTCTCCGAATTGAAAAGACCGAACAAAGATAGAACATTATATTACAATTCTCCAGACCGCGAGTAGCTAGTTTGTCTTCACATTACAAGTCGATATCGATCATCTAAACTACCATCACATAGAAGAGAGCTGCGGTCATCACGATGAGCATCATCACGATGAAACCCGTCTTCATCCGGTTCCTCCAACGCTCCCTCCCCTCTCCCGCTGGATAGCGGGCGTATCTAGATTCGGCCTCGGCCCTAGTGGTGTACCCTTTGTAACTGTTACCGCTGAATCGGTGAACCTGTCTCCGACACTCCTACCAGTCGTCGTAGACTCCGGGAACCTTACCTTTGTACACGACATACGACGGCATCGCTATGCACTAGCCAAACGAAACGTTAGTACCAATTCACAGACAATACATAAGCAATATATAAGTATGCAATAGAACGATCGAAAGAGAATAGCAAGACATTAATAGCATCGATTACATCTAAGTTGAACGACTCTCGAAACCAAAGAGACATACTACAAGTTCATTAAAGTTTAATTACAACATGAGCCAATTGATGTTTCAGAACTAGACACAACATCACTGCTTTCGACTCGACTCAAGGGACCGGAGCGTGGATGAAGCCGCCGTCTATCGTGGGAGTCATGAAATCACGGGCGTTGTCAGCCTGCATTTGTAGCATTGTGTCAATGTCACTGTTGGACGGTTGATTTCTGAGGTAGAACTGCCCCGAGGTATGAAGGACATCTTGATGGATGATTTCCGCAAACTCCGACTGGATGCGAAAGAATTCTTGTCTGATGTCCGCGTCCTGGATTGCCGACACGCTCGCGACCCAATCTTTGAGTTTACTCGGTAGTAGAAGTTGATGATGGTCCCGTACGATCGCCCGCATGTGATGGATGGCGTAGTAGGCACCCTTCTAACCGCCAGGCGGCTGCTTGACGCAGCAGAACGTCGTATTGTGGGAGAACACGTGCTTGCCGTTCTTACGAATAGGCCTGGTGAAGGTGCCTCCAGATTTGGCGTAGCCGGGGAGAACATCATCAAGAACCTTCTTGACATTTGTGTAGTCTATGTTCGACTGACGGTCCGGGTCGAAATACGTGGTCATGGAATATTTGGGGCTTAGGAGGATGAGCGTGCAATGTGTGTCACTGCAGAAAACACGGAATGTTAAAAGAAAAACCATCGAAATCTAAGAATTCATATGTTACGGGGCGGTTGAGGCGGAGGACTTACTCGGGAAAGTAAGGCACGAGGAAGTTATCCTTATCTCGGTTTGCCAGAATGACGCCTTCGAGGTAAGAACTCGCGACTTGCCGGTCCCCAGCGCTGCCCAAGATCTTGGCACGCATGTAGAAGGGGTCGACTATCATGATGTCCGGGGTCTTGTCGCGAATGATCCGCATCTCCATACTCAGCGAAAATAGCCGAACGAAGGTGTAGTGCAGCGGAAGAAGGTTCAACATAGCGTGGATGTCATCAAACCGCAGGACGATCGTACCCCCGATGGAGTTATCCACAAAGCCCTTGCCCTTTGGCACCTGGCCGCGAAAACCGGGTATGCCACATCCTTCTCTCTGAGACGTCGCTTCTCTAAAGAAAGAACACTGTCATGCAGACTCCGCATAGCACCGGTTCCAGCATCGAGCATATTTCTTGGTAGCATCGGCCTACCCGCCACATGCACCCTCCTCATTACATCCTCAGGTGAAGGTGGCCCGTCCTGAGCACGGATCGTACTCGGTGCCGGCTGGCTCGCACCCTTGTTAGTATTTCTTTTGCGTGCCTTCTTCTTCTCCTGTAATGGGACCGTGTTCTGCTCACAGACCGCCTTCTTGAGTGTGTTGGGGCTGATAATATTTCGCACCTCGCCTATCTGAGGCTCGGTGAAGTCGGCAGCTGGAGGCGTCTCCCGAGAACTGAACGGCAGACGACGCCTGTTGCAACTTGGCTTCTCCGCGGTACCAGCTAGATCGCGCACGTCTTTTGTTGGGTTGGGTTCTTGAGAAGGTGGCCCCATGAAGTCGCCACCGTACCCATGATCGGCAAAGTACTGATCGACGTTGGCAAATGCATCGTCGTCGTCATCGTTCTGATCCTGTGCCATATGCATGTTTTGATCCAGTGGCATAGGGATGTCCGGCACCGTTGCGGCGGTCTTGTCATGGGGACGACATGGCGCCGGCACGACTGGCGGTGTTGTCTTTGGGGTGGTGTCCCCCGCCCCCAAACGAATTTGGCTCTTCGGCCAAAGAAGGGGCCAGCTCAGGCAGGTGCTGAGGGTCATCACGTCATCATCATCGGCCCCGACGGGTCGAATCGGAGGTAACACCTCGTCGCAGCCTGGCAGCACCCGAACCAGTTGAACCCTAAACAAGTTGGGTGGCATCTGGGTACCGTGGAACAAGGGGTTGCCCGGTTGAATGATTTTGCCCTTGGCGACATCGACCAACTCGTTGTTCACAAAGTGCAGGAGAGTGCACGGAACGTCGGCGGCGCCCTGCGAAAACATGTAGGGCGTCAGGGATGCCCAGTCAAAGGCAAGGAGATGAAGTCCTCGACCAAGAGAAGCTTAATTAGTTACCGTGATGATGGCGTCGAGCTCGGCTAATGTCGAGGCACCGCCAACGGCGGGCGTGCAGTTGACGGAGGGGCCGCTTGCTGCAGATGTGCCGGCCGGCGTACACCCGGGTGCATTAAGCTCCCATGCCGGCGTCGGAGACACCAATGCCGCCTCCGCCGGAGACACCAATGGCCCCGCCATCGCGTTCTGCGAGTTGCCGGCCGTGAAGCTAGGAATCGGGGGCGGCCCCTGTTGGCCGCCCGCAATCCACGCACTCAACCCCTCGATCAAGGTAGGCACAATGGCGGTGATCGTCGCTCCGAGCTGTTGTTGCACTTGCTCTTGGACAATCTCCGGAATCCGCGCCACCTGTGCCTTGAGTTCTTGAACCTCGCGCGCCTGGCTTTCCGAGCTGGTCTTTTTCTCCTTTTTCCCACCAGCGTTATAGTATGACGACCATTTTGTCGACAAGCCTTTGCCGGCCACACGACCAGCTGACGTCGGCTTACTGAGCTTATCCTTGTTCTTCATTACATTCAACGCCCTATTTAGAGTCGTGTCCCAAGGGTTGCTCTTAGTTGACCCCGCGCTACTGCTTTCAGTCGCCTGCGGAAGGAATGTGAATCATTTAGAAATTTGGCTTCATTAATTAGAATGCAACCATATGGAGCTAATTACGCGGGGGTGTATTCCTTACCAGAAAAAGCTCAAGCGCCCTGGTCATCGGATTCGTGGTAAGCTCCTTTGTTTTCGGGTCCTTCTTGTACCGAGCCCTGACAAAGTTCCTGGTCTGCCTGTCACCGTATTTATCGAAGAGGGGCGGTAGGCCTTGCTCGGCACGGTCCGCCTCCTCCTTGTCCCATATAGGCTCCGCCAGTCTGTAACCGCCGGGACCGAGTGTGTGTTCCCCTAAGTTCAGCTCCCGCATTTCTTTCCCCCACTGACTTGATTCGGAGGTTGCGGTGCTCGAGCACCTGATCTTGAAGTCGTTGTAGTCATCTTCGGTGATCGAAGGATTTTTCTCCTTGATCTTCTCATAACTCTCACCTTTCTCGATCATTCTCTTCACCGTGCTTTTCCAAGTAGACAGGGCCGTGCTCATCTTCGTGAGGGCAACATTGTTCACTTTATTCCCTTTGAGGCTTGTGTTTTCAAATTTAGCGGGGAACTTGTATCGTTCGTGCAGCTTCGTGAAGAGGAGGTTGCGCAAATTCCCTCGGTCAAGATGCCTCAGGTTCTCGGTGTTGATCGAGACGGTGCTCCGGAGAATGCACCCGAGCTGAAGCGAGTACCCCTTGACTATTCGTTCGGGCGCCGTTGGATTCCCGTCGGAGTCCACTTCAGTAACTTCCTCCTTGAGGGTGCGGAGCACGGTTGGGCGCCGATCCTTCCGTTGCCTCTTCGGTTGGCTGCCATCTGTGCATGTGCCGCCATCATCAGTGGTGGCATCCTAGGCGGCACCATCAGTGGTGGCATCAGTGGGGTCATCCTCGGCGGTACCATCAGTGGTGTCAGGATCAGTGGGGAAGGCGGCGTCCTAATACAAGTGAGGTTGTTCCTCCATCTCCTGGGACAGCTCCCAGAATGCCTTGCCGCCCGAACCCCTGGCCTCATTGTTGTTGGCCATGTTTCTCTCTAAATAGGAACAAAGTTTGGTCAAAAAGTTGGTTATTGTCAAGGAACAAGATCATGGTCTCATCATTTAGGGTTTGTCGACACCGAGGCATCCTAAAAGCTAAGCTTTTATAATTGTGGGTTTTTCGACGCCGAGGCACCCTAAAAGCCTAAGCTTTCATCATTTCGGTTTTTATCGACACCGAGGCACCCTAAAAGCCAAGGTTTTATAATTTATGGTTTGTCGACACCGAGGCATCCTAAACGCTAAGCTGGGAAGGAGAATTCTAAGTTGGGCCTAATCACTTGGCTCTATTGCCGCCTATGGTTTATTGCAGGTAGAATAAAGGGGCACTTGATCCTACTTAATTAACTACTAAGATACCCCGGCCCATGCATTAGTCACAAGTACCCTATATGTCCTATTTTTAGCAAAGTCATGCTAAAATTCACGGAAAATTTCAGCATGACCTTTGCTGAAAATAGGACATATGGAGTACCCGAATTTGCCGGAACGGAAGTTAATCGACATTCCAGCAAACTCAAGGGCCTCTCGGGGTACCTGCAAAATCATTATCCCCGCCTAATGAAGTCGCCAATGGGTCATTTCAGAAGATCACAAGTAGCATCATCACAAGTACAACATCATGACAAGTACAGTAGCAACAGCAGTGAATACAAGCATAACAGCAGCATCAACAGTTAAGAAAAAGTTGCAGAAGCTTGTAAAACAATAGTTTGAAGTTCAAATATTTACAACAAGGAACCAAATACATGACCACCATTATTATCATTGTGCTAGTGTGATATACAAGTAGTACTAGTGTACATGAAAAAAAAACCTAAAACCTAAAACCCCAACAGAACATCAAGCCCACCAACCGGCTAAACGAACTAAAGATCTCACTTGGGACTACCATACTAGTAAAGGCAAGAGCCAAAGGGGTTCTGAAAAAGATGAAATTGTCACCGACTATGGCATGCCAAAGTATGACAGCAAGCACTAACATGTCTTCCAATAAGATAGAAGGAGATAAAAACTAACGAGCTCTTTCACAACACCAAACCAAGTGCTATCGAGACGACTCTGGAGCCAGATGACTTATTAAGCCATCTTTTAGATTTTAGTGTGCTCAGTCATTCAAAATTATTTTGTGGTGGTGATTTAGAGAGGAAGGAGATGAGTGAGTGAGTGTGAGTGAGTGTGAGGGGTACGGTAAATGGAGATGTAATTGGATTTGGATTTGACTAATGCTTTTGATTGCTCTGTCCAATTGTAATTTGAAAAGGAAAAAAATGCAGTACATCATCACTTAATATACTCTTCTGATTCAGGCTATATATGAAACACATATATGATTGTTTCAGGTTTGTTGCATGGATTATCCTAGGGTGATATTCTATAAAAAACAACAAAAAATTATTCCAGAGTCACATTCTCTAAATAACAAAAGATTATCCTAGGATCATATATTCTCAAAAAAGATGACATGAGTTGAAAGTTATCTTGAAATTTAGCTGCACCTCGGTTTACCGCACAAGTGTTGGATGCCACTACTGTTTCACTGAATCTGCATATATACCTTAGTTGCTAATTGAGGTGTAGTTAAGTTTCAACTTCGAAGACAAGTAGTGCATTGCAGGTTAAGCATATGACATGAGTAAAAGCTTGGTGAAGCAACCTATTTGCTTCCAACACAAGGCAACTAAATTATTGGCTGCTTTGTTGTACTCCCTCCACCCCATAATGTAAGACGGTTTTTGACACTAGTGACGGAGGGAGTACTAATTTCTATCTTTCTGTTGTGTTTTCGAAGTTATTTTTAGTAACTAAATTATACTGTAGGGTTCATGCAAGCATTATTTGCTAGAGATATAGATAGACCAGGCATAATGTGATAACCTATGAAAGTAGCCTACTTTTGTTAATTCCTGCATATACTGGACCTTCACCTTGCTACTCCTGCCCATGCTATATATGCTGTTTTGTGTGCGCGCATGGGTATTGGAAACCCGTTGTTTTCCAATTTCTGCTTAAGCCATATGTTATGCAGTACTGAAATCTGACCATCACTTGTTCTAATCATAAGTTCACAGGATTATAGTAACAAACAGTGGTTTGAACCTTCAACTTGGACGCAAAACCGGCTTTATCTAGAAAGGATTCCGCAGTTGGTTCTCTCTATTCGAGGAGCAAAATGCATTTGCACGGATGGCGGAAAACCCGGGCTGCAGGTGGAATCATTCTCTTTGACCAGAAAAGGTCTTTTTTCTTAAGCACTCAATCATGAACCCTCCTCTCATCAATTATTTCCTGGGAGCATTAAGAAAGAATCCCCAAACAAGGCAGAGGCAGGCAGGAGGTAAAGCTTCAACTCTCGCATGTTTTCTGAAAAAGCTACTAGTGCTGCTCGGTTAAAGCTTGTAGTAAACCTAATGCTACTAGCATAGGTTCTACTTGAAACGTGCGATGCCAAACCCAAACATTTCTGTTGCTGAAGTTGCAGACACTCCTAGTCTCCTATCTACATATCACGTGTTTGCCTTGATATCGTGGAGACTAGCCGAACCCTATTCTCTCAATTAACTCCTAAAATAACTGAGCACACTAATTGAATCCCCTAACCAGAGTCTAAACCATGACTTTCTTCAAATGTCTAAACCTAAAATTCCTAAAATGACTTTGTGGTGGTGATTAGAGAGGAACGAGGGAGGAGTGATGCCTACCTGCGTATGGAGTGGTCGCCGGCGTAGCTCCGGGCGGCGGCGTTGCTGCAGAGTCGGGGGAGGCCGCGGCAGAGGGCGAGGGGCTCGTCCGAGGGGGTGGGGAGGCGTCGGTGGCGTCGGGGGCGTCGGATGTCGGGGGTGCGGGCGTCGAGGGCGTCGGCGGCGTCCGGGGCGTCGGGGGCGCGGGCGTCGAGGGCGTCGGCGGCGCGGCGCTCGGCTCAGCGGGGGTGGCGCGGGGGCGGCGGCGTCGGGGCGCTGGAGGGAGAGAGAGGCGTCGGGGATAGGGAAGGGGAGATCTGGCGAGGGAGAGAGAGGGAGGGTGCGGCCGATGGGGGCGATATGGATGGGGGGGATTACTAATGGCGCACCGCACCTTTGTGCGCCATAAGTATGGAGATTCTAATGGCGCACCACCCCCAGGTGCGCCATTAGTATTGTGTTCTAGTCACTAGCCCGACTGGTCAGGTATATATCCCACCTAACCCACTACCAATCAGAACCCACCCACTAGCCCGACTGGTCAGTACGCAGCACACCCATCAGGAGGTCCTGGGTTCGATTCCCAGGCTCCCCAATTTTTTTTTTGCATTTAAAATGCTGTTTGACACTTATTTGTGTTTAAATATGTTCAAATTTGTTTAAATCATAATAGTAATATTTTTTAAAAAAAAGTAATAATTTTTTAAAAAATATCGTCAAATTTGTTATTTGAAAATATTTATGAATATGAAAAAATATCATCAAATTTATTATTTTGAATATATCATGAGTTCATGGTCGGCGGCGGCGGCCGGTGGAGCGGGGGAGGGTGCGGTGGGTCGTCGGCGGCGGTTGAGTAGGGGAATCGAGGGTGCGGGGGGTCAGCGGTGGCAGCCGGTGGACCGGGGGATGCTCGGCGACGGCGGTTG
>LR738711.1:328517927-328545518 GCA_902687465.1 Secale cereale | reverse complement strand
GGCGGCGGCGGCCGGTGGACCGGGGGGTGCTCGGCGGCGGCGGTTGAGTAGGGGAATCGAGGGTGCGGGGGGTCGGCGGCGGCGGCCGGTGGACCGGGGGGTGCTCGGCGGCGAGGGGGACCGGATCTGGCGAGGTGGGATAGCGATCGAGATGGAGGGGGGGTCGAGATCGAGTGTCCATGAAATTTAAAAATATTCATGATAGTTCAAAAAGTGCCCATGAAATACAATCGAGAAATGAAGGCTACGATTTAAATACAATCGATCTTAGCTAGCTATCTGTTCACAATCTTCTTGCCCTTCTTTTTCGCAAATGGAGTTCTTCTGTGGAACGGACGTCCTTTAGGTAGGGTGGTCCTGCTTCTTCTTGTAGTGTATGTTGCTACTTCATCATCGTCGTCATGTTCGATCCTTGGGTCGCCGTACTTGTCGAAGTCTTGCTCATTGGCTACTCCATCCATTCCGATGATCTTCCTTTTGCCTCTCTTCACGACAACACGACTGGGCTTTGACGGGTCGGTAATGAAGAAGCATTGGTCAACTTGGGAAGCCAGTACCCATGGCTCATTTTTCGCGGTGATGTTTGCGCCCGCGGTCATGGATTTGGCTTTGGGTATAACCATGGTGGTGAAATACCGGTCTTCTTTTAGGACGCTCTTGGCCCATCTGACACGGAACATCGGGACCTTCTCTCCAGCGTAGCTCAGCTCCCAGATCTCCTCGATCCTTCCGTAGTATCTGTCATTGTCATTACCGGTGTAGGATTCCATCGTTACCCCGGAGTTCTGATAACCATCGCTCTTCATGTCCTTGGCCTCGGTGTAGAATGTGTAGCCGTTGATATCGTACGCCTCATAGGTCATCAGGTTGTGCTCGGCGCCCTGTGACAAGGCGAATATGAGTTGTTCTTCCGCGGAAGAATCCTCATGTAAAGGGTACGACAGAAGCTTCTGCTTGAACCAACGCGTGAAACATGAGTTGTGCTCTTTGATTATATCTCCGTCCGTCCTCTGTTGGACTCGGTCATTGTACGTCTTCTCAATAAAGGTTTTGTGCTCTACCACCCAAGGATCGACCACATCTATGTGTTGTAGCACGACTAGGTTTGCTCTTTCAAAGTCGGCGAGTCAAACCTCGAAGTCGACATGCATTTCGCGGCGACCATCACAGTGACCCCATCCAGCGAGCCTGCCGAGGTGCCTGTTGACGGGCAGACCAACGGGGTTCTCGATGCCTAGATAATTCGTGCAGTAGGAGATGCACTCTTCGGTCAGAAAGCCCCTGGCAATGCTTCCCTCTGGACGTGACATGTTGCGAACGTATCCTTTGATGACACCATTCATCCTTTCGAACGACATCATGCTGTGCAGGAACGTCGGCCCGAGTTGGATGATATCGTCCACGATATGGACCAGCAGATGCACCATAACGTCGTAGAATGCGGGCGGGAAGTACATCTCAAGCTCGCATAGTATCACCACGATCTCTTCCTGTAGCCTTCTGAGTTTTCTCACGCCAACAGACTTCCGAGAGATGACGTCGAAAAAGTTGCCTAGGCCAAATAGGGTTTCACGGACGTGCGCGTCCATGATCCCATGGATTGCAACTGGAAGTATCTGTGTCATCAGCACGTGACAGTCGTGAGACTTCATCCCGCTGAACTTCAGCTTCGCCCGGTCTAGGTATCTGCTTATCTTCCCCCGCGTAATCGTAAGGAAGTTGTACTCCTACGAGGCAGGTGAAAAACTGCTCGATCTCCTCCTAACTTAGAGTGAAGCACGCGGGAGGGTAGTCATTTCCGGTCTTCTTGTCCTTTTTGCCTTTGCGACGACTTTCCGTGTCCTGCTTCGCCTCATCATCATCATCATCATGATCATCATATATAGCGTGAAGCTCCTACCAGATGCCCATTGATTTCAAGTCTGCCCTTGCTTTCGTCCCATCTTTGGTCCTCTTTGGCATGTTGAGCAGGGTACCAAGCAGACTCTCGCACACGTTCTTCGTGATATGCATTACATCAAGGCTGTGAGGCACACGGTGGATCTTCCAGTACGACAAGTCCCAGAAAACAGACCTCATTTTCCATACCTTCAGCAGCGGCTCTGGCGCCTTTCACTTCTTTCCCCGCTCTGGCGCCTTTTGCTTCTTTCCCGGCAGTGGGCAATCTTTCCAATTTTTCAACAGCTCGTCTATTTCCTCTCCGCTCCTCGTACGCGGGCGTCCTCGGGGTTCGGTTTCACCATCGAACAGATCCTTGCATTTTCTCCACAGGTCATCGTCGCGAAGCCACCTTCGATGTCCCATGAACACGGTTTTCGAAGACCCGGGATCTCTATCTAGCTGGCGATACGTTGTGTCATCCATGCACCTGACGCATCCAGAAAATCTGTGGACCACCTGCCCCGCGACATATCCGTAACCGAGATAGTCGTGCACCATCGTGAGCAGCGCGGCTCTCATAGGGAAATATTCTTTCTTTGCGGCGTCCCACGTATTGGCTGGCGTTTTCCACAACGTGTCTAGCTCCTCTTTCAGCAGCCCCAGATACATATTGATGTCGTTCCCTGGTTGTTTCGGTCCTTCAATTAGCATACTCATGTGAATGTACTTCCTCTTCATGCACAACCAGGGGGGAAGGTTGTACATCCACACAAACACATGCCAGGTGCTATGTGTGCTTCTCTGGCTGCCAAACGGATTGACTCCATCAGTGCTCGCGCCCAGCACGATGTTCCTTGGATCGTTCCCAAATTCTAGGTCTTCGAAGTTCAACGCTTGCCACTGGCTCGCATCCTTAGGGTGACTCAGCATCTTTTCTTTTTTATCTATCTCCGGATCATTTGCGTCATCTTCTCGCTTCTTCTCCTCCCTATCCGCGTGCCAATGCAGGAGCTTTGCTACCTTAGGGTCCGCGAAATACCGCTGCAGACGAGGAGTGATCGGAAAGTACCACACCACTTTTCGAGGAGCTTTCTTCCTCTTCTTGTATCGAGTGACGCCGCACACCGGAAATATGGTAGACTCCGCGTGCTCGTCCCGATAAATGATGCAATTGTTCATGCACACATGGTATTTCACGTGCGGTAAATCCAGAGGACACACGATTTTCTTCGCCTCCTCCAAACTGGTGGGGCACTTGTTCCCCTTGGGAAGACGTTCGTGCCAGAATGACATGTTCTCGTCGAAGCATGCGTCGGTCATTTTGTGTTTTACCTTCATCTCCAGAGCCATGAGCGTTACTTTTAGGCGGGTATCCTCGGGCCTGCATCCTTCATACAATGGAGTAACCGCGTCTAACTCAAGTTGGTCCATCTTGGCTTTCTCTCGGGCGGCAGCTCTTGCGTTACCGGTCTGCTTGAGAAGCAGCTCTTGAATATGAGGGTCCTGCACCCAGCCCATCGATGGTCCAGCGTCGTCTGCTCCGCCGGCATCATCATCTTCATGATCATGCCCGTCGTCTGCTCCGGCATCTTCCTCATCATCATATCCTGCATCTTCTACATGATGACTGTGTACAGCATCACCGTCGTGATCATCTCCTGGGGATTCTTCGTCTTCTCGCCCGCCCGAGCCGCGGTGGTTGTCTTGCTGCCCTTTCTCATTTCTTGCCCGGCCCCCATGGACGACTTGTTAATCATCTTCATCACCTTGCCACCGATAGCCATCCATGAAACCACGCAAGAGCAGGTGGCCCCGCACCTGCCCGGAATCCGGGTCCGCAATAAGGCTCTTCAGCTTGCATCTTCTACACAGACATCTTATCTCCGTCTGGTTCTTTTGAAGCATCTCGGCCTTCACGGACCTCAAAAACCTATTCACGATGCCTTCAGTCATCGTGCGCACCATGGTCGCCTGCGGGGTAGAGAAAAACGATATTTTAGAACCAAGAAATTTTTTGCCATGACTTTCCCTAAAAATAGGACAAAAAAGAATGCTTAATGCATGCCAAAGTTCTCACCGAAACGGAAATGAATCAACATTCCTGGAAAATATTGGCAACTATCGCATTTCAAATACCGGAACACCTCCAAACACAAACACATATGCAACACAACAAACATATGCAACACCACGAACATACATAGATCTAGCTAGGCCATAAAAAGTGCATGTGCACATTGTTGTATGGAGAACAACATAAATATAGCTTCCCCCCTTACTTACCTATCAAAACAAGGTAATTTAACCACTTAATTTGAATGGATCTATGGTGGTAATGAGGTGAAAAAGAGGAGGGACCCGAGACAAGGAGGAGGTGGAGAGAATGAAGTGGGGAGAAAGTGAGTGTGGGTAGGAGAGGCTGTCCAAAATATCTTGTTGCTGCCCACTTACTAATGGCCCACCGACTATAAATGCGCCATTAGTAATCAAGGTTACTAATGGCGCATCTTCAGTTAGTGCGCCATTACTAGTTTTGAAAAAAAACAATACTAATGGCGCACTGTCCCACAGTGCGCCATTACTAGTTTAAACTAGTAATGGCACACTGTGGAACAGTGCGCCGTTAGTAGTTTTGTAAAAAAAAGAATAAAAAATATAATAAAAAAAGAACATTAATGGCGCACTTTACTGCTAGTGCGCCATTACTAGTTGTAACTAGTAATGGCGCACTTTGTCTGGATGCGCCATTAGTATGTTTGGACAGGCGCACTAGTTCAAAAATAAAACTTTTTGATACTAATGGCGCACCCTGGGCCAGGTGCGCCATTAGTAGTTTGGACTCTAATGGCGTATCTGAGGTTGGTGTGCCCTTAGTATATACTAATGGCGCACTGCTTGTCTGGTGCGCCATTAGTATCAATTCCATCTATAGCCCTTTTCCTAGTAGTGTCATTTCATCCCCAAAGGTGGGACGTTCCCTACCGAAACCATCATGCTTGTTGTGAGAAACTCTGGTTTGTGAGAAGCATATACCCAAACCTGCCTAAATGGGACAAAATATTTACCACGACATTTTGATGCCGCTCCATGATAGCATGTCAAGTTTCATGAATTCCCGATGAGCTTTCGATTTACTATAATTTCAAAACCAGGTATCTAAATGTTTGCGGATGAGTGACGGTAGCAGGGTGTTTGACATTCATTCCCATTTATTGCATGGGACCTAAGCATGCAACGAAGGACACAAATTAGAATTTTCAATCAATTTATATGCATTAAAGCATGTGCATGTAGTTCAAATTTGAATTATGCACATAAATGCATTGAAAACTCAATTAATGCATAAAAATGTCTAAACGAACCCCGAAAATTCCGAAAAATTATCACAACACTCCTGTTGTTTATGTTGACACCAGAATTTTTTTGAAAGCAATAAGATGCAATGGATATCGTTTTCTCCCCAAACGTGGGACGTTCCCTACCGAAACCATTATGTTTGTTGTGAGAAGCTCTGGTTTGTGAGAAGCATATACCCAAACCTGCTCAAATGGGGCAAATATTTACCACAACATTTTGATGCCATTCCATGATTGCATGCCAAGTTTCATGAATTTCAGACGAGGTTTGGATTTACTAGAATTTAAAAACCAGTCATCACAATGTTTGCGGACAAGTGATGGTGGCAGGGTGTTTGACATTCATTCCCATTTCTTGCATGTGACCTAAGCATGCAACCAAGGACACACATTTGAATTTTCAACCAATTTATATGCATTAGAGCATGTTGTAGGATCGAAATTATGTCTAGAGGGGGGGGGGGTGATTAGACTACTTGACTAAATAAAAATCTAGCCTTTTCCCAATTTTAGTTCTTGGCAGATTTTAACAACTTAGCACAAGTCAAGCAATCAACCTACACATGCAATTCTAAGAGTGTAGCAGCGGAAAGTAAAACAATTGCATATGAAGGTAAAGGGAGGAGTTTGGAGGGAGCAAACGGAAGTGAAGACAACGAAGTTTTTGTCTTGGTTCCGATAGGTGGTTCTATCGTACATCCAAGTTGATGGAGACTTCAACCGACGAAGGGTAACGGTTGTGCGAGTCCACGGAGGGCTCCACCCACGAAGGGTCCACGAAGAAGCAACCTCATCTATCCCACCATGGCCATCGCCCACGAAGGACTTGCCTCACTAGGGGTAGATCTTCACGAAGTAGGCGATCTCCTTTCCCTTACAAACTCCTTGGTTCAACTCCACAATCTTGTCGAAGGCTACCAAGTGACACCTAACCAATCTAGGAGACACTACTCCCCAAAAGGTAATAGACGCTGTGTTGTTGATGAACTCCTTGCTCAAATGCTTCAAATGATAGTCTCCCCAACACTCAAACAACTCCTCAAATATTTGGATATGGTGGAAGAAGGATTTGAGTGGAAAGCAACTTGGGGAAGGCTAGAGAACAAGATTCATATGGTAGGAATGGAATATCTTGATCTCAACACTTGAGTAGTTGGTTCTCTCTCAGAACATGAATGATGGAAGTGTAGGTATGTTCTGATGGCTCTCTCCACGAGTGAAGAGTGGGTGGAGGGGTATATATAGCCTCCACACAAAATCTAACTGTTACACACAATTTACCAAACTCGGTGGGACCGATTCAGAGAACTCGGTCAGACCGGTTTCGTTCATAATGTGACCATTAAGCATTTAGGTGGGACCGATATGATCAACTCGGTGGGACCGATTTCATTAGGGTTAGGGCATAACGTAATCTCAGTGAGACCGATTACACAAACTCGGTGGGACCGATTTTGGTAATGAGCACACAGAGAGTTGGTGAGGCAAACTCGGTGGGACCGATTCACTCATTTCGGTGAGACCGAAATGTTACGAAGGGAAATAGAGAGTTTGCATTACGAACTCGGTGGGACCGAAATGTTACAAAGGTAAATAGAGAGTTTGCAATCCCACCTCGGTGAGACCGAGATCCCTTTCGATGAGACCGAAATGATTAGGGTTTCTGGTAGTGGCCATGTCAAATGAACTTGGTGGCGCCGGATAGATCTTTTCGGTTGGGCCGAGTTTGACTTATGGTTTGGGACATTTGTGGATGTGAGAAAGTGGTTGAGGGTTTGGAGCGTATCACTAAGCATTTTGAGCAAGCAACCCATTAAGCAACACCTCATCCTCTTTTAATACTTTTGGCTTTCCTATGGACTCAATGTGATCTTGTATCACTAAAATGGAGAAATTTTGAGTCTTGAGTTTGAGCCAATGCTTTGTACTTGGCATTTTGAGGGGTCCACATTCCTAATCCATGCCATGCCAATCATTGAACTTTCCTGAAATATTATCTTGAGATAGCATTAGTTCAATGAGCTATATGTTGTTAGTAATTACCAAAACCACCCGGGGATAGTTGCACTTTCTATCTCCCACTTTTTGGTAATTGATGACAACATATGGATCAAAGCTTTGACAAATGAAAAGATTGAAATACATCGTTGCTTTGAGAAGTATGTGATAAGCAAGAGCTCCTCCTAAATTTGTGCATTATTGAAAAAATTGCATTTGAATGCAAATGCACAATCGATTAGGATCATGGGTTACTCTTCCATGTCACATACATCTTGGGGGAGCGCTCAAAATGATATATAACTGAAAACATGCACTCATCGCCAAGCAAAGTGAATGATCATATGAAGTATAGAGAGAATATCATCCAAGCAAACATTAAGGTAGCATATGATCAATCACATGATCACACAAGTATCTCACACGCGGACATAGAGTATAAAGCGAATGCACAATAAAGTTCAACCAAAAGCAAGAGAGACCAAGGAGTCAAACACTCTCTCTCGAAGCCTATGATCTATACATATTTCTCTCCCTTTGGCAACAAGTTACCAAAAAGTTTGAAAATGCATAGTGATATGCGTCACTCAGGCTCGGTCTTCGGGAGGTGGTGTAGGGAGAACTCCAAGGATGAAGGCTTCAGACGAAGTAGCTGGAGCTGGTGGAGTGGCTGCTGGAGGTGGCACTGAAGCTGTGGCTGCTGGTGCTGATGTAGTAGCTCTGGTGTTTGGAACTGGCACTGCAGCAGGTCTCCGACCTGAAGGCACTCACTGACATGCATCTATGGTAGCCCGTCCTCTCCTCTCCTCTGCTTCCTCCTGGAGCTGCTCAACTGTGGACTGGATCTTTGTCACCTTCAGATCAAGACCATAGAACTTAGTCTCAATGATCCTCTCCAAGCTCTCCTAATTCTGAGTCAGGGTGGCCAAGCCCTTCTCAATCCTCATGGTTGCTTGAATGAGATATGCCAAGGTCTTGCTTGGACTTGTGAGTCATTTGAGATGCTTATTCTGCACTTGGCATCTTGGCAGCTTTCTCTGCTTTGGCTTTCTTTCTCCTTTCATGTGCTTGCACTGAAGATGGTTCATTCTCATCCATGACAATTGTGTTGTCCTCAAAGTGAGGCACCAATGGAAGATATTCTCTGTCCAATGAGTATGTGCATGTGCCCATCTTAGAGTTGATGGGCATATGGATGTGTGGAGCATACCCACATGATTTCTTCTGATCTGCAGCAGTCCTCTTGATTGTTTCAATAATGAGACTCATGACTTTGAACTTCTGAGGCACATCAAATATATGCAGCAAGTTGATTGAATGTCCTCTTATCATATTTGCATCTCCAAATTTAGGCAACAATGTATGCCTCAAGATTGTGTTTGGTATCTAGACCAGACTGCAAGTGATGTACATATCCAAACGTGTGTGTTTCCAAATCATCATCAGGGATCACCTTGTACATATTTGCCATGGAGTTGTGGTCTTGCTTCTCCTTGGCATAGACATCCAGATCATCCTCATGCTCTTCAGGGGCTTTGATCAGCTTGGCCCACTCATCAACAATTGACTGGTACCTTGTACCTTCAGACATCCATACAATTCTACCATCCGGATAGAAGTGAGCTATGGAGTAGAATTGCATGATGAGTTCATCATTCCAGTTCGTCAACTTTTCAGACACAAACTTGTCAACTCCACATGCTTTGAAGCTCTCATGCACATCGGGGAAATAATCTGCATTGTCATCAATGAATTTCCAGTCCACCCTTCTCATATCACACACAATGGGCTTCTTATCAAGTAGGACTGTCTCATAGAAGTCTTGTTGTTCCTTGGTGTGAAACCTGTAGTCCACAGCAGTCCTTCTCCTTATAGCATATGGACCTGTCTTTCTCCACAATCTGAGACCTGCATCCTTCCTTAGCTTCATGTCCTCAGTAACAATGCAAGTGTTGTCATGGTCAGGGATCTTGGGCTTCAACTTTCTGAGCACTTGGGCCTTAGCTTCCTCAGCAACTTCAGGCACTGGGGCCTTGTTCTTCTCCGAAGCAGGAATATTTCTTGTGCTCCTCTAGGGTGCACACTTGGTGGCTTGAGCAGTTTTGGGAGTAGTCTTGGGCTTAGAAGAAGCAGCCCCTGACTTGATAGCATCTCTCATAAGCTTTTGAGCTTTAGGAGCTGGTGCAGAAACCTCTTCTTCCTCAGCTTCATCCTCATCATCATCATCATCCCTCATGGATGGCTTGCCAATCACTCTAGCTGTTGTCTTCCTAGCTCTCTTCTTTTACCTCCAGGCTCATCATCCCTGGATTCAAGTGTGAACACCATTGTCTCTTGAGTAGACGATCTGGCCTTTGACATGGGAATCCTCTTGGCAGGGATCTTTCTTTTCTGACCAGGCTTAGTTGCCTCAGTTGTGCCATACTCCTTCCTGAGCACTTTCTTCTTAGAAGTGGCCTCATCAGCCACAAAGTCCTCACCCTCAGTATCTGAAGTTTTCTTCTTCCTTGACTTGGTAGCTGCCTTTGGATGATCACTAGGTGTGCTCCTTCTACCCTCATCATAGCTGATAGAGGGACGCCCTCACTTAGGTGAACCTGCTCCTCACACACATTCTGGCTATCACTTTGATCTGACATCTTGGCACTGCAAACTGAAAGCTGACCCTGTCAATAGATTTAGATGAGGTAGAGTGGATGAGCATCGCAAAACACATAATTTTTGCAAAACAGATGACAAGAAAAACTTAGTTTTAGTTCTTTAGATAAAGCATTTCGGAGCTACCGATTTGTTAAAATCAGTGACACCGAAGCAATTCTGGAGCCTGAACTAGTGAACTCGGTGAGACCAAGTAACAGTTCAGTGGCACCGATATTGCTAGGGTTTCACAGAGAGTTGAACTTGGTCACACCGATTTGCAACTTTCGGTCAGACTGAAAAGAGCAAGTGCACTAGCCTAAGACAAATTGGTGGGACCGATTTCTACAACTCGGTCGGTCCAAGATGAGTTCGCGGAGACCTAACCCTAAATTTTTCGAATCAAAACTACTTTCTACGGAGTTTTTGTTGGATAGGAAGATCTCATACGTGGCAAGAAACATGGCAATGTAATGTGCTATGAATCGGAGTTAAGGAACAACACAAAGAATCAAGTTCATACCCTAACTCAATGGTGAACTTGCTACGGCGGCAACGACGACGAAGATTGCCACTGACGGAGGCGGAGTCCAGCAGCGGGAGGTCGGTGGCCGCAGGGAGATGATCCGGAGACCCAAAGAGGCAGAGCAGGTCACGCGCGGGCTGGAGGGTTCGGAAAGTTTTCCAAAGTTTGGCCCGACGGTATATATAACCTGAAACTGTCGGTGTGACCGAGTGGAACAACTCGGTGGCACCGAGATGCAAAACTGCGAGCAGTTACTGTAACTCGGTGGGACCGAAAAGTTCATATCGGTTGCACCGAGATTGAAAACCTAGATCAACTTAGTGAAGTCGCTGTGACCGAAGTGGAGGACTCAGTCATACCGAAATGCACAAAGAGGTTTTGGATGTTTAAGCCTATGACGAATCGGGGACTCCGAGTGCTCCTCACACATAGTGGTTCGAACCTGACTTGATCAAGCTTTGTGATGTAGCATGAACAGAGTTTGACACAAGAAAAGCATAGATATCTAGGGGGTGTTATTAGGCATTCTTGTCCATCCATTTGGCAAAAGAAAAAGAGCCAAACAATCAAAGCAACAAATGGATGTCCTCGAATGAGAAAAATATGCATTCAACATGCTCACACAATAAGATAGCAAATTAAACATGTGGCAAAGCATGCACAGCCATTCTAGCATCTATCAAGCAATTGGCGATGACTAGGTCATCTATATATGAGTATATTGACTTAGGAGTCATAACATTTGATCATAGGTCATACTCATCTTTTAAGCACAAGTGGGGTTACCACTTTTACATAAAGCATTGTTGTGTTCAGATCATTAGAGTTGCTTTAGCTTAATTGTTAGAGTAAAGCTCCCCCTAGATGTGATATCCCCCCTAAGTGGGATGAACTAACCTTGGGTTTTGTCGATGATGACTTCATGTAGGTGTTGAAGATGTAGATGCTCAATGTTGATGTAGATCATTTGGAGCAATCCATTGTAGTGAGTTGCACTTTCAATACCTACACGAGTTAGTCCCACAAGGAACAAACAATGATATCCATAGATGTAGAGTGAATTGCACACATGATGATGTCCATGAAATCATTAGGTTACCTTGTCCCTTGTCTTACCAACAAGAGGGTTTGTGACTCCTTGAACTAGTGCAAAATATGGAAGTTGTTTGCACTTGTCCTTGCCAAAATGATATGAGTGAAGTGTGTTGGCGGAGTCACCCTCAAGAACTCCCTAGTTCTTCTTCTTTGGAATCCACACCATCTTGATGGGAATCCTTGGAGTTGTAGTCGTACTTGATGAAGTGGAACTTGACATAGTCTTGGGAACCCACTTGACCAAGGCCTTAGGAGCTTCTTCAAATGCATCAATCTCTTCTTGAAGCTTATCCTTGCCCTTTAGCTTGTGGTCTTG
Source organism: Secale cereale (assembly GCA_902687465.1). NCBI lineage: Eukaryota > Viridiplantae > Streptophyta > Magnoliopsida > Poales > Poaceae > Secale > Secale cereale. The sequence goes on along the minus strand of LR738711.1, from coordinate 328,533,709 downwards.
TGGTGGAAGATAATCTTGTGCTTGTGTCCCTTGAAAATAAGTAGGATCATACTTCTCTTGTTGAGGAACAAAATTCGTCTTGGGGTATTGATATTCCTCCCACTCAACTCCATTGTCATTGAACTTTCGTTGAAAACCAACACCTTGATTCTTCCGGTGTCTTCCTTGCTTGCGTACAATCTCCTCAAATTGCTTACTCCTAGCAAGACTCTTGTAAACACCTTTCTCTATAATTCCCTTCAATAAGCTATTTTCTTGCTCAAGTGTAACTTGGCTAAGAGAATCATTAGTGGAATCAAGAGAACTACTAGAGGCAACATCATTTGATTTAGTATGATTGTTGTTACTACTAGAGGAAGAATCTTTCTTGTTCTTATTGCTAGATTTTACTTGTGGCATGTAGGTAGACAAGAGTAAACGCTTGGTAATGTAAGAAGAACTTTTCTTGCGAAGATCATCATTGATTTATTTTAACAACTCATGCTCTTGCTCAAGGTTGAGCTTTTCAAAGCGTAATTTCTCATTAGTCTTTAAAAGTTTTCTATGATCTTCCAAGGTAGTTTCATGAGCTAACTTAAGAGTGTTTATTTCTTTAGTTAGACGCTCAATCTTCTCCTTATCATTGCCATTCGTTTTATCTTGATTAACATGATTAATATCCATTTCATCATAGTTTTCATGAAAAGTTTCATCACTATTGCTACCAAGAAGTAAATCATCATCTCCTATCAAGTCATCTTCATCACTATTGAAATCAAGATACTCGGGCTGTGATACCTTAGGGCCTTTAGCCATGAAGCATCTTCCAATTCCTTCATTTGGTGAGTCAAATATGTCGTAGGAGTTGGTTGACACAAGAGCAATTTCGGTGTGAGTACCTTCAGAGTCGGAGTAGTAGCTTCTCTCGTAGTGGTTATCAGAGTCGGAACCACATGCCCATTCACCAACGTGAGCTTGATGTCTTCGTTTTCTATAGCTCCTTGATGACGTCTCCTTCCTTTATGAATCTTTGCTTCTCTGAGAAGGTCTCCGTTCATAACGATCATCTCTACTCCTTCTCTCTCTAGGTGATTCTTCTCTTATACTTCTACTTTTAGGTCAGTCTTCTCTTCTCTTTTGCGGAGCCGTATACTCATTGGAATAGTGTTCGGGTCTTCCACAATTGTAGGAATTTCGATCACGGCTTGAAGATCTCTTGTCATTGTAGGACCTTGACTTGGAACTTCTCTCTTTGCTTCTACTCTTGTAGAACTTGTGGAAGTTCTTCACCATTAAGCTCAATTCGTCATTGAAGTCTTGTTTCTCACTTGATGATGTAGGAGTGTCACATGAGGCTTTGTAAGCACCACTAGACTTGTTGTGAAGGTCTTCTTTATCTTTGAATGACATCTCATGAGCAACAATAATTCCAATGACTTCCGTTGGCTTGAGATCTTTTTAATTGGGCATCATTTGGATTAATGTACACACGGTGTCATATTTTCCATCCAAGGCTCTTAGGATCTTCTTGATGATGAATCTATCGGTCATCTCTTCACTTCCTAAGCCAGCAATCTCATTTGTGAAGAGAGCAAGCCTAGAGTACATTTCATCGACACCTTCACCATCCTTCATCTTGAACTTGTCAAGTTGACTTTGAAGCACATCCAACTTGGATTCCTTGACGGAGTCGGTACCTTCGTGCATATCAATCTAAGTAACCCAAATTTCCTTTGCATTCTCAAGACAGCTGATTTTGTTGAATTCTTCGGGGCACAGTCCTTTGAAGAGGATATCGCAAGCTTGACCATTGTATTGCAGCATCTTCAACTCTTCTGCAGTAGCGTCACGATTCGGTTCCTTCCCATCGAAGATTTCACCTTGCAAACCAATACACACAATAGCCAAAACGACGAGGTTATGTCCAAGAATATGCATTTTCATCTTATGCTTCCAACTAGCAAAATTAGTACCATCAAAATAAGGACCTCTACGGTGGTAACATCCCTCACTAGACGCCATACTCTCCTAGGTTGTGAATCCAAGGCTATGATCACCAAAGCTATGGAAATAACGACAAATGTATACCAAATCTCTGATACCACTTGTAGGATCGAAAGTATGTCTAGAGGGGGGGGGTGATTAGACTACTAGACTAAATAAAAATCTAGCCTTTTCCCTATTTTAGTTCTTGGAAGATTTTAGCAACTTAGCACAAGTCAAGCAATCAGCCTACACATGCAATTCTAAGAGTGTAGCCGCGGAAAGTAAAACAATTGCATATGAAGGTAAAGGGAGGAGTTGGAGGGAGCAAACGCAAGTGAAGACAACGATGTTTTTTGTCTTGGTTCCGATAGGTGGTGCTATCATACATCCAAGTTGATGGATACTTCAACCCATGAAGGGTAACGGCTGCGCGACTCCACAGAGGGCTCTACCCACGAAGGGTCCACGAAGAAGCAACCTAGTCTATCCCACCATGGCCATCCCCACGAAATACTTACCTAACTAAGGGTAGATCTTCACGAAGTAGGCTATCTCCTTGCCTTTACAAACTCCTTGGTTCAACTCCACAATCTTGTCGGAAGCTCCCTAGTGACACCTAACAAATCTAGGAGACACCACTCTCCAAAAGGAAATATACGGTGTGTTGATGATGAACTCCATGCTCAAATGCTTCAAATGATAGTCTCCCCAACACTCAAACAGCTCCTCCCATATTTGGATATGGTGGAAGAAGGATTTGAGTGGAAAGCAACTTGGGAAGGCTAGAGAACAAGATTCATATGGTAGGAATGGAATATCTTGATATCAACACTTGAGTAGGTGGTTCTCTCTCAGAACATGAATGATGGAAGTGTAGGTATGTTCTGATGGCTCTCTCCATGAGTGAAGAGTGGGTGCAGGGGTATATATAGCCTCCACACTAAATCTAACCGTTACACACAATTACCAAACTCTGTGTGACCGATTCGGAGAACTTGGTCACACCAGATTAGTTCATAATGTGACTGTTGGGCATTTTGGTGGGACCGATATGATCAACTCGGTGGGACCAATTTCATTAGGGTTAGGGCATAACGTAATCTCGGTGAGACCGATTACACAAACTCGGTGGGACAGATTTTGGAAATGAGCACAAAGAGAGTTGGTCAGGCAAACTTGGTGGGACCAATTCACTCATTTCAGTGAGATCAAAACGTTACAAAGGGAAACAGAGAGCTTGCATTGCGAACTCGGTGGGACCGATCGCTCATCTCGGTGAGACCAAAATGTTACGAAGGGAAACTTAAAGTTTGCAATCCCATCTCGGTGAGACCGAGATCCCTTTCGGTGAGACCGAAATGATTAGGGTTTCTGGCAGTGGCTATGTCAAATGAACTCGATGGCATCGGATAGATCTTTTCGATGGGGCCAAGTTTGACTTATGGTTTGGGACATTTGTGGATGTGAGAAAGTGGTTGAGGGTTTGGAGCGTATCACTAAGCATTTTGAGCAAGCAACCCATTAAGCAACACCTCATCCCCATTTAATAGCATTGGCTTTCCTATGGACTCAATGTGATCTTGGATCACTAAAATAGAGAAATGTAGAGTCTTGAGTTTGAGCCAATGCTTTGTCCTTAGCATTTTGAGGGGTCCACATTCCTAATCCATGCCATGCCAATCATTGAACTTTCCTGAAATATTATCTTGAGCTAGATTTAGTTCAATGAGCTATATGTGTTAGTAATTACCAAAACCACCCGTGGATAGTTGCACTTTCACATATGCAAGTAGTTCAAATAAATTATGCACATAAATGCTTTGAAAACTCAATTAATGCATAAAAATGTCCAAACGAGCCCCAAAAAATCCCAGAAATTGACACAACACTCATGTTGTTCTCTTTTGACACTAGGAAAAAATTAAAATCAAGAAGAGGCACTGGATATCGTTTCGTCCAGAAAGGGGAAACGTTCCCTACCAAAACCATCAGGCTTGTTGTGAGAAGCTCAGGTTTGTGAGAAGCATATCCCAAAACCTGCGCCAAATGGGACAAAAAATTTACCATGGCATGTTGATGCCGCTCCATGATAGCATGCCAAGTTTCATGAATTTCAGACGAGCTTTGGATTTATGAGAATTTAAAAACCAGGTAACTCAATGTTTGCGGCCGAGTGACAATGGCAGGGTGTTTGACATTCATTCCTATTTCTTGCATGGGACCTAAGCATGCAACCAAGGACACATATTTGAAATTTCAACCAATTTATATGCATTAAAGCATGTGCATGTAGTTCAAATTTGAATTATGCACATGAATGCATAGAAAACTCATTTAATGTATAAAAATATCCAAGCGAACCCCAAAAAATCCCAAAAATTGACACAACACTCCTGTTGTTCTATGTTGACACTAGGAAAAAATTTGTAATCGAGAAGAGGCAATGGATATCATTTCGTCCAGAAAGGTGAAACGTTCCCTACCAAAACCATCACACTTGTTGTGAGAAAGCTCTGGCTTGTAAGAAGCATATCCCCAAACCTGCCCCAAATGGGGCAAAAAAATTACCATGGCATGTTGACGCCGCTCCATGATAGCATGCCATATTTCATGAATTTCAGACGAGCTTTGGATTTACTAGAATTTAAAAACTAGGTATCTCAATGTTCGCGACCGAGTGACGGTGGCAGGGTGTTTGACATTCATTCCCATTTCTTGCATGGGACCTAAGCATGCAACCAAGGACACATATTTGAATTTTCGACCATTTTATATGTTTTAGAGCATGTGCATGTAGTTCAAATTTGAATTATGCACATGAATGCATATAAAACACATTTAATGTATAAAAATATCCAAGCAAACCCCGAAAAATCCCAAAAATTGATACAACACTTCTCTTGGTCTATGTTGACACTAGGACAATAATTTGAAATCAAGAAGAGCCAACATATATCGTTTCGTCCAGAAAGGTGAAACGTTCCTTACCTAAACCATCACACTTGTTGTGAGAAGCTTTGGTCTGTGAGAAGATTATACACAAACCTGCCCCAAATGGGACCAAATTTTTACCACGTCATGTTGATGCCGCTCATGATAGCATGCCAACTTTCATGAATTTCGGACGACTTTTGAATTAACTAGAATTACAAAAGCAAGTATGTCGATGTTTGCCGGAGAGCCATGGTGCCGTGGTGTTCGAAATTCATCCCATTTCTTGCATGGGACATAAGCATAAATACATGGAGACATATATGATTTTACAACCCATGTTGGTGCACCGGAGCATGCGCACGTAGTTTAATTTTGAATTGTGCACCTGAAATGGCTGGAAAACCAATTTAATGTATAAAATGTCCAAACGAACCCTGAATAATTCCAATTCTTTTATGACAGACATATGGTAGCATGTTCATTGTAGATAAAAGGTCTAGCAATTCAAACACCGTCCATGGCCCCTGTGGCCCCATTATGTAATTCAAATCAACATGAAAAATCAAGTAGATCCCACACAGTTTATTATCATCAACCATGTGAGATGCAGTACAAAATATCCTGGAGCACCATCGGTGTATAGTACGCATATGGCTTACGCAAGAAGGTGCGTTGGCTACAGTCCACAGCCGGCGTGTCAAGCACACTAGCTGGCTCCCCGAATATCATTTCACTGTTCAATCGTAGCCGGTGAAATATGGGGACGTGGACACACGCTGTGAGGGAAACTTCGGCGGCCCACTCCGGCGAGAGCGCGGCTACAGCTGCCATGTGCGTGTTAGCAAGGTGCATGAGCGTGGCCGCAATCTGTAACCGGGCGGCCAAGGCAGGCCAAACGGCCGTTGTGGCTTCTCAGGTGGCGGCAGCAACATCTGCCTCGGGGATAGCAAATGGCGAGAGCGGCACAACAGCTGTCCGTTCCGCAGCGGCAGCCTTAGCCCTGATGGAGGCCGCCCACGACGATGTCGAGGCCACCCACACCCAGCTTGTGGCGGTCACTACACAAATCGAACGAAGCTTCTCTGACAATGGTCGGCAACCCACGTCCGAAGAGTTGGCAATCACGGAGAGCGTTCGAGCAGCCGTCCGTTCTTCCGCAGCATAGCTTGCGACAACGGAGCCCGTCAGAGCCCATATCGCGGCCGCCCACGCCCAGCTCATGGCGGCCTTTTCCAAAGAGATTGCGGACATAGATGGCGAGATGCTTGCCGAGTATGCTGCAATGGATGCCATGGAGCCCCTTCCCCAGGAGACCGTCTGGCGTGAGCTGGACATGGAGGAGGCGGCGAAGATCAACGAGCACCAGTCGTAGTAGTACTCTTTGTTTTATTTAATTAAGAGCGCCGATCTTTAATTTTTTAGAGTAGTGTTTAGGCTAGCTAGCTATGTTTAATTGCTGAACTTGCTCGATTAAGAAGCGTGGGTGTGCCACAGTCTCCTTTTGTACCCAAATTATGCAATGACGTGGATGACCACTGTAACCAGGGAAATTTGAACCAAAAATTTTGATGCTTAAAATCATCACACACGGGTTAAGCTATCTGAATCGTTTGTGATGTTCACATATTGTACACAGTTCTGAATAAGGGACCGTGTCTGAAGACACTTTGCGCGCCAGTTTTTTTGCTGAAGCGATTCAAAATTTGGGCTTCCGCGGAAATATCTACCTCCCCGCCCCCTCCCCCTTACTAAAAGCCACATTTCCCGTGTTTCCGACTTTCTTTCCAAGTTGGAACCTTCACTCCTTGCTTGCAGCGCCGCCTCCTCGCTAGCGACCCTCCTTCACGGTGCTCGGCCTCGTCTATCTAGGCAGGTAATCCACACCCGACCCCCATCCTCATCCTCCTTCCACATCCCACAAGCCCCGACAACCAGCGCAACACCTTCCACCCAAATCACCGACCCCTCCATCAAATAAGCACCGCCCTAAGCCATGGTGCATGCACTATAGCCCGGATATCAAGGAGCATTTGGCAGCGGAGAAGCAAATCGCGGTCGCACGCACGGATGTGGTTGCGATGGCTGCCATTCATGCCGACCCCTAGATCTTGGAGGAGCACCTTGCCATTTGCTAGCTACGCCGGTTAAGCATGCTCGGTTTACCAGTTGCGTGTGTTACTCCTGCCTTTCCTTCACAAATTCTAGTGAATTTGCTATTTAATTTTACCATGCAATCTTTTGCTCTAGTGTATATGTTCTATATGTTGTGCAGTGTGGTGCTCACTTATTAACTGTTCGGTTAATGAGTTGTCGTGTTCAGTTAACTGTTTGGTTTAGCTCTGAAAATGTGATGTTCAATTCTTCATGCTGCAATTTTGTATTGTGTTCCATGTGAGAAATAATTCAAATTTATCTTTACAAAATACACGAGAAACGAATAAAATTGCTATATTTCCAAGTTGTAAAGCATGCTTGGTTTGGTTATACATTGTGCAATGTGGTGCTTAGTTAACGTTTGGTTCATTTGTGTTGTGGTGTTTAGTTAACTGTTTGGTTCAATTCTGCAATGCGGTGTTCAATAGTTGTGGGTGCATTCTGTTATTGTATACCATGTGAGAAGTAAATCAAATTTGGTTGTACTAAATACATGAGAAACAAATATAATTGCTATATTTCCTAGTTGTTAAGCATGCTTGGTTTGGTTGACTGTCTGATCTTCTATTAGGTGTATGTTATATTGTGCAATGTGGTGCTCAGTTAACGTTTGGTTCATTTGTTGTGGTGTTCAGTTAAATGTTTGGTTCAATTCTGCAATGCGATGTTCGATTGTAGTGGCTATATTTCCAAGTTGTGAGGAATAAATTGAATTTGGCTCCAGTAAATACATGAGAAACAAATACACTTGCTATATTTCCAAATTGTTAAGCATGTTTCGTTTGGTTAATTGTCTTATCTTCTATTAGGAGTATGTTATATTGTGCAATGTGGTGCTTAGTTAATGTTTGGTTCATTTGTTGTGGTGTTTAGTTAACTGCTTGGCTCAATTCTGCAATGCGATGTCCAATTGTCGTGGGTACAATTTTGTATTGTTGTGCATGTGAGGAATAAATCGAATTTGGCTGTACTTAATACATGAGAAACATATACAAGTGCTATATTTCCTAGTTCTTAATCATGCTTGGTTTGTGTCGGTGTACTAAGGTAGGGGTACCTCAGTACCCCAACTTGTGCACGGGCGGTTGCAGCTTCCCGCGGCAGGGTTTACCACGCGCTCGCCGGAGACCTTCCTGCTCCATATTAAACCATTCAAAAACAAAGTATGCAAGACAGAAGATCGAGACCCCAGCAAGTGGAGCTTGCCGGGAAGGCCGTACCAGGCTCAAGACTGCCCCACTAGCACAAGGCCCTGGCTAGAGGAGCTTGCCAGGAAGACTAGAAGACACGCCTCGGCGCTATATGCGTCCCGGCAAGGGCCCGGGGAGCGGCAAGCTCCCGGGCCCGGCAAGATCAAGCCCCCGGCAAGGTGCTTGCCGGGAAAGTTGCGCTGTGTGCCCGCGCTCCAGCTCATCGGCCCACGCGTCGCCCTGGGGCCTATCCAGGGACGCGTGGCGGATGGCTGCGCAGCCTGGGGGACACGGTGGCACTCCACGGTGGTGGATCCATCGCCGTGGCAGACGGAGACGCAAGGGCGGGAGCTTTTGGGGTCGACGGCGACGGGCATTAAACGCCCTTGTCCCCCACTGTCAAAGTAGGTAGCGACCACTGTTCGCGCACTGTAGCTCCACTGTTCCCGCACTGTTACAACTACCACCTCTTTTACGTTTTTACCCCTTTCTCCTACGTTGACACCTGTCGGTGACCCCTTGCACTATAAAAGGAGGCCCATGCACAACGTGGAGGGGGTTCGGAACCTAGATCACTCATACGCTCGGTGTAGCTGCTTCTTCAAGCTCCCGAGCACTCCAACTCAATACACAACAAAGCAGGAGTAGGGTTTTACGCGTCTACCGCGGCCCGAACCTGGGTAAAACTGCCCGCGTGCTCGCTACGATCTGCTCTTCGTGCTCCCTCCGCCCTCGTACCGCACAGACAAGGGGCTCCGGTCCCGTAGGTGTTCGTGGCGGACAGTTTCCCCCGACATCTTTGGCGCGCCAGGTAGGGGGCGTCGAGGTTGTGCGAACCTGATCCGGCGTTCGCGCGGGCGCATTCTTCATCAACCTCTCCAGTTTCGTCAGCAACTTCACTAGCAGCAGCTCCATGGCCCCGAAGAAGAAGGCTTCGGAGGTCGGAGGCCCGTCTGCGTCTCACCCGCCGCCACCAGAGCCAACGGTGGGCGGGGGAGACGCCGTCGGAAGGGTGGTCGCCGGCGAGGACACTCGCGGCGCCACCAAATCCAAGGATAGGACGGACGACCGAGCCTCGGTCTCCGTGGACGCGCCGCGTCCATCTCAGCACACGACAACCCAGCCGCGCCATACCACAGGAGGTGGTATCCGCTTGCTGGGGCAAGGGCAAACCGGAGGCTCGCGGGACGCCCCGGACCACCGTCCGGGCACAAGCAAAGCGAAGGCGCCGGCGCGGGACCCTGCTCCTTCTAACGTTGTTAGGAGTCCAAGCATATCCCGCTCCTCGCACCGTTCGCCCCCGTTCCCCTCCACTCCAGCAGAAGCGCTCGCGAGAGCGCAACTGCTCCTCGACTTCCCTCCAGCGGCAGACAAGGCCGAAGACTGGAGGGCCACCATCCAGAGCCTGATCGCCTTCGCCAACAACGATTCTCCACAGCAACCGGCGGCCTCGCGGCCGCGGCAAGCTGAGAAGACGAAGGCCGACGGCGACAAGACCGCCGGGGGTGCGACAAGCGTGCACTCCCCGCCACGGAAGCAGAAGACGCCACCCCGCCGGAACAACGCCGACGATGGCTCCACGGCATCGTCGGACCCGCGGGCTCGTCGGGACCAGCGCCAGGTCCTCGACGACCGGCGACAAGAAGACGCTCGCACCACAATCGAGCGCCGCCGAGAAGCTCGGCGACAATCAGATCATAGAGCTGGGAACGCTGTCGACGCGCGTGCGCCCGGTGAACCAGGCGACTTGCCGTACGCGGCAGGCTGCCCTGCGTTCACCCGCGAGCTGCGGCGCGTCCAGTGGCCCAGCATGAAGAATTTCAAGCCCGATGTACCGGAGAAGTACGACGGCAAGACGCACCCCTCGGAATTCCTCAGCGTCTACACCATCGCAGTGCAAGCCGCCGGGGGGCGCGACGAGAAGATCTTGGCAAATTACTTCCCGCTTGTGCTTAAGCCAAACGTCCGTTCGTGGCTTATGCACTTGCCGGAAGGTTCCATCTCTTCTTGGGCCGACCTTTGCCACCAGTTTGTTGGCGCCTTCACCGGCGGCCACAAACCCCACGGCCAGGAGAGCGATCTCCACATTTTGGCCTAGAAGGAAGGAGAGCCCCTGCGCAAGTACATCCAACGCTTCAGCCGTGTGCAGCACAACATCCCTGATGTCCACCCTGCCGCGGTTATCAACGCGTTCCACCAGAACGTGCGTAACCGCCGCATGCATGAAGAAATGGCGATGACCAAGATTCGGGATGTCAGCGAGCTCTATGCTCTGGCTGACAAGTGCGCACGCGCAGAAGAGGGGAGGAGACTCCCCGGGGAGGATGCTGGCGCAGGAGGAAGCGACAGCGACGACACCGCCCCGGCAAAGAAGAGCCGGCGACGGAATAACAGAAGGAAGGGCAAGAAAGAAGTGCTTGCCGTCGAGAAGTCCGGCAAGGAGGCTCCAGCCAAGCAAACGCAGGCTGGCGGCTCCGGCAAGGAGCCTGCCCCTGTAGCGGCAGCCGACAAGCAGGACGGCTCCGACAAGCAATACTGTAAGATCCACCGCACCAAGGGTCACGATCTCTCCAACTGCAAGCGCGTCGAGTATCTCGTCGAGCAGCAGAAGGCTGAGTACGAGAGGCGCGACAAGGAGAAGGCCCAAGGTGGCGGGGAAGAGCCAAGCAAGAAGCGGCCGTTCAATGGCCGGGGAGGACGCCGCGGCAAGGCCAAGCAGCGGCATGGAGATCGACCTCCCCGGGGCCGCGACAAGGACGAAGACGACGACGAAGACATGGAGGACGAGGATAACAGCGAGCAGGAGTTCCAGAAGGCCACGGAGGTCCTGTGCGTCGACGGCGGCGCCTCTCTGCACACCTCCCACCGCCAACTCAAGCAGTGGGTGCGTGAGGTGAATGCAGCAGAGCCGCCCGTGGAGTCGCGCAGGCTCCTCAAATGGTCCAGCACGCCCATCGTTTTTGATCTTGAGGATCACCCTGACCGCACCACTGCGGTCGGGTGCTTGCCGATGCTGGTTTCTCCCACCATCCGCAACCTCAAGGTCACCAAAATGTTGGTTGACGGCGGGGCCGGGCTGAACTTGATCTCCTCTGCTGTGATCAAGAAACTCCAAATTCCAACCGGTTCTTTCCAAGGAATCAACCCGGGAAGGAGCAAGCCCAAGGGAAAGATCACTCTGCCGGTGACCTTTGGCGGGGAGCTCAACTTCAGAACCGAGCGCATCACTTTCGACGTCGCCGATATTCCATTGCCATACAATGGAATACTTGGCCGCCCTGCCCTCGCCAAGTTCATGGCAGCTTCCCATTATGCTTACAACGTACTCAAGATGCCGGGGCCGATAAGCGTCATCACTGTCCACGGCGACAAGAAGGATGCGCTTGTCTGCGCCGACAAGATCTACCGGGATGCAGCAGCTGCGGCAGAAAAGGACACACTTGCCGCTGAAGCTCCCGGGGGGAAGAAGACGAAGACCAAGTCCGGCAAGTGCTCTGGGGCCCACTCCGGCAACCGCACCTCTTCGGAGTGCTGCGCTGCCGTCGAAGACGTTCCATCGAGCTCCACCGGCAAGAGTAAGAAAGGGATGGCCGCTCCTCCGGCAACCAAGAAGGTGTCCGCCAAGGAGGACGGCACTGGTGGTACCTTCACCATCAGTGCCACACTTGACAGCAAATAGGAAAGCGCGCTCGTTGCCTTCCTGCGGGCGAATGTCGATGTGTTTGCCTGGCAACCATCTGACATCCCCGGTGTTCCCAGGAAGGTAATTGAGCACAAGCTTGCTGTTTGTCCTCATGCGCGGCCCATCAAGCAGAAAGTGAGGAAGCAAGCCGTGGAGCGCCAAGAATTCATCAACGAAGAAATCAAGAAGCTAGAGGCAGCAGGCCTAGTTAGAGGTGTGATCCATCCGACGTGGTTGGCAAATCCAGTCGTCGTGCGCAAGGCCAATGGGAAGTGGAGACTGTGTATAGACTTCACCGATGTGAATAAAGCATGTCCCAAGGATCCATTCCCTTTGCCGCGCATAGACCAAATCGTTGACTCCACTGCCGGATGTGAGCTACTCTGTTTTCTTGATGCATATTCAGGCTATCATCAGATTTTTATGGCCAAAGAGGATGAAGAGAAGACTGCATTTATCACTCCATGTGGCACTTATTGCTTCATACGCATGCCATTTGGACTGAAGAATGCAGGATCAACGTTTGCAAGGGTAGTATACACTGCTTTCGAGCCACAGATCCACAGAAATGTAGAGGCTTACATGGATGACATCATGGTGAAGAGCAAGAGCAAGGATACCCTGATCCAAGATTTGGAAGAAACATTTCAGAACCCGCGCAGGATACAGCTTAAGTTGAACCCTGAGAAGTGCATCTTTGGAGTCCCCTCCGGCAGGCTTCTCGGGTTCTTTGTGTCACAGAGGGGGATTGAAGCCAACCCCGACAAGATTAAAGCCATTGAGCAGATAGAGGCCCCAAAGCGCGTCAAGGATGTCAGAAGGCTTGCAGGTTGTGTGGCTGCCCTCAGTAGGTTCATTTCAAAGTCTGCAGAACGCGCCCTACCTTTCTTCAAAATCTTGAAGAAGGCAGGTCCCATGAAGTGGACTCCGGAAGCGGAGCAAGCGCTGCAAGATTTGAAACGGTACCTGTCCTCCACTCCAATACTTGTCGCACCTAGACCACAGGAAAAGTTGTTGCTATACCTAGCAGCAACCAACCAGGTGGTTAGTGCTGCGTTAGTAGCGGAGAGGGAGTCCGACGAGGAGTCAGCACCACCGGCAAGCGAATCCAGCGACAAGCAGGGGGCTGCTCCGGCAAGCTCTGGCCCCGACAAGGACAACTCTACGCAGGGACAAGAAGGAGTGCGAAGAAGGATGGTGCAGCGCCCGGTGTATTTTGTAAGTTCCCTCTTGCAGGGGGCTAGATCAAGATACTCTGGGGTGCAAAAGTTGCTTTTCGGCCTCCTCATGGCCTCGAGAAAGCTGCGCCATTACTTCCAAGCACATGAGATAACAGTGGTCACTCGCTTTCCGCTGAAGAGGATATTGCACAACCCGGAAGCAACAGGCAGGATCGTTGAGTGGGCACTGGAGCTGTCAAGCTTTGGACTCAAGTTTGAAAGTACTTCAACCATACAGAGCCGAGCTTTGGCAGAATTCATAGCTGAGTGGACCCCAACACCCGATGAAGAAGTTCAAGAAACAAGTGCACCCGTACAAGAAGCGACAAGTGAATGGGTAATGTATTTTGACGGTGCCTTCTCGCTGCAAGGCGCCGGTGCTGGCGTGGTACTCATCGCGCCCACCGGAGAGCACCTCAAATATGTTATCCAGATGCACTTTCCCAGGGAGCAAGCGACAAACAACACTGCTGAATATGAAGGCTTGCTTGCCGGCCTCAGGATTGCGGCCGAACTTGGGATCAGAAAGCTGATTGTACGGGGAGATTCTCAGTTGGTGGTCCGGCAAGTTAACAAGGGCTATCAGAGCCCTTTGATGGAAGCTTATGTTGATGAAGTGAGGAAGCTTGAGGAGCACTTTGAAGGTCTGCAGATGGAGCACGTCCCGAGAGCTCAGAATGAAATTGCAGATGGCCTTTCAAAGTGTGCTTCGATGAAGTTACCTGTGGAACCAGGGACCTTCTTGCTCAAGCTGACTCAACCATCCGTTACACCATCAATTGGGCAGTCCAAGAAGAGAAAATTGGTCTCCGGCGACCACTTGCCGGCGGATCTTCCAGAAACCGCCGCCAAGATCCCCAAGATCAACAACCAGAACGCTGAGGAACGGTTTGCTCCTGCAGATCTTCGGGTCTGTACAGTTGAAGCAAAAGTTCCCGACAAGCCTCGCCCCGGCGAGCTTGCCGGGGGACCCTCAGCTCCGGCAGAACAAGAGGTCCTTGCCGTAGAAGCTGAGGTTCCCGCAGCGGCCCTCGAGCCTTTAGTCCTTGCCGTCGAGCCTCAGGCTCCGGCATGGGCGCAGCAGATCGTCCGTTTTCTTCAAACTGGAGAACTTCCCGACGACCCAGAAGAAATAGAGAAGATAACCAGGCAGTCAAGTATGTACCAGTTCGTGGATAACGAGCTGTACAGAAGAAGGCTTAATGGTGTCAGACTGAAGTGCATCTCCAGGGAAGATGGACAGAAGCTGTTGGCAGAAATACACGGAGGCATATGCGGCCACCACATTGGCGCAAGGGCGCTTGCCGGGAAAGCTTTCCGGCAAGGGTTCTTTTGGCAAGAAGCCCTCCAAGATGCAACTGCACTAGTAACCAAGTATGAAGCGTGCCAGTTCCATGCAAAGCAGATTCATCAACCAGCTCAAGCTCTTCAAACAATCCCTTTGTCCTGGCCCTTCTCGGTCTGGGGGCTCGATATCCTCGGCCCTTTCCCTCGTGCTGTCGGGGGCTTTGAGTACTTGTACGTTGCAATCGACAAGTTCACAAAGTGGCCAGAAGTGGAGCCAGTGAGAAAGGTGACAGCACAGTCAGCAGTCAGGTTCTTCAGGTCGATTGTTTGCCGTTTCGGAATCCCTAACAGGATCATCACCGACAACGGTACGCAATTCACTAGTCGCACCTTCATGCAGTACGTCCAAGACCTTGGCGCCAAGGTCTGTTTCGCTTCTGTTGCTCACCCGAGGAGCAACGGTCAAGCGGAGAGGGCCAATGCTGAAGTGCTGCGCGGACTCAAGACAAGGACCTTTGACAGGCTGCGCAAGTGCGGAAAAAATTGGATAGAGGAGCTACCGGCGGCTCTTTGGTCAATCAGAACGACACCAAGTCGAGCCACCGGACAGACACCCTTTGCTCTAGTCTATGGAGCAGAGGCAGTTCTCCCCACGGAACTCGTATACGGATCTCCTCGAGTGCTCGCTTATGACGAGCTCGAGCAAGAGCAACTGCGGCAAGATGATGCATTGCTCCTCGAGGAGGGACGTCTCCAGGCTGCTGTACGAGCTGCTCGATACTAGCAAGCCTTGCGCCGCTACCATAGCCGCAAGGTCAAGGCCAGGAGTCTCGAGGAAGGCGACCTTGTTCTTCGGCGTGTTCAGTCCGCCAAGAATTCCAACAAGTTGATGCCGAAGTGGGAAGGCCCTTATCGGGTGAGACAAGTTACGAGGCCCGGCGCTGTCCGCCTCGAGACCGAAGAAGGCTTACCGGTGAGCAACTCCTGGAACATAGAGCATCTTCGCAAATTTCACCCATAAGGCGCGGTTGCCGTGATCCGCTCCGGCAACCACCTTTTGTACAAGCTTTGCCGCTGTTGCATGTAACCCTTTGTACAAAGCCGGGCGCAGACCCCGTGCATCAGTAAAGTTTTTGTGTTTTTCGCACCGATTGCCTTTTGCATGCTTTTCTTTGGTATTTGCATGTGTTGTTTGGCATTTGGTGCAACACTCAAGTATCCGGTAAGAATTACCACGCCGAAAGGCCATATACTTGTCTCCCTCTTCTTTTTCCTTGCCTCTTAAGCAGAAGGAACGTTCCTCGCGCACAAGTTTGCCGGGGGGGGGGGGGGGGGGGGGGGGGGGGGGGG
>LR738711.1:328489507-328517856 GCA_902687465.1 Secale cereale | reverse complement strand
GAGGTGGAGGAGGAACCAAGTGCTGTTCAAGAAAGAGAAGCCTTACCGGGAAGCAAGCAATATATGAAAGCTAAGTTATTAGAATTTGACCAGTTCGAATTTTAAATTTTTAGTTGTCTTCCTTGAACAATCACACTTTGTATGGAAAACCTGTGCGCGGAGGAACCTACCCGTAGCTTGCCGCACCCTTATCTTGTTTCCGAGTTCGCTCAACGATTTAAGTGAGTTGCGACAAGTGTCGCGCCCTTGCTTCGTTTCCGAGTACGCTCAGCAAGCTAAGTGCGTTGCGACTAGCCGCGGCGAGGTTGCTTGCCGGTGAGACCTTGGCCAGCAGGCTGCTCAGAGTCCAGCACTCAGCGCTCGCGGCAAAGGTCCCTTGCCGGCAAGCTCCCCGGGAGCGTAGGGTGAAAAACATACAAAGTCAAGGATTAAGAGAAGGAAGATAACATTGCACTGATTGATCAAAATGAGATAAATATCTTACAAAAGATAACTTGTCGCAATGATTAATGAGTTCATAACACCCTATGCAGCAACAAAAAGAGATAAAGATAATGGAGGCCTAATCTACGCGGTCGCCCTCAATCCTGGAGATCTTAGCCACCTTGGCAATGATGTGGGCGACCTGCTCCTTCAGAGCCTCCATGTCCGCGTCAGCCGGCAAGCTGCGAAGAACGTTGGTGAGGTTGATGCCCGGATTGCGGTATACGATCTTCGTCAGCACGCGCTCCAGAGTTCCCGTGCAGAGTAGGCGCGTCTCCTCGGCCAGTTGCGCGGGGATCTTCTTCCGCAGATCTGCAAGGGCCGGCGCGATTCCCCTGAAGAAGAGGCTGAGCTTGGCGCTGTGAGGGAGGTTTGGATCCGGGGAGTAGATGAGGTGCTCCAGCTTCAACGCCAGCAGCTCCTGGTCGATGTTGGACGCGCAAGATACTAAGTCCTCGGTCCATACCTCAACGGTTTTGCGGAAGAGCTCAGCCGCTTTGTTGGCGCTGTCCACCAAGGTCCGCTCCTTGCGGAGCTCCTCCTTCAACTTGGTCTCCCGAGCCCGGGCATCGTCGAGTGAATCCTTTAGTGTAGAGACCTTCAACTCCAAGTCCTCGATGGAGTCCTTGGCGGCCTTCAACTCGTCGCCCCTCTCAGAAAGACGCACCTGGAGTTCTGAATTGGTGTGGGCGTCCTTCTCACGCTCCGTGATGAGCGCGGCAACCTTCTCCGCGCTCACCTTCAGCGACTTCTCCAGCTGCGCGACCTTGGCGGCGAGCTCCTTCCTGGCGGTCTCCGCGGCAGCCGCGGCGGCTTTCGCCTCCTTCAGTTCCCCGCCAAGGGCCTCCTCCCGGGCGGCAAGGTCCTCCTCGTGGGAGTCGAGGTTGACCTTACGCTGGGCGAGTTCTCCTTCTCGCCGGGACAGCTCCACCCCGGCGAGCCGCTGCTGCTCTTCGGCCTCAGCCTTCTCCAGCACCCACTCCTGATATTCGCCGGCGAGTCGCTCGCGCTCCTCCGCCACCTCGCGGAGGGCCGCCTGGTTGGCGGCGCTGAGCTCCACCGTGCGCTTCTCCATCTCCGTGGCGGCCTTGGCGGCAAGGGCTTCCCGGGAAGCAAGCTTCGCCTGCCTGGCCCGGTAAAGGGCCAGGAGCTGATGAAGCAGCTTCTCCTCCTCGGGCCCTTCACTCCCGCCGGGCGCTTCGACGATCTTCAAGCCCGCGGAGGCAAGGACCTCCCCGTCAAATGCCTCGCCCTCCGCGGGAGCTCGCGACGAAGAACCCCACGGCACCTGGATGAAGACGCCGTTGGGGGCTTCAAGATAGTAGCCCTGCTCCCTGCCGGCGGAGGGTTCGGCGGCCGGCGCAGCACTTGATGCTCCCGCCGCCTCCGGGTCGGCGGTGCGGTCGCCGTCCCCCTCCCCGGCCGCTGCGTCTGCAGCCGGAGCGGTCTCCTGCGCGGCCGGCTCGGCGGCTCTCGCCGTGTCCTCGGCGACAGGGACGTCGCCGCCGCCGCCCTACGCGCCCTCCTCATCCTCGATGTTGATGACTTCCGTCTCCATGGGCTCGGGGGGAGGAGGATCTAAAAGAAGAAGAAGAAAAATAAGTTCAAGCAAAAATCCAAAAAGAGACAATGCCAAGAAGACAAAATTACAAGACATACCTTGGCGGACGTCGTCAGCGGCGGGCTCCCTCGCCGGAGAGCTCTGCCTTGGCGGAGTGGCCGCCCTCACCGGGCTGCTCGCCCTTGGCGGGGTACTCGCCCTTGGCGGAGTACCCGCCCTTGGCGGAGCGCTCTCCCTTGCCGGAGAGTTCGGCCTTGGCGGGGACGGCGGGGCCTGCGGCTCCTCGAGGACGGTCTCCGGGCGCTCCTGCCGCTGTGGCTCCACCTCTGCACAAGTCAAGACAAAGACGTCAATATATTGGAACAAGGCAAAATCCCCAAAACGCACCCCGACGAGCGGGAGGATGGAATCCAGACTTACGCTGGGGGCTGCTCCTCGGAGCAGCGCTCGGGTCCGGCAGGCTTGGCTCCGGCGCGTCCCCGGTTGCCGCGGTGGCCGAGCCTTCCGCGACCTCGACCACAGGCGCCTTGGCTTTCTTCGCCACGCGCTGAACCAAGGTCCTGAAATCAAAGCAACAAACAAAATTAGCATCAACAGTAATCAAGACGAAACTTGAGAAGGTGTAAGACCTCGGATTCTTACTCCTGATCCTCCTCGTCGTCCTCGCTCAAGGCGGAGAAGTCATACTCCACCTGGGGCGCGTCTGCACGAGGAGTGGAGGACGAAGATTCCCTCGGGCGCTTGGCGGTCCCTGGGGCTGGGGGCTGCGAAGACCCAGCCCCTGTGGTAGCCGGAGCCCGGGGAGCGGGCGGAGCCGCTGCTCCGCTCCGAGAAGACTCCTGCCTGCTTGGCGCCGACCTGCGGGGCGCCTCTGCCGTGGCCTGCGCGCGGGCCGCCTCCGCCGCGGCTGGTGCGCCGGTCGCCCCCGGCGCAGCTTGGCTTCCCCGGGAAGTTTGAGCTGCCCGGCGGGCTGGTTGTTGCCGGGGCGCCTGCGCCCTCGCTCCCGTCGCCGCCCTGCGGAGACGCTTCGGTGGAGACCGCCTTGGGCTTGCCGGGGGCGGGGAGGTCTCCGACGAGGAGAGGTCGTTGGCGTAGAGCTCCGTAGATCCGCCGGAGTCCTCGGCCTCCTCCTCCTCCTCCTCCTCGGCTGGCTCGCTGGGCCCAGCGCCCTGCGCTGCGGCCTCTTTTCCTTTGGCGCCTCCGCTCCCTCCGGCGCCTCCGCTCCCCGCGGCGCCTCTGTTCCCTCCGGCAGCGCCCTCCCTTGCCGCGGCCTCGGCCACGATTCCGTGGATCCCGGAGTGCCTCAGGGAGGGGACCCCGGCGAGCGCGTCGGGAGGAAGTTGCAACAGTCTGCGGATCTCCGCCTCCTCCGCCTGGCAGGACGCATCCGCAGCCTCCGCCTCTTCAGGCGTGTACCCAAAATCTCCTGCCGCTGCGGCTGCAGCGGCCTCTTCAGCCCGAGAAGCCATGTATGCAAGCTCCTGTTCGGTGGTGTCCCGCGTGTGCTCCTTGATGTTATTCTTGTTCTTCGCCACCTCCACGAGGTTGTCGAAGAAGCTGAGGACGTCTATGGGCTTGGGCGGGATCCACGTGCGGTCCACGCCGTGCGAATCGCACGCGGGCATCATGGCGCAGAGACGGTCCCGGACTATGCTGTTGCAGAGGGGCACCACTCCCCGGGGAGGTCTGAACCACTCAGGGTGGGCCGGGTCATACTTGAAGAGTTCCCGGACCATCCCCTTCAGCTCCAGCGTCGTGAAGTTGAAGTTCAGCCCGGGGCGCAGCCTCATTATATCTGCTGGGTTGCCGTACTCCCAGGCCGGCCTTTTCCTGTCTTGGAGAGGGGCGATGCGGCGGCGGAGGAAGTCTGCGCCTACTTCTGCAACGGACAACCTTGCTACCCGAAGACGAAGAATCCGGACGAGGGCGACGTCGAGCTTGATGTCGTCCGAGTCCAGCTCGCTCCAATCCCTGCCGCGCATGATGGGCGTTGTGCGCGGCGCGGTGAAGGGCTGCGGCTCGTCCTCAACGATCCAGCACCAATCTGCACGCCACTCCTCCCACTTGCCGCGGAGCTCCCCCGGCAAGTACGACTCCTTCTTGCTCAGACGAAATACCCAAGAAATTCCCCCGGAGAGGGGGGCGCCGGCCTCTGCTCTAGGAGTGAAGAAGTGCCTAAACAGCGCTACGTTTGGGTGTATTCCTATGAAGTTTTCGCACATGTGTGCGAAAACCGCCATTATGAGGATGGCGTTGGGGGTGAAGTCAAGAAGGTGGAGGCCATAGGTGTGCATGACGTCGCAGAAGAAATCAGAGAAAGGAGGGCAAAGACCGCAGTGAAAGAAGGCTGCGAAGAAATAGTACCCGCCGGGGTAGTTGTCCTTGGCGGCGGCCGGATAAGCTCGAGTGCGGGGGTGCGCCTTGGTTTCCTTGGCCCAGAACAAGTAGTACTTGTTCCAGAGCTCCCGCGCGCCGAGCTTCGACGGGAAGACGAGGTTCCGCTTCCGATATGCGGTAAGCTTCGCCGCTTGCTCCGACTTCTCCCTCTTGGCCTTCTCCGCCTTCGCCTTCTCGGTCTTCGGGGCCATGGCGGAGGCGGCGGGGGAAAGGGGAACGAAGAGCCTGGCGACGCCGGAGATGCAGACGGCGGCGGCGGAGGTGAGGAGGCGGAGCGCAAAGGGGATTTCTGGAGGAAGAGGAAGATGCAATGAAAGCGCGAGGAGGGGAATCGCTCCTGCTTCCTCTGCTTTTATGGGGAAGTGGGGGGGCGTTTCGCTCTTTCCATTAAGAGAACGTGGGCACGTCCCATCCCACGACGCCGCAATCGACGCGTGCCGTTACGGGGGGATGCGGCGGATACGGAAGTGGATTCGGCGCGCCGTGGGCCGCGTGTGCCCGTGCACTGTTTTGGGCCTGGCCCAACAGCGCTCGGCACCGTGTGTGGCCCAGGCCCGGGGGCTCCTGTCGGTGTACTAAGGTAGGGGTACCTCAGTACCCCAACTTGTGCACGGGCGGTTGCAGCTTCCCGCGGCAGGGTTTACCGCGCGCTCGCCGGAGACCTTCCTGCTCCATATTAAACCATTCAAAAACAAAGTATGCAAGACAGAAGATCGAGACCCCGGCAAGTGGACCTTGCCGGGAAGGCCGTACCAGGCTCAAGACTGCCCCACTAGCACAAGGCCCTGGCGAGAGGAGCTTGCCAGGAAGACTAGAAGACACGCCTCGGCGCTATATGCGTCCCGGCAAGGGCCCGGGGAGCGGCAAGCTCCCGGGCCCGGCAAGATCAAGCCCCCGGCAAGGTGCTTGCCGGGAAAGTTGCGCTGTGTGCCCGCGCTCCAGCTCATCGGCCCACGCGTCGCCCTGGGGCCTATCCAGGGACGCGTGGCGGATGGCTGCGCAGCCTGGGGGACACGGTGGCACTCCACGGTGGTGGATCCATCGCCGTGGCAGACGGAGACGCAAGGGCGGGAGCTTTTGGGGTCGACGGCGACGGGCATTAAACGCCCTTGTCCCCCACTGTCAAAGTAGGTAGCGACCACTGTTCGCGCACTGTAGCTCCACTGTTCCCGCACTGTTACAACTACCACCTCTTTTACGTTTTTACCCCTTTCTCCTACGTTGACACCTGTCGGTGACCCCTTGCACTATAAAAGGAGGCCCATGCACAACGTGGAGGGGGTTCGGAACCTAGATCACTCATACGCTCGGTGTAGCTGCTTCTTCAAGCTCCCGAGCACTCCAACTCAATACACAACAAAGCAGGAGTAGGGTTTTACGCATCTACCGCGGCCCGAACCTGGGTAAAACTGCCCGCGTGCTCGCTACGATCTGCTCTTCGTGCTCCCTCCGCCCTCGTACCGCACAGACAAGGGGCTCCGGTCCCATAGGTGTTCGTGGCGGACAGTTTCCCCCGACAGTTTGGATAAATGGGTTTTCAATGTGGCATGAATTAATCTAATGAATCTGCAATGTGAATATTTTTTCATCAACATATTTTATTGATAGAATGCGAACCCTTACATAACCTGATGACTCACTACCTTATATGTGTTGCAGGGAAACAATGGGAAGCACTCAGGTTTACAATCGAGGTTAGCACATGCATGGTCCGTTGTCTAATAGCACATTATTGTGGAATTGCAGGAACCATTCTAATATTTAGTTTTTTTACAATTTGGTCTTGCACATGTAGGTCCTGCTGCTCGTGGTTTTGATCCATTGTTCGACCCTTTTTGCATATGGGGAAATGAGTTGTCCATGAATATCAATCAAGTCAAGAAACTAAGAAAGATTGTTAGGATAAAGAAATTAGCGAGAAAAAACAACAAGATCTTTGTCTGCACAATGAAGAAGACATCAGTTAACTACAAGATGGTACTAACTATTATACCTTGCGTTTTTTATTCCTTTGCCCCATTTCCAATATAGAGAAGATATTTATGCACATCCTTGTTTTCAGGCCTTTCCAAAGCAGTTCACTGATGATTACCTCTCAAACCACCTCTATGGTCAGCAGGCGAGGAAGGTTTTCATACAACACCCATGGTTCAATATTGAAGTGTTCCTGAAGAGGACGAAGGATGGACGGTCAATCATCCACAGGCACTGGCCTAAAGTTGCAAAGACCTTCAACATGAATGAAGGCTCAATATACGCCTTCCGCTTCAGCAGTTTTCCAGATGAGATGCAATTGTCTATGTACGGTCTATGATGCTAATTTCGAAAGGTTCTACATGTTGCATGTGAAACTTGGTGCTGGTGCAGTTGTGTAATGGGGTAGCTGAGTGCTGAAGCTATATCATGTTGTACTCTGATGTATTTCAATTATGAAATCTTGCTTCCTTAATATGGAAATGAAATATAATATGTTCTTAATATGAATGTCAATTAGATTATTAAATGGATTATTAATAATAGCACAATTAGCCTGCTAATCGCGAATTAGCCTGCTAATTTGGTTTTGCTATCGCAAATGGTTATTGAGAAAATACAGTGGGCGATGACCTTAGGCAACGCATACAGTTTCTAGGAATAAACCATGTCAGATCAATGAATAATCACACACGACATCCTCTTGAAAACTGCTTGCGTTAGGCCACCTTGCTCAAACGTTTACGACAAAAAACTATGTGTGCTAGACAGCCTTTGCCACAAAGTTTCTTCCATGCACTGTGTGTGATGCATTCAATAACATAAACAATAAAATTGCTAAAATTGTGTGCAATGGCAACGCTATCACAAACGATTTAACGAGGAAAATTGTGTGTGATGTACGTGTGAACGGAAACGTTTTCCTTGGAGCGACTGTGTGGGATGTACATACGAACGGAAACATTTAGTGGGGATTGACTGTGTGGGATGTACTTGCGATCGGAAACAATTTCACGTGTATAATTGTATTTTTGTTAGCTCTACTGTACGTATTACCATATTTGAGCGCTCGCCAGTCGTACACGACCTCATTTTGCCGAGCGTGTGTGCCAGGAGGGCATATCCCTGACGGTTTCTGGGTCGTGTGGGAAGGGCCCCCCTATCGCCCATACTCACTTGGTGACGATTCCGAATTCCATTGCGGAAATGGGTTAAAAAACGTTTGTACAGCACCTCACTGTACCAGTGCTAGAACCACTCCATTTCCATCTCGCCAGAGATCCTGAGGTCACCCTTCATCATCTCACTATGCCCCCGCGTACCCTCGCCCCGCTTGCCTCCTCTGGTACCACTATTCCCTCACTAGCTTCTCCTGCACCGAGAGCCTTCTCCCCCGTAAATCAAGCCCCAAAAAACCAACCTTCGAAACTCCACCATGGCCGAAAGCGAACCATGCAGCATCCCTGTGATCCGCAGCTGGAGCGATCTCCCAAGTGAAATCCTCAACCTCTGTTGTTCGCGTATGGATATGATGAGCGCTGTGCGGCTGGCTGCATGCTCAAGGGACATGCATGTGGCCATCATCGAAGCGAGGCCTGAGCTTTTTAAGACACCCTGCTTGCTGCTATTTTCTCTTGCGAGATGCACTCACCATGATACAGAGGCGTACATCATGCCACTCGACTTCAATCCGACCTCCATCAGCCAAAACTTCTTTGCGGATATGTACTGGTTCGTCGTACATCATGCCCCTCGACTTCGATTAGATCACCATCGCCCGAAACTTCTTGGCCGGTATGTACTGGGTTGGCATGAACTCCCACTAGATGGCTGCCGTCGGAGAAAACAAAAACTAGTTGGTGCTTGTGAACTTCCACACCTCCCATGAGATTATCCTTCCTACGTTTGAGTATGTAGGGTTTTTATCATCATGGTGCAAGTCATCTAGATTACCACGTCAGTTGGACAGGCCTTGTTTTGTAGAAGTTTTTAATCTGCCAACTGCCCACGCGATATGTGGATTATGCAGACTTCGTGCTAATTGCCTTGTCCAACTGCGGACTCGCCTATCTTTCCGTCGGTGCCTTCTTTAGGTGCAGACAACTCGCCTCGCAGTGGATCATCAAATCTGATACACACTTCTGTGATGCTATTGAACACAATGGCATCATCTACATGATCGACAAAGTAGATGGCACCACGTATTGCTGGGACGGCGCATGTAAGTTCTTTTTGTCTGATTTTAATGAAAACGCCATGACACTATTTGAACTTTTGTGATAATTGGCATATTCCTGTTTGAGCAGAATTTGAGTAGAACAATGGCAATGTATTAGATACGTCGTAAATCATCTATATTTGGAATGTGTTAATTCATGCAATTGTGACCATGTCATTGCAGCCAATTTTTACCCTTGAATAATCAAATGGCTAGGAAGATATGGATATTCTCCTAACTTTGTAGAAATCTATATACTACTAAATATGGGTGTGTATCAATAGTGATGTTAGTTTCCTCATTTTCATGATGTACAAACATGCATAACACTGTTGGTTTCATCTAACCATGCATTAGGGAAGTGAATGTGCATATGGAGAACTTTATATTTCGAAGTAGTAAAATCCTGTAATGCTTACCATGTTTACATACCTATATTCGCCCTTCAACAATCAATGGATAGAATAATATCCTCACAAGAATTTTTCCCATAGAACATGAGTATATAACAATGCATGGTGTGTTATTTACCTTAAAGAATTTATTTGTGAGGACAAAACATGATTGCATAACATGCATGGCATGGTAGTTTCCTGTGTAGAATAGATTGCGAGATAACATGAGTATAACCATCCATGGCACTTCTATATTTTTGAACCCAGTATACATTTCCCTATATTTTCCTATTAGTTCCAACAGGGACAGATCAATGTTGTTTCTTGCATTATCCTACTCGTACTCTGAACAATGTTGATCTTACATTAACAATGCATGTCCTTTTCGATATGATGCAATGTCCCTACAGTTACCGCCCTCTGTAATCACACCACCTTTCCCCAAAACAGGGAATCACAACTTGTTCCTCGCTCGATCAGACGATGGCAAAAGACTGATGATCATTCGCACACATGAGCCAACAAAGTTATATTGCAAAACCCCCACTGTGTATGAGCACCGTGAAATATGTGAGTATGCGGATAATGGTTGTCACATCTATGGGCAGGGTACCAGCTTGTTGGAGCCGTCACGATTTTTGATTTGGAGGCGGGTAAACAGCCTTGGTTCACACTCTCTGTTTGTCAGACTCAATTATCCGATTAACAAGAGATCATCATTGGCAAGGATCTTGATGGTAGAGAGGCTATGTTTGGTAGGGAGAATTGTGTCTAGAAGGAAAGCCCTAGGACCTCGGGAGCAAACTCCCTTGATTGTCAATGATACAGCCTGGAGCCAAAAGAAGGTGAGAATGACAAAGGCATCTAGATTGACTTTGATCCTTGGGTCTCTCAAGTCTGACAGGTAGTGATGCGGTTCAAGCCTTCAGGTTGACAGGTAATTGAACTGTTGTGTCGAAAGGGTGGAGTCTCGGTGTCTCTGAATCACTGGTGGCTAAAGCGGGGCTGCAAATAATGATGGTGTTGAATCATCCCTCTTCGAATGACTTGTTGTCTTTGATGCTTGTTCTGGATGGGTAGTTCTCTCTTTTGTTATACAAACTCCTTGTCAATTGGTCATCCTTGTCTATGTCACTCTTACTATGTAATAGTTGCTTGTCTTTAGAATGTAATTTTCGTCTGGATCACGAGAGTCTGAGCACTCGAGATGGGTGTGTTTTGGTGGTGTAGCAAGACTTCTTACGAACTATGATGTCTTCCTGTTTATATCAGTAAGTAGTAGTCAGTAAGTGTTTGAATGTTGTATATATCATTGTTTCGAACTATTTATTGTCTCGAACTTCTAGTGGGATAAATGAGGGCATCAACATTCTCCAGTGTTCAGTGTATATATATCCTTTTTCACATTATAATTTGAGCTCAATGTCTTTTCAATGATGTACACTTGTTTGGGCCAATGTGAGGTGTCGTTCATATGGGCTGAGTAGTAACGCAATACCAAACAAGTCAATCAGGGTGTGGCTAGTTCTCAGTCGACTGACATTTAACCAAGTCTCAGTCAATTGACATAACACGCAAGAAGAGAGAAAAACTGAAAAGAAATTTTTGCACATATCTTAATGTAAGATCTCATAGATATAACATCGACTGAGACTTAACGAAGTCTCAATCGATTGAGACTTAGCAAGATTGAGTCAATTTATGAATCTCAAGCCGGCTGCTCAAGAAAAGAAAGAAAAAGGACTGTTAGGCCGACATGTGGGCCCCACCGGTGGTTTCGTGCGCTTGCGCGCCGAGAGCGTATTGGCGCGTGTTTGAAATTCATGCTACCTTTTCATCCCTAATCCCCCGCCCCTCCCCCACCTACGGAATCTTTATTCTTACTCCTGTTCCCCAAAATCCCCCTCATGTACTCCTTGTACACAAGTGCACTATCATGTCGCCGGTCAACGCGGATCTTCGGCTGAGATCCGTAATACCTTTGGGTGCTGCGTGCTGTCGCTCAACAGTGGCATGGAGGCGCTTGATAACTAGTTTGCCGGCAAAGTGCTGATGGTAACCATCAACGACGATCGGCATCCCGTCTTGCCAGAAGACCTTGTCAAATCTCTTGGCATTGTGCACGACATCCAAATAAATGACTTGCTTGTCGAAGTCTGTCCGCCACCGGCTGATTTCTTTGTCAGGTTCTGGACAACTTTCGACTCAAGTCGTGTGTTCAAATCTTCCGGTCGTTTGATATGTGATGGCGCACCAGTGAGCTTTGATCGGTGGCACCCAGGATGGGGTTCAGTGACTTCCGAGCTTGAGTTTATAACAAAGCTTACCTTCCACAACATGCCTCGACATGCTTGGAACATCCAGTCCATGAATGAGCTTATCAACGACCTAGGAGGTGAGCTCATAAGTATGTTTGTTCCTCCAGACAGTTGGGATCTGACGGTTATGACATGCATGAAGAAGTCGTCCACCATACAGAAGGTGATTGGTGTTGATATACCAGTGCTGGAACCGGGGTTGTACTATTCATCGCCACCAAGGCCGCCGCGGACCATGTTAGGGATGTACCTGTATCGAGTGTTCGTACATGTCGAAGAAGTGGTCAATCCATCAATCAAAGTCCTGCCCATAGTGATCCACTACTTCCACCCTCAATGTGTCGCCTGCGTGAAATTTTTGTATGCAAGTTCAATGTGCCATGATGTTGTATATGATTGTGTCAACTATGTAAGTTTTTACTGAGCATCAACAATGCATATGGCTGAAAGATGTATTCACGAGCATCGACCAATGGGTATCTCTCTCTCTCTCTCTCTAAATCTCTCTCTCACACACACATACACACAAGTGGGACCCGTTGAATTATTTCTTCGCTCGTGACTCAGCTTGACTTGTGACAGCTTTTAATTAGCTTACACTATACTCTAACTTTTTTCTTATGTTATAAATTCAGCTCACTGACTTCAAAAAGTTGTACACAAGCCTTGTTTGGGCCTTTTCAGGCATCGTTGAATGTGGGCTGAGAGCTATATGTAAAGTTGTACTGTACTATAGAGGCCTTCTTTGTTGAAGATTAGCAATCCAACTGGGCCGATAGTTGTACACAAGATCCTAAAATAAGCGCAGCCTAGCCTATGTTTCTTTTAAGAAATTGCACAACTTAGTTCATTTTTTACATAATAATATTACCAAACCCAACTTAAGTATTTTTTAATAATATTCCTATTTCAATACTCAGTCCAGACCATAATTGTTCTTTCACCCATCCCGGAAAATGGGTCGATTCGTACTAAAATTAAATGGGTTGTAAATTATCAGAAATAATGAATGAGTCGCATGTATGCAATATTATTTTTTCACCAAGCCCAGTAAATAGGTGTATTCGAACAAATAATCAAATGTGATGTAAATTATCATAAATAATTAATCGGCTATTAATATTTTTACCCATCCTGGGAAATAGATTATTTTTTGAGTCAAAGCCTAGAAAATAAATGTATTGTCAAACAAATTGAAATGGGATGTAAAACCTCAATAAATGGCATGTACTACCATAGCTTTCAAAGATGAGTTTGTTGGCCCACCCATTTAGTGAACAACATGATTTAATGGTCTAAAACGATTAGTCAACAAAATTTTCTCACATCTGTAGTTGTTGGATTGACATCCAACGGCGATCCTGCTTCCTCAATCTCTGATCTAGTTGCTCTTGCTGCAGCCGCCAAAATCATCACCGACTAGAGCGCCTGCATTTTGATGAAAATATGCCCTAGAGTCAATAATAAATTGGTTCTCATTATATTTCCTTAATCATGATAAAGGTTTATTATTCATGCTAGAATTGTATTGACCGCAAACTTAAATACATGTGTGAATACATAAACAAATACCGTGTCTCTAGTGAGCCTCTACAAGACTAGCTCGTTGATCAAAGATGCTTAAGGTTTCCTAACCATAGGCATGAGTTGTCATTTGATAACCGAGTCACATCATTGATGTCTGCTATGCAACCTTCTTCTTGTAGATGTTGTTGGGCCTCCAAGTGCAGAGGTTTGCAGGACAGTAGCAAATTTCCCTCAAGTAGATGAACTAAGGTTTATCAATCCGCGGGAGGCGTAGGATGAAGATGGTCTCTCCCAAACAACCCTGCAACCAAATAACAAAGAGTCTCTTGTGTCCCCAACACACCCAGTACAATGGTAAATTGTTTAGGCGCACTAGTTCGGCGAAGAGATGGTGATACAAGTGGAATATGGATGGTAGATATAGGTTTTTGTAAACTGAAAATATAAAAACAGCAAGGTAGCAAGTGGTAAACGTGAGCATAAACGGAGTTGCAATGATAGGAAACAAGGCCTAGGGTTCATACTTTCACTAGTGCAAGTTATCTCAACAAGGTTCACATAATTGGATCATATTACTAGTCCTCAACATGCAACAAAGAGTCACTCCAAAGTCACTAATAGCGGAGAACAAACGAAGAGATTATGGTAGGGTATGAAACCACCTCAAAGTTATTCTTTCTGATCGATCTATTCAAGAGTCCGTAGTAACGTTCAATCTATCATAGATTTTGTACTAGAAAACACCTTAAGACACAAATCAACCAAAACCCTAATGTCACCTAGATACTCCATTGTCACCTCAAGTATCCGTGGGCATGATTATACGATATGCATCACACAATCTCAGATTCATCTATTCAACCAACACAAAGTACTTCAAAGAGTGCCCCAAAGTCTCTACCGGAGAGTCAAGACGAAAACGTGTGCCAACCCCTATGCATAGATTCCCAAGGTCACGGAACCCGCAAGTTGATCACCAAAACATACATCAAGTAGATCACATGATATCCCATTGTCACCACAGATAAACACACGCAAGACATACATCAAGTGTTCTCAAATCCTTAAAGACTCAATCCGATAAGATAACTTCAAACGGAAAACTCAATTCATCACAAGAGAGTAGAGGGGGAGAAACATCATACGATCCAACTATAGTAGCAAAGCTCGCGATACATCAAGATCGTGCCATCTCAAGAACACGAGAGAGAGATCAAACACATAGCTACTGGTACATACCCTCAGCCCCGAGGGTGGCCTACTCATCCTCGTCATGGAGAGCGCCGAGATGATGAAGATGGCCACCGGTGAGGGTTCCCCCCTCTGAAAGGGTGCTAGAACGGGGTCTAGATTGGTTTTCGGTGGCTATAGAGGCTTTCAGCGGCGGAACTCCCAATCTCGTTTATTTTCCAGAGGTTTCAGTATATATAGGAGGTGTTGGAGTCGGGGCAAGCAAAGGGGGGCTACGGGCTGTCCATGAGGCAGGGGGCGCGCCCAGTAGGGGGGTGCACCCCCCGCCATCGTGGGCAGCCCATGGGTCTTCTCGTCCCCCTCCGGCACTTCCTAGGCTTCTTCTGGTCCAAAAACGGCCTCCATTGAATTTCAGGTCAATTGGGCTCCGTTTGATATTCCTTTTCTGCGAAACCCTAAAACAGGAGAAAAACAAAAACTGGCACTGGGCTCTGGGTTAAAATGTTAGTCCCAAAAATCAAATAAAAGTGTATAACAAAGCCCATTAAACATCCAAAACATCATAAATAATAGCATGGAACAATAAAAAATTATAGATACGTTGGAGACGTATCAGCATCCCCAAGCTTAATTCCTGCTCGTCCTCGAGTAGGTAAATGATAAAAACAGAATTTTTGATGTGGAATGCTAACCAACATAATTTTCAATGTAGTTCTCTTTATGATAGCATGAATGTTCAGATCTGAAAGATTCAAGACAAAAGTCTATATTTATATAAGAAATAATAATACTTCAAGCATATGAACAAGGCAATCATGTCTTATCAACATACT
Organism: Secale cereale; assembly: GCA_902687465.1. Lineage (NCBI taxonomy): Eukaryota > Viridiplantae > Streptophyta > Magnoliopsida > Poales > Poaceae > Secale > Secale cereale. The sequence goes on along the minus strand of LR738711.1, from coordinate 328,502,959 downwards.
ATGGCTAAAGAAAGTTATCCCTACAAAATCATATAGTCTTGCTATGCTCCGTCTTCATCACACAAAATATTCATATCATGCACAACCCCGGTTTCAGCCAAGCACTTGTTTTCATACTCTATTCTTTCAAACCTTTCAACTTTCACGCAATACATGAGCGTGAGCCATGGACATAGCACTATAGGTGGAATAGAGAGGTGGTTGTGGAGAAGACAAAAAGGAGGGAGATAGTCTCACATCGACTAGGCGTATCAATGGGCTATGGGGATGCCCATCAATAGATATCAATGTGAGTGAGTAGGGATTGCCATGCAACGGATGCACTAGAGCTAAAAATTTGTGAAAGCTCAACAAAAGAAACTAAGTGGGTGTACATCCAACTTGCTTGCTCATGAAGACCTAGGGCATTTGAGGAAGCCCATCGTTGGAATATACAAGCCAAGTTCTATAATGAAAATTCCCACTAGTATATGAAAGTGACTAAACATGAGACTCTCTATCATGAAGAACATGGTACTACTTTGAAGCACAAGTGTGGAAAGAGATAGTAGCAATTGTCCCTTTTCTTTTCTTTTTTCTTCTTTTTTTGGCCCTTTCTTTTTTCTTTGGCCTTTCCCCTTTTTTTGTGGAGGGACTTTCTTTATTTAGCCTTTCTTCACATGGGACAATGTTCTAATAATGATGATCATCACACTTTCATTGAATTACAACTCGATATTACAACTCGATACTAGAACAAAATGTGACCTATATGAATGCCTCCGGCGGTAAACCGGGATATGCAATGAATCAAGAGTGACATGTATGAAAAATTATGCATGGTGACTTTGCCACAAATACGATGTCAACTACATGATCATGCATGGCAATATGACAATATGAGGCGTGTCATATGAACGAGACGGTGGAAAGTTGCATGGCAATATATCTCGGAATAGCTATGGAAATGCCATGATAGGTAGGTATGGTGGTTGTTTTGAGGAAGGATATATAGTGGGTGTATGGTACCAGCGAAAGTTGCGCGGTACAAGAGAGGCTAGCAATTGTGGAAGGGTGAGAGTGCGTATAATCCATGGACTCAACATTAGTCATAAGAACTCATATACTTACGGCAAAAATTTACGAGTCATCAAAACACAGCAATCGACGCATGCTCCAAGGGGGGAGGTTCGTAGGAGTTAACCATCGCGCGCCCCCGACCTCAACACAAAGCATGACACTCTACAAATACCTCATGCTCTAACTTCGTCACATAGTGGTTCACCATACGTGCATGCTATGGGAATCACTAACCTTAACACAAGTATTTCTCAATTTCATAATAACTCTACTAGCATGACTCTAATATCACTATCCTCATATCTCAAAACAATTATCAAACATCCAACTTCTCTTCATATTCAATGCACTTAGTATGAAAGTTTTTACTACATTGATCTTGGATGCCTATCATGTGAAGGCTAGTTTTATAGCCAAAGCACATTACCATGCTGTTCTAATAGACTCTCAAAAGGATATAGGTGAAGCATGAGAGTTCATCTATTTCTTCAAACTAAAACCACCGCCGTGCTCTAAAAGATATAAGTGAAGCACTAGAGCAATAACAAACTACTCCGAAAGATAAAAGTGAAGATCAATGTGTAGTTGAATAATTATGTAACTATGTGAAGACTCTCTAACATTTAAGAACTTCAGATCTTGGGATATTATCCAAACAGCAAGCAAAACAAAATAAACTAAATTGAAGCTCCAAGCAAAACACATATCATGTGGTGAATAAAAATATAGCTCCGAGTATAGTTACCGATAGATGAAGACGAAAGAGGGGATGCCTTCCCGGGGCATCCCCAAGCTTAGGCTCTTGGTTGTCCTTGAATTTTACCTTATGGTGCCTTGGACATCCCCAAGCTTAGGCTCTTGCCACTCTTTGTTCCATAGTCCATCAAAGCAATACTCAAAACTTGAAAACTTCACAACACAAAACTTAGACAAAATCTCGTGAGCTCCGTTAGTATAAGAAATCAAAACCACTACTCAAAGGTACTATAATGAACTCATTATTTGTTTGTATTGGTGTTAAACCTATTGCATTCCAACTTCTCTATGATTCATACTTCCCAATACTACTCATAGATGCATTGAAATAAGCAAACAACACACGAAGAACAGAATCTGTCAAAAACAGAACAGTCTCTAGTAATCCGTAACTTTCGCATACTTATGTAACTCCAAAAAAATTGACATAAATTGGTAAACGTGAGGAATTTGTCTATTAATCATCTGCAAAAAGAATCAACTAAATAGCACACTCCAGTAAAATCTGGTGACTATTCTAGCGAGCGCTCACAATTCTGTTTTTTCACAGCAAGATCATATAAACTTCACACAAGTCTTCCCAAAGGTTTTACTTGGCACAAACACTAATTAAAACACAAAACCACATCTAAACAGAAGCTAGATGCAATATTTATTCCTAAACAGAAGCAAAAGCAAAGGAAACAAAATAAAGTTGGGTAGCCTCCCAACAAGCGCTATCGTTTAACGCCCCTAGCTAGACATGATGATTTCAATGATGCTCGTGTAAAAGATAAGAATTGAAACATAAAGGGAGCATCATGAAGAATATAACTAGCCCATTTAAGTCTAACCCACTTCCTATGCATAGGGATTTTTCGAGCAAACAACTTATGGGAACGATAATCAACTAGCATAGGAAGGCAAAACGAGCATAACTTCAAGATTTTAAGCACATAGAGAGGAAACTTGATATTATTGCAATTCCTACAAGCATATGATCCTATCTCATAATAATTTTTAGTAGCATCATGAATGAATTCAACAATGTAACCAGCACATAAAGCATATTTTCATGATCTACTTGCATAGAAATTTTACTACTCTCCACATAAGCAAATTTCTTCTCATGAATAGAAGTGGGAGCAAACTCAACAAAATAACTATCATGTGAAGCATAATCCAATTGAAAACTAAAATCATGATGACAAGTTTCATGGTTATCCTTATTCTTAATAGCATACAAGTCATCACAATAATCATCATAGATAGCAACTTTGTTCTCATTATCAATTGGAACCTCTTCCGAAAGAGTGGATTCATCACTAAATAAAGTCATGACCTCTCGAAATCCACTTTCATCAATATAATCATCATAATATGAGGCATGCTTTCATCATAATAAATTTTCTCATCAAGACTTGGGAGGCTAAAAATATCATCTTCATCAAACATAGCTTCCCCAAGCTCGTGGCTTTGCATACCACTAGCATCATGGGTATTCAAAGAATTCATACTAACAACATTACAATCATGCTCATCATGCACATATTTTATGCCAAGCATTCTATGTAATTCCTCTTCTAGTACTTGAGCACAATTTCCCTTCCCATCATTTTCATGAAAGATATTAAAAAGATGAAGCATATGAGGTAGCCATAATTCCATTTTTTTTCTAGTTTTCTTTTATGAACTAAACTAGTGATAAAACAAGAAACTAAAAGATTCGATTGCAAGATCTAAAGATACAACTTCAAGCACTCACCTCCCCGACAACGGCGCAAGAAAAGAGCTTGATGTCTACTACCCAACCTTATTCTTGTAGACATTGTTGGGCCTCCAAGTGCACAGGTTTGTAGGACAGTAGCAAATTTCCCTCAAGTGGATGGCCTAAGGTTTATCAATCCGCGGTAGGCGTAGGATGAAGATGGTCTCTCTCAAACAACCCTGCAACCAAATAACAAAGAGTCTCTTGTGTCCCCAACACACCCAATACAATGGTAAATTGTATAGGCGCACTAGTTCGGCGAAGAGATGGTGATACAAGTGCAATATGGATGGTAGATATAGGTTTTTGTAAACTGAAAATATAAAAACAGCAAGGTAGCAAGTGGTAAACGTGAGCATAAACGGAGTTGCAATGATAGGAAACAAGGCCTAGGGTTCATACTTTCACTAGTGCAAGTTCTCTCAATAAGGATAACATAATTGGATCATATTACTAGCCCTCAACATGCAACAAAGAGTCACTCCAAAGTCACTAATAGCGGAGAAAAAATGAAGAGATTATGGTAGGGTACGAAACCACCTCAAAGTTATTTCTGATCGATCTATTCAAGAGTCCGTAGTAACGTTCAATCTATCATAGAATTCGTACTAGAATAACACCTTAAGACACAAATCAACCAAAACCCTAATGTCACCTAGATACGCCATTGTCACCTCAAGTATCCGTGGGCATGATTACACGATATGCATCACACAATCTCAGATTCATCTATTCGACCAACACAAAGTACTTCAAAGAGTGCCCCAAAGTCTCTACCGGAGAGTCAAGACGAAAACGTGTGCCAACCCCTATGCATAGATTCCCAAGGTCACGGAACCCGCAAGTTGATCACCAAAACATACATCAAGTAGATCACATGATATCGCATTGTCACCACAGATAAGCACGTGCAAGACATACATCAAGTGTTCTCAAATCCTTAAAGACTCACTCCGATAAGATAAATTTAAAGGGAAAAATCAATTCATCACAAGAGAGTAGAGGGGAAGAAACATCATAAGATCCAACTATAATAGCAAAGCTCGCGATACATCATGATCGTGCCATCTCAAGAACACCAGAGAGAGATATATCAAACACATAGCTACTGGTAGATACCCTCAGCCCCGAGGGGGGACTGCTCCCTCCTCGTCATGGAGAGCGCCGGGATGTTGAATATGGCCACCGGCGAGGGTTCTCCCCTCCGACAGGGTGCCGAAATGGGGTCTAGATTGGTTTTCGGTGGCTACAGAGGCTTTCGGTGGCGGAACTCCCGATCTCGGTTATTTTCCGGAGGTTTCAGTATATATAGGAGGTGTTGGAGTCAGGGCCAAGAAAAGGGGGGCTACGGGCTGTCACGAGGCAGGGGGCGCGCCCAGTAGGGGGGTGCCCCCCACCCTCGTGGGCAGCCCGTGGGTCTTCTCGTCCCCCTCCGGCACTTCCTGGGCTTCTTCTGGTCCAAAAACAGACTCTGTTGAATTTCAGGTGAATTGGGCTTCGTTTGATATTCCTTTTCTGCGAAACCCTAAAACAGGAGAAAAACAGAAACTGGCACTGGGCTCTAGGTTAACAGGTTAGTCCCAAAAATCATATAAAAGTGTATAACAAAGCCCATTAAACATCTGAAACATCATAAATAATAGGATGGAACAATAAAAAAAATATAGATATGTTGGAGACGTATCAATGTAACATCCCAAATTTTCAATTTGGAATGTTATACATAGATCATATTTGCATTGCATGATTTTGCATTTTCGTTCGAGGCGTTCCTCGAAATTCTAAGCAACTCAAGGACCTACGGAGAGAGTTGGTAATTTTACCGTTTTCGTATTTGAGTTCGCTCGAATACCAGTACGAGGACAGTGTGATTCTAATTATTTTTCTCTTCTTAAAATATTTATAAAAACAAAATATGAGCGGAGATAATATGACTTCTCCAAAATAACAGAAATATTGGAGGAAAAATGTTAAAATCACTTTTGGTATTTTTCTGGATTTATTTGCGGATTTATTTGCATAGGAAAAATGCGCGTTTTTCAAAATTTCCTTTAGGTCCGGGAAAAATGTTCACTTTGTCCTAAATATTTTTAGAGGACGGTGAAAATTTATTTCAGGAATTTTGGAGTCCGTTTGGTATTTCTTTCGTTAGTTGTTCTGCGCCGGGACTCTTTTAAGAAAAAAAACGAACTGACTTAGGATTCGTGTAGAAGTAGGACTGTGGGCTTTATAAGCCAGCGCCCCTGCCCGTTTCGCCCCCCCCCCAGCCCGCAGCCGCCCCCTACCCTAACCCTAGCGGCGCCGCCGCCGCCGCCGCCCGCCGCCCGCTGTCGTCGCCACTGCGCCGCACGCCGCCCGCCGCTGCCCCGCCGCCCGCTGTCGTCGCCGCCGCGCCGCACGCCGCCGCCCCGCGCCACTGCCACCACCGCGCCGCGCCGCCTGCCTCCTGCCGGAACCGCCGCCGCCCCGCCCGCCGGAGTCGCCGGACCCCGCCGCCGTCGCCGAGGTAGACCCCGCCGCCGCCATCGTTTTTTTTAGGAAAACTCTAGATCTGTTTTTTTATTTAGAATAGATCGGTTCGGTTTTTTCCGTCGGTTTAATTACTTAGCGGGCGTTCGTCCGTACATTCGTTTTAACGAACGGTTTTCGTTAGTTAGCCGCAGACAGCGAACGTTCGTTCGTTAGCCTGTTCGTCGTTTTTCTTTTTCGGGGTATTTATCCGCGGTTATTTCGATCGCAATTTCTGCCCTGATCTTGTTTTTTGTTTTTCTTTTCGCTCGAGAGTCGGAATCAGGTGATTCAAAATCCCAGATCTTCGTCTCGAAGCCCTCTTTACGTTTAATCAACTTGAACAAAGTTTTGGCTACTGTAAAATTTGACTTTAGGCAAACTAGTAAACCGGAGCTCGTTTCTTTTGCAGTTTGAGTTTCGTTGCTTCTTTCGAGTTGATTCTTTTTGCAAACCGGAGTTCTTAAGTTGAACTTTCTGTTTAGATCTCTTATTTGAGTTTTACCCGTGCATTAGTTAAGTACTTATTGTATGCTTGTTTGATTGCGATAGGGTACCCGGAGTGCGCCGCTTGCTACTTTGAGTCTCTAGGTTTTGCGGATCATCAGCAAGGCAAGTAACACTTTGATCATACTTTCCAATTACCCAGTTTTCATTCCATTAGCCAACCCCTTTCACATTGCATGAGTAGGATCAATTAACTTGTGGGATTGGGAAGTAGACTGAGGTAGTACCTATTACCTGCATTACATTCAAACCTTTGGGAGTTACTTCTACGTTTGCTGTTAGGACATGCTATGCTCGTAGACGTGGATTGGGTGAGTGAAATCCATGACAGATGTGAGTTTATTAATTAGTGGTTTAACTTAAGGTAGCAACATTAATACACATCTGGGTTGATTGAGGCACCTGGGTATTCCAGCGATTGCCTATTTTTTTTATGGACCGCCACCCAGGCTCAAAGGGATCATGAGATTATTCATACTAGAAACTTCTGTGTGGAGCCACAATGCTATTATGGGCTCTAGCATAGTATGAGTAAGTTGTGCGAACTCTTACGGTGGTGGACTAGCAGATGTAGGGGATGTAGGTTGGTACGGTCCGCCCGATCGTAAGGTGCTAGCGCTTCTGAAAGACTATGTCTCGGTCATCCGTTTCTCAAACACCATGCAGTGCGAGAAACCAAACGGAGGCGATCGAGTCTTGTGGGAAAAGTGCACAAACCTCTACAGAGTGTACAAACTGATCATGATTAGCCGTGTCCCCAGTTATGGACGTCTTGAGTATCTAGTACTTGGATTTTCATGTGCATCTCAACATGTTACTCTAATTTAATATTGTTGGGTTTAATGATGAACTTTACTTGGGGTTGATAGGATGTCTACCTTCTCAACGATGTTTCAACTACCATGATAGTTAATTAAAATCTATTCCTTTGAAGTAGGGAAAAATTGGCTTTACGCAAAAACTTAACCATAGAGCTTTCCACCAGCCATATTGCATATAGTATAGCTTTACTTTCATTACATTCTCTTGTGTTACCTTGCCAGCATATTCCATGTACTGACCCGTTTTCGGGCTGCAACGTTTCATGTTGCAGAATTTTCAGACGACGAGTAAGATGCCCTTTTAGGTCGTGGTTCTATACTCAGTGATGCCGCTGGAGTTGATGGACTCACTTATCTTCCAGGCCTTCCGCTGTTATCGTTTTAGATGGCCTTCAGCCATATTATTTGTAATAAATTCATCGGTGGACTATCGATGTAATAAGTGTGTGATTGCTACTCTGTTATAAATCCTTCGAGTACTGTGCGTGTCAGCATTACTGATCCAGGGATGACACTGATGCACAGAGATCAGACTGTTTGAGGTCTGGTCGCTACAAGATGGTATCAGAGTACACGCTGACTGTAGGACACGACCACTAAGACAAGCCCTAGAGCACAATTCACTCTTCTCTTTTCTGACTCCTCATCTTTTCTACTCTTTAGGATGGTGGAAGCAAAGCACAAGTTCATGCAACCATATGAAGATACACCCTTTGGACGACACCTGAAGGAAGTCACAAGATATCTCAACATTGGATTACCAAGCTTCACCGGAACCTACAATGCCACTCTACCTGAGGTGGAGCGTTGGTTGATTCAAGCTCAAGTTCCCGGAAGGACGTTCGCACCCGTCACCTCACTCATAGCATTTTCCTTTAATGCACCTACATGGAGCCTAGGAAGGAGCATGGTAGCCCACATTGCTATGGCAAGGATTGGAGAAGTCTACAAGCAGGAGCTAAAGGACACCATCTACCAGATTTGTGGATGCCGAGATGAGAATTGGGATATGATCAGCACCCGGAAGGATAGATCCATTGCAGCATTCATTCAGGTTGAACCACCACATTCGTCGCCAGGAGCACCAGATGTGTGGAGGGATGATAGATTTGAAGAAAGCCCTGAATAGGAATTTGGAGCTAGAAGAAGAACTCAAGTCTACACGCAACGGATATGAGGAGGAGATGAAGATACTTGTGGAGAAGAATGATGATTTGACCCGGAAGTTAGGGATACTCATGGGAGAAGAAGACGAGGAAGAAGAACCCAAGGAGATACCACCAGAAGACTATATCATCATAGATGACACAGATACGGAAGCTGAGGATAGCAAGGATGAAGACTATATCATCATAGATGACACGAATTCGGAAGCTGAGGATAGCAAGGATGAAGACTATGTAGATGAAGCTGGAGCAGATATTATGGAATCCTCTCCCGATCAATATTTTTAGATGACCACCCTGTGACTAGTAGTTTACCTCCATATATTAGATTTAGAGGACCTTTGTAACGATCGTAAGATTTGTAAGACCTTGTTTGAAATTGATTGGTGTGATATGATTGTGTGTTTGTCTCATGTGCATATGGGTAGTGATTTTCCCTTGGACCTCTTTTCTATTCTAATCTCTTCCCTCTACACCCATCAGATGCCTCCAAGACGTGAATTCGAGTTTCCCCCTGAGCTCACCCAGTTGATCCAGCAGCAGAACACCCTGATGCAACTTCTTGTCCAGAACACTCAGAACAACCAGAACAACAACAACAACAACAACCCTCCACCACCACCACCTGTGGACAACCTGACACGTTTCTTAAGGTTGCAACCACCCGTGTTTGCTAGCAACATCGAACCAATTGTGGATGATGACTGGCTACACAAGATTGGAAGGGATTTGACCACCGCCAATTGCTCAGATGTTGAGAAGGTGCGATTTGCGGCACACCAGTTGTCTGGACCAACCGCAGCATGGTGGGAGAATTACACAGCCACTTACCCCATAGCCAATGTGACTTGGGATCAGTTTCATCAAGCTTTTCGTACCGCCCATGTCTCAACTGGAGCAATGAGTATGAAGACGCAGGAGTTTCGCAATCTGCGCCAAGGGAATCGTACTGTGGCTCAGTATGTGGATGAGTTTAGTACCCTATCTCGTTATGCCCCAGACGATCTGGCCACAGATGCCAAGAAGCAGGAGAGATTCATGGAAGGGCTGAATGATGAGATGAGTGTACAGTTGATGGTGGCAACTTTCAATAACTACTAGGAGTTGGTTGACTGCGCCCTAATGATTGAAAGGAAGCATCAACAGATTGAGAGTCGCAAGAGGAAGTACGGGCAAGGAAAATTTAATTCTGGAGCTCAGCAGAAGCCCCATTTTACCCCTAAAGCGGTAGGACAGTTCCAGCATACCCATGGAGGAGGTAGCTCGCACAATCACAATGGCATCAAGAATGGCAATGGAAATGGGAATGGAGCCAATGGAAACCAGAACCGCCCTACACCGTCCACACCCACCAAGAGGGATTTCAGCCATGTCACTTATTACAAGTGCGGGAAGAATGGACACTATGCCAATGAATGCCCAGAAGTTAAGAATGGGAACGGCAATGGAAGCGCCGGGAAGAAGCCCAACCAGTTCAACAAAGGACAAGTGAACCACGTGACTGTGGATGAGGTAGAGGAGTAACCAGACGCAGTTATAGGTAAGTTCTTAGTTAAGTCCTTTACTTCACTCATTCTTTTCGATACTGGTGCATCGCATTCATATATTTCAAGGGGATTCGTGGATAAGTATAAGCTGCCGACCCAAGCCCTTAGATCGCCCATGTTAGTAACTGTAATGCCCAGGATGGGGTTATACCTCCTACGTGTCGAGGCACGACTTAAAGGCATAATTCCATCCTAGAATGATCTCAAGTTCGGTAATCTTTGCACAACTCATGTAAAAGAGGGGATAGTAAACTGAAAATAGTTGGCTTACACTCGCCACGTCACAGAATTACAGTACAAGTCTCAAACATCATACATTAAGAACATCACAACCCTCTAAGGGCAAAAGCCAAATGTCAAAGTACCGAACTCAGATAAATAAACCACAGGCGGATCGAATCCTAGTAAGAGACTCCACTACTGATCGTCCGAGTAGCGCACGTAGTACCGACTACGCTCTTCATCGTACTCCCAATCCAGCTCGGTGCCATCACCAGGATAGCTCACAGTTGGACCTGCATCTAGTGTGTGAAGTAACTGTGAGCCACAGAGGACTCAGCAATCTCGTCTCCGGGTAACAAGACTATCAAAGCCTTTGGGTGAGGAAAAGGCTGAAGAAAAGAATAAGTCTGCAGCAGCAACTAGCATCTAGTTTACGTAAGTGAGAGCGAGAAGAGAAGGCCTCGGCGAGAAGTGATCACGAAGTGATCCTAGCTACAAGCTCACAAACATAACCCCTCCGTGTTCAACTCCCGAATCCCTATTCGGAAATTGACAGTCACGGAACACACGCTGGTAGTGTATTAGAAACATTGTGCCAAGTTATCTACAACCGGAATTAACAAGCTCCCATCTGCCACATAACCGCGGGCACGACTTTCGAAAGTTCAAACCCTGCAGGGGTGTTCCAACTTGACCCATTACAAGCCCATGATCCGCGGAGTCGCAACTCCAAAGTGGGAAGACCCGAGTATCCTCGGAATCCCGTGCTCAAGATATACCGAGCTAAGGTAAGGCTAATCCAGCAAATCCTCCCGGCGTGTCGACACCCTGATAGTAGCCGCGCGTATCTAAGTCTCAGGACACGACCGGATGAGACATCCTACGGGTTTTTACCAGACCTCGAGTTTCCTTGAGGTGGCCCCGCAGTCCGCTCATTTCGGACCAACACTCATGTGGAGCACTGGCCCGGGGTTGTTGATTAAGAAAGAGGGTTAATTACTCCCTATGCATGTTTAGTTTGTTATTAGGCAAATAGTACCAATGTTGGGACTTGCTGGAAAAGACTTAGCACTTAGCGGTTTATCGAGGGGGTCCCATACACCCCAACCGTGTTAGGAACGCATAATCAAGGAACATAATACCGGCTTATACGGATCCTAACGGCATGAGTGGAACAAATCACCAAGCAAAAGGCTTAGCCTTCCACCCTTGCCAATATATAGATGATTTCATTTTAAGCATTTATATAGTGTGATATAACCCAACCAAACTTCATCATGGAGCAAGCATCTTCACTTCACCTGCAACTAGCAACGCTATAAGAAGGGCTGAGCGAAGCGTACTTAGCCAAGCAACGGTTTGCATAGGTAGGTTGGTTAAACATGGCAATGGTTTACAAGTAGGAGTCTGACAAGAAGATCATGGGCATCGAGGCAAAACTATAGATCGAGACTACTAGCAATAGGCAAAGATAGTAATGTTATCGGGGTTCGGTCATCTTGCCTGAAGAGAAGTCGTTCGGATCGTAAGAAGGGTCCTCGTGCTCAACCTCGTTGGAAACCTCGTGCTCAACTTCGTACCCGGTCTCAGCTTCCGGCTCTAAACAAAACAATCACACCAAGCACCAATCAACAAGATGCAATGCGCACTCGAGAAACATGAATGCATGATGGATGCACTAAGGATGCACACGGAGCACGTAAAACATCACTCAAGCAAAACACCTCAAAACATGATAACAATCTGATATTATTAAACTACACAGAAAATCAACCAAGTTTGATATAAGATTCGCTCAAAACGGAGTTACGGGCTAAAAGTTATGCCCGAAACAAGATTTGAGCGAAAGCTGAAAATTACAGCAACATGGCATCTTCGGAGCTCAAAATAATTAAGCTACAGCACCCAAAAAGCATGGCAAAGGACATGAACACAAACTAGACATATAGTACAGCAACTAAGTCCAAGGTGCACCCCCAACGGAGTCACGGATCAATAGCAATGATCTTGGACATATTGAACTTTACAATAAAATTCTGGCAGCAGAATTTTATTGAAACTTTAGAGCAAAAGATAAACATGCTACAGCCACTTAAATGGACATGTGAGGACATGAATGGAAAGACAACAATATATACTACAAGGAACAATCAAAAACCACTCCAAAACTATCATGCTTTGTCCTAGAACATCACACAAACATGGCATCAGAACCTTACAGATTTCAGACTTAGTGAAAAATCACTAAGTCCTAAAACAGCAATATCATCATGGCATATAAAAGAGCATGTTTAAGTCACCTCGAAACTAAACATGGCAAAGGGTAAGCACCTCATCAAAGTACACATGACGGTGATCCCGAAACACACAAGCATGCATCATGTAGGTAAACACAAAGATTGCAACGAGTTCAACAAGATGGCATTTCATAACAAGTGAAAACACAACATAAGAACATGGAACTTTGCAACGATGATAACAAGGCAATAATAAATCTACCATGCAACCTATCACAAGCAACACGTAGTTCGTGGCAAGACGAACACGTGGACAAGTCATTTGCATCATTTGGACAAACGAGCTAAAAGATATCACATGGCAAAGGTGGCATGAAAATAACACATAGCAGTAGTTTATATCATGATGCACTCTTGCAACAGCAAAACAAGCCCCTAGATGATCTCTAACATGCATGACAACAACAGGTAAAACGTAGAGCACAACTCCACGAACGTCTGGACATATTACACGCGCAAAACGGAGCATCACAGTAAAAGATATGCACAGTCAAACTTTGCATTACAGAACAGAAAAATAGATCTGGGACTTAGGGTTTTTGAAATAACCTCAGATCCAGAGGAAACGGGCCAGATCTGGAAACGGCGGCGCGGCGAGGCAGTGGGCTGGCCCGGTCGCGGTGGAGGCGGTGGCGCGGCCCGGTCGCGGTGGAGGCGAGGCGGCCCACCTGGGCGTCCGGCGCGCGGGGTGGAGAGGGGCGGCCCAGCTCCTGGCTCGCCGAAGCAGAGGAGGCGGCGGCCTGCCCGCGGCCTGGAGGGAGGGAGCCTGGCTGGAGGCTGGGCCTGGTGCTGGCCCGCTCGGAGTGCGGCGCTCCGCGGGGG
>LR738711.1:328434844-328479766 GCA_902687465.1 Secale cereale | reverse complement strand
CTGCCGCGGCCTGTGAAGGAGGCGAAGGCCCAGGCGCGGACGGCGGCGATGCGACTGGGCCGCCGTACGGGCGTGAGGCTGGGGATGGCTCGACCCGGCGATGTGGTCCTCGGGCCAGAGGAATGAAGCGGAGGGAGAGGCGACGAGGGGGAAGGCCCGCGGCGGAGCGATCGAAGTGGTCCAGGGGGCTGGGAGACCGACTGGATCGCTGGATCCGCTCGCCTACGAGGCTGGCGGCGCGATCGTTGACCTCGCGGGAACGGAGGGATTCGGTCGGGGCGGCTCGGCGGTGATCGAGGAACTGGCCAGATCGGGTGGTTCCTCGGAATCCAGAAGATATTTTGGGGATCTGGTGGATTGGAAAAAAAAAGAGAGGAGGAGGAGGAAGAAGATGGAGATGCTAAAATAATTAGACTAGGGTCTAATATATAGCAGGTAGCTAGGGTTTGGAGACTTGGGGGTGTTTAGGAGCCCTCCGATCGCGATCCGACGGATCCGATCGCAGGGGTAGATTTAAAAGGCCTAGAAGGAGATAACAGACTGCGGTAGGGGTGTTTTCGGGACACGAAGCGCAGGCACTTCGGACCCACACGAACAACGGATGGAAAAGTCAACGGAGTCCAAATGAGACGAGATTTTAGAGGCGGGTTGCACACAACAAAACAACAACACACAAAACAACCTCGCGGCACACCGGTAACGTTAAACGCCCGAACAACAAAGTAGGCCTACGGGACGTCACGGACACGTGAGGGAGCTCCGGAACGCGAAACGGACAACGGGAAGGGACACGCGGAACCGGATGCAACCGACAACACAAATGCAATGCAATGCACATGTCTACATGATATGAATGAAAGCCACACACTCACACAACAAAACGACGAAAACCCGAAAGACAAAGAACCCGGAATGGAAATAGATGAAGCCGGAGATATATTATATACCCAAAAGGGAAAGTATTACATCCGGGGCATTACAGTAACCTCACCAGGAGCGGAGTATATGGCTAGGTCATGGTGTGATCAGTTGCCCCTAAGGATTGGTAATTACATTTTCCCTTCGGACCTAATAGTATTGGAATCTCAAGGACTGGATGTGATATTAGGCATGGATTGGTTATCTAAGTATGAAGGAATATTGAATGTGCCAGTAAGACTATTTTGCTTACTACGCCGGAAGGAAGAAGGATCAAGTATGTATCCCAGCATGAGTCAAAGAGGAGTAGGTGAAATTCCTTGTCAGGAGTTGTTCAGGAGGAAGTGCCAGTAGTGAAGGATTATCCGGATGTGTTTCCAGAGGAGTTACGTGGCATGCCACCGGAAAGAGATATAGAGTTTTTGATTGAACTTTTGCCAGGCACCGGGCCAATTTCTAAGAGACCATATAGGATGCCCGCAAAGGATTTGGAGGAAATTAAGAAGCAGATTAATGAGTTACTGGATAAAGGATTCATACGCCCAAGTTCTTCGCCTTGGGGTTCGCCAGTACTTCTAGTGGAGAAGAAGGATGGATCGTTAAGAATGGTTGTTGATTACCGAGGACTGAATGAAGTAACGATCAAGAACAAGTACCCACTACCGATGATCAATGATTTGTTCGATAGATTGCAAGGAGCTAAGGTATTTTCCAAGATCGATCTACGATCAGGGTACCATCAATTGAAGATCCGAGAGCAGGATATACCTAAGACGGCCTTTACCACTAGGTATGGGTTGTACGAGTATACCGTTATGTCGTTTGGTCTGACAAATGCACCGGCATACTTTATGAACCTGATGAACAAAGTGTTTATGGAGTATTTGGATAAGTTCGTCGTAGTGTTCATAGATGATATATCGATCTTCTCAAAGGATGAAGAGGAGCATGCAGAGCATTTGCGTTTGGTATTGGAGAAGCTCAGAGAACATCAGTTATATGCCAAGTTTAGCAAATTTGAGTTTTGGTTGAAGGAAGTCGGATTCCTCGGACATGTTATATCCGGAAAAGGAATAGCAGTAGATCCCGCTAAGGTGGACACTGTGACCAATTGGGATGCACCAACGACCGTTGGAGAGATCCGGAGTTTTCTTGGACTCGCAGGATACTACCGGAGATTTATCAAGAATTTCTCAAGGATTGCAAAGCCAATGACGGAGTTGTTAAAGAAGGACACAATGTTCAGTTGGACCGAAGAATGTGAGGCCTGTTTCTAGGAATTGAAGAAAAGGTTGGTCTCATCCCCTGTGTTGATTCTGCCAGATCAACATAAGGATTATGAGGTGTATTGCGACGCTTCACGTCGAGAACTTGGAATTGTTCTTATGCAGGAAGGAAGAGTTGTTTCGTATGCTTCACGACAACTAAAACCTCATGAGATGAACTATGCCACCCATGATTTGGAGCTAGCAGCCGTAGTGCATGCATTGAAGATGTGGAGACATTTTCTCATTGGAAACCATTGTGAAGTATATACGGATCACAAGAGTTTGAAGTATATATTCACTCAGAAGGAGCTGAATCTTAGGCAAAGGAGATGGCTGGAACTCATTAAGGATTATGACATGAGATTGCATTATCATCCCAGAAAGGCTAACGTAGTAGCTGATGCGCTAAGCCGTAAGAGCCATGTCAATACCCTAATGATGGAGGAATTTCCAAAGGAGTTAGGTGAGGACCTACGAGAACTACGTATGGAGATAGTTCCGAGAGGCTATGTAGCAACATTAGAAATCTAGTCTACCCTGATGGATAAAATCAGAGAAGCTCAGAAAGCTGACAAGGAGGTTGTCGCTATAAAGGAGAGGATGAGCGAAGGAAAGGCTAAAGGATTTCGTGAGGATGAACACGACACCCTATGGTTTGAGGATCGAATCTATGTGCCCAATGACCCGGAGATCAGGAAGTTGATTTTTCAGGAGGCCCATGATTCACCATACTCGATTCACTCAGGAAATACTAAGATGTATTTGGATTTGAAGGATATTTTCTGGTGGACCGGTATGAAGAAGGATATTGCGGAGTATGTAGCAGTTTGTGATGTATGTCAAAGATTAAAGGCAGAACATCAGAAGCCAGCAGGATTGTTACAACTAATGCCAATACCCAAATGGAAGTGGGAGAAGCTTGGCATGGATTTTATCACCGGATTGCCCAGGACCAAAGCAGGACATGATTCAATCTGGGTAGTAGTAGACCGATTGACGAAGGTAGCCCACTTTATCCCTGTGAAAACCACATATACCAGTGCAAAGTTGGCAAAGATATACATGACCAGAATTGTATGTCTACATGGAGTTCCGAGGAGCATCGTATCAGATAGAGGAACCCAGTTTACCTCAAAGTTCTGGAATCAGTTACATGAAACTTTGGGTACCAGGCTAGAGTTTAGCACCACGTTTCACCCGCAGACAGATGGACAGACTGAAAGGGTCAATCAGATTTTGGAGGATATGCTGAGAGCTTGTGCATTAGATTACGGATCTAGTTGGGATGACAACTTGCCCTACTCGGAGTTCTCATACAACAACAGTTACCAAGCCAGTTTGAAGATGGCACCGTTCGAAGCATTATATGGAAGGAGATGCCGAACACCGTTGTCGTGGGACGAAGTTGGAGACCGACAGTTGTTTGGACCAGACTTAATCAAAGAGTCTGAGGAGAAGATGAAGTTGATTCGAGATAGACTGAAGGTAGCTCAGTCCAGGCAGAAGAGTTATGCAGACTCGAAGCGCAAGGAGATAACCTATGAGATCGGAGATAGAGCGTACTTGAGAGTATCTCCTCTGCGAGGAGTTAAACGTTTCGGAGTTAAAGGGAAGTTAGCCCCGAGATTTGTGGGACCTTACCGTGTTTTGGAACACATGGGAGAGGTTGCCTATAAGTTGGAGTTGCCCGAAGGATTGTCAGGAGAGCACGACGTGTTTCATGTATCACAGCTTAAGAAGTGCCATGCGGAGATGGTCGATATACCACTTAGAGACACAGTACCCTTGGAAGCAATTCAGTTGGACAGTGATCCGACCTACGAGGAGAAGCCTGTTAAGATTCTCGAATTTTCGAGCAGAGTTACTCGCAGTAAGGTTATCAAGTTTTGCAAAGTTCAGTGGAGTCACCACACCGAGGAAGAAGCCACCTGGAAACGAGAAGATGATCTACGCAAGGACCACCCACACCTGTTCTCTAGCCAAGTCGAATCTCGAGGGCGAGATTCATTCTAAGGGGGGTAGGTTTGTAACATCCCAAATTTTCAATTTGGAATGCTATACATAGATCATATTTGCATTGCACGCTTTTGCATTTTTTTTCGAGGCGTTCCTCGAAATTCTAAGCAACTCAAGGACCTACGGAGAGAGTTGGGAATTTTGCCGTTTTTGTATTTGAGTTCGCTCGAATACCGGTACGAGGACAGTGTGATTCTAATTATTTTTCTCTCCTAAAATTATTTCTAAAAACAAAATATGAGCGGAGATAATATGACTTCTCCAAAATAACAGAAATATTGGAGGAAAAATGTTAAAATCACTTTTGGTATTTTTCTGGATTTATTTGCGGATTTATTTGTATAGGAAAAATACGCATTTTTCAAAATTTCCTTTAGGTCCGGGAAAAATGTTCACTTTGTCCTAAATATTGTTAGAGGACGGTGAAAATTTATTTCGGGAATTTTGGAGTCCGTTTAGTATTTCTTTCGTTAGATTTTGTGCGCCGGGACTCTTTTAAGAAAAAAAAACCAACCGACTTAGGATTCGTGTAGGAGTAGGACTGTGGGCTTTATAAGCCAGCGCCCCGGCCCGTTTCGCGCCCCCAGCCCGCAGCCGTACCCTGCCCTAACCCTAGCCGCGCCGAGCCGCCGCCGCCGCCGCCGCCGCCCCGCCCCCCGCTGCCGCACGCCGCCGCCCCTCGCCGCACGCCGCCGCCGCCGCGCCGCTGCCACCGCCGCGCCGCCCGCCAGAGTCGCCGGACCCCGCCGCCGTCGCGGAGGTAGACCCCGCCGCCGCCATCGGATTTTTTAAAGATCGATCGTTTTTTTAGGAAGACCCTAAATCTGTTTTTTTATTTAGAATAGATCGGTTCGGTTTTTCCGTCGGTTTAATTATTTAGCGGACGTTCGTCCGTACGTTCGTTTTAACGAACGATTTTCGTTAGTTAGCCGCAGACAGCGAACGTTCGTTCGTTTGCCTATTTGTCGTTTTTCTTTTTCGGGGTATATATCAGCGGTTATTTCGATCACGATTTCTGCCCTGATCTTGTTTTTCGTTTTTATTTTCGCTCGAGAGTCGGAATCAGGTGATTCAAAATCCTAGATCTTCGTCTCAAAGCCCTCTTGACGTTTAATCAACTTGAACAAAGTTTTGGCTACTATAAAATTTGACTTTAGGCCAACTAGTAAACCGGAGCTCGTTTCTTTTGGAGTTTGAGTTTCGTTGCTTCTTTCGAGTTGATTCTTTTTGCAAACCGGAGTTCTTAAGTTGAACTTTCTGGTTAGATCTATTATTTGAGTTTTACCCATGCATTAGTTAAGTACTTATTGTATGCTTGTTTGATTGCGATAGAGTACCCGGAGTGCGCCGCTTGCTACTTTGAGTCTCTAGGTTTTGCGGATCATTAGCAAGGCAAGTAACACTTTGATCATACTTTCCAATTACCCAGTTTTCATTGCATTAGTCAACCCCTTACACATTGCATGAGTAGGATCAATTAACTTGTGGGATTGGGAAGTAGACTGAGGTAGTACCTATTACCTGCATTACATTCAAACCTTTGGGAGTTACTTCTACGTTTGCTGTTAGGACATGCTATGCTCGTAGACGTGGATTGGGTGAGTGAAATCCATGACAGATGTGAGTTTGTTAATTAATGGTTCAACTTAAGGTGGCAACATTAATACACATCTGGGTGGATTGAGCCACCTGGGTATTCCAGCGATTGGCTGTTTTTTTTATGGACCGCCAACCAGGCTCAAAGGGATCATGAGATTATTCATACTAGAAACTTCCGTGTGCAGCCACAATGCTATTATGGGCTCTAGCATAGTATGAGTAAGTTGTGCGAACTCTTGCAGTGGTGGACTAGCAGATGTAGGGGATGTAGGTTGGTACGGTCCGCCCGATCGTAAGGTGCTAGCGCTTCTCAAATACTATGTCTCGGTCATCCGTTTCTCAAACACTATGTAGTGCGAGAAACCAAACGGAGGCGATCGAGTCTTGTGGGAAAAGTGCACAAACCTCTGCAGAGTGTACAAACTGATCATGATTAGCCGTGTCCCCGGTTATGGACGTCTTGAGTATCTAGTACTTGGATTTTCATGTGCATCTCAACATGTTACTCTAATTTAATATTGTTGGGTTTAATGATGAACTTTAATTGGGGTTGAGAGGATGTCTATCTTCTCAACGATGTTTCAACTACCATGATAGTTAATTAAAATCTATTCCTTTGAAGTAGGGAAAATTGGCTTTACGCAAAAACTTAACCATAGAGCTTTCCACCAGCCATATTGCATATAGCATAGCTTTACTTTCATTGCATTCTCTTGTGTTACCTTGCCAGCATATTCCATGTGCTGACCCGTTTTCGGGATGCAACGTTTCATGTTGCAGACTTTTCAGACGACGAGTAAGATGCCCTTTTAGGTCGTGGTTCTATACTCAGTGATGCCGCTGGAGTTGATGGACTCACTTATCTTCCAAGCCTTCCGTTGTTATCGTTTTAGATGGCCTTCAGCCATATTATTTGTAATAAATTCATCGTTGGACTATCGATGTAATAAGTGTGTGATTGCTACTCTGTTATAAATCCTTCGAGTACCGTGCGTCTCAGCATTACTAATCCAGAGATGACACTGATGCATAGAGATCAGACTGTTTGAGGTCTGGTCGCTACAATCAATCATTAGGAGAATGATGTGATGGACAAGACCCATCTGTTAGCTTATCATATGATCGTTCAGTTTAATGCTATTTGTTCGACTATAAAGATCATGCAACTCCCAGATACCGTAGGAATACTTTCTGTGCTATCAAACATCACAACATAACTGGGTGATCATAAAGATGCTCTACATGTATCTCCGAAGGTGTCTTTTGAGTTGGCATGGATCAAGATTAGGATTTTTCACTCTGTGTATTGGAGAGGTATCTCTGGGCCCTCTTGGTAATACATCATCATAGAAGTTTGCAAGCAAAGTAACTAAGGAGTTAGTTGCAAGATAATGTATTATGGAACGAGTAAATAGACTGGCCGATAATGTGATTGAATTAGGTATGGAGATACCGATGATCGAATCTTGGGCAAGTAACATATCGACAGACAGAGGGAATTAGGTATGTTGTCCTAATGGTTCGGCCAATAAAGATGTTTGTAGAATATGTACGTACCAATATGGGCATCCTGGTTCCGGTATTGGTTATTGATGGGAGAAGTGTCTCGGTTATGTCTACATAGTTCTCAAACCCGTAGGGTCCGCACACCTAACGTTCATTAACGATATAGTGTTATATGAGTTTTGTGATTTGGTGACCGAATGTTGTTTGGAGTCCCAGATGAGATCACAGACATGAGAAGGAGCTCCGAAATGGTCTCGGGGTAAAGATTGATATATAGGACAACACTATTTGGACACCGTAAGAGTTTTCGGGGCGTACCGCGTAGCCATCAGGTCACCGGAAGGGGTTCCGGAAAGCCCCAGGAGATCTATGGGACATATGGGCCAAGAGAAGGGAGCACACCAGCCCACAAGGGGCTGGTGCGCCCCTCTATGGCAGCGGGCCCTAGGGAAGAGAAGGAAAGAGGGGAAGAGGCCTCCTCCTTCCTTCCCTCTCCTCCTCTTTCCACCCCTTTAGGGGAATTATGGCAGGGGGGCCCATGCCACAACAGGAGCCCTAGGGCTGGCCAGCTACCTTTGTGGAGTGCCTGGCTGCCTCCCTCTCTCCCCACCTATATAATGAATGAAATATGCCCAAGAGGCAATAATAAAGTTGTTATTTATATTTTCTTATATCTTGATAAATGTTTATTATTAATGCTAGAATTATATTAACTGGAAACTTGATACATGTGTGAATATATAGACAAAACAAAGTGTCCCTAGTATGCCACTACTTGACTAACTCGTTAATCAAAGATGGTTAAGTTTCCTAACCATAAACATGTGTTGTCATTTGATGAATGGGGTCATATCATTAGGAGAATGATGTGATGGAAAAGACCCATCCGTTAGCTTAGCATAATGATCATTAAGTTTTATTGATGTTGCTTTCTTCATGACTCATAGATATTCCTATGACTATGAGATTATGCAACTACCGAATACGGGAGGAACACCTTGTGTACTATCAAACGTCACAACATAACTGGGTGATTATAAAGATGCTCTACAGGTGTCTCTGAAGATGTGTTTGTTGGGTTTGCATAGATCGAGATTAGGATTTGTCACTCCGTGTATCGGAGAGGTATCTCTTAGCCCTCACGGTAATGCACGTCACTATAAGCCTTGCAAGAAAATGACTAATGAGTCTGTCACAACCCTAGTTCTAGTATGCACTAGGCTAGTCTTGTTGTTTGCATCATGTTTAAATTTTCAAATGAAATTGAATTGAGGACATGTGAAAGCCTCAGAAATATTTCTGAAAATGACCCAGATATAAATTGCTCCAAAAAGGTCCAAGAAAATGTTCATGTTGCTCTCTGAAAATATTGGTTAGAGATAAAAATCAAACCAATATTATTAGGAACTCATAAATATTTATTTTTGGCATTTGGAATTAATGCAATAGTTATTTGCTTGGATATATATATTTATTATATATTTTATATATGTCCAAAATTCTGATTCTTTATTTTGAGGGGTTTGGATTAATTCCTAGGTCCCTGCAAAATAAAAATGTCAGAAGAAAATAATTGATTTAGTTTAGAAACTAAATCAAAACATAATTACAGAAATAGAAAACAGAAACAAATAAAAAAAAAGAGAGGAAGGAGAGACTTACCTGTGCTGGCCCAGCACAGTGCGGCCAGGCCGGCCCAGCTAGCCAGCCCAGCCCACCTGCCTCCCGTGTCGTCTTCCTCGCGCCAGTAGGCGAGGCGCGTGCCCGATGCACGCGCACGGCGAGCGCGCCACCTCCTCCCTCTCTGCCTGCCTGCCCCTCCCTCTCGCTGCCTGGAAGACACCACGCGACGCCACGCACCTCCCCAAACCTCTCTAGCCCTCTCTCGTCGCCTATCCCCTCCTCTGTCTCCCTCCCTTGCTCGGACCCGACCGCCGCCGTTGCCGCAGATCACAACCACCGCAGCCACAGCCACCGCCCCGCCTCCCCGAGTTGTCCCCGAGGTTCGTCGCGACGCTCTCCATCTCCAAGCCGAAGGAATCGAGCCCGGACGTCCTCCATCGTCGCCATCATCATCTTCTTCACCGCCGGCCCCCGAGGATCTCCACCGTCGATTCGCCACCGTCGTTGCTTCCCCGGGCACGCTGGCCATCTCTACGGCACCACTGTGAGCCCCGGTCTGTTTCCCCCTAACTCCGCCTCCGTTTGGTCGCCGTAGCCATCGCCCCCTTGCTTACCATAGCCGCCGCCGCACGGGCTCGTCGCCGGCGAAGCCCCGGTGACATTCTGGTCCCGCGCGTGCGTCCGGTGCACTCGCAGCATCCCGTAGAGCAACCCTAGCGCGACAACCAGCTCATTTGCAAGACGCAGCATCGAAACCGCCGGCTCCCGAACTCCGGCCGCCGCCGCGCTGCTCGCCGGCGCCACTCCGGCCACTCCCCGGCCGCGCCACCACCACGGTTGGATGCGGACGAGCGTCCGCATCCCGTAGCTGTGCTTCGCGAGCCAAAAGGTGCCCCATAGGCGAATCCCGCAGATCACCGCCGTGTTTGGCCTCGCTGGCGTCGAGCCGCCGGTGGGTTTGACCCGCTGACCGGCGTGGTTTGACCCCCACGGTCCAGTTGACCTCCCCTTTCTCTCACTGACATGTGGGCCCTGCCCAGCTAATTAGTTGTTAGGATTAGTGTTAGTACTAATTAACTTAGTTAGGTTAGTCCTACAGTCACTGACTAGTGGGCCCTGCCCAGTTAGTTAGGGCCAACTAACTCAGTTAGTTTACTGAAGCCACTGACGTGTGGACCCCACACGTCAGGTTTGACCTGAGTCTGCACTGCTGACTTGCTGACGCAAGCATGACGCAGTGCTGACGCAATAAACAATTTTCTGGAATTGTTTTTGTTTAGAAAAATCCCGAAAATTATTTAAATTTCAAAAAATCACAGAAATTAAACCGTAGCTCAGAATGAAATAATTTATATATGAAAAATGATCAGAAAAATATGAAGAATCTGTTTATGGCATTTCCATGCATGTTAAACCAACTTATACCTGCTGTATAGGTGAAAACACATAAATGGCACTTTAAATGTTAATTTTAGAATTGCATTTGAACCCTTGGTTCAAATGGACTTCTTTCAAATGGAATGCTAGTTGCATTAGCTCATAAACATCACATCTTCATGCCATGTTCATGCATCATATTGTTGCATATGCTTGTGTTTGATTGTCGGCACCGTTCTTCTCGATAGGTCCAGCTCCGGAGACCGTTCCAGAGTACCTGTCAGAGGAGCAGTGCTCTGCACATTGTTTTACCAGGCAAGCAAACCCCCTTGTTCATTCCGATACAACCCCTCTCTCGCTCCTGCTCTCTGTTATTGCATTAGGACAACAATGACTTCAACTGCTACTTTATGCTGCGGTAGTTGAGCCCATTCCTCTACATGACCTGTCATTGCCACGGTAAATAGTTGAAACCCACTAGCATGTGTAGGAGTTGTTTGAAGCCATGATGTGATCTTACCATGCCATGCTTGCTATTGCTTAGAGTGTGTCAGGTCTGATTCATTGGGAATGAATTGGAGTGCAGTGATATGTTCTGATGCTGAGAGTCAAGTGTGTGAACACGTTTTGGTAAAGGTAGTGGTGAGAGGCCATGTAGGAGTACATGGTGGGTTGTCTCACTGGAACCGTCCCTAAGAACTGAGTTCTGTGTATGTTGTCCAATGACCAGCTACTACCACGCATTGGAATGCTTAAGTGCCCCTCTCAACTTATTAACCGACTTGGTCTCTGTCCAGGAGTTGGAACTAGTTTCTGGTGTTTGTAGGTAGTGTTAGTAGTCTACCAAGTGGCACTCGGCCAGGTGGGCTTGGGACAGACTAGGCACCATGGCAGGGTGTACCAAGCGTCGATCCACTCGGCGAGGTGGGCTTGGGAACCCTGCGCACATCATTTGGGGCCATGCGCGACACCCCGGCCGGATCTCCTTATGGATGGAACCCGAATAGGCGATAAACCTGGACTAGAGTCTTGTGTGGTTAGTCAGGTCGTGGCCGACACCCTCGCCAGGCTTCCGCATGAAGGTTGCCGAGATACACGAGATGTACATGGCGGTAAGTGGCGAGAGCGTGTGTGAAGAAGTACACCCCTGCAGGGTTATCATGATCTATTCGAATAGCCGGGTCCACGGTTATGGACTTCTTGGATGCTTACGTGGTACATAGACAACTTGAAGTGGATACTCTAAAATACTCAAGACAAGTGTGAGTGCTATGCATGGCCTTCTCGTAGGGAGACGGGGATGAATCCATAGTGGTGTATTGTGTGGTGCATAGTGGACTCGTGTGCGCCACCTCAAAAGAGTTACTGATGTAGGGTGGAACCCTAGATGGCCGATCTTTCACGAAATGGAGGGATCCCACGATGAACACGAAGAACACAAAGGGGAATCACGAGAGAAAACACTCAAGAACAAGTCCAATCACACATCCACTAGACAATCAAACACACAAGAT
Source organism: Secale cereale (assembly GCA_902687465.1). Classification (NCBI taxonomy): domain Eukaryota; kingdom Viridiplantae; phylum Streptophyta; class Magnoliopsida; order Poales; family Poaceae; genus Secale; species Secale cereale. Next base: position 328,467,945 of record LR738711.1, on the reverse strand, counting down.
CACACGGTACATGAACAACAAAGGGAAAGATACAAGGTAAAGTTCATCTCCAAGAGGAGGTCTTGCATCCGTTAATTATCTACCCGTTTAGGGGTCTTGAATCCAAGGTGGATCTTCTCCGTAGAGGGGCCGCGATCTCTCTCGTGGAGTAGATCCAGGATGGATGAGCAAAGCTCTATCTCACATATGAGCTAAATCAATGCTAACCCTAAAATGGTGGAGGTGGAGGTGTATATATAGTCTACGGCCACGAAGGGGTAAGTGAGGGGCGAAAGGGGTACATGGCCAAAAGGCCTGCGGCTGCACACAGGCAGGGAGCAGACGTCCGCTGGGCACCGGACATCCGGTGGCTCGGGAGGGACCGGACGTCCGGTAGCTCTCGGACTTCCGCTATTTGGATTCTGTTGCCGATGTCACGGACGTCCGGTGGCCTCCGGTCGTCCGGTCGCCTGGGAGTCGCCGGTCGTCCTGAAGAGGCCGGACGTCCGGAGCCTGTAGCTTTTCCAGCAGCTCCGTTTCTTCCGTCTTCTCTTCCACGCTTCCCTCGCGGATGGTGTAGGTGATCCTTGGCGCTTGCACTCCTCCTCGTCATCCGTGAAGCTCCGACAATACCTATGCATGCACACGAGAGGAGTGTCAAGTAGTATACCATCCTCGAAGGGGTCAAGTGAACACGTGTAAAGGAGATGATTCACCTTTTTGTATGAGAAGTAGAGGTCGCATGTGTCACTTGCCAAGCAGACTCTTGACATGGTGATGTCCATAGGATGCACCGTATCATCCCCTCCCCCTTGGGAAATATCCGACCTCGGATCGAAAACCAAATCACCATGGGAAAGAGATGGCGTCGTCATGTAGATGTGGACCATCACGAAGTGCTCATCATCTTGAAGCTCTACATGGGCACTCTCCAATGTCGCACCGTCTAGTGATTCCTTCAAAAGGAGCAAGGACAACAAACACTTGGAAAAACAAATGTGGTTAGCGTTAGTGCAAAACCAAGCATTCAATAGGTGATTCACCCAACAAGTGTTGTCATGAAGCATAGCATAGGGTGTGACAAAGGGTTGTGGCATGGCATTTAAGCACATCAATTGAGCACAAGAAAAGATATCATGGGGCCAAGTATGCAATTGGGAGGTAGTGATGCAAGTATGTGTGACAAGAGAATAAAGCGCTCAATGAAAGGTCTATGGTAGGCATAAGAATCATTCACAACACCATGTAAAATGAAGTGCCTAAACGCATGGGTCAGGTGCAAGACAATCCAAGCATAATGTGCATAGGGTGTAGTGAAGATAGTATGGCACTCAACACAATAGAAAGAGCAGTTGTTCATCATGTGTGAGGCAATCAAGTCAATCATGTGAAAAGCAATGGGACACGGCATATGTGAAGAGACGGCATTTTTGCAACCAAGCATATGATAGGGACAAGTAATCAAGTCGGATGCAACACACAAGGCATATAGATCATGAAGCATGACAATGTGGCAATGGCAAGTTGAAGAAAGATCTCTAGCATGTGTGCAAAGTGTCATGGTGCAAGCAACACAAGTAGTATGATCCACAATATTCACGCTCATGGTTTGTTGTTTCTCGAAAGAGAAGGATATCACCTTGAAAGCATGTTCTTGTGCGTCCTTCACAATGCCGAAGCACAAGCAAGTGCGATGTACAAGCGTCGTGAACAAAGGTGGTTCGCTCTCAAGAGCTCGAATGGTCAACTCACGTGAAGTGGAAGTCGACACGATGTCCAAGTATCCTACACATGCACACAACAAAACAAAGAACGTATGCGCATGGTAGCTAAACACATCATCCATCATGATGGTTCTCTTCTCTTGCACATAACCATTTGGTGCAAAAGTGCATGAATAATATGATGCAACAATGGCTATATTCATGGCACTAGGCATATGGTGCAAAGAGGTAAAACAAGCATGCTTCACAAGAATGATGTCATAATCTCCAAATAAATGCGAGAATGCTATGGGGGCAATCTCATTGGCAAGACTAAAATCATGGTTGCGCTCAATACATGGTAGCATGAGAGAAGAAACATGTGGAGACATATGACAACAAGCAATAACAATCATGTGCAAAGCATGGCAATGGTTGTCATCAACCGCATGAAAGGAGCAAGTATGAATCATCGGTGATGCAACATAAGCAAGCATGGTGATCAAGTTGTGCAAACTAGTGGAGCGAAGATGCAACACACTAGGAGGAGGTATGGCAATCATGTCATGTGAGCAAATAGTGGATATAGGCAATGCACATGACATATCGCAAGTACGATCACAAATCAAGGTCAAAGCATCATAATAGGCATGGTGTGCAAAGGAATCATGGCAATAACAAGTGATATCTCCACCAAGCATGCAAATACAAATACAAGTATGAGAATCAATCATCATATGTAATGCAAAGCATGGGTCACAAATGCATGGCAAAGGCAAAGGCATTGGCATATCATGCAATGTGAACATGGCAATATGGGCAAATGATACATAACGAACAATTAGCCATAACCATGTGAGGGCCATGTAGAAGAAATGCGCGAAGTCTTTGCGCAAAAGGAGCGGTGGGAAAGACAATCCGCGATATCCCAAGTCATCGTTGCTCTCTAGAGCTCTTTTCTTCAACTCGTGCTCTTGTGAGGTTGACGGGTAAGTATGGGGACCTACACAAAATACACACAAACCAAAGAAATTGTGCGCGTGGTAAATGTACACATCATCCATCATGATGTGTATGTGCACGTTAAAGTTAGCACAAGATAGGCATCGCTCAAATAAATTTGAGGCACGATAGAGAAATATGTCATCCATCATGAAAGAATAATTGTCATGTATAGTACGATGGGGCCACAAATTAGTGCAAGTATGTGGCACGACAATAGCATTTGTATTCATGTGGAGCATATTGTGTACACAAGTATGGGGATCATGCAATGAATGGGATGGATCAAAATCTCCTAAAATGTATGAGGAAACTATGGGTGTCTCCTCATGAGCAATATCGGAAACATCATATGGAGAAGATGGACAACATCCAAAACAATGCATATCCGAAGCTAGGTGTTCATGGCATGGCATATGATGGATATGATGCAAAGGAAGCATGTCAATATCATCGCAAGAAAAACAAATGCCAATAACCATGGGCTTTTCATCTATGCCATAAGTGCAAATTGGGTTTATCTTAATGGCATATGCATAGTTACTATGAAGAGATTGCAAATATGACATATTGTTGATCTCATGCATAGCATATGACAAGTCAAGCGGATTGTCAAACATGATGTGACCGAGAGAATTATCACAAGAAATCCTATGCAACATGGCATCACAACTAATAGACTCCACATGACAATCATCAAACTCATCATAAATGGGTAAATCATCGCATGGGGAAATCATACTAGACTGAAGCATGGCAATAGGTGGATCAACATCATGCAAGCAATCAATGTTAACATAGTCCACTAGTGGGACAAGGTCATCACCTTCACCTTTGTTACCTTTCTCATTCCACGCATGTGGTGTAGGTGAGGTGGGAAAGACCAAATGGTGGTCATCGTCGTCATCTTGATGGAACCATGTGGGGGGTGCATCTTATTCCACCATGGCCATCATATTGTCCAAAGGAAGGACGAAGTCGGTGCGAATCGGCGCGTCATCATAAATGGGACCTAGCACCAAATGAGTAGACACAATAGAGGTGGAGGTTAAGTTGTTAGAAATCGAAATGGCCTCACATGCCCTATCAACTTCCTCACTCTCTCTATGTGGTGGTTGCTCACTCACTCCCTCAAGGTAGGTGCACTCAATGTCACATATGGTGGAGTCACTCAAATCACTCAAGTGGTGGTGATGGTAACTCTCCTCACATGGGAATTGTGGCAACTCATCATATATGGGGCTAGTGGTGAAGTCACTCTCACTCTCAATATGGTGGCACAAGTCACTCAAGTCATCATACGCCGCCGTGGTCGAAGGGAAAATCCCATGCTCAACCTTGTCGTAATCTTCGCCGTGGATGAAGGCCGAAGATGGCACATCATCACTCTCGCCTCCTAAGATGGAAGCATCATCCTCGCTCGCCACCTTGTCGCTCGCCTCCAAAGCTTGGTCCTCGAATGGCTCCGTAGTCGTAGTCGTCGCCGCGCCGTCTTGAAAAAGAGTCAAAGTAGACTCGGCATCATCAATGCCACAAAGAGGGATGGCGATGAAGTCGAACTCGGGAACGTTGTCTTGGAGCTCGTCTGGTTTGGACATCATGGTGGTACTACCCTCATGCTCGCCTTCTTGGAGCTTGGTCTTCGAGAAGTGTGCTTGCGGCGGAGAAGCCTTGGCCTTTATTAGTTCTTGTTCCGCCTTGAGAGCACCAATGTAGTTGTCGTCGAGCGACTTGTAGTTCTCGAAGAAGATAGTCTTGTAGACGTCATTGTGCAATCCCATCATGAAGTGGAACTTCATTGGAATGGGGTCGTCCACGCCGGCTCATCGCAAGGCAATCTTCAAGTCCTTGAAGTACTCGTCGATGGACTTGGATCCTTGTATGGTGTTCTCCAATTGGCGTAGAAGATGTTCCGTGTAGGTGGGAGGCACGAACTCTCGCCGCAAAGCTCTCTTCGTCTTGGGCCAATTCACGTTGAAGCTCGTCGAAGGTGTGTGAAGCCACCATGTTGATGCGTTGTCGTGGAAGTTTCTTGTGGCGCACTTCACTTGATCTTCATAGGGAACTTGGTGTAGCTTGAGGTAGTCATCCATCTTGCGCTCCCACTCGAGATACTCCTCGGGGTCTTGAGTCCCATAGAAAGGAATCTCGTGGTCATTGTCGAGGTCGTTGTAGCTCGTGGAAGTCGCGGACTTGAGCTTGGGGAGCTTCTCTTGAGCATAAGCTTGAGGTGCTTGTGGGCGAAGATGCCGTATGTCCAAAGGCGAAGATGCCTTGAAGTCGCTTGGCGAAGATGCCAAGGTACAAGGTGAAGTCGTTGAGCAATTGTTGGTGTTGAGCTCATGACCTTCACGTTCTTGTCGTTGATGGTGTCGATGCCGATGAGATCTTGCCGGAGATGGTAGCTCGGAAGGATGTGCACTTGAGCGTCTTCTCAAAGATGAGGGAGACCTCTTGCGGTTCTTGATGATGGCTTTGAGATCCTCCATTTGAGAATTCATGTTGGCACACAAGTTGTTCGTCATGGCATCGAACTTTTCGTTGTTGGTGTAGACCGAAGTAGAAGAAATGCTTTGCCTATCCATCACAAGACTCGAGCAAAGGTGAGTAGGAGAGGAGATAAACAATACCAAGTTACCTTTTCCGAATCTTGAGGATGTATCCCGTTTCACTCAATGTGAAATGAAAGAATAGTGGAATTGGTACCGGACTTGTTCACTCACACCTATCAAGTAAAGCTTATCGAGTGGCTCGGTGAGGATAGTGGCACAAAAATTTGATGCAAAATGTTAGCAAGAGTCAATAATGTTGAAAGAGATTCACAAATTCGCAAGTGAAACAAGTAGACCAATAGCAAGGAGTGGCACACGGAAACACACGCACTGATAGATAGATGGGGTCGTGCAACCAAGGAATGAGCACAAAATGTGGAATCCACGGAAAACGCTCGTGTTGCACAACTCAAGAAAGACGCTAGCACGATTGCTCTATAGGCGGATACGACACTTGTGCACAACCTATAAGATGCAAATGTATGAACTTTCTATCCCAAGTATGCTATGTGTATGATGTTCCGGTGCTTTTAGCACAAGATGATCCAAGATGATCAAGTATGATATCATATGATGCTATGCTATGTCTCTTGCTTACAAGCTTCTTTGTCTTTCTCTTTTTGCTTAAAAGCTTTATTCTCTTCTTTTTTTTGTATGGCCACGATGCGAAATGCACAAACCAAGATAGCAATTGTGTATATGCGGGAACAATCTTGTGACACAAGGGATGATAAGATGATACCAATGATGATATGGTATATATGCAATGGAAGAGCGGATCGATGATCACTAATGTGCACAAGTAAGGTTGCCGGCAATACTCAAAGGCTAGTCTCGATAGGCAAGTGACGCAAAATGGGCTAGGGGTTAACAATGCAATTACAAGGGGAATATACAATGATGTCATCGAAGTTACCGTCTAATGATGATGATGATGAGATGTGGTGCTCTTGATGTAGACCCGTTCCTAATTAGCCGAAACACCTTGGGAAACGGAAAAACCACAACTCAAAATCTCAAGGACAAATGTCAAATGGTGGTAGCAGCAATGCCGTGGTGGTTGCGGAAGTGGAAAGATGGGCTATACACGATGTCGGAGTTGAAGTCACGGTCCCTAAGTAGCCGAAACACCTTAGGAGACAGAAGCCACAACTCAAACAAGCTCGAACAAAATTTGGTTAAGTTGGGTTGGCTATGTATAGTGGGCTATGCTATGCGGAAGTGGTGGTGGTGGTTGATGAAGAAGCAGTGGTCCCTAAGTAGCCTAAACACCTTAGGAGACTCAAATCACTACTCAAGAAACCACAAATGCTATGGGGGACAAAATGGTTAGGTTGCGGAAGTCGGTGGTGGTATAGCGGATGATGTGGTGGAGACCCTAGGCAAAGATGCCAAAATCCACAAAATATTATGGAGTCAAATGAATATGGTTGTATTTTTCTGGTATGGGTAATGTCAAGAGCTTCGAAAAGAGCTAAAGAACGTCCAAATCGGAGTTCGTATGAATTAGTTATGGACAAAACAAAAATCAGCCAAATTCAAAAACTGGGTGTACCGGACGTCCGGAAAAGACCGGAAATCCGGTATTTTCTGCTGTATATGTGGTTCCGGTCGTCCGGTGAGTTCCGGACGTCCGGTGCTTCGTGAGGGTCTGGACGTCCGGTAAAACGCCGGTCGTCCGGTGGGTCGGGGTCAACGCGGGATTTGAGATCCGGGACGCGATTTTGGGCGGAATTTGATGATTTTGGGGTCAAAATTGATGAGATTTCGTGGATGAAAGATGTGAAAACTTGGGGAAATGCTAGATCCACTTGAAACCAAGCAAATCCATGGATCAAAATCAACAAAACATCATCAAACCAACAGATCACAAAATTTTTTGGGGCTATTTTTGGTGGGGAATTTTCGAAATTGGGGAAGAACACAACAAAAACAAGCTAGAAAACAGTGTGTGGGGCTCCAAAATCGTGATCAACCTTGCTCTGGATACCATAATGATGTAGGGTGAAAACCTAGATGGCCGATCTTTCACGAAATGGAGGGATCCCACGATTAACACGAAGAACACAAAGGGGAATCACGAGAGAAAACACTCAAGAACAAGTCCAATCACACATCCACTAGAAAATCAAACACACAAGATCACACGGTACATGAACAACAAAAGGAAAGATACAAGGTAAAGTTCATCTCCAAGAGGAGGTCTTGAATCCGTGAAGGATCTTCCCGTTTAGGGGTCTTGAATCCAAGGTGGATCTTCTCCGTAGAGGGGCCGCGGTCTCTCTCGTGGAGTAGATCCGGGATGGATGAGCAAAGCTCTATCTCACATATGAGCTAAATCAATGCTAACCCTAAAATGGTGGAGCTGGAGGAGTATGTATAGTCTAGGGCCACGAAGGGGTAAGTGAGGAGCGAAAGGGGTACATGGCCAAAAGGCCTGCGGCTGCACATAGGCAGGGAGCGGACGTCCGCTGGGCACCGGACGTCCGGTGGCTCGGGAGGGACCGGACGTCCGGTAGCTCTCGGAATTCCGCTATTTGGGTTCTGTTGCCGATGTCATGGACGTCCGGTGGCCTCCGGTCGTCCGGTCGCCTGGGAGTCGCCGGTTGTCCGGAAGAGGCCGGACGTCCGGAGCCTGTAGCTTTTCCAGCAGCTCCGTTTCTTCCGTCTTCTCTTCCACGCTTCCCTCGCGGATGGTGTAGGTGATCCTTGGCGCTTGCACTCCTCCTCATCATCCGTGAAGCTCCGACAATACCTATGCATGCACACGAGAGGAGTGTCAAGTAGTATACCATCCTCGAAGGGGTCAAGTGAACACGTGTAAAGGAGATGATTCACCTTTTCGTATGAGAAGTAGAGATCGCACGTGTCACTTGCCAAGCAGACTTTGACATGGTGATGTCCATAGGATGCACCGTATCAGTTACCAACAGTCGTAGAATAGGATAGCCACTGAGTCAAAGCAGGCTTGCTGCAACTAAACCCCACTTTGCCTTCTTGATACAAGTGCATGTATGATAGGATCTGATGTAAGTCTTGCTGAGTACCTTTGTACTCATGTTTGCTTAATTTATGTTTTGCAGATAAGATTGCTGCCTCACTAGTAGTTCCGCTTGGACTTCGACAAGTAGCTTTTTACCTCAGTTACGATCTTGGACGAGTGTTGTAGATAGTCAGGCTCTTCAGCCTTTTTCATTTGTAGATGTCTGTACTCAGACATGTTGTGCTTCTGCTTGTTGATTGTATGATCTGAATGTTGGGTCATGAGACCCATGTTTGTAATATCTGGCTCCTCGGAGCCTAATGAATAAATACTTTGTTTATTAGAGTCTTGTTGTGATGCCATGTTGTATTTGCACATATTGAGCATATTGTGTGTATGTTATTGAAATGCTTGGTATGTGTGGGATCCGACACCTAGTTGTTTATACGTGGTAGCCTATCTTACAGGGAAATGTCTCCTAGTGCTTCCACTGAGCCTTGGTAGCTTGCTACTGCTCCAGAACACTTAGGCTGACCGGCATGTGTCCTTCTTCGTTCCTGTGTCTGTCCCTTAGGGGAAATGTCGCGCGTTGTTCCTTTAAGTCCTTGTAGCTTGCTACGACTTGGGTTCATACGTTGATGACCGACACGTTCGTTGCTGGGTCATGTATGCCCATCTCTGTAATTTAGTGCCACTTTTGGTTTATAACTGGTCATGTTGGCCCGGGTTCTCTGTCATATGGATGCTAGCGACACTATCATATACGTGAGCCAAAATGCGCAAACGGTCCCGGGCCAGGTAAGGTGGCAACCGTGGGGATACCGTGTGTGAGGCCGCAAAGTGATATGGTGTGTTACATGCTAGACCGGTGTGACTTAGGATCGGGGTCCCGACAGCTTTGGTATCAGAGCCTGACTGCCTGTAGGATTACCAAGCCAAACTGGTCAAAGTTGAGTCTAGAAATTATTTAGTTATATTAGGGAATTGATTGTGGAAGGGAACGTAAGGCTCTTTTTACTCCTTATACCTCATGTCTTCTGATCTGAGTCATCCTACCTTTTCTACGGGGTTAAGAAACTAGGCTTTCTCTTCCGTCTATTAGGATCACGATGTTACTACTCTGTAGTCCTATAGGATTGGTTGATCAGAGTCCTACTCCTGTTTTCAAGTTCTTCCAGTGTAGTTTGTTTAGTACTATCACAGAACCTTGAGTGATGATGTTGAGTTGTTATACTACCCCTTTTTGTTAGCAGGATGTCTCATTCTGAGCATTTTACTGCCATTATGCTGCCGAAATTATCCTAGTAGTTCGAGAGATACTAATTTCTTGTTCTACCTTATGCATCCTATAATTGTTGATGTTTCCATCCTCGGTTTCGCTTCTCATGATGTCTTTAGTTAAGCGAAGCTCAGCTGCTCGTAGACAGAACCACGGAGGTGGTAGGGATGAGGAGGATCCTCCCGACCACCCTTCGTTGGCAGAGTTAATAATGGAGATGGAGAGAAACAAGCGTGAGTCTAACCGCTTGTTGGCACGTATTGAGGAGAACACCGCACATCAGTGCAAGGAATCAGCAACCATCCATGACTTCATTCGTCTGAAACCACCCACCTTCCATCATCCCATTGAGCCACTCGATGCAGATGACTGGCTCCGTAGTATCACTCACAAGCTGCGTTCTGCGAACGTAGCTGAAGGAGATAAGGTCATCTATGCCACTTATCACCTGGAATGTCCTGCTAGTCTGTGGTGGCAGAACTATGAGGCTATGATTCCAGCTGGCCAGATTCCTACCTGGAGAGATTTCACCGAGGCTTTTCGTGAGCATCATATCCCTCAAGCTCTCATTGATTGCAAGAGAGAATACTTCTGTAGTCTTACCCAGGCTAATATGGCTGATGCCTATAGTAGAGAGTTTGAGAATCTCGCCCGCTATGCTACAGAAGAATTGTCCACGGACGCCAAGAAGTAGGCTAGGTTCCGAAAGGGTCTCAACCCCAAACTGCGTCGTGATCTCCACTTGCACCATTGCAACACATTCCAGGCTCTTGTGAACAAGGCCATCAATGCAGAGACAGCTCAGCTCACTTACAAGGAGTCTTGTAAGCACATCCTTGATTTGGGATCTTCCTCCGATTCTAGTTCTCAGAAGCGCCGGATTTGGGTTCCGAACTCTATTCTTCCACCCAGTTGTACACCGAGGCCATCTTATGTGGTACCTCTTCCAGTTCAGCAGTATGCTCCACCCAGGTCGATTGGTGGACCGTTTGCCAATGCGGGTCCACGTCCTACCTCCAGGATTTGTTACAAGTGTGGAGAGCCGGGCCACATTGCCCGTACTTGCACTCAGACCCGTGTTGCTCCAGCCCAGTCCGAGAAATCTGTTGGCCGTGATAAACCATCACGCAAGATGATTAGTGTTAAGTCAGCTCCCACTGAACATAGACGTGTGCATCACGTCTCAGCCAAAAACGCTCATGATGATCCAGATGTCGTTCTTGGTACACTCCTTGTCAATTGTCATCCGGCATCGGTTCTATCCGATACTGGAGCATCTCATTCCTTCATTTCCGAAAGTTATGCCCGCTTGCACGACATGTCATTTTGTGATATGCCCGCCCCACTACTCATTCAAACTCCTGGATCCAAATGGCAAACTTCTAGTGTGAGCCATGGAAATGAAATCCTTGTTGACAGACTTGTCTTCTTTGCATCACTTGTAGCCCTCAAGTCTTCAGATATTAATATCATCTTGGGTATGGACTGGATGACAGCTCATCATGCCAAGATTGATTGCTTCACTAGGTCTGTTCAGCTTACACACCCTTCTGGCAAGATAGTCACTGTCACCACTAGAGTTGCAAAGCGTCAACTCTATTCTCTTAATGCCAGCCCTCTTCCAGACCTTGAAGATGTTCCGGTAGTCCGTGACTTCCCGGATGTCTTTCCAGAGGAACTGCCAGGTTTTCCACCTGACCGAGATGTAGAGTTTGTTATAGATCTTATCCCAGGAACCGCTCCAATATCTAGGAGACCTTACAAGATGGCACCCTTAGAACTAGCTGAGCTTAAGAAACAACTTGATGAGTCCTTGCAAAAGGGTTTCATCCGTCCTAGTTCTTCTCCTTGGGCTTGCCCCGTCCTCTTCGTCAAGAAGAAGGATGGTACGAATCGGATGGTTGTAGATTATCGTCCCGTTAATTTGGTCACGGTGAAGAACAAGTATCCGCTTCCCAGGATCAACGACCTGTATGATCAGCTCGCTGGATCCTCAGTCTTCTCCAAGATGAATTTGAGGTTAGGATACCATCAAATCAAGATTAGAAATGGGGACATCCCCAAGACGGCTTTTGTCACTCGTTATGGTCAGTACGAGTACACCGTCATGTACTTCGGTCTAACAAATGCTCCAGCCACTTTGTCCCGCTTGATGAACTCGATCTTCATGGAGTACTTAGATAAGTTCGTCGTGGTTTACCTCGATGATATCCTTATTTACTCGAAGAACGAGGAAGAGCATGCCGAACATCTTAGACTTGTTCTAGAAAAACTCAGAGAGCACCGCCTTTATGCCAAGTTCTCCATGTGTGAATTTTGGTTGCCAGAAGTGACCTATCTCGGCCATGTAATCTCTGGTAAGGGCATTGCTGTCAACCCCGAGAGAGTTCAGGCCATCCTTGATTGGACTCCACCTGAAACAGTTAAGCAAGTTAGGAGTTTCTTGGTCTAGCCAGTTACTGTCGCCACTTTGTTGAGAACTTCTCTAAAGTGGCCAAACCTCTCACGGAACTTCTCAAGAAAGATAAAAAGTTTGAGTGGTCCCCACAGTGTGAGCACAGTTTTCAGGAACTGAAAAGACGCCTGACTTTTGCTCCCATACTTGTGCCACCGGATTTCACTAAGGACTTTGTTATCTACTGTGATGCCTCACGACAGGGACTAGGTTGCATTCTTATGCAGGATCGTCATGTGATTGCCTATGCATCTCGACAATTGCATCCACATGAGGAGAATTATCCTACACATGATCTAGAGCTTGCAGCCGTAGTCTACGCACTTAAGACCTGGCGATATTACCTCCTTGGTAACCGTTGCGAGATATACACCGATCACCAGAGCCTCAAGTATATTTTCACCCAACCAGATTTGAACCTTAGGCAAAGACGTTGGTTGGAGTTGATCTCAGATTACGACTTAGGGATTACCTACACCCCACGCAAGGGAAATGTCATGGCTGATGCGCTAAGTCGTAAGTCCTATTGCAACAATCTCATGTTGCAGCAGGGCCAACCACTTCTCCATGAGGAATTATGTAAGCTTAACCTTCACATCGCTCCTCACGGATTCCTTTCTACCTTGGTAGCGAAACCTACCCTTGAGGATCAGATCATTTCTGACCAGAAGTTTGATAGGGGTGTTATCCGCATCAAGAGAAACATTAAGAAGGGAGTTGGTGGATGTTTCTCTATGGATGATCGAGGTGTTGTTTTCTTTGAGAATCGCCTGGTGGTTCCCAAGAATCAACATCTGCGACAATTGATCCTTAAAGAGGCTCATGAATCTCCTCTCACAATTCATCCCGGTAGTACTAAGATGTATCAGGACCTACGCCAGAGGTTCTGGTGGACTAGGATGAAGAGAGAAATTGTTGAGTTCATTTCTAAATGTGACGTTTGTCGTCGCGTTAAAGCAGAGCATCAAAGACCTGCTGGCACCCTTCAGCATCTAGCTATTCCTGAGTGGAAATGGGATAAAGTTGGTATGGACTTCATCACCGGCTTTCCCAGGACCAAGAGAGGGAATAATGCTATCTTCGTAGTCATTGATCGTCTCTCCAAAGTGGCTCACTTCCTACCTGTTCGAGAGAGTATCACTGCTAGTCAGCTCGCTGACTTGAATATTTCTCGAATAGTGTCACTTCATGGTGTTCCACTCGAGATCAGTTCAGACCGTGGTAGTCTTTTCACTTCTCATTTCTGGGAGAGTTTCCAGACTGCCATGGGCACCCATCTTTCCTTCAGTACCGCTTTCCACCCTCAGTCAGGTGGTCAGGTGGAACGGGTTAACCAAATTCTTGAAGACATGCTTAGAGCTTGCATTATCTCATTTGGTATGGATTGGGAGAAATGTCTTCCTTTCGCCGAGTTTGCCTATAACAATAGCTGCCAATCCAGTCTCAAGAAAGCTCCTTTTGAGATACTCTATGGACGAAGATGTCGAACACCTTTGAACAGGTTAGAAACCGGTGAAAGACAATTCTTTGGACCGGATATGATCCAGGAGGCAGAAGAGCAAGTTCGCATCACTCGTGAGAATTTGAAAACAGCTCAATCTCGTCAAATGAGCCAGTATGATCGTCATCATAAGGAAGTGGCTTATGAAGTTGGCGACAAAGCTTATCTTCGGGTTACTCCTTTGAAGGGTACCCATCGTTTCAGTGTCAAGGGCAAGTTGGCTCCTCGTTACATTGGTCCTTTTCGCATTCCTGCTAAATGAGGAGAGGTTGCCTGCCAATTGGAACTACCCCCACATCTTTCTCAAGTTCATGATGTCTTCCATGTCTCTCAACTCAGGCGTTGCTTCTCGGATCCCATCCGCGGAGTGGACCATGAAACGCTTGATCTCCAAGATAACCTCACATATCAAGAGTATCCCGTTCGCATTCTGGATCAAGCAGAGCGTGTCACTCGACGTCATAACATGAAGTTTCTCAAGGTTCAGTGGTCTCATCATTCCGAGAGAGAAGCTACTTGGGAGCGAGAAGATCATCTCCGACTGGAGTACCCCATCTTCTTTCCGCCTACTCTTGAATCTCGGGACGAGATTCTTTCGAGTGGGGGCGAGTTGTCACAACCCTAGTTCTGGTATGCACTAGGCTAGTCTTGTTGTTTGCATCATGTTTAAATTTTCAAATGAAATTGAATTGAGGACCTGTGAAAGCCTCAGAAATATTTTCGAAAATGACCGAGATATAAATTGCTCCAAAAAGGTCCAAGAAAATGTTCATGTTGCTCTCTGAAAATATTGGTTAGAGATAAAAATCAAACCAATATTATTAGGAGCTCATAAATAATTATTTTGGGCACTTGGAATTAATGCAATAGTTATTTGCTTGGATATATATTTATTATATATTTTATATATGTCCAAAATTCCGATTCTTTATTTTGAGGGGCTTGGATTAATTCCTAGGTCCCTGCAAAATAAAAATGTGAGAAGAAAATAATTGATTTAGTTTAGAAATTAAATCAAAACATAATTACAGAAATAGAAAATAGAAACAAATAAAAAAAAGAGGAAGGAGAGACTTACCTGTGCTGGCCCAGCACAGTGCGGCCTGGCCGGCCCAGCTGGCCAGCCCAGCCCACCTGCCTCCCCTGTCGTCTTCCTCGCACGAGTAGGCGAGGCGCGTGCCCGACACGCGCGCACGGCGAGCGCGCCACCTCCTCCCTCTCTGCATGCCTGCCCCTCCCTCTCACCGCCTGGAAGACGCCACGCGACGCCACGCACCTCCCCAAACCTCTCTGGCCCTCTCTCATCGCCTCTCCCCTCCTCTATCTCCCTCCCTCACTCGGACCCGACCGCCGCCGTCGCCGCCGATCGCAACCTCCGCAGCCACAGCCACCGCCCCGCCTCCCCGAGCCGTCCCCGAGGTTCGCCACGACGCTCTCCATCTCCAAGCCAAAGAAATCGAGCCCGGATGTCCTCCATCGTCGCCATCATCGCCTTCTGCACCGCCGGCCACCGAGGACCTCCACCGTCGATTCGCCACCGTCTTTGCTTCCCCGGGCACGCTGGCCATCTCTACGGCACCACTGTGAGCCCCGGTCTGTTTCCCCCTAACCCCGCCTCCGTTTGGTCGCCGTAGCCATCGCCCCCTTGCTTACCATAGCCGCCGCCACACGGGCTCGTCGCCGGCGAAGCCCCGGTGACCTTCTGGTCCCACGCGTGCGTCCGTTGCACTCGCAGCATCCCGTAGAGCAACCCTAGCATGACAACCAGTTCATTTGCAAGCCGCAGCATCGAAACCTCCGGCTCCCGAACTCCGGCCGCCGCCGCGCTGCTCGCCAGCGCCACCCCGGCCACTCCCCGGCCGCGCAACCACCACGGTTGGATGCGGACGAGCGTCTGCATCCCGTACCTGTGCTCCGCACGCCAAAAGATGCCCTGTAGGCGAATCCCGCAGATCACCGTCGTGTTTGGCCTCGCTGGCGTCGAGCCGCCGGCGGGTTTGACCCGCTGACCGGCGTGGTTTGACCCCCACGGTCCTGTTGACCTCCCCTCTCTCTCACTGACATGTGGGCCCTGCCCAGCTAATTAGTTGTTAGGATTAGTGTTAGTACTAATTAACTTAGTTAGGTTAGTCCTATAGTCACTGACTAGTGGGCCCTGCCCAGTTAGTTAGGGCTAACTAACTCAGTTAGTTTACTGAAGCCACTGACGTGTGGACCCCACACGTCAGGTTTGACCTGAGTCAGCGCTACTGACTTGCTGACGCAAGCATGACGTAGTGCTGACGCAATAAACAATTTTCTGGAATTGTTTTTGTTTAGAAAAATCCAAAAAATTGTTTAAACTTCAAAAAATCACAGAAATTAAACCGTAGCTCAGAATGAAATAATTTATATATGAAAAATGATCAGAAAAATATGAATAATCTGTTTATGGCATTTCCATGCATGTTAAACCAACTTATACCTGCTGTATAGGTGAAAACACATAAATGGCACTTTAAATGTTAATTTTGGAATTGCATCTGAACCCTTGGTTCAAATGGACTTCTTTCAAATGGAATGCTAGTTGCATTAGCTCATAAACATCACATCTTCATGCCATCGTCATGCATCATATTGTTGCATATGCTTGTGTTTGATTGTCGGCACCGTTCTTCTTGATAGGTCCAGCTCCGGAGACCGTTCCAGAGTACATGTCAGAGGAGCAGTGCTCTGCACGTTGTTTTACCAGGCAAGCAAACCCCCTTGTTCATTCCGATACAACCCCTCTCTCGCTCCTGCTCTTTGTTATTGCATTAGGACAACAACGACTGCAACTGCTACTTTGTGCTGCGGTGGTTGAACCCATTCCTCTGCATGACCTGTCATTGCCACAGTAAATAGTTGAAACCCACTAGCCTGTGTAGGAGTTGTTTGAAGCCATGATGTGATCTTACCATGCCGTGCTTGCTATTGCTTAGAGTGTGTTAGGTCTGATTCATTGGGATTGAATTGGAGTGCAGTGATATGTTCTGATGCTGAGAGTCAAGTGTGTGAACAGGTTTTGGTAAAGGTAGTGGTGAGAGGCCATGTAGGAGTACATGGTGGGTTGTCTCACTAGAACCGTCCCTAAGAACTGAGTTCTGTGTATGTTGTCCAATGACCAGCTACTACCACGCATTGGAATGCTTAAGTGCCCCTCTCGACTTATTAACCGACTTGGTCTCTGTCCAGGAGTTGCAACTAGTTTCTGGTGTTTGTAGGTAGTGTTAGTAGTCTACCAAGTGGCACTCGACCAGGTGGGCTTGGGACAGACTAGGCACCGTGGCACGGTGTACCAAGCGTAGATCCACTCGGCGAGGTGGGCTTGGGAACCCTGCGCACATCATTTGGGGTCGTGAGCGACACCCCGGCCGGATCTCCTTACGGATGGAACCCGAATAGGCGATAAATCTGGACTAGAGTCTTGTGTGGTTAGTAAGGTCGTGGCCGACACCCTCGCCAGTCTTCCGCTTGAAGGTTGGCGAGATACACGAGATGTACAGGGCGGTAAGTGGCGAGAGCATGTGTGAATAAGTACACCCCTGCAGGGTTATCATGCTCTATTCGAATAGCCGGGTCCACGGTTATGGACTTCTTGGATGCTTACGTGGTACATAGACAACGTGAAGTGGATACTCTAAAATACTCAAGACAAGTGTGATTGCTATGGATGGCCTTCTCGTAGGGAGACGGGGATGAATCCATAGTGGTGTATTGTGTGGTGCATAGTGGACTCGTGTGCACCACCTCAAAAGAGTTACCAGTAGTCGTAGAATAGGATAGCCACTGAGTCAAAGCTGGCTTGCCGCAACTAAACCCCACTTTGCCTTCTTGATACAAGTGCATGTATGATAAGATCTGATGTAAGTCTTGCTGAGTACCTTTGTACTTATGTTTGCTTAATTTATGTTTTGTAGATAAGATTGTTGTCTCACTAGTAGTTCCGCTTGGACTTCGACAAGTAGCTTGTGACCTCAGCTACGATCTTGGACGAGTGTTGTAGATAGTCAGGCTCTTCAGCCTTTTTTATTTGTAGATGTCTGTACTCAGACATGTTGTGCTTCTGCTTGTTGCTTGTATGCTCTGAATGTTGGGTCATGAGACCCATGTTTGTAATATCTGGCTCCGCGGAGCCTAATGAATAAATACTTTGTTTATTAGAGTCTTATTTGTGATGCCATGTTGTATTTGCACATATTGAGCATATTGTGTGTATGTTATTGAAATGCTTGGTATGTGTGGGATCCGACACCTAGTTGTTTACCCTTGGTAGCCTATCTTACAGGGGAATGTCTCCTAGTGCTTCCACTGAGCCTTGGTAGCTTGCTACTGCTTCGAAACACTTAGGCTGACCGGCATGTGTCCTTCTTCATTCCTGTGTCTGTCCCTTAGGGGAAATGTCACGCGTTGTTCCTTTAAGTCCTTGTAGCTTGCTACGACTTGGGTTCATACGTTGATGACCGACACGTTCGTTGCTGGGTCATGTATGCCTGTCTCTGTAATTTAGTGCCACTTTTGGTTTATAACTGGTCATGCCGGCCCGGGTTCTCTGTCATATGGGTGCTAGCGACACTATCATATACGTGAGCCAAAATGCGCAAACGGTCCCGGGCCAGGTAAGGTGGCACCCGTGGGGATACCGTGCGTGAGGCCGCAAAGTGATATGGTGTGTTACATGCTAGACCGGTGTGACTTAGGATCGGGGTCCCGACAGAGTCATGAGATGATGTATTATGAACGAGTAAAGAGACTTGCCGATAACGAGATTGAACTAGGTATGATGATATCGACGATCGAATCTCGGGCAAGTAACATACAAATGACAAAGGGAATAATGTATGATTGTTATGTGATTTGACCGATAAAGCTCTTCGTAGAATATGTAGGATACAATATGAGCATCCAAGTTTTGCTATTGGTTATTGACCAGAGATGTGTCTCGGTCATGTCTACATAGTTCTCGAACCCATCGGGTCCGCACGCTTAAAGTTAGATGACGATTTGTATTATGAGTTATGTGTTTTGTTGACCGAAGTTTGTTCGGAGTCCCGGATGAGATCAAGAACATGACGAAGAGTCTCGAAATGGTCGAGAGGTAATGATTTATATATTGGAAGGTAGTATTCGGACACCGAAAGTGTTCCGGAGTATATCGGGTACATACCGGTGTACCGGAACATCCCTGGGAAATATATGGGCCATATGGCCATAGGAGGGAGGCTAATCAGCTCACAAGGGGCTGGTGCGCCCCCCACAATGGATGAGGCCGAATTGGACTAGGGAAGGGGGCGCCACCCCCCTTTCCTTCTCCTACTCCCTCTCCTTTCCCCCTTTCCCCTTCCATGAGAATTAAAAGGAAGGGGGGCCGAATCCTACTAGGACAAGGAGTCCTAGTAGGACTCTCCCCTTATGGCGCGCCCCCTAGGGCTGGCATCTTCCCTCTCCCTCCTTTATATACGTGGGCAGGGAACCCCTTGGAGACACAACAATTGTTCCAAGCCGTGTGCGACATCTCTCTCCACAGTTTTCTCATCAGGTCATAGCGTCGTAGAGCTTAGGTGAAGTCCTACGCGGATCACATCAGCAACACCGTTGCCACACCGTCATGCTGACGGAACTCTCCCTCGACCCTCTACTAGATTAAGAGCTCGAGGGACGTCATCGAGCTGAACGTGTGCTGAACAAGGAGGTGCCGTACATTCGGTACTTGGATCGGTTGGATCATGAAGACGTTCGACTACATCAACCTCATTAACATAATGCTTTTGCTTATGGTCTACGAGGGTACGTGGACACACTCTCCCCGTCTCGTTGCTATGCATCTCCTAGATAGATATTGCGTGACCGTAGGATTTTTTTTTGAAATTGCATGCTACATCCCCAATAGTGGCATCATGAGCCAGGTCTATGCGCAAATGATATGCACGAGTAGAACACAAAGAGTTGTAGGCGGTAATAGTCATAATACCTACCACCAACGTCTTACTTTTATGGGGCGGTATTGTTGGTTAAAGCAGCCCGGACCGACATTACATGACCGCGTTCATGAGACTGGTTCTACCAACGTGCTTTGCACATTGGTGGCTGGCCGGTGTCTGTTTGTCCAAATTTAGTTGAATCGAGTGTGACTATGGCCGGTCCTTGGTGAAGGTTAAAACAACATACTTGACAAAAAATCATTGTGGTTTTGATGCGTAGGTAATAACGGTTCTTGCTAGAAGCCCGTCGCAACCACGTAAAACTTGCAGCAACAAAGTAGAGGACGTCTAACTTGTTTTTGCGGGGCATGTTGTGATGTGATATGGTCAAGACATGATGAGCTATACGTTATTGTATGAGATGATCAAGTTTTGTAAATTATCGACAACTAGCAGGAGCCTTATTGTTGTCTCTTTATTGTATGAATTGTGAATGCCATGTAATAGCTTTACTTTATCACTATGAGTTAGCGATAGTAGTAGAAGCAATAGTTGGCGAGATGACCATGACACTACGATGAAGATGATGGTGTCAAGCCGGTGACGATGGAGATCATGACGATGCTTTCGAGATGGAGATCAAAAGCACAAGATGATGATGGCCATATCATGTCACATATTTTCATTCCATGTGATGTTTATCTTATTATGCATCCTATTTTTCTTAGATCGATGGTAGCATTATAAGATAATCCCTTACAAAATTTCAAGGCACAAGTGTTCTTCCTAAGTATGCAATGTTGCGACAGTTCGTCGTGCCGAGACACCACGTGATGATCGGGTGTGATAAGCTCTATGTTCACATACAACGGGTGTAAGACAGTTTTGCACATGCAGAATACTCGGGTTAAACTTGAAGAGCCTGGCATGTACAGACATGGCCTCGGAACACTGGAGACCGAAAGGTCGAGCGTGAATCATATAGTAGATATGATCAACATAAAATGTTCACCGTTGAAAACTACTCCATCTAACGTGATGATCGGACATGGTTTAGTTGATTTGGATCACGTGATCATTTAGATGACTTGAGGGATGTCTATCTAAGTGGGAGTTCTTTAGTAATATGATTAATTGAATCTTAATTTATCATAAACTTAGTACCTGATAGTTTTTTTGCATATCTATGTTGTTATAGATCAATGTCCCATGGTATCGTTCCCTTGAATTTTAACGCGTTCCTAGAGAAAGCTAAGTTGAATGATAATGGTAGCAACTACACAGACTGGGTCCGTAACCTGAGGATTATCCTCATTGTTGCACAGAAGAATTATGTCCTTGAAGCACCGCTAGGTGAAAGGCCTGCTGCAGGAGCAACCCCTGATGTTATGAACGCCTGGCAAGCTCGATCTGATGACTACTCGATAGTTTAGTGTGCCATGCTTTACGGCTTAGAATTTGGATTTCAAAGACGTTTTGAATGTCATGGAGCAAATGAGATGTTCCAAGAGTTGAAGTTAATATTTCAAGCAAATGCCCGATTAGAGAGATATGAAGTCTCCAACAAGTTCTTTAGCTGCAAGATGGAGGAGAACTGTTCTGTCAGTGAACACATACTCACAATGTCTGGGTACCATAACCACACGACTCAGCTTGGGGTTAAAGTTGATGATGATAGTGTTATTGACATAGTTCTTCAATCACTGCCACCAGGTTATAAAGACTTCGTGATGAACTATAATATGCAAGCGATGCAAAAGACAATTCCTGAGCTCTACGCTATGCTCAAAGCTGCGGAGGTAGAAATCAAAAAGGAGCATCAAGTGTTGATAGTTAACAAGACCACTAGTTTCAAGAAAAATGGCTAGGGAAAGAAGGGGAACTTCAAGAAGAATAGCAAGCCAGTTGCTACTCCTGGGAAGAAACCCAAGTCTGGAGCTAAGCCTGAAACTGAGTGCTTCTACTGCAAAGGGACTGGTCACTGTAAGCGGAACTGCCCCAAGTATTTGGCGGATAATAAGGATGGCAAAGTGAACAAAGGTATATTTGATATATATGTTATTGATGTGTACCTTACTAATGCTCATAGTAGTGCCTGGGTATTTGATATTGGTTCGGTTGCTCATAGTTGTAACTCAATACAGGGGCTACAGATTAAATGATGATTGGCTAAGGACGAGGTGACGATGCGCGTGGGAAATGGTTCCAAAGTCGTAGTGATCGCCGTTGGCACGCTACCTCCACATCTACCTTTGGGATTAGTTTTAGACCTAAATAAGTGTTATTTGGTGCCAGTGTTGAGCATGAACATTATATCTGGATCTTGTTTGTTGCGAGATAGTTATTCATTTAAATTAAAGAATAATGTTGTTCTATTTATATGAGTAATTCTTTTATGGTCATGCACCCTTGATAAGTGGTATATTTTTGTTGATTCTCGATCGTAGTGATACGCATATTCATAATATTGATGCCAAAAGATGCAAAGTTGATAATGATAGTGCAACATATTTTTGGCACTGCCATTTAGGTCATATTGGTGTAACATGAAGAAACTCCATGCTGATGGGTTTTTATAATCACTTGGTGCTTGCGAACCATGCCTCATGGGCAAGATGACTAAGACTCTGTTCTCCGGAACAATGGAGCGAGCAACTGACTTATTGGAAACAATACATAATGATATATGCGGACCGATGAGTGTTGAGCCTCGCGGCGGGTATCATTATTTTCTGACCTTCACAGATGATTTGAGCAGATATGGGTATATCTACTTAATGAAACATAAGTCTAAAACATTTGGAAAGTTCAAAGAATTTCAGAGTGAAGTAGTGTGGCCCAACTTCTTCAACAACACCACCAGAGCCTTTGGCAGCGAACACCACCTTTTGTCAGGATAGCTTGTACTAGCAGTTCCCCTTCAAATTTGGCCGTTGTGGGATTCCTTCCCGCTCAATATTTGGGAAGAGAACCCTGACCACTATAAATAGGACTAGCCACCACCATTGGGAGGGGGGATCGGAGACAGAGTTGATCTCATCTCAAGTTGATTAGGTAGAATGCCACACAACATAAGTCCACCCGAGCGCAAGAACACCTCTCCCCAGGAGGCAATTCGTCCATGTACTAGTTCTTCCTCTGCCTACAAGGCAATCAAACACACACACACACACACTAGCTTAGGGTGTTACACCACAATGGTGGCCCGAACCAGTATAAATCTTGTGTCTCTTGTTTGTTGGATCTGACGAGCTAGGACTAGAACTGTCGAGTAGAAGGGCTAGGGCGAAAGGAGAGATCTTCGTGCGCACCCTAGAGTTCGAACCTTGAGGGTTTTGCCGGAACCCTAAATCCGACAGAAACGGCAGCGAGTGTTGGGCGCACCTTCTCCATCATCTCTTCGTTGATTAACTCCGACCCGCTCGATGGCGGGCCCGTAGACCGGCGGCAGGGGAGCCGAAGCGCAAGGCTCTGCCCCCTCTTCCCTTCTTCTACTTGAGGCCATGTTGATGATGGAAGTTGGAGCTGAATCAATCTGGAGGAGGAGACTCAGAGGAAAAGGAAACCGCAGGGCACGCCGCAGGCGAAGGAGGCAGAGCTGAGCGAGTAATAGTGGCCGTCTGGCCGGGTGAAAACCGAGGCTATATGGGAAAGTGGAGACGCCCACGTCCCGTCAATCATCACGCGTCAGTCAGGGCCATAGGCTTGTGGGGCCCGCGACTCTCCGCACTTGGCCCTTGGCTTCGCCGCGAAGCCAAGCCCGAGCGCACCTTGGGCCCGGGGGCTACTGTCGGTGTTCTGGGAATGGGAGTACCTAGACTTGCCTACCTGCGGCCCAGGGCATGGCTCACTAGGCGGCCTGGTATGTCCCAGCATCTTCATTGACCACTCAAGACCCTCGCGAGGGGCCAAGCCTCGCGAGGCGAACGACACAGGGCATCCCCTGGGGCGGCCTCACCAGGACGGCTCGTGATGGTCGGAGATATCAAGGCGAGGGACTCCTCGCGAGGTCCTTGTGACGTGTGCAGTGACGACCAAGGCTAGGTGGGCACTAGCGGGCACAGAGTGCTAGTTTCCTCTTTGGTGCTAAAGGAGCAGGTGCAGACAAAGAGTCCTGAGGCATTAGGCAAAGGTTTCCATATTAGTGCAACAAGACCAAGACCAGCCGGACAGCAGGACGGAGGTCATCGCGGAGCCCACGGCGCCGTCACCACCAGAGCCTTTGGCAGGCAAAGACCACCTTTTATCAGGATAGCTTGTACTAGTTGTCCCCCTTCAAATTTGGCCGTTGTGGGATTCCTTCCTTCTCAATATTTGCGAAGAGGACCCGAGCCACTATAAATAGGACTAGCCACCACCATTGGAATCATCTCATCCGAGACGGGGTTACTCTCATCCAGAGTTGAGCAGATAGAAGGCCAAACACCACCAGCTCACTTGAGCCCAAGAACTCCTCTCCTCAGGAGGCGGTTCGTCCATGTACTAGTTCTTCGTCAGCCTACAAGGCAATCCACCACACCACACTGGATTAGGGTATTACAACACAACGGTGGCCCGAACCAGTATAAATCTTGTGTCCCTTGTTCATCTGATCTGACAAGCTAGGCCTAGGGTTCTTGCGTAGACGAGCTAGGGCGGAAGGAGAGTTCTTCGTGAGCACCCCAGAGTTTGAACCTTAAGGGAACCCTAGATCCAACACTGTGCGTAGATGATATGCACGAGTAGAACACAAAGAGTTGCGGGCGGTGATGGTCATACTGCTTACCACCAATGTCTTATTTTGATTTGATGGTATCGTAAGATGAAACAGCCCGGACCAACCTTACATGTCCACGTACATGAGAACGGTTCCACCGATGGACATGCAACTTGTTTTGCATAAAGGTGGCTGGTGGGTGTCTATTTCTCCTACTTTAGTTGAATCAAATTTGACTACGTCTAGTCCTTGAAGAATGTTAAAACATCAAACCTGATAAATCACCATTCTGGTTTTTCCCATAGGTAAGAACGGTTCTTGCTAGAAGCTTGTAGCCTCCACGTAAAACTTGCAACAACAAAATAGAGGACGTCTAACTTGTTTTTGCAGGGCATTTTGTGATGGTCAAGACATGATGAGTTACACTTTGTTGTATGAGATGATCATGTTTTTTTCAATATCGACAAGAGGTAGGAGCCTTAGGTTTGTCTCTTAATTATGGTATGAAATGCAAACTGTCGGCGTATAACCACAGACACCTATGGGACAGAGGTCCCTTTTGGTTCGGCAAGGGGATGAGCATGTTGTAGAAAGAGCGGAGAAGCGTCAAGCAGCGTGTCGGGGATCACACGGGTCATTTTACCAAGGTTCGAGCCGCCGCGAGGCGTAAAACCCTACCCATGCTTTGGTGGGTTGATTGTGGGAATGGCGGAAAATGGACACACCACTCTTGCCGGCAATGTAGAGTCGTCGCGCATATGGGTGTATGCTGGTTCGAATGGCTGAATCCCTTCTACGGCAGCCATGGGCCTCCTTTTATAGGTTGAAGGGTCAGCATACTGGAAAATCGATCTTTTTAGGCTTATTAGATAGCAAACAATGCTATCATAGCTAACTCTGCAGTTGATAGAGTGCATTAAATGCACCGCTTAGTGTCACATCACAGCTCGTCCGGCAAGCCTTGCCGGACTCGTCTCGCCATCTGCGGTCTTGTTTGCTTGACACGTCTCTCGACGGGTGTCATTTGGTGGTTCTTCTGGTAGCAGATTGTTGCCATGTATCCAGAGGTGGCCACTAAGCCACCTTAAAGCTTAACACCACATTGATTAGCAATGGGTGTCGCTGTGACACGGTGTTTCGCCTCCGTATGCCCCGGCAAGCCTGCCGGGGAGGTCTTGGCGACTTGCTGCTGGGTGAATCCGGCTCCCCGCCAGGCCCTCATGCTCGGCTGGGTGGTTTCCCTTTTGGCGGTGGCTTGCACCTTGGTTGTCTTGATTTCCTCGACTAGCCTGCTGATTCATCAAAGGGCTGACCTATTCGTGTCTTAGTCTAGTACCTGGTGCTGCAAAATTGTCCTGGAGCTAGTGCACAGGTTGGTGCAATGGAACCCGGGTATGTTGCACGGACAAAAGCCCCCGAGCCTGGCATGGTCGCGTCGTTGGGCGTCGCCGTGGTAGGCTCTAACCAGTGCACATGCAAGGGCGAGCGCTTCCTTTACTTCTTCATTAAGTTGAGCTTCGGCCGGTTTTCGCTTCCTCCACGTGTTGCGTAACACCAATGTTGCTGGGGCCATCCTTGTAATGGCCCGTGAGTGAATTTAAAGCACGGGCTGGTAACTGCTAGTTCACTCTTCCCATCACGCCTTTATCCTTAGCCATGTATGATTCATGCATTGAGTGGGGTAGGTAATCGGAGGCGCGTGGTGCGGGAGAGCGTCAAGGCGAGAGCCCGGCCTTCTTGGATTATAGGAGGAGGACGGCGGTTACCCGCCGGGGGATCAGTTCCCACTCCTAGCGCACCTATAATAAGGAGGAACGGAGGGGAGCAAAGGCATTCATCCCCACCCTCTTCTCCTTCCGTTGCTTGCCCTTCTAGCTGTGTCGAAGAAGACAGCCTGGGGCCAGTCCCCAGTCAGTAGCTTGTGCTTGACGGAGCTGAATGGTCGTGCCAGGGCTCGTGGAGTGGGTCTGGTATGAGACATAGCACGACGCAGCATCCGGTATGTCTAGGGCACGGGAGGTGGCGAATGTCACCTGTATGGTGAGGTATCCGCCTCCTTTGCCCAGGTTGGCCACCTTAGGGTGGGCGCCGGTCTTAGTTATGGGCTGTTGGAGCTTGTGTTCTCATCGCTGAAGTCCACGGGGTTGCAGACGCCATCCCGGGGTGCAGCGCTCGGGGATGTAGGCGTCTCCAGCGCTGCTCCTTCCAGTGGAGCCGAGGTTGTTGCAGAGGAAGGGAGCTTCTTCCTGCCCACCGAGATGGGTAGCAGTGTTCCGGAGGTGCTCCGGGCGACGCCGCTACCGTTTCTTGCTTCTTCTAGGGAGGTGCCTGCTTTTTCCCATTGCTCCGCACTGCTCCTGAGTGCACGCCACCCGCAGGCCATAGTGGGCTCTCAGCTTTCAGCGCATCTCCCCGCTGCAGCGATGACGGGAAGAAGAAGGAGGATGGAGGGAGCGAGAGGCAGGCCATTGAGGTGGGATACGATGGCACAAACACTCTTGTAACCACGCCAGTGGCTTGCCGTCTCGACTCCAACTCTTCCCTTCCTCCTTGGCGCTTGTTTTCCTCTTCCACCAGTCTTCTGCTGGGAACCCCGGCAGGCTTCCTCGTGCCTTACGGCTTCATCCACCCTGCCGTGTCCTACTGCCCTAGTGGCGGTGTTCAAGGAATCGATGTTGTTGATCCCTTCATCGCGACCTTTGCCTAGGCGCTCCTTTTGTACCCTTTCCCTCCTGCTGCACTACTTGGGAAAGGAGGGACAAAGAAATGGATTACTGCACACTTATCTTTTT
Source organism: Secale cereale (assembly GCA_902687465.1). Lineage (NCBI taxonomy): Eukaryota > Viridiplantae > Streptophyta > Magnoliopsida > Poales > Poaceae > Secale > Secale cereale. The sequence goes on along the minus strand of LR738711.1, from coordinate 328,441,064 downwards.
TTAATCTTAAACTTATAGGCAGTTGCCAAACTTTAGCTCAAATAAATGTCACTTTCCTTATCCATGTAATGTTCTGCAAGATTTGTACTTGTTGACCAGCATATTAATGGAAAAGATAAAACTTGTCGAGAATTGTGCGTGTCATACGACCACACAGAGGGGGAATACCTTTCTACATCTAGGTAAACAAGTTTTCCCGGTAAGGTACCTTTCCGGCACCCTCAGATTTGCTACCGAGGAATGATCCTACCAGGCATAAATCATAGAGATGAAACAGCCACCCGCCAACCCTTTCTTACCAAATGCCACTGCAACCATCCTGACTGAAGCATCGTTCAAGTGAAAGGATGGGAACACCTAAGTCTCGAAAAGATAGGGAGGCCTCCTTATGCATAAGTATTTACAAAACATGTATGGATAATGGAAAGAACTTATCTGTCAGGCTTGCCGAAGATTGCAGGGTTGGCTTCTCCTTTCATGTTCTCTTGGGGGAACCAAGTTCACGGCAGGAACCTATGGTTTATGCAGATGAAATGATGCCAAATGTAATCTAGTCTATATGAGTATGCAAAAATCAAAATATGATCATGCATGCATGAAATCTTATTGGGCCCCCCGTCTAAAGCGCTTCGATCTTTTATCTGTTGCTCAGTGTCTACGCCTGGCTTTGTACAAGGGGTCACATGCAACTGAGGCAAGGCTTGTACAAAAGGGTGGATGTCGGGCAGGGCCCGATAGCCGCGCCTCACTGTCGGCATCCTGGGAACCAGGGTACCCAGACTTGCCTGTCCACGGGCCGCAGCGCGCTCCTGCCACGGCCTGGTATGGCCCAGCTGATCGACGAACTGCTCAAGAACCTCGCGAGGAGAACAACATCAAGACCCACTAGGGAGCGGCCTCGGCTAGGTTGCTCCGGAGGGGCGGAGAATCCAAGGCCAAGCCTGCCTCAGGAGGAGGCAGTGACGCAAGCAATGACACACTGCGCCAGTGGGTGCGAGCGCGTGCGAGCGGCACAGTTGCCGTTTTGGTGCAAGGGAGATAGCGCAGGCGCAGGTTCCCGAGGAGTAGGACAAAGGTTTCCCCTTAGGTGCAACAAGACCAAAGACCGCAAGGACGACATGGAGGATGTCACCACCGAGCCCACCACCGCGTCATCACCGGATCCCTTTGCAGCCGAAGACTGCTTTTGTCAGGGTAGGAACGTCCTTGTGTTCCCGCTCAAAATGGCCGTTGTGGGATCCCTTCCCGCATAAACATTTCAGGGGAAGAGGACCCTGGCCGCCTATATAAGTAGCTAGGATCTCCACTATGGAGGGGGATCAGATCCAGAAACTCTGCCATCGCACAAAGGAGCAAAAACCCTTGCCTCCTGACCCTCCTGAGCTCAGGAACCACTGTATTCATCCATATTCAAGCCCTCCCGAGGCCAATTCACCAAAGTAAGAGGTAGGGTTTTACACTGCAAGGTGGCATAAACCTGGGTAAATTCGTGTGTGCTTTACTTGTTGTTCACTTGAATCTCTTCATCGGACGAGGCCGAGATGCTAGGTAGACATGAGTGGGAGAGATCTTCGTTCACGCCCCTGTGTTCGAACTTCTTGGGTTTGCGGAGCCGATAATCCGACATTTGGCGCGCCAGGTAGGGGGCGTGTCGAAATATCGTCTCTGCGACGACCTCGCCTCCCCTCTCCTGCTCTGCGCTGCCACGATGACCGCGGCCCGCCACATCCTCTGGGAGGCTGGCGCTTTCCCCATCGTCCGAGCGGCATCGGCGGACCGCTTCACCCATGGGAGCTTCGCCTCCTTCCCCGAGGATGTTCTCGCCGTCCAGGCCACCGGAGAGCGGCCTGCACCGCCAATCCCGCTCCCTATGGCCTCGCCTGTGGTGCTCTTGGTGGCACGACGGCTGCCCCGGCACCGGCGACCCATGGGGGAGCTCGGCGCTTGAACGGCCCTCGTCGGCGGGCTGTGGGGCGCTACCGACGGGGAGCTGCCCTACCGCGGGGTCGCCTACATCCTCGGAGGATCCCAAGCGCCAACGTCCGCCCGGCATGTCAAGTCGCACTTTCGGCAGGTCAGGGCCGCCGCCCAGCAGCAGGAGGCCTCATGGGCACAGAGCGCGCAGGGGCACGTCATCACCTTCGGCCCTAGCGACCGCGCCACAGAAGCAGCTGGCACGAGCGTCCTCCCCACGGTATGCACGCCCACCATCTGCGGGGTGTCCGTCACGAGGACCCTCATCGACGACGGCGCCGGGTCAACATCCTCTCACCTGAGGCCTTCGGTCATCTCCCCATGTCCTATAGGCTGATCCTCCCCACCAAGCCCTTCTCAGGGGTCGCGGGCTCGGCCGTCCCGCTCGGCCAGATCCGCCTCCCGGTGACCTTCGGCACACCCACTAACTACCAGACTGAGCTCATCGACTTCGATGTTGCGCCCATTCACCTGCCCTACAACGCCGTCCTCGGCTTCCCAGCCTTAGCGAAATTCATGGCGGCGACTCACCTGGGCTACAACACCGTCAAGATGCCCGGGAGCAACGGCGTCATCACCATCAAAGGGGACCCCAAGGCCGCCCTTCAGGTCCTCGGGCGCGCTTACAGGGCTGTTGCCGCAGCTCATCCAGGTGTGAAAAGGGCTTCGGAGATGCCGGAAGCCACGCCTGCCAAGAGGAAGCAGCTCTTCTCTCAGGACCCAGCCGAGACGAAGCAGGTGCCCGCTGACGAGGAGGGCTCAGGAGCCACCTTCACCATCGGCACGGGCATGGACCCTGAGCAAAAGGCAGCGCTGGTTAGCTTCCTCAGGGCTAACAAGGATGTGTTCGCTTGGAAAGCCGCTGACTTTGTTGGGGTGCCTAGGCACGTCATCGAGCATCACCTCACGGTGTGCCCCAACGCGCGCCCTATCAAGCAAAAAGCACGCAGACAAGCCCCGGAGAAGTAGGCCTTCATCGCTCAGGAGGTTCGGAAGCTAGAGGAAGCAGGCGTCGTACGAGAGTTATGGCACCCGGAGTGGCTGGCCAACCCCGTCATAGTTACAAAGAAAGGAGGCAAGGAGCGCATGTGCGTCGACTTCATGAGCCTCAACAAGTTCTGCCCTCATGACCCATTCCCTCTGTCAGGACCGGATTTTCGGGATATTAATTTCCGAAAAGCGGACCTTGTGCTCATCAGCCCCAGGATTACTGTTAGCTGATGAGGCACCAACTTGTTACAGAAATTCCAAGCAAAAACACAAGATATGTAGTACAAGACCATTCTGGCCTATGAGTACAACACAGGGTTTCTAGTGGCTGATGGCGGAAGTGGTTCGTGGTTCATCGGTGACTATGGAACTCCATTTCCCACAGGAACAGCTGACCAGGTTAACTCCTATCTTCGCGAGGCTCCTATCTCCATTTACGTAGGTTCCGGCGCTGTCATCGCATCGCTCCTTCCCACGCAAGGAATCTGGCCAAGACAATAGCCAGGGACAAGCCAGTGCGTACTTTGAATGTACTCGCAAACATTATGAACAGGGGTGAGATGCCATCATGCTCGAGATTAAATGATGATCACTATGATCATAATAATATGACAGTCCATAATGCAAGCCGGTCATTTGTATAAAAAGGCATATGCAATCAGGCATAGATAATAAAATAAATAACAAGCATGCCATAGTCGGGCGTCTGGAGCGACACCACAGAAAGGGCTTATAAGGAAAAATAAATAACAAGCATGCCATAGTCGGGCGTCTGAGCGACACCACAAAAAGGGCTTATAAGGAATATAAATAACAAGCATGCCATAGTCGGGCGTCTGAGCGACACCACATAAAGGGCTTATAAGGAAAATAAATAACAAGCATGCCACAGTCGGGCGTCAGAGCGACACCACATAAAGGGCTTATAAGGAAAATAAATAACAAGCATGCCACAGTCGGGCGTCAGAGCGACACCACATAAAGGGCTTATAAGGAAAATAAATAACAAGCATGCCACAGTCGGGCGTCTGAGCGACACCACATAAAGGGCTTATAAATAATAGTAGATAACAATGAATATCCGGGAGGTAGAACCGTCCCAGGGATACTCATTAATCCAAAGAAAACAATCGGTTAGTCCACAATATTAACCATAATCACCATATATCACAGATCACACTCAATGTTCTGGTTTAGCGGTTTCTCCTCCGAAGACCGACACTCGACCCATCCTAGACTGTAGTCCTGAACCATGCACACGGCTATTCGAATAGAATTCATATCTCTGCAGAAGGTGTACTCTTTACCCACGAGTGACGGATTCCTTTAGTCCATTTGAACTAATTCCGCCTACGGTCTTTTAGTCGAAAACCCGTCTGACTTGCACACACCAGCTTAACTCACGAGTGTCTTGAATCACCCACGACACTTGTTAAGCAAACTCTGAGTGGGGAGGCTACAACCTCGCATAGCATGGGATCACATTTCTATCGCGCGCTCTAAGGGGTGCCCCCCTCTCGGTCCCAACCGGAAACACCCATGCCCCCGGACCAGGTGGCATGCCTACCGGTTGCAACCGGTATCTTCCACCCTGGCCTCTCTGTACGGTGTGTGCTAGGACAGGGGTTAACACTTACTGAACCGTACCCTACCCGTGGCAGGGACAAGTGGTAGCACAAGCAAGTATGGGGGTTACTGGAACAAGACTCGATCTACGGTCGACTTAGGAGGTTTCAGCTTTACTTGTATGAATAGTCAAAACCGATATATTTAGCAACAACAGTCGGAAACACCATCCGTCATGCCTTACCAAGCCGTACCGGATTCCACCGTCCCGACGGTGAGCTGGTGACAAGCTCGCGTCTACACAAGACCGCGACTTTCACGACTTCCTTCGGTTAGGCATGAACAGCATAAGGAGGGAATCACCGTCATGCATATTGATCTATTCACAACAAGGGTTTTACCTTATGTACTCATGGTACGATCACATCATCATAAATGAAATAAAATGAACGCATTCATTTGGTGCAAATGTGTCAACAACAACCGCATGCAATAAACCAGGGTTCGAAAATGCTTGCCTTCAAGTAGAGGGGAGGAGAAGTGCATTCCAATACTTTTTGGAAGCTTCTCCCTCTTCAAGAATCCTATTTGAAATAATACGAAATCAATACATAGACTTAAAGCAGCACAAAAAAGTTGCTTGGAAATTTTTGAAATAACTATGAAAATAAACTAGACAATATTAGGGAACCAACAGAAAAAGTATTAAGTCATTTGGATTTATATTTAAAAAGATATTGCCAGTCAAAGTTTAGTCAATTCTGTTTTTAGAATAAAAACAGAAAAAGGAAAACATTTCGATAGGAATATGCCTTCGGAGTAGGGGAGACGTACTCTGGGATTTGCGCCTCCACTTATGCACGCGTTGGCTGGCGCTGGCTCACTGACAGAGGGGACCGGGGGCACACTGGTCAGGTTTGAACAGTCGCCCCCGCCTCCTTCTTCCTCTGGCCGAATAGAGGCGCGGCTCCGGCGATCAACGCCGGCGAACGGCGGCTCCTCGAGGGCGTCCGAGTGCAGGGATGGATCCGCCAGATTGGGGCGGTCCTCCCGGTGGTCGAGGGGGCGACGGAGGTGGAGGAAAATGCCGGCGACGAGCTTCGCGGCGGACGGCGGCCTCGGGTGGAATTGGGGTTTCGCCCTACGGTGGTTCTAGAGCTAGTTTGAGACGGTGGGCGGCTCCGCAGGATCATAGGGAGTCGAACGACGACGCTGGCTAGAAGGGAGGGGCTCGGGCTGCGACGTATTGAACTAGAGGGCGGCGGCGGCTGTACTCGCTGGAGTTGGAGAAGAAAATCTCCTCGGGCCGATAGGTTGCTATGGGGGCGCTCTGTGGGGTGGCTAGGGGTTGTCTGAGACTGCGGAGGGGCTCGGGGCATCCTTAAATAGGCGGGCGATGGTGGTTCCGCGGCGGCCGTGGATAAGGACGCCGGCGACCGACGTTCTGTAGCTTAGGGCGACGTGGCGGCGACGTACGCTAGGGGATGAGCTCGCTGACGAACTGGAGCTTTTCTAGGAGGCAGGTGGCGAGCGCTGGTGGCCTGGGCTACTCTGTCCATGGCAGGAGCTGCTGGGGCTGCCCGCTAGCTGCCGCGGCCGACCTGACGGTGGCCCTGTGGAGCACCAGGGCTGTCTCTACGGCGAAGGGATAAGGTGGCGCGCTGTCAGTGCGAGGGGAGTGGCCAAAACG
>LR738711.1:328392910-328431303 GCA_902687465.1 Secale cereale | reverse complement strand
AAAGGGCTTATAAGGAAAATAAATAACAAGCATGCCACAGTCGGGCGTCAGAGCGACACCACATAAAGGGCTTATAAGGAAAATAAATAACAAGCATGCCACAGTCGGGCGTCAGAGCGACACCACATAAAGGGCTTATAAGGAAAATAAATAACAAGCATGCCACAGTCGGGCGTCTGAGCGACACCACATAAAGGGCTTATAAATAATAGTAGATAACAATGAATATCTGGGAGGTAGAACCGTCCCAGGGATACTCATTAATCCAAAGAAAACAATCGGTTAGTCCACAATATTAACCATAATCACCATATATCACAGATCACACTCAATGTTCTGGTTTAGCAGTTTGTCCTCCGAAGACCGACACCAAGACCGACACTCGACCCATCCCAGACTATCGTCCTTAACCATGGACACGGCTATTCGAATAGATTTCATATCTTTGCAGAGGGTGTACTCTTTACCCACGAGTGACGGATTCCTTTAGTCCATTTGAACTAATTTCGCCTACGGTCTTTTAGTCGAAAACCCGCCTGACTTGCACACACCAGCTTAACTCACCAGTGTCTGGAATCACCCACGACACTTGTTAAGCAAACTCTGAGTGGGGAGGCTACAACCTCGCGTAGCATGGGATCACATTTCTATCGCGCGCTCTAAGGGGTACCCGCTCGCGGTCCCAACCGGAAACACCCATGCCCCCGAACCAGGTGGCATGCCTACCGGTTGCAACCGGTATATTCCACCCTGGCCTCTCTGTACGGTGTGTGCTAGGACAGGGGTTAACACTTACTGAACCGTACCCTACCCGTGGCAGGGACAAGTGGTAGCACAAGCAAGTATGGGGGTTACTGGAACAAGACTCGATCTACGGTCGACTTAGGAGGTTTCAGCTTTACTTGTATGATAAGTCAAAACCGATATATTTAGCAACAACAGTCGGAAACACCATCCGTCATGCCTTACCAAGCCGTACCGGATTCCACCGTCCCGACGGGGAGCTAGTGACAAGCTCGCGTCTACACAAGACCGCGACTTTCACAACTTCCTTCCGTTAGGCATGAAAGGCATACGGAGGGAATCACCGTCATGCATATTAATCTATTCACAGCAAGGGTTTTATCTCATGTACTCATGGTACGATCACATCATCACAAATGAAATAAAATGAACGCATTCATTTGGTGCAAATGTGTCAACAACAACCGCATGCAATAAACCAGGGTTCAAAAATGCTTGCCTTCAAGTAGAGGGGAGGAGAAGTGCATTCCAATACTTTTTGGAAGCTTCTCCCTCTTCAAGAATCCTATTTGAAATAATACGAAATCAATACATAGACTTAAACCAACACAAAAAAGTTGCTTGGAAATTTTTGAAATAAATATGAAAATAAACTAGACAATATTAGGGAACCAACAGAAAAAGATCAAGTCATTTGGATTTATATTTAAAAAGATATTGCCAGTCAAAGTTTAGTCAATTCTGTTTTTAGAATAAAAACAGAAAAATGAAAAAGTTTCAATAGGAATACGCCTTCGGAACTGGGGAGACGTACTCTAGGATTTGCGCCTCCACTTATGCACGCGTGGGCTGGCACTGGCTCACTGACAGAGGGGCCTGGGGGCCCACTGGTCAGGTTTGAACAGTCGCCCCCGCCTCCTTCTTCCTCTGGCGGAATAGAGGCGCGGCTCCGGCGATCAACGCCGGCGAACGGAGGCTCCTCGAGGGCGGCCGAGTGCAGGGATGGATCCGCCAGTCTGGGGCGGTCCTCCCGGTGGTCGAGGGGGCGATGGAGGTGGAGGAAAATGCCGGCGACGAGCTTCGCGGCGGACGGCGACCTCGGGTGGAATTGGGGTTTCGCCCTACGGTGGTTCTCGAGCTAGTTTGAGACGTTGGGCGGCTCCGCAGGATCATAGGGAGTCGAACGGCGACGCTGGCTGGAAGGGAGGGGCTCGGGCTGCGACGTATTGAACTGGAGGGCGGCGGCGGCTGTACTCGCCGGAGTTGGAGAAGAAAATCTCCTCGGGGCGATTGGTTGCTATGGGGGCGCTCTATGGGGTGGCTAGGGGTTGTCTGAGACTGTGGAGGGGCTCGGGGCATCCTTAAATAGGCGGGAGATGACGGTTCCGCGGCGGCCGTGGATAAGGACGCTGGCGACCGACGTTTTGTAGCTTAGGGTGACGTGGCGGCGACGTACGCTAGGGGACGAGCTCGCTGACGAACTGGAGCTGTTCTAGGGGGCAGGTGGGGAGCGATGGTGGCCTGGGCGGCTCTGTCCATGGCAGCAGCTGCTAGGGCTGCCCGCTAGCTGCCGCGGCCGACCTGACGGCGGCTCTGTGGAGCTCCAAGGCTGTCTCTACAGCGAAGGGATAAGGTGGCGCACTGTCGGTGCGAGGGGAGCGGCCAAAACGGGCGCGGTGCGTCGGCAGAGGGACGCGGCGGCTCGGTGCGCGCGCGTGCAAAACATGCGCTCTGGGCGCGCCCAGAGCACCCGCGTGAGCCGCTAGACGAAATGCCACTGCTAGCTACAGAGTTTGGATGAAGCTGGGATTTAGCAGGTCTGGGTTAGAGTCTTAAGGGAGATCAGTGGACATGGCATTATACACTGAGGACCAAGATCACAGTGCAAAGCAAAAATCATGCCAAAGTTGTCCATGCATACCAAGTGCTCGACAGAATGCCATGAGCATGTGGGCATCTCTTCTGGTGGCCAAAATCTCCAGATCAGGGTCTCTTTAGGTGAAGGTGATGATGGTAAAGCTAGTTGGGCAAAACCAGAAACTTGCTAGTGCAAGTTTTGCAAATATTCAGTTCTGGACAGGAAATGAAAGGCATTGTTTTATGAACTAAAAATATCCAAATGGGTCTACTCTTCTGGACTTAAGGGTTTTGCAAGATGGGCTATAAGCAAGTGGAGGCTCAAGGGCACTGGAGCAAAATAAACTAGGGTTGCAGTGCAAAATGCCAAACTGGACCAGAAGGGAAATGAGGTTGATTCACTCAAATTTTCCAATGGACTTGAATGGGTTTCTGCATAAAGTTGAATAACATACTCCTATGAACATCCCATAATTTTGGTGGAAGCATTAAAGAAATATTTAATGGGGTTGTAGTGCAATTTGGCCTACTGGACCAGATTGGATATCATGTTGTGGAGCTCAAAAAAATTAAAAGAATGAACTATATTCCTGCATAAAAGTGATCTAACAATATCGCATGACATCTCCAAATTTTGGTTGGAATTTTAGATAAACCTATCAAAGGGTTGTAGTTCAATATGAGGCCTTATCTTAAGGGGAAACCATTTTTAGAGTGAAGTAGATTAGGGAGAATATTATATAATTAATTTTTATTGATAACAGAAAAGTTTAATTAAGGGAGCAAGAGGGTCTAACAATAAAAGGAAAGTTATTACTTGAGGCAAAAATTCCAACATAAAAGGGAAAGAAAGGTCCTGAAATCAAAAAGAGAATCTAGCAAGTGAAAAGTTTAAATTCCTGGCAAAATTTTAATTAATACAATATGGTTAAATTTTTGGGTGTTACACCCTCTCCCGCGCATCGACCAGATCGTAGATTCGACGGCTGAGTGCGACCTGCTCTGCTTCCTCGACGCCTTCTCGGGTTACTACCAAATCAAGACGGCGGTGGAGGATGTGGAGAAAACGGCGTTCCCGACCCCATGCAGGTTCTACTACTACACCTGCATGCTTTTCGGGCTGAGAAACACGGGCGCCACCTTCCAGCGCCTGATGCACATCACCCTCGGCCCTCAGCTCGGGAGGAATGTGGAGGCCTACATCGACGACATCGTCGTCAAGACCAGAGAGGCCAGGACTCTCGTCCAAGACCTAGAAGAAACGTTCTCCAACCTGCGCAAGAAGAAGCTGTGCCTCAACCCGGAGAAGTGCGTGTTTGCTGTACCCTCCGGCAATTTGCTAGGGTTCCTGGTTTTGCACCGGGGCATTGAAGCTAATCCGGAGAAGATCAAGGCCACCGAAATAATGAAGCCGCCCACAAACCTGAAGGAGATGCAGAAGCTTGCGGGATGCGTAACGTCCCTGGGATGCTTCTTCTCTAAGCTTGGTGAACGTGCCCTCCCTTTCTTCAAGATCATGAAGAAGAAGGGGCCTGTAATGCCCAGGATGGGATTATACCTCCTACGTGTCGAGGCACGACTTAAAGGTATAAGCCCATTCTAGAATGATCTCAAGTTTTGTATCTTTGCACGACTCATGTAAAAATAGGGATGAAATTGCAAAAGGATAGTTGGCTTACACTCGCCACGTCACACAATACATTACATAAGCAAATCATCATCCAAATAACATCACACCCCGACTACGGGCGAAGATCCAAATGAAAGATACCAAATATACAAGCCCGGATCGCCCCTAGTAGGAACCACTACTGATCGTCGAAAACGTCACATACATACGGCCAAGCTCTTCATCGAACTCCCATTGAAGTTCTGATCCACCTCCTGCACTATTCTCAGATGTACCTGCATCTGGTGTGTGTTGAATCTGTGAGCCACAGAGGACTCAGCAATCCCGTTCCCGGGTATCAAAACTAACAAAGCCTTTAGGTGAGGAAAGGCTAATAAATTGGCTGCAGCAAGCGCAAAGCAACTAGCTTACGTGTTCAGAGCGAGAAGAGAGTAATAGCCATCGATAGACAAGGTGATCAATAAGTGATCCTAGCTACTCACGACAGACATACCCCACCGTGTTCTTCTTCTCGAAACCCCTTCGAGAAGAGACAATCACGGAACTCACACAGGTAGTGTATTCTTAAGGATAGAGTGCCATGCTATCTACAATCGGATATTAACAAATTCCTATCTGCCACATAACCGCGGGCACGGCTTTCGAAAGATCAAAACCCTGCAGGGGTGTCCCAACTTAGCCCATCACAAGCTCACGATCCGTAGAGTCGCAACTCCAAGGTGGGAAGACCCGAGTATTCTCGGAATCTCGTGCTCAAGATATTCCGACTAAGGTAAAACTAATCCAGCAAGACCTCCTGGCGTGCCGACACCCTGATAGTAGCCGCGCGTATCTCGTCTCAGGCCATGACCGGATAAGTCATCCTACAGGTTGTTTCCAGCCCTTGAGTTTCCTCAAAGTGGCCCCGCAGTCTTCTCAGTTCGGCCCAACACTCAAGACGAGCACTGGCACGGGGGGTTGATTAATAAATCCTCGGGTTAATTACTCCCTCGGCAAGTTTTAGTTGTTAGGCAAATGTAGAACCAAAGTTGGGCCTTGCTGGAAAAGCTTTAACACTAAGCGAGTTATCGAGGGGGCCCATAAACCCCAACCGTGTTAGGAACACAAAATCCAGGAACATAACACCGGTTTATCGGGTCCTAAGGTGGCATGAGTGGAACAAAACACCGAGCAAAAGGCCAAGCCTTCCACCCATTGCCAAGTATATAGGTGTGTTAATATATTTAAGAGATATTGTGATATTCCAACAACAATTTCCAACATGGAGCAATCTTCATCTTCACCTACAACTAACAACGCTATAAGAGGGGCTGAGCAAGCGGGTAACATAGCCAAACAACGGTTTGCTGGGAAGGTGTCAAAGGTTAGAGGTTTCATGGCAACAATAGAAGGCTGACAAACAGACATGGGCATCGAGGCGATAAGCTAAAGAGCGAGACATCTAGCAATAGGCAAAGATAGTAATAATATCCGGGTCAGGTCATCTTGCCTAGGATTCTGCAAGGAAGAAAAACAAGTCCAGCAGTAGTTGAACGAAACCTCACAGCTCCGGAACGAAACCAAAGCTATTGAGTGAAGCATACCGGAAAGAAGCAAACAACACAGTAAACAAACAAGCTCAAACGTGGCATATGATGCACAAACAAGTATGATGCATGTCCGGTTAAAATATGCATGGCATGGCAAAGTGCATAAACAAGTACTACAAGTTAAGTGGAGCTCAATATGCAATTAGTTGCATATTGACGAAACGCCACAATTTATTTATTTAGTTGACTCTCCTTTATTAACCAGACAATATTAAATGTTTTTATTAAACATGGCAAGAGGTGAAGCATGAGCAAAACTACACTCTAGTCAATTTAAATGAGGCCAAAAATAACAACAACAATAATTCAGGAAAAACCCCATGTGCATAATTTGAATTTTGGTGCTGTTCTGCCTAACTCATATTTTAAAGTTATTATACAGCAAAAGTAAATGCACCATGTTATTTTACACATTTTTCCACCCCATTTACATATAAAGTTTATTAAATTTGGAGCTACGGTTATTTAGTTATGAATTAAACCAATTTAACAAGTTATTTACACGAATTAATGAAAACACCAAGTTAAACATTTTTAACAGGGGTGAAAGTGGCATATTATGAATCTACACAAAATTCTGAGCATTTTACATATCTAAAGTTTTTACATATGATGCACTATTTGTGAGTTATTAAATGAATGAAGTTTGAGGGCCCAAACTGTAAAACTGCAGCAACTGGAATAATTAACAAATTCGCATGACTGGAAAAAAACATCAGAGGCCGAAACTAGTTGCCGGCCCAACAGAAAACAAAACAAAGGCGGGGCGTTGGAGGCTCACCCAATGGGCCTGGCCCAGTTCAGTGGTGAGGCTGGAGGCAGCTGGGCTTGGTGGGGAGAGGCTGGGCCTGGCGCGGCTGGCATGCCACGCAGCTGGCCAGCACGGGCAGGACCCGGTCGAGCGAGGGTAACGGGCACATCAGGTTGTGGGCGACTGGTCAACCCGGGACGAGCGGGCGAACGGGCGCCTTGTCCTCTGCTCGTCGGGAGGCAGAGCAGCGACGGTGATGCTGCAAGAGGACGGCGGCGAACTTGGCGAGGGACGGCGGGGTGGACCTAGACAGATCCGGCCGCGGAGCATCGGTTCCCGGCGACGGCGAGGCGATCTGGAGCTCGGGGAGGCACCGGCGGCGGAGCCTCGAGGCCATGGCAAGAAGGCCAACGGCGACACGAATGATGACTTGGGCGATGCAGATCTAGTGACGGGCATCGGTGGAACATGGCAGCAGGGCGGCGACGCTCCTCGTGGCGGCCGACGGGGTGCGGGACTTGGGGCTCACGAACCCGTCCATTCAGGCGGGTGCTTAGCGTGCAGGTGACGGATGACTTGGGGCGGAGCAGAGGAGGCGATCCAAGGCGGGGCTCGGGCGCGGAAGCTCGAGTGGTTGGAGACGGCCACGGGCAAGAGGAGCTTGACGAAGCTCCTGGCGGTGGTGTGCTCCGGCGAGGTCTCGCAGACAAAGGCGGTGGTCTCGGGACAGAGGAGCTCGGGCTCCTTCTGTTGTGCCTCGATGCGAGGGATGGGAGGCGAGGCCGAGCTCTCCTGCTCGGGCACGAGCGTGGAGGAAGACGCGGGGAGGCGCTACCTCATGTGGCTGCTGGAGCTGCTAGTTGGATGGATCGACGAAGATCATTGGCTTGGCGCGGAAGGAGAGAATCAGGTGGATCGGGAGGAGATCCCGAGGAACATGTGGCTAGTTTGGGCAGGTGGTTTTTTTTGGATCGAGGCGGGAGATGAGTGTGGCGGCGGCGGAGGAATGGGAAGGATGGGACAAGGTCCCTAGGCTTTAGGGTTGGACTGATATATGTAGACGATGGATTAGATTAGGTGCTATTTGGGCCCTCCGATTTAGATCGGACGGTCAAGAACAAAATAGGTAGGGAGTCCAAATAAGAAAACAGAGATATTTTAGGGATGTTTGGGGATGATCCGGATCCATCGGTAATGACTGCCCGGGTCGGGTTTCGGGCAGTCTCGGACGCGCAGTCGAGGGGGTAAAAGTGGGCTGTGTAGAGTGATTGGGCTGAGAATAGAGGGAGAGAGAGAGGGGGCCCGGCGACTGTTTCGGAACACCGAAACGTCCGATGCTTTACCGGCTATAGTGCCGCTATATGTTTTACGGTTGGGCTATCAAACAGACTCCGAATGCGATGAAATTTGACAGGCGGTCTACCTACGCTATAATAAGACCGCACGCCAAGTTTTAACCCATTCTGAGAACATTTTCCAGCCACTTATAAAATAAATATTCGAAGGTGCCGCGGGCGCGTGCGAGTGTGTCTGGACTCAGAACAGACAACAGAGAGAACTGGGGAGCCCGAACGAATGCAAGTTTTGAAAACATGCTAATGAAATGCACATGATGGCATGACAAAGTGCAACATGCAAGCAAATGACATGGCAACAATGACGAATAACTGACTGACACCTGGCGCATCGGTCTCGGGGCGTCACAACTCTCCCACACTAACAGAGGATCTCGACCCGAGATCCTAGATGGCACCGGATAGAAACGGAAAAGGAAGAGGTAAAACAAAGTTGCTTCTTTGACAAACGAGTGAAACCATGAACCATGGGAATTTGAACAACTTGAATGAAAGAATACAATGGAGATGAAAGTAGATGGAAACACTTGGTTAGGAAAGAGGAACAAGGAACATTACGAGAACCTTGTAGGTTGAAAGACATTAAACAAGAGCTCACGGATCATGGAAGAATTTGACCCACTCTGGTATAATAAAGCTAGAGAAGGAATAAGAACGAAAGAATTTGGACAACATTCCGTTTGAAAATGGAAGGAATTAACGTGAGCTTGAGAAGATTGGATGATCCTTGATGAAATCAACAACACACTGCCTCCGAAACTATTGAAAGAATGATGCAAAGGGTAAGAATGGCTTCAGATAGCACTCCGGTTAAGAGAGTCAAAACTTGATAAGATGAGAGAACTAGAATGGAGGACACAACACTCCTGTTAACTGGACTAGAGAATAAGGAACATGATCTTGACAAAACGAGAAGATGGTCAAAGAGATCAATATCACAATGCCTCCGGAATAAAAGAATAGAATATAGATCAATGAAAGAAATGAACTGAGAAGGAAATGACAACTTCTCCCACAACTGAATTTGAAAGAGCATCCTTACGAAGAAGGGTTGAAAGGAGTTGTTGGAAATTCAACAACGAAAAGAATAAGCTTGATGTGGGCTTATGGAAAAACATCTCCAAATTAAGAGGTAACAACCAGCCGCTTACGAAAACATTTGATTGGATCGAGATCAACAAGGAGACGATAAACTTATTTCACCGGAATGATAAATGATGAACTTGGGTCATTTATAAGCACCATAATAGCAACAATTCTCAGGGAAAGCTTTTAGGTGAATTATATCCAAGATAACTCCCACGAATAATTGAAGGGTTGAAAAGATCTCCTGAACAAGGAAAATGATGGTTTCAAATATCTCATTCTTGACAACTTCTGAATCACGAAACATGAAGGGAAAATTGTCAAGAATGACATAACACCACCTCAAAAGATAAGGTAGAAATAATTGCACTTCGGAATGCATGAGCTCCAACAAGAATCTTGAAGCACACTTCGAGGATGAATTAAATCATGATGAACCACCATGAGAACTCCAGTAATGAAAGCATGAGAAGTGAAAGATGAAAAGAATAAGATTCAAGGCCTACGATGAATTAGATGGAGCTTTGAAATGATATAATTAAATAACTTGGAACTCCGGAAAACAAGATGAACAACTTGAAACCTAGAATTTATTCCTCATGAATAAACTCTAAACAAAGGGATTAATCCACTTGGATGAAATAAGAATAAGAATTATGTTATGCATATCCTTCATCAATTTAAATTGACGACAAGCAATGGATTTGGCATACTACTTATTCTCGTTGCAAAGAATTAAAGATAGATCTAGTACAACCTTGGATAAATATTCAACAAAGCACCGGTAGGATTATGAAAAGAACAAATGAATTGGTACGATAACAACGAAATAGTAATCTTGAATTAACCACCCTAAGAATTGAAACCGGGTGATGAAAGAGAATAATCACCGGGAAGAATAAGCACTTGAGGAAATTTAGATACAAGAGAACGAAGAGATCGCGAACCGATTAAGAATACTTGAACAAAGCACCGGTAGAATATGGAGACGAACGAAGAGGCATCAATGAAGGATGTTTGGAGGACAAAGTTGAAAACTGAGAACAAGGAAATCTTCTGAATTGATGGCCTTCAGGGGAACACAAAGAAAAGAATTCATGAAATGCTTCGGATGGTAAAAAAAGAATTCCTCACAATCGGAACAATAATGAGGATGGCATGAAGCTAGAACCACAAATCTTGAGAGAACGGCCAAGATTTAAGAGAAACACTTCTCCGGTCTTCAAATGTTGAGTGTGAAGACGAGAAATGCCATGAAGAATTTTGAGATACTCCGGACGAATGACAAGAGGAAGGTGGAGCTAAAGATGGAGATAATTGAAAACAAGCTTGGAGAAGGCATGTGACTGATGGAAATCATTCTTATGTCACACTTTGAAAAGAATTTGAGTATAACTCCGAAAGAATTGGAAGAGTCAGGTAAGATCCTGGGAAAAGACCTGTGGGTTAGGGCCCACTCAAAAGAAATCACCGTTGAAAAAGATTGCTTAAGAGATATTGCACCGGTTGAATTACATGGCTTGAATAAGATGACAATCCTCAAAATAGTTTGAACGGATTAATAATGGAATTATGAATCTTCTGAGATACCTTTTACACTCCAGATAAGAATTGGAGAGAGTTGAATAACAAGAGAGACTTTGGATAAGAATTTTCAACATGGGAAAACATGTGAAACAAGAGGAAGGACATAATGAACACCAAAGCTTGAATTAAATCCACCGGAGAAGAAGATGAGAATGGAACAACGATAAACTTGAAGCTCCTGAGCATCTTCATGAGAAATCACCGGATAAGGGCATTGAAGGAAAAGAATGAAGAGACATCACATGAATAAATTGGATATTTAATTAGGGACTCTGGCTCCATGAAGAAAAAGGGTGGGAGGGCGGGGAAAAACAAAGACAACTTGAGACGAACATAACGGACACCATTGAGAAAAATCAAGAATTGGTCTTGCACAAATTAAAAGGATTGGGTTAACTTGAGGAGAAGCACGCCGGTTGAAAACGAATTTACATGACAATCTGGATGATCAAGAAGGACTAGCACTCCCATAGAAATATGATAACACCGCTTAGGAAAGGTATGGAATCAACATTTGACATCGAAGCAACTCGAATACTAGAATCGAAACGAAAACAACGGATAGATATGTTGCAACATAATCTTCAAAATATCATCTGTACAGAGAATTGAACGAATGAATTCCATAGCTTAATGGTACAACACTTGTCGAGAAGCCATTTGGGAGAACAAAAGGTAAATAAAAATAACAAGGAGCAGATAGAACAAATACAAGATAGAAGTTTCATTCCACATATTCGTGTTGAAAGCTCATGGAACGTGTTACAAAAGGGTTTTGCAATCCCCGGATCAGCATAGCCAAGGACCCTTTAAGATACAACTCCCGATTGGAACAACTCCCATAAAACCACTTCACTCAATGTTGAACCCCGAACTTCATATCATGCATTCGTTGGAAGAATGCCTACGAACTTCTAGATGAACCCACCTATTAATTTCTGAAAGTTTCTAGTTATGCAATCAGGTGTTGGGGATACAGGGGAAGCACCGCGCACTCCACTCTAATCCTACATCCAGCTGTATCCATCTTTCAACACATAACCAGTTATTTCCGGAAACCGTTTACCTCGGACCTTCGAAACACATCTGCTATACAAGTTATGGCAATACTCCCGAACTACCTCCCCAGTACTGGGTGATGTCGGGGTTATCTTGCCACTAACCGCATAGGAGAGTTTTCGATGTTGGCCGTCTTAAGTATTCCAAAACTGCTGCGATATATTTGCGACGACAACACCTCGGAGCTCAACTCCACGGCACACTACAACAACCCCTAAGTGACAGGAGGCATCGAGAACAATGTTCTCGTCACAAAGACATCGGAACAATTCAAACAATACTCGCGTGATCCTAAAAAAGTTTAATGAAATTTTGAGAGTAGAAGAGATAAACTAATCGTCAGGAGTCCTCAACAGAGTGATAAAGGGATGAGGAGTAAAAAGAAATCCTACTCTCCGATATATATATAGGACTCAAAACATTTTCATGTGTGTGCCTAGACTCAACCATCAACGATTCGATCAATCAGTTGGGGCTCCTTGGTCGGAGAAGGCTCTGATTACCAACTTGTAATGCCCAGGATGGGATTATACCTCCTACGTGTCGAGGCACGACTTAAAGGTATAAGCCCATTCTAGAATGATCTCAAGTTTGGTATCTTCGCACAACTCATGTAAAAATAAGGATGAAATTGCAAAAGGATAGTTGTCTTACACTCGCCACGTCATACAATACATTACATAAGCAAATCATCATCCAAATAACATCACAAACCGACTACGGGCGAAGATCCAAATGAAAGATGCCAAATACACAAGCCCGGATCGCCCCTAGTAGGAACCACTACTGATCGTCGAAAACGTCACATACATACGGCCAAGCTCTTCATCGAACTCCCATTGAAGTTCTGATCCACCTCCTGCACTGTTCTCGGATGTACCTGCATCTGGTGTGTGTTGAATCTCTGAGCCACAAAGGACTCAGCAATCCCGTTCCCGGGTATCAAAACTAACAAAGCCTTTAGGTGAGGGAAGGCTAATAAAGTGGCTGCAGCAAGCGCTAAGCAACTAGCTAACGTGTTCAGAGCGAGAAGAGAGTAAGAGCCATCGATCGACAAGGTGATCAATAAGTGATCCTAGCTACTCACGACAGACATAACCCCACCGTGTTCTTCTTCTCGAAACCCCTTCGAGAAGAGACAATCACAGAACTCACACAAGTAGTGTATTCTTAAGGATAGAGTGCCATGTTATCTACAACCGGATATTAACAAATTCCCATATGCCACATAACCACGGGCATGGCTTTCGAAAGATCAAAACCCTGCAGGGGTGTCCCAACTTAGCCCATCACAAGCTCACGATCTGCGGAGTCGCAACTCCAAGGTGGGAAGACCCGAGTATTCTCGGAATTCCGTGCTTAAGATATTCCGACAAAGGTAAAACTAATCCAGCAAGACCTCCCGGCGTGCCGACACCCTGATAGTAGCCGCGCGTATCTGGTCTCAGGCCACAACCGGATAAGTCATCCTACAAGTTGTTACTAGCCCTTGAGTTTCCTCGAGGTGGCCCCGCAGTCTGCTCAGTTCGGACCAACACTCAAGACGAGAACTGGCCCGGGGGGGTTGATTAATAAATCCTCGGGTTAATTACTCCCTCGGCAAGTTTTAGTTGTTAGGCAAATGTAGAACCAAAGTTGGGCCTTGCTGGAAAAGCTTTAGCACTAAGCGAGTTATCGAGGGGGGCCCATAAACCCCAACCGTGTTTGGAACGCATAATCCGGGAACATAATACCGGTTTATCGGGTCCTAATGTGGCATGAGTGGAACAAAACACCGAGCAAAAGGCCAAGCCTTCCACCCATTGTCAAGTATATAGGTGTGTTAATATATTTAAGAGATATTGTGATATTCCAACAACAATTTCCAGCATGGAGCAATCTTCATCTTCACCTGCAACTAACAACGCTATAAGAGGGGCTGAGCAAGCGGGTAACATAGCCAAACAACGATTTGCTGGGAAGGTGTCAAAGGTTAGAGGTTTCATGACAACAATAGAAGGCTGACAAACAGACATGGGCATCGAGGCGATAAGCTAAAGAGCGAGACATCTAGCAATACGCAAAGATAGTAATAATATCTGGGTCAGGTCATCTAGCCTGGGATTCCGCAAAGAAGAACAAGTCCAGCAGTAGTTGAACGAAACCTCACAACTCCGGAAAGAAACCGAAGCTTTCGAGAGAAGCTTACCGGAAAGAAGCAAACAACACAGTAAACAAACAAGCTCAAACATGGCATATGATGCACAAACAAGTATGATGCATGTCTGGTTAAAATATGCATGGCATGGCAAAGTGCACAAACAAGTACTACAAGTTAAGTGGAGCTCAATATGCAACGAGTTGCATATTGACGAAACGCCACAATTTATTTATTTAGTTGACTCTCGTTTATTAACCAGACAAGATTAAATGTTTTTATTAAACATGGCAAGAGGTGAAGCATGAGCAAAACTACACTCTAGTCAATTTAAATGAGGCCAAAATAACAACAACAACAATTTCGGAAAAACCCCATGTGCATAATTTGAATTTTGGTGCTGTTCTGCCTAACTCATATTTTAAAGTTATTATACAGCAAAAGTAAATGCACCATGTTATTCTACACATTTTTCCACCCCATTTACATATAAAGTTTATTAAATTTCGAGCTACAGTTATTTAGTTATGAATTAAACCAATTTAACAAGTTATTTACACGAATGAATGAAAACAACAATTTAAACATTTTTTAACAGGGGTGAAAGTGGCATATTATGAATCTACACAAAATTCTGAGCATTTTACATATCTAAAGTTTTTACATATGATGCACTATTTGTGAGTTATTAAATGAATGAAGTTTGAGGGCCCAAACTGTAAAACTGCAGCAACTGGAATAATTAACAAATTCGCAGGACTGGAAAAAACATAAGAGGCCGAAACTGGCTGTCGGCCCAGCAAAAAAAATAAACAAAGGCGGGGCGTTGGAGGCTCACCCAATGGGCTTGGCCCAGTTTGGTGGTGAGGCTGGAGGCAGCTGGGCTCCGTGGGGAGAGGCTGGGCCTGGCACAGCTGGCAGCCCACGCAGCTGGCCAGCGCGGACAGGACCCGGTCGAGCGAGGGTAACGGGCGCAGTAGGTTGCGGGCGACTGGTCAACCCGGGACGAGCGGGCGAACGGGCGCCTCGTCCTCTGCTCGTCGGGAGGCAGAGCAGCGACGATGATGCAGCAAGAGGACGGCGGTGAACTTGGCGAGGGACGGCGGGGTGGACCTCGACGGATCCGGCCGCGGAGCATCGGTTCCCGGCGACGGCGAGGCGATCTGGAGCTCAGGGAGGCACCGACGGCGGAGCCTCGAGGCCATGGCGAGAAGGCCAACGGCGACACGAATGATGACTTGGGCGATGCAGATCCAGCGACGGGCAGCAGTGGAACATGGCAGCAGGGCGGCGGCGCTCCTCGTGGCGGCCGACTGGGTGCGGGACTTGGGGCTCGCGGACCCGTCCATTCAGGTGGGTGCTCAGCGTGCAGGTGATGGATGACTTGGGGCAGAGCAGAGGAGGCGATCTAAGGCGGGGATCGGGCGCGGAAGCTCGAGTGGTTGGAGGCGGCCACGGGCAAGAGGAGCTTGACGAAGCTCCTGGCGGCGGTGTGCTCCAGCGAGGTCGTGCAGACGAAGGCGATGGTCTAGGGACAGAGGAGCTCGGGCTCCTTCCGCTGGGCCTCAGTGAGAGGGACGGGAGGCGAGGCCGAGCTCTCCTGCTCGGGCACGAGCGTGGAGGAAGACGCGGGGAGGCGCTGCCTTATGCGGCTGCTAGAGCTGCTGGTTGGATGGATCAACGAAGATCATTGGCTTGGCGCGGAAGGAGAGAATCAGGTGGATCGGGAGGAGATCCCGAGGAACATGTGGCTAGTTTGGGCAGGTGGTTTTTTTGGATCGAGGTGGGAGATGAGTGCGGCGGCGGCGGAGGAATGGGAAGGATGTGACAAGGTCCTAGGCTTTAGAGTTGGACTGATATATGTAGCCGATGGATTAGATTAGGTGCTATTTGGGCCCTCCGATTTAGATTGGACGGTCAAGAACAAAATAGGTAGGGAGTCCAAATAAGAAAACAGAGATATTTTAGGGATGTTTTGGGATGATCCGGATCCATCGGTAATGACTGCCCGGGTCAGGTTTCGGGCAATCTCGGACGCGCAGTCGAGGGGGTAAAAGTGGGCTGTATAGAGTGATTGGGCCGAGAATAGAGGGAGAGAGAGGGGGGCTCGGCGACTGTTTCGGAACACCGAAATGTCCGACGCTTTACCGGCTATAGTGCCGCTATATGTTTAACGGTTGGGCTATCAAACAGACTCCGAATGCGATGAAATTTGACAAGCAGTCTACCTACGCTATAATAAGACCGCACGCCAAGTTTCAACCCATTCCGAGAACATTTTCTGGCCACTTATAAAATAAATATTCGGAGGTGCCGCGGGCTCGTGCGAGTGTGTCTGGACTCAGAACGGACAACGGAGAGAACTGAGGAGCCCGAACGATTGCAAGTTTTGAAAACATGCTAATGAATGCACATGGTGACATGACAAAGTGCAACATGCAAGCAAATGACATGGCAACGATGACGATTAACTGGCTGACATCTAGCGCATCGGTCTCGGGGCATCACAGGGCCCTTTGAGTGGACTCCGAAGGCCGATGCCGCCTTTCGGGATCTCAAGGAATACCTCACCAACCCGCCGGTTATGGTAGCGCCGTGACCCCTGGAACCCATGACTCTCAACCTTGCCGCGACGCCTCACTCTGCCAGTGCAGCGCTAGTGGTGGAGCGCGAGGAGAGGCCCCGAAGCGTGAGGCCACAGAGCAATTCGGCATCGTCGGGACCGCCGTCGCCCCCTGTCATAGTTCCAGAGGTAGATTCGACCACGGCTACTGGCGGCCCCGCCATCCAAAAAGAGGCACTCAATATTCCTGAAGCGCCTCAGAATCCTGCAGCGCCGACCCTCGTTGAGCACCCAGTGTACTTCATCAGCACCGTACTATGCAACATGCGCTCGCGCTACCCGATGCCTCAGAAGCTGCTCCTGGCGCTCCTTGTCGCCTCCCGGAAGTTGCGCCATTACTTCCAGGGCCACCCTATCAAGGTTGTCTCCTCATACCCTCTCGAGAAAGTACTCCGGGGCCCAAATATTGTCGGGAGGGTCGCCGAGTGGAACATCGAGCTCCAGGCGTTCCGGTTAGAGTTTAGCACCACGCGAGCAATCAAGGGAGCGGCTCTGGTAGACTTTATGGCAGAATGGACCGACGCGCCAGAGCAGGGGGCTGGCGAGGATCGCTCGCCAGCCCCTGGTGTTGAAGCCCCGAACGGATGGGTAGTATACTTCGACGGTGCCTTTTCGCGCCTTGGCGTGGGGGTTGGCGCCGTGTTAGTATCTCCCACTCAGGACAAGCTGTACTACACCGTGCAGCTTTGCTTCCAGCAAGACGAGAACGTCTCCAACAACATCGCAGAGTATGAGGGCCTAATTGCCGGGCTCAAGGCCGTTGCTGCACTGGGGTTCAAGCGTCTCACCATTAGAGGTGACTCGCAGCTCCTCGTCAGCTTCTCCAACAAGAAATACAAGCCCAAGGACGAGCACATGGAGGCATATCTGGAGGAGGTGCGCAAGATGGAAAAGCGATTCCGAGGGCTGGAGGTGTAGCACGTACCAAGAGGCACCAACAAGGAAGCGGATAACATCGCCAAACGAGCCTCCAGGGGGGAGCCTCAGAGGTCGGGCGTTTTCGAGGAGCGGCTGCACAAACCGTCGGCAACACCGCCCGTTCCTGAGCCGGCATCCCCTCAGCAGGGGCTACCTGCGGCACCTGCGGATGGAGCCCCACCCTGCGGACCGGCCTCCGGAGCCCACCTGCTACTTGCCGCAGAGCCTGAGGAGGCTTGCTAGACCCAAGAGCTCAAGATGTACCTGCAAAACGACACCCTGATAGACAAGGAGGAAGACGCAGAGCGCGTGGTCCGACAGGCCTTGGCTTACTACATCCAAGACAAAGAAATCTACAGGAGGCGCCCCAACGATGTCTCACTAAAATGCATCTCGAGGAAACAAGGGCGCGAGCTGTTGGCTGACATCCACGGTGGGGACTGCGGTCACCACTCGTCGTCCCGCACACTCGTGGGTAAGGCCTTCCGCAGCCGCTTCTACTAGCCCACGACGCTCAACGACGCCACGGAGCTTGTGCAGGATTCCGAGGCGTGCCAGTTTCATGCCAAGCAAATCCACCAGCTAGCGCAGGGCCTCCAGACGATCCCGCTCTCCTGGCCCTTCATGGTCTGGGGATTGGACATCCTGGATCCATTTCACTAGGCAGCGGGGGCCTACCGCTTCTTGTACGTCGCCATCGACAAATTCACCAAGTGGGCAGAGGTGGAGCCTGTTCGCGCGGTCCCATATAGGTCGTCCGTCAGGTTCATCCAGGGCCTCGTGAGGCGATTCGGGGTCCCTAGCCACATTATCACGGATAACGGTTTGTAGTTCAGAAGCAATCTCTTCAGGTCATATTGTGCTAACCTTTGAACACAGATCTGCTACACCTCGGTGGCTCACCCCAGGAGCAACGGTCAGGCCGAACGCGCCAACGCGGAAGTCTTGCGTGGCCTCAAGACGCGCAGCTTTAAGAAGAAGCTCAAGGATTGCGGCAGGGGCTGGATCGACGAGCTCCAGTTCGTGCTGTGGTCAATCCGAACCACTGCTACCAAACCCATGGGAGAAACTTCTTTCTTTCTCGTCTACGGGGTGGAGGCGGTCCTCCCTCACGAGGTCAAGCATCGCTCCCCACGGGTCTTGGCTTTCAATGAGGAATACCAGGACGCCGCCTGGCGGATGGACCTCGTGCTTGGCGAGGAGGGCTGCCGTCGAGCTGCCCTCAGGGCGGCCTGATATTAGTAGGCGCTGCGGTGGTACCACTGCCGCAGCATCTGCGCAGGAACACTTGAAGTTGGTGACTTGGTCCTGAGGCGGGTCCTCTCCAGGGAGGGGTTACACAAGCTCTCGCCCATGTGGGAGGGCCCGTTCAGAATCGCCCATGTCTCTAGGCCTGGTGCTGTGCACATGGAGACACAAGATTGGATACCTATCCAGAATTCCTAGAACATTTAGCACCTCAGGAGGTTCTATCCGTAATCAAGGCTCCGTGCCCGTGAAGGTCTCCGCTCGTGACACTCTCACGTACTAATGAGTTGGGGCTGTACACGCCTCGGAGTCTCCTGAGCATTGCCTATGGGCCATTAGACGGGGCTCCCACCCACACCCCAGTGGCAGTCCTTAGCTCCGCCCTGGGAAGAAGACGTAGTGTAGGGGTCGGACGTGACCTTTTTCCTTTTTTGGCTTCGTGTTTGGCTGTCAGCCTTTTCTACTTCCTTGGCTATCAGCCCTTCCTCTAGCCCATGCTATGAAGTTCTCGTGTTTCTTGCATTTGCTTGGAAGTCTTGCTTGGGATTTTTTTCTCGCCGGTTTTAAGTTCAGCTTGTTAAGAAGGGGCTGTGCTGCTTGCCCTCCTTCGCGTGCCTCGTGCGTGGGGGTTGTGACACGGCCGGTCTCGGCTCTCGTATGCCACTGTCCCATGACCTCACCCGGCAAAGCCTGCTCAGACTCTGGCTCAGGCCTTGGCGCCTCAATCCATGCTCGGTGCTCTCAGCAGCTCTCAGCGGCTCACCCATACTCGGGGGCTACGCAGGTTCTCCGAACTCGAACGTCCTCATGGCCAGACGGGGGCTCATGACGCTAATGAGTCAGCACCACTTCGCCTCAAGACATTGCAGCACATAAGCTAAGTAATCTCACCCAGACCAAAACCGTGATGGCAAGTTCTCGCTTCATACATATGTCATAGTCCATTACACGCCTTCTCGAGGCAACTTAAAAGTTTGACACAGGAAGAAAGTGAAGAAAAAAATAAGAAGCAGAGGCCGCTCCCACTCAGGCGGAGTCTCCCAACTCCTCACGCTTCACCAAGCCACAGCGGGGCAACGACCCCCTCCCCTCGCCGAGCCGAGCTCGGCCGCGCGGTGGCTCGTTGTAGCCGTCGCTGCTGGAGGAGCTGCTACTGCCACACAGGAGGGACCCGTAGTGCGCCCCAAGACCAAGCTCGTCTCCGGATGAGGAACTGCTCTTCCGGACACTGTCCCCGCCATCCTCTTTGTCATCAGCTTCAGGATAGCACCCAAGGTGCCTCCCTTCCTCCCAGAAGACCCTGACGAACAGCATTGAGACACCATCATACCTGAAGTGGAGCGTACACCTCCCCTGCAGCCGGCGCGCGCGCAAACGATTGCCAGCCATGCTCCAGGAACACGTCCCCTAAGGGATCCACATCAACCTCCGCCCAGGATGCACCACTGTAGCAACCGTCGGTCTACAGCCAGACGCCGTCGGGGCCTCTGGCTGGTAGCACGTTGTCGAGCGAGCGGGGAAGCCGGAGCCACAAGCTGCCAGGCTTCTCCGCCCATAGCACAAACTCCGACGACACGTCGAAGGAGTGGAGCTGCGGGCGCGGAGGACGCACGACCGCCAAAAGCCGCCTCGCGCCTCCTCTCCCACCACGGGCGCGACCACCTTCACCACAGGAAGAGACATCGCGCCTCTTAGCGGTGACCGCGTCGGGATCCGGAAGGCCGTGCCCGCTCCCTCGAGGAGTCGCTGCGGGCGCAGCGGCATGCTTGCGGGGACGGCCATGGCCCCTCTTTGATGGCGGTGATGCCAAATCCTTCAGGGCCTTCGCCTTCTCCGCGGCGGACGGCTTCCTTGGCGGCACCATGGAGACCTCGCGGCAAGAAGGAGAGCGGAGAGCAAACAAGGAGGTAGACGGCGCTGGCTTGAAGATGGCTTGGGGGGCTCCCCCCTAGTCCCATTTATAGGGCGAAGGAGCCCAACCGCCAGTCACTGGTGTCACATCCATAACAACCCCGTCATCTGCGCCGGGGAGTTTTCAAGTCACACGGTTACCAAGACTGTGTGGGAAGCAGAGTCGCCCATGTCCCATCCAACCGTCGCGTGCCAGCCTCGCCCGCAGCCTTTTGGGGCCCGCGACGCTTCGTCCTCGACTAAGGCTTTGATACATCTCCAATGTATCTAAATTTTTTGATTGTTCCATGCTATTATATTATCCTTCTAGGATGCCTTATGGGCTTTTATATACACTTTTATATGATTTTCGGGACTAACCTATTAACCCAGAGCCCAGTGCCAGTTTTTGTTTTTCTCCTGTTTTAGGGTTTTACAGAAAAGGAATATCAAACGGAGTCCAATTGACGTGCCAATTTTTGATGATTTTTTCTGGACCAAAAGAAGCCCCCGAAGTAAAAGAGTTGGGCCAGGAGAGCCACGGGCTGCCCACGAGAGTGGGGGGCGCGCCCTGGGCAGGGGGGCACGCCCACCTACCTCGTGGACAGCCCAGAAGCCCCCGTGACTTGTGCCCTATGCCAAAAAATCCTATAAATTCTGTAACCTTCATAAATTAACCTAGATCGGAAGTTCTGCCGCCGAAAGCCTCTATAGCCACCGAAAACCAATCTACACCCCGTTCCGGCACCGTGCCGGAGGCGGGAACCCTCACCGGTGGCCATCTTCATCATCCCGGTGCTCTCCATGGCGAGGAGGGAGTAGTCCACCCTCGAGGCTGAGGGTATGTACCATTAGCTATGTGTTTGATCTCTCTCTCTCATGTTCTTGAGATGGCACAATCTTGATGCATCGCGAGCTTTGCTATTGTAGTTGGATCTTATGATGTTTCTCCCCCTCTACTCTCTTGTAATGGATTGAGTTTTCCCTTTGAAGTTATCTTATCGGATTGAGTCTGTAAGGATTTGAGAACACTTGATGTATGTCTTGCACGTGTTTACTTGTGGTGACAATGGGATATCATGTGATCCACTTGATGTATGTTTTGGTGATCAACTTGCGGGTTCCGTGACCTTGGGAATCTATGCATAGGGGTTGGCACACGTTTTCGTCTTGACTCTCTGGTAGAAACTTTAGGGCACTCTTTGAAGTTCTATGTGTTGGTTGAATAGATGTTTTTGAGATTGTGTGATGCATATCGTATAATCATGCTCACGGATACTTGAGGTGACAATGGAGTATCTAGGTGACATTAGGGTTTTGGTTGATTTGTGTCTTAAGGTGTTATTCTAGTACGAACTCTATGGTATATTGAACGTTACTACAGACTCTTGAATAGATCGATCAGAAAGAATAACTTTGAGGTGGTTTCGTACCCTACCATAATCTCTTCGTTTGTTCTCCGCTATTAGTTACTTTGGAGTGACTCTTTGTTGCATGTTGAGGGCTAGTAATATGATCCAATTATGTTATTCTTGTTGAGAAAACTTGCACTAGTGAAAGTATGAACCCTAGGCCTTGCCTACTACCATTGCAACACCGTTTATGCTCACTTTTACCTTTAGTTACCTTGCTGTTTTTATATTTTCTGTTTACAAAAACCTATATCTACCATCCATATTGCACTTGTACCACCATCTCTTCGCCGAACTAGTGCACCTATGCAATTTACCATTGTATTGGGTGTGTTTGGGACACTAGAGACTCCTTGTTATTGGGTTGCAGGGTTGTTTGAGAGAGACCATATTCAACCTACGCCTCCCACGGATTGATAAACCTTAGGTCATCCACTTGAGGGAAATTTGCTACCGTCCTACAAACCTCTGCACTTGGAGGCCCAACAACGTCTACAAGAAGAAGGTTGTGTAGTAGACATCCATCTATTTTCTGGCGCCGTTGCCGGGGAGGTGAGTGCTTGAAGGTATATCTTTAGATCTTGCAATCAAATCTTTTAGTTTCTTGTTTTATCACTAGTTTAGTTTATAAAAGAAAACTACAAAAAATGGAATTAAGGTTACCTCATATGCTTCATCTTTTTAATATCTTTCGTCAAAATGATGGGAAGGAAAATTGTGCTCTTGTACTTGAATAAGAATTACATAGAATGCTTGGCATAAAATATGTCAGTGATGAGCATGATTGCAATATTGTTAGTGTGAATCCCTTGAATATCCATGATGCTAATAATATACAAAGGCCCTAGCTTGGGGAAGCTATGTTTGATGAAGATGATATTTTTAGTCCCCCAAGTATTGATGAGCCAATTTATTATGATGAAAGCATGCCTCCTATATATGATGATTATTGTGATGACTTGTATGCTATTAAGAATAATGATAACCATGAAACTTGTCATCATGATTTTAGTTTTCAATTGGATTATGCCTCACATGATAATTATTTTGTTGAGTTTACTCCCACTACTATGAATGAGAAGAATTTTGCCTATGTGGAGAGTAGTAAAATTTCTATGCAAGTAGATCATGAAAAGAATGCTTTATGTTCTGGTTATATTGTTTAATTAATTCATGATGGTACTGAAAATTATTATGAGAGAGGATCATATGCTTGTAGGAATTGCAATAATATCAAGTTTCATCTCTATATGTTGAAAATCTTGAAGTTATGCTTGTTTTCCCTTACTATGCTAGTTGATTATCGTTCCCATAAGTTGTTTGCTCACAAAATCCCTATGCATAGGAAGTGGGTTAGACTTAAATGTGCTATTCATATGCTTCATGATGCTCCCATTATGTTTCAATCCTTATCTTTTATGTGAGCATCATTATGCCTAGCTAGGGGCGTTAAACGATAGCGCTTGTTGGGAGGCAACCCAACTTCATTTTGTTTTCTTTCCTTTTGATTTTGTTTGGGAATAAATATTGCATCTAGCTTCTGTTTAGATGTGGTTTTTTGTTTTAATTAGTGTTTGTGCGAAGTAGAACCTTTGGGAACACTTGTGTGAAGTTCATATGATCTTGCTGTGAAAAACAGAATCGTTAGCGCTCGCTAGAATGGTCATCAGATTTTACTGGAGTGTGCTATTTAGTTGACTCTTTTTGCAGATGATTAATAGACAAATTCCTCACGTTTAACAATTTAGTTTGAATTTTTTGGAGTTACAGAAGTATGCGAAACCTGCAGATTACTACAGACTGTTCTGTTTTTGACAGATTCTATTTGTCATTTGTTGTTTGCTTATTTCAATGCATCTATGAGTAGTATTGGGAAGTATGAATCATAGAGAAGTTGGAATACAGTAGGTTTAACACCAATATAAACAAAAAATGAGTTCATTACTGTACCTTTGAGTAGTGGTTTGTTTTCTTATACTAACGGACCTCACGAGATTTTTGTCTAAGTTTTGTGTTGTGAAGTTTTCAAGTTTTGAGTATTGCTTTGATGGACCATGGAACAAAGAGTGGCAAGAGCCTAAGGTTGGGGATGCTCATGGCACCCCAAGGTAAAATTCAAGTACAACCAAAAGCCTAAGCTTGGGGATGCCCCGGGAAGGCATCCCCTCTTTCGTCTTCATCCATCGGTAACTATACTCGGAGCTATATTTTTATTCACCACATGATATGTGTTTTGCTTGGAGCGTCAATTTAGTTTATTTTGTTTTGCTTGCTGTTTGAATAATATCCCAAGATCTGAAGTTCTTAAATGTTAGAGAGTCTTCACATATTTTCATAATTATTTAACTACTCATTGATCTTCACTTATATTTTTCAAAGTAGTTTGTTGTTTATAGTGCTTCACTTATATCTTTTAGAGCACGGCGGTGGTTTTATTTTGAAGAAATAGATGAACTCTCCTGCTTCACTTATATCCTATTGAGAGTCTATTAGAACATCATGGTAATTTGCTCTGGCTATAAAACTAGCCTTCACATGATAGGCATCCAAGATCAATGTAGTAAAAACTTTCATACTAAGTGCAGTGAATATGATGAGAAGTTGGATACTTGATAATTGTTTTGAGATATGAGGATAGTGATATTAGAGTCATGCTAGTGGAGTTATTATGAAATTGAGAAATGCTTGTGTTAAAGTTAGTGATTCCCGTATCATGCACATATGGTGAAGCGCTATGTGACGAAGTTAGAGCATGATGTATTTGTAAAGTGTCAACCTTTGTGTGGAGGTCGGGTGCGCGCGATGGTTAACTCCTACCAACCTCCCCCCTAGGAGCAGGCGTTGATTGCTTTGTTTTGATGACTCGTAGATTTTTGCAATAATTATATGAGTTCTTTATGACTAATGTTGAGTCCATGGATTATACGCACTCTCACCCTTCCACTATTGCTAGCCTCTCTTGTACCGCGCAACTTTCGCCGGTATCATAAATCCACTATATATCCTTCCTCAGAACAGCCACTATAATATTCCTCAAAGCAGCCACCATACCTACCTATCATGGCATTTCCATAGCCATTCCGAGATATATTGCCATGCAACTTTCCACCGTTCCGTTCATATGACACGCTTCATATTGTCATATTGCCATGCATGATCATGTAGTTGACATCGTATTTATGGCAAAGCCGCCATGCATAATTTTTCATACATGTCACTCTTGATTCATTGCACATCTCGGTACACCGCCGGAGGCATTCATGTAGAGTCATACTTTGTACTATTATCGAGTTGTAATATCGAGTTCTAAATAAATATAAGTGTGATGATCTGCATTATTAGAGCATTGTCCCGTGTGAGGAAACAAAAAAAAACGATAAAGGCCAAATCAAAAAGGGTATGGCCCAAAAAAATAGAGAGGGGCTAAAAAAAGAGGAAAGCCCCTCCAAAAAAATGAGAGAAGGGACAATGCTACTATCATTTTCCACACTTGTGCTTCAAAGTAGCACCATGGTCTTCATGATAGAGAGTCTCATGTTTAGTCACTTTCATATACTAGTGGGAATTTTCGTTATAGAACTTGGCTTGTATATTCCAACGATGGGTTTCCTCAAATGCCCTAGGCCTTCGTGAGCAAGCAAGTTGGATGCACACCCACTAGTTTCTTTTGTTGAGCTTTCATACATTTTTAGCTCTAGTGCATCAGTTGCATGGCAATCCCTACTCACTCACATTGATATCTATTGATGGGCATCTCCATAGCCCGTTGATACACCTAGTCGATGTGAGACTATCTCTCTCCTTTTTGTCTTCTCCACAACCACCTCTCTATTCCACATAGTGCTATGTCCATGGCTCATGCTCATGTATTGCGTGAAAGTTGAAAAGTTTGAAAGAATAGAGTATGAAAATCGGTGATTGGCTTAAATCGGGGTTGTGCATGATATGAATATTTTGTGTAATGAAGAGGGAGCATAGCCAGACTATATGACTTTGTAGGGATAACTTTCTTTAGCCATGGTATTTTGAGAAGACATGATTGCTTTGTTAATATGCTTGAAGTATTATTATTTCTTATGTCAATATAGACTTTTATCTTGAACCTTTCAGATCTGAACATTCATGCCACAATTAAGATAATTGCATTAAAATACTATGTTGGTTAGCATTCCACATAAAAAATTCTGTTTTTATCATTTAGCTCCTCGAGGACGAGCAGGAATTAAGCTTGTGGAAGCTTGTTACATCTCCAATGTATCTATAATTTTTTATTATTCCATGTTATTATATTATCCTTCTAGGATGTCTTATGGGCTTTTATATACACTTTTATATGATTTTTGGGACTAACCTATTAACCCAGAGCCCAGTGCCAGTTTCTGTTTTTCTCCTGTTTTATGGTTTTACAGAAAAGGAATATCAAACGGAGTCAAATTGATGTGCCAATTTTTTATGATATTTTCTGGACAAAAAGAAGCCCCCAAAGTTAAAGAGTTGGCCCAAGAGAGACACCGGCTGCCCACGAGGGTGGGGGCGCGCCCTGGGCAGGGGCGCGCCCTCCTACCTCGTGGACAGCCCAGAAGCCCCCCTGACTTGTGCCCTATGCCAAAAAATCCTATAAATACTGAAACCTTCGGAAATTGACCTAGATCAGTAGTTCCGCCGCCAAAAGCCTTTGTAGCCACCGAAAACCAATCTAAACCTCGTTTCGGCACCCTGCCGGAGGGGGGAACCCTCACCTAAGGCTATCTTCATCATCCCGGCGCTCTCCATGGCGAGGAGGGAGTAGTCCACCCTCGGGGCTGAGGGTATGTACCATTAGCTACGCGTTTGATCACTATCTCTCGTGTTGTTGAGATGGCACGATATTGATGTATCGCAAGCTTTGTTATTGTAGTTGGATCTTATGATGTTTCTCCCCCTCTACTCTCTTGTAATGGATTGAGTTTTCCCTTTGAAGTTATCTTATCGGATTGAGTCTTTAAGGATTTGAGAACACTTGATGTATGTCTTGCACGTGTTTATCTGTGGTGACAATGGGATATCATGTGATCCACTTGATGTATGTTTTGGTGATCAACTTGCGCGTTCCGTGACCTTGGGTATCTATGCATAGGGGTTGGCACACGTTTTCGTATTGACTATCCGGTAGAAACTTTAGGGCACTCTTTGAAGTTCTATGTGTTGGTTGAATAGATGCTTTTGAGATTGTGTGATGCATATCGTATAATCATGCCCACGGATACTTGAGGTGACAATGGAGTATCTAGGTGACATTAGGGTTTTGGTTGATTTGTGTCTTAAGGTGTTATTCTAGTACGAACTCTATGATAGATTGAACGTTACTATGGACTCTTGAATATATCGATCAGAAAGAATAACTTTGAGGTAGTTTCGTACCCTACCATAATCTCTTCATTTGTTCTCCGCTGTTAGTTACTTTTGAGTGATCCTTTGTTGCATGTTGAGGGCTAGTAATATGATCCAATTATGTTATCCTTGTTGAGAGAACTTGCACTAGTGAAAGTATGAACCATAGGCCTTGCCTACTATCATTGCAACACCATTTATGCTCACTTTTACCTTTAGTTACCTTGTTGTTTTTATATTTTCAGTTTACAAAAACCTATATCTACCATCCATACTGCACTTGCATCACCATCTCTTCGCCGAACTAGTGCACCTATACAATTTACCATTGTATTGGGTGTGTTGGGGACACAAGAGACTCTTTCTTATTTGGTTGCAGGGTTGTTTGAGGGAGACCATCTACATCCTACGCCTCCCACGGATTGATAAACCTTAGGTCATCCACTTGAGGGAAATTTGCTACTGTCTTACAAACCTCTGCACTTGGAGGCCCAACAATGTCTACAAGAAGAAGGTTGTGTAGTAGACATCAAGCTTCGCCTCGAAGCCAACTCCGCGCGCGCCTTGGGCCCGGGGGCTACTATCGACGTCCTGGGAACCAGGGTACCCAGACTTGCCTGTCTACGGGCCGCATCGTGCTCCTGCCATGACCTGGTATGGCCCAGCTGATCGACCAGCTGCTCAAGACCCTCGTGAGGGGGCTAGACCTCGCGAGGAGAACGACATCAAGACTCTCTCAGGAGTGGCATCGGCTAGGTTGCTCCGGAGGGGCGGAGAATCCAAGGCCAAGCCTGCCTCAGGAGGAGGCAGTGACACAAGCAGTGACGCACCGCGCCAGCGGGTGCCAGCGCGTGCCAGTGGCGCAGTTGCCGTTTTGGTACAAGGGAGACAGCGCAGGTGCAGGTTCCCGAGGAGCAGACTAAGGTTTCCCCTTCGATGCAACAAGACCGACGACTGGAAGGACGACAGGGAGGATGTCACCACCGAGCCCACCACCGCGTCATCACTGGATCCCTTTGTAGGAGAAGACTGCTTTTGTCAGAGTAGGAGCGTCCTTGTGTTCCCGCTCAAAATGGTCGTTGTGGGATCCCTTCCTGCCTAAACATTTCGTGGGAAGAGGACCCTGGCCGCCTATATAAGTAGCTAGGATCTCCACTATGGAGGGGGATCAGACCCAGAAACTTTGCCCTCGGACAAAGGAGCAAGAACCCTTGCCTCCTGAGCTCAGGAACCACTGTACTCATCCATATTCAAGCCCTCCCGAGGCCAATCCACCAACGCAGGAAGTTGAGTTTTACACCGCAAGGTGGCCTGAACCTGGGTAAATTCTTGTGCGCTTTACTTGTTGTTCACTTGAATCTCTTCATCGGACGAGGGCGAGACGCTAGGTAGACGTGGGTGGGAGAGATCTTTGTTCACGCCCCTTTGTTCGAACTTCTTGGGCTTGCGGATCCCATAATCCGACACTTACGGGTAGTACTTATGGAGATGCTCAATATTCCATGAGTTTTGCAATTGAATGCCATCTCTGGTGTCCAGACGGACTGTGCTAGGTCTGTTGACTCGTACCACCCGGTAAGGGCCTTCCCACTTCGTCATTAACTTGTTTGTACCCTTGACCGACTGCACACACTGAATAAATGAGTTCCATGGGGATAACTGCTTCTGCCGCATAGACTAGGGAGAAGGGAGTGTCCCAGGTATCCCGATTTGGTGTCATTCCAAGGGACTAAAGGACTACCCAGAACTCATCAATCCATCACCTTCCGCACTTCTGCAGCTTATCAAAGGTTCTTGTCTTGAGACCTCGAAGCACTTCAGCGTTCGGCCTCTCAGCTTTTCCATTGATTCTAGGATGTGCCACAGAAGCAAATGAGATCTTGCTTCCGAGGGCATGAACATGAACATATTGCATGAAGGCTCGGCTCGTGAATTGGTTGCCGTTGTCGGTGATGATCCGTGCAGGGACCCTGAAGTGGCACACCAATTCTTTCAAGAAATTGATAGCTGATTGAGCAGTCACCTTTCTCACGGCAGCTACTTCTGGTTGTATACTTTTCGATGGCAACGAACAAGAATTCAAAGCCCCCTGTAGCTCGGAGGAAAGGGCCGAGGATATCGAGCCCCTGGACTGAAAACGGCGATGACAAAGGGATTGTCTGAAGCGCTTGGGTAGGCAGATGTATGTTCTTGGAATGGAACTGATAGGCATGACATTTCGTGACGAGCTTGACCGCATCTTGGAGGAACGTCGGCCAATAGATTCCTTGTCGGAATGCTTTCCCAACTAATGCCCTTGATCCAATGTGGGAGCCACACATGCCTTTGTGAATATCTGCCAGCAGTTCCTTTCCTTCTTTCCGGCAAATGCATTTCAATTTCACACCGTTGGGCATTCTTCGGTATAGAGTGTCATCGACAAACTAGTAAATACTGGCCCTTCGGGCTACTCTTTCAGCCTCATATTGCTCTTTAGGAAGTTCTCCTATTTGGAGGAAACGAAGAATGTGCCTTGCCCAAGTTGGAGCCTGGGGCTCGGCAACAAGGACTAATGGCACCTTCGCATTCACGGGGGCGCGATCTTCCGCTGCGGGGACCGGGGGTCTGGTAGGAGCATGCGGCCCGACAAGTAAATGGGAGTTGTTTCCTACAGGGTCCCTGCCAGGTGCCCTGGAGAGCTCGACCGACAGCGGCTAACCGTAGTCCAATTTTCTCCTCTTTCTTGCCATTGTTGCTGGGGATACGAAGGGCTGAGTAAGGTGGAGAACAAAAGTTCCTGGTCCCACAGGAACCTTTTGCGCAACACATTTTGATAGATGATCAGCAATAATGTTCTCTGCAGGGGTACGTGCTCTGTTTGCAATCCATCAAAATGCTCCTCCAATCTTCTCACTTCCTCAACGTATGCCTCCATCAATGGGCTTTGGTAATCTTTGTTGACTTGCCTCGCCACCAACTGTCAATCTCCTCGGATAATCAGCTTATTGATTCCTGTTCAGTGGCAATTCTGCGCCCGGCAAGGAGCCCTTCATACTCTATTGTATTGTTGGTAGACTCCTCCCATGGAAAGTGCATCTGGACAACGTATTTCAAGTGTTCCCCAGTGGGGGCGACGAGAAGCACGCCAGCTCCAGCACCTTGCAGGCAGATGGCTCCATCAAAATACATAATCCATTTTTGGGTGATTCCTTGCTAGGATTATCTGTCTCTGGCTTTTCCTTATCAGGGGTTGGCGTCCATTCTGCAATAAACTATGCCAATGCCCTGCTATGTATAGTGGATGTGCTCCAAAACTTCAAACCAAAGCTGGATAACTCCAAAGCCCACTCCACTATCATCCTGGTAGCCTCAAGGTTCCGGAGTATCCTTTGCAACGGGAAGCGCGTGACAACTGTTATCTCATGAGCTTGGAAGTAGTGGCATAATTTCCTTGAGGCCATGACTAGGCCAAAAATCAATGTTTGCACACTAGAGTACCTGGATCTGGCCCCTGCAATTGAGAGCTGATAAAGTACACTAGGCGCTGCACCACTTACTTCCTCACCATATCCTTGGGGTTGCCATTACTATCGTGCTCATCCCTGCCCTGATCCAGAATTGACTATGCCGGGCGATGCTCATTTCTGTCCCCGGAAGAAACAACAGTTGGTGTTGTTGCTTCCTCTACTTTCCGTTGTGCTACCAAGGCTGGACTAACCACTTGATTAGTTGCCGCTAGATATAGCAGCAATGGCTCTTTAGGTTTGGGTGCAACCAGGGTAGGTACAGAAGACAAGTAGGTCTTCATCTCTTCAAGTGCTAGATCTGCTTCCGGGGTCTATTTCATGGGTCCTGCCTTCTTCAAGACCTTAAACAATGGCACGACACGCTCGACAGACTTGGAGACGAGTCAGCTAAGTGCGGCAACGCACCCAGTCAAACGCTTGACATCTTTCACTATCTTTGGTGCCTGGATCTGTTCAATGACCTTGATCTTGTCTGGGTTAGCTTCTATACCACAGTGGGATATGAAGAAACCAAGTAGCTTGCCAGAGGGAACTCCAAACACACACTTCTCTGGGTTTAGCTTCAGGTTGATCTTGCGCAAATTGGCAAATGTCTATTCTAAATCTTGGATGAGGGTTGATTTGTCCTTAGTTTTGACCACTATGTCCTCCATATAGGATTCAATATTCCTGTGCAGCTGTGGCTCAAAACAAATCTGGATAGCTCTTGCAAAGGTAGACCCAGCACTCTTCAACCCAAAAGGCATACACACAAAGTAATAAGCACCACATGGGGTGATGAATGAGGTCTTCTCTTCATCTCCCTTGGACATGAAGATCTGGTGATATCCAGAATATGCGTTCAGGAAAGAGAGCAAATCACAACTCGAGGTGGAGTCCACTATCTGGTTGATGTGCGGCAAGGGAAATGGATCCTTCGGCAGGCCTTGTTCAAATCAGTAAAGACTATGCACAACCTCCACTTTCCATTGGCCTTGCGCACAACCACTAGATTGGCCAACCATGTTGGGTGTAAAACTCCTCTAACCAGACCAGCTGCTTCAAGTTTCTTAATCTCCTCGGCAATGAACTGTTGCCATTCCAAGGCTTGCTTCCGGACCTTTTGCTTGATGGGTCGGGCATGTGGGTAGACAGCAAGGTGGTGCTCGATTACCTCTCTGGGAACATCGGGGATGTCAAATGGTTTCCAGGAAAACACATCGACATTCGCCCATAGGAAGGCAACGAGCGCGCTTTCCTATTTGTCATTGAGGGTGGCACTGATTGTGAAGGTACCATCAGCACCATCCAGCCCTACCGGGACCTTTTTCATAGCTGGTATGGCAACCTTGGACCTCTTACTGTTGGAGCTTTTCGGCAAATCATGCGCATGTAGAACATATCCCAGAAAGGTTGGCTTCCCGGGTCCCTTACTGGGCTCTGAACAGTTTCCTTCTTTCTCTTGCTCTCCTTGGCGGGACCAGTGATCTCCATGGCCTCTGCTGCAACTGCCTCCCTGTACATCTTATCGACGCAAATGATTGTGTCCTTCTCATCTGATGGAACGGATAGGACTCCCATGGGCCCTGGCATCTTCCAGATGTTGTAAGCATAGTGAGATGCTGCCATGAACATAGCCAGAGCTGGTCGTCCAAGGATTCCATTATACGACAGGGGGAGGTGTACCACATCAAACACAACCTTCTATGTCCTGTAGTTCAGGTCTCCACCAAACGTTACCGGAAACATAATCTTTCCCTTGGGATGGCTCCTGCCGGGATTAACTCCTTGAAAAGTGCTGGTAACCTCAAGCTCTTCCTCTGATATCTGGAGTCTGCTCATAACCTTTGGGGAAATCAGATTCAACCCGACCACGCCGTCAACCAACATATTTGTCACTTTGAAGTTGCAAGTTCTTGGTGAGACCAACAAGGGCAAGCACCCTACCGTGGTAGTGCGGCCAGGGTGATCCTCCTTGTCAAAGATGATAGGCATGCGGGACCACTTGAGCGGCTTCCGAAACTCTGCTGTCGGCTCCATGCCATTGACTTCATGTGCCCACTGCTTGAGTTGGCGGTGAGAGGAATGCAGAGATGCATCACCATCAATGCACAGGGCATTAGCAGCCTTTTGGAACTCCTGGACACTAGTTTCTTCTTCATCCCCTCTATCACTTTCCTATTGCAATCATCCTTCTCGCGGCCCCTGGCGGGTTTTCCTTTATTCCTAAAACCCTTGCCGGGGCAGTTTGCTTCACCGCTCCGGCCCTTTCCGCCAGTGCCATTCTGACCTTTCTCCTTATCTCTTTTCTAATATTATGCGCTTTGCCTCTTGACAAGCTGCTCAACTTGATGGCATTCCTCCAGATCATGGCCCTTAACCCGGTGGATTTTGCAGTAAGGGCCATCACTCTTCCCGGCCTTGTCGGCGGCTACGGGCTCCCTGTAATCATTCCATGAAGCAACCTCCTTGTCGATGCCCTCAGATTTTGCCTTCTTACCGGTACTAGGTGTGCTTGATCCTTCAACTGTCATTACTGCCCTATCTTTGTGCTTCTTACTGCGCTGCTTGTTCTGCTTTTTCTGGCTGGTGGTCTTGTCGTCATCCTCTGAATCGATGCCGACACCATCCTCTTCTCTAGGGAGTTTCCTCACCTCCTCCACCCAAGCACACTTGTCAACCAAGGTGTAAACCTCCTTCATAGTTTTGGGCAGCCGTACATTCATCTTCGAACGTATCCAGCAGTTGCGCACGTTTGACTAGAAAGGTGCTATTACTTCTGCCGGGTGGATGTGTGGTATGTTTCTGTGGACTCTGCTATACTTCTGCATGTACTTCCCAGAGTCTCTCCTTCCTTCTACGGTAGTAACTGCAAATCGCTAGGCCGCCCTAGTTCTTGGCGGCCACCAGTGAAGGCGCCAACGAACTCATGCCACATGTCAGCCCGAGACGAGATGGAGTTCTCCAGCAGATGCATCAACCAAGCTCTCACATTAGGCTTAAGTCCTAATGGAAAATAGTTGGCAAATACCTTTTCATCTCTTCCTCCGACAGCTTGAACAGCGATGGTGTAGATGGTCAAGAACTCTGCCGGGTTCAGCTTCCCATCGTACTTCTCTGGGATCTCTAGCTTGAACGTGCGAGCAGACGACCAATGGACTTGCCGCAGCTCTCGGGTGAATGCAGGGCACCCTACCTCAAAAGGCATGTACCCGCCCCCGCCGAGCGCGGGCACGCCGTCATTGGAGCCACCGCGCCCGTCGAGCTGGCAGTGGTCAACGCAACATTGGTCAATGGTGATGCACGCGCGCTCCCTCAGCCTGCCCTTAGGTCGTTATTTTCCTTGATGCGCTCATGGATCCAACGAAACCATTGAGACGTCATCAGGCTCCCGGGTGCGTATCCCCCATGCCGGTGGTCGTGCACTACAAAAAAATACACTTCCGTGATGATACGTGTTGGTCACAGTAGGTCACGTTTTCTGTGATGCATGTATATCCATGACAATTTTATGAAAGAATCAAGATAGTCATACCTGTGCTGTCGTAGAAGTGTTCCATGACA
Source organism: Secale cereale (assembly GCA_902687465.1). NCBI lineage: Eukaryota > Viridiplantae > Streptophyta > Magnoliopsida > Poales > Poaceae > Secale > Secale cereale. The sequence continues at coordinate 328,396,998 of LR738711.1, read as the reverse complement.
TTACCAAAATTATCATCACGGAAGTGTCCACTTCCATGACGATAAATCGCGCGACACATAAGTGCTTTCTTCAAGGGTGACCAACACGTGGCATCCATCGTAACGGAATGTTGTTAAGCTACCGGGTCCGGTTTTGGATCCGATAACCGATTAACAGCCCTCACCAATGGGGATTTTCCACATGTAAAATCATCATTGGCTAGAGGGAACACGTGTCGGCTCGCCATTGGAACAGATGTCATCCACTCATTAGACCCATAGCGCCTATGATACGTCGACACGTGGCACGGCCCAACAGAGGCCCATTCCTGTGAAAAGGCCGGCCCATTTGACTTGCTCAAAAGGTGGCGGGCCGGCACACAGCAAGCCTGTTAATGGCTTGTTCACATATAGCCCATTTACAGCCCGCTAACCCAGGTCCCATTTATGGCCTATCTGAATTAGGCCGAGTAGCGTCGTCTGGGCCGTCCAATATAATTCCAGCCCGTTTTAACTTCCGTCCCATGTATGGCCCATGACGTCTTTCGGCCCATATGAGGCCCTAAGTAACTCTCGGCCAATTAACGGCCCGTGGTAAAACTGGCCCGTAATGAACAGTGCCCGACAGAGGCCCATTCTTGTGAAAATGCCGGCCCGTTTGACTTGGTCAAAAGGTGATGGGCCGGCCCACGGCAAGCCTATTAACGGCTTGTTGGCATATAGCCCATTTACAGCCCGCTAACCCAGGGCATGTTTATGGCCTATCCGAATTAGGCCTAGTAGCATCATCTGGGGCGTCTAATATAATTCCAGCCCGTTTTAATTTTCGGCGCATGTATGGCCCATGAAATCTTTCGGCCCATATCAGGTCCTTAGTAACCCTCGGCCCATTAAAGGCCCGTGGTAAAACTGGCCCGTATTGAATAGTGTTTTACTTTATACCCATTAACGACCCATTATTCCGTCGGGCCGTGTCCAGCCCATGTTATCTTTCGGCCTTCTCAGGGCCCATTTATTCTTGGGCTCATTTCTAGCTTTCGTTTACTTTCGGCCCGTTACTGTCATTTTCAGCTTGTGGGCCAAATTCAGCCCGTGGTTACAGTCGGCCCATTTGTGGCCCGTTAATACGTTGGGCCGTTTTCATAGAGTCATCAAATATGGCCGATTAACGGCGGCCCGTTATGGTCGGCCCATGAACGGACGATTTCAACTCTAGCCCGTTTACGGCCATAATGTGGTCTGTTATTGGCCCATGTTTGGCCAACCGATCATACGGCTCATAGAAGGTCCATTGTGTCTTCGACCCATATAAGGCCCATTGTTTCTAAGCCCCGTAGAAGGCCCATTGTTTCTACGGCCCTTAGAAGGCCCATTGTTTCTACGGCCCATGAGAGGCCCATGTTAACTACAGTAAATATATAGCCCATGGTTAATGTGGCCTAGTTCTTAAAAATAGGCTATTGTGGCCACTAGCAAACCGTAGAAAAATAACTGCACTGACTACAAGAAAACAAATAAACAAGATAATAAGGAAATAAATAGGCAAGCAACTTTCGCTAGGCTATCACGGCTATTACACATATTATATCCACTGGGCATCAAAGTTTGCCACCAGTGCAAATATAGGGAACAAAGCAGCATAGAAACGCCGCAGCAAAACAAGTCCAGAACTAAAACCACTTTAGAAGAGCTCAACAAACAATATCCTGGGTACCCATAATGCTGGCAAGATGCTTAGCAAGCTTATTAACTTTCTCTTGTTTGGTGCTTAAATCCTCCAGCACTTGCTCTTGCACCAGAAAGTATGCATCTGAATTCTGCAGGGACTTCCTCAGTCCTTCGGCTTCCTATCGCATAACATCTGATCGATGTCTTTCAACTTGAAGTTGTGACTCAAGAAGCCGAACTGATTCAGGCAGCGAGTTAGAAGAGCCGGTGCCAGCAGTAGTAGCCAGTAACTCGAACACTACATCAAGACAGGACTTTGGGGTTGTCTCAGTGTCTTCAATATAGTTTTTATCAGCTTTCTTGGAGACCAACAAGGATGTCTCACTATCTTGAACCTTATCTGTATTACTTCCTGTACCATTGCATAACGGGGTACTCTTCTCCAATATTTTATCTGCATTCTAAAAGAGAAACAAACAAACACATCACAGGTTTACAATGTAGTATATGAAACTCATTTTGGTAAACCAGTTTAGTAGTAAGGTGGACAGGATAACAACATGAAACAAACATATATCTATGTAGTATAGTCACTATATGGTCTATATCATTCTAGTTTATGTTGCCAAATCAAGATAGATACAATTCGAATCATATCTATTTAAGACAAAGCAGCTTAGACAGAATATAAGTGTGGGAAACTACACAGCAATAAGAACACTTGTAAGGTGCATGGCATGAGAACATAACTGTTTATTCAATTGTGAAATCAAAATAGAGCAAGTTACAATAGCAAACACGTTAAAGAAACATGTTTAAAACATACATGTTGCGCCATTGGAGCTTTAATTGCATCCTTCAAATTTGAAATTAGTTGGTATGACTAAATACAGTGATGCAACAACAGAGTAGTATGAACCATAGCTACGGAACCTGACCTGAGAACAATTCTTCTTCTACTTTAAGCTTTGACTTGGGGTTCGGAGTGGTGGTCCTCGTGATTTGGGCACTGCAGTTCCCTTACTAACTGCTCGTGTTTGGGTGCTCTGTGGTGGAGACGGTGCTATGTCAACGGGAACTGGGTTACTATCTGCTGGGGTTGGGGTTAGAAGGGGTGTAGCTGGTTCTCTGTCCAACTGGGTAGGGGTACAATCTACGTGAGTCTGGGTTATGTGTGGTGGGCATGGTTATTGGGCAAGTACAACCGTGGTTCTATCTCCATCGACAGGTAGCACGATCTTTTCTGAAGACCGTGTTTTTACTCCCACAAATACTGCTATCACCCCCTCCAATTCAAATGGCTGATAAACAAGACAAGTAATTGAATGTACATACATTGTAAGATAGACATGTGCAATGGATAGTAGGGAAGAAAACAGGGCATGAGATAATTCACATTTCTGTTGTCTAACCAAACAGGATAGCAGGAAATAATTTAACATATACGAGGGCTAATTAAACATGATAGCATGACACAATTTCACATGTATGATGGCTAATTAAACAGGATAGAATGACATACTTCAAAATATGATGACTATGTAAATAGGATGACATGATATAACTATACGATGTGTCTATTAAAGTGGTTGGCATGCCATAAATCAGAAACATGTCGTCGATTGAAACATGATGGCCTGATATAATTCATGGATAGAATGACATATTTCAAAATATGATAACTATATTATGTCTTTAGAAAATGGGTTGGCATGCCATAATTCAGATACATGCTGTCTACGTAAACATCATGGTATGATATAATTCAAATATATGATTTATATACTAAGGAAGTGAGTAGAGGGCAATCGCATATATGGTGTGTCAACTAAGGAGATGGCATTCAATATCGTGTATATGATGTAAAAACTAAGCATTGCAATACAACATATGCATGATATGAGTAAAATAACCCTGCCAAGTTTGAGCATACACCTCGGGGGGATAATAGGACATGTCATCTTCCTCTGAATCCTCCTCTGAAGAGCTATCTGTAACCAGCAAAATATCTGCTTCACCAGGTAGCATTGTCTGCTCTGAAGACCTTGTTTTCACTTCAGATTTCTCCATCACTATTTCAAATGGATGATGCACAGGTAGAGCAGTTGAATATACAAACATTGTCGACAAAAGCAATGAGAAATACAAGAAAAGGATAGCATGATATAATTCACATATATGACGCTTGGCTAAACAGCATGGCATTGCATAATTCACATATATAATGCCTTGCAACAAGATAGCATTGCATAATTCACATATATGATGTCTTGCAAAAAGTTGGCATTGCATAATTCACATATATGGTAATTAGACACTAAATAGATGGCATTCACAGAAATCATGTCTAAACTAAGAAAATGACATAGCAATGCAAGATACCATACGCACGATATGAGCAACATAACCCTGCAAAGTTAGAGCATGCACCTCGGGGGGGG
>LR738711.1:328251528-328392810 GCA_902687465.1 Secale cereale | reverse complement strand
GGGGGGAATAGGACTGGTCATCTGTCTCTGAATCCTCCTCTGAGGAGTTATCTTCCTCTTGATTACTATCCGAAATGGGTGGAGGGGGGATGCCTTTGCGCCCACCATGGAGTGACGTCTGCATGAAATTTTATTGCCACACAAGGAGCGTCTCTTTTGCTCTACATGTTCAGTTCCATTGTGTGCAATAACTGACATGCATAGGAATAAAACATAGTGAGATTATGTAACGAGTGCATGCACAAATCCAGAGTGAAGGTAGCAAACTGTGGATAAACCCAAAACCAATGATAGCGGGCAGATGATAGGTTTAGTTAGAAAAACAGATAATGGCTCCTTTAATGTTTGTTTGCACCCAACATGAAACTCATAGTAGACCCCCGAGATTACCCAGATAGTAGACATATAGTACTGATTCCTGGCCCAATATGTACCCCACAACCATTTAAAAACTCAAGTTTCAGCATAAGTTTGGACCTGAGTCGGAGTCTAATACGTGAACACGACGATAAAGTAGCATGTCATCACATTAAGCGATGCATAACGTAAGCAGACACGGAAGAGTACGACCTCTCTTGCGGACCCGTGTAGTCCTCAAGGTCATTTGCTCTGTTGATGATGGTAATGAAGTTGTCGTGGCTGCCGGCGGTGGGGAAGAAGATCTGAGGCGGCGAAACACAGTCTAGAGAGCGGATCCCTGCTGTGGTGAACCCTTCCGTCATTGGAGTAGCTGAGCTCGGGTGGAACACAGCACCACGGGAGCACGACAAACCACACAAGGTTTTCTTTGACACATATCTGTAACAGAAGTAATTGTGTAAGGGCTTGTTTGAATTTGAGAATTCTAACAATGCAGGGATAGGAAATAGACAGGAATAAGATAGGAATGCATGTGCAAAACAGAGAATTTAAAAACACAAGATTTCTGCCAATCTGGGTGTTTGGTTCACAAGATTTGGAAGATCACGAGATGCAAAGAAGCATGGTGAGATTAAGTCAAACCACAAGAAGTGTACAACCTGTTTAGCGAAGCCATGTCGATCTCAGCGTGATTGGGTTGGCCGGTGAGGATGCTCCGGCTGACTTGGCTTTCGGAGGAGGGGAAGAAGATCTTAGGCGTCTGGAGATGGAGCCCGAGGTACTGCTCCTCTGTGATGGAGGGTTTCATCGTTGGAGCAGCTACGGTGAGTTGTACGATGCCGAGGCTGAAGCAGAACAAGAGAGACAACGTTAATCTGAGTGGAATTCTAATAGCATCTCCAATAGATGACGTAAAATACATAACCACAAAGTGCTAGATGTATACATCAACCGCTCATCTCTGAACTTAACTGTCGAAACTGAATATTAAATGTCAAAACTGAACTTAACTGTCAAAACTGAATTTTGCTGTCAAAACTGAATTTAAATATCGAAACTGAACTTAACTGTCGAAACTGAATTTTGTTGTCGAAACTGAACGCACTAGAGGTGAGGCTACATATCAGTCGACTAACGTTTTCATCTCTGATCAGTCGACTTTGCAGCCGTTGGATACGAAATAAAGTTCCTGCAGTTCATCTTCAACCTCCATCCCCCTGAGCCGCCAGCCACCACCGGCCAAACAGCCATCGCCCGCGGCACGTGGCCGGCGGTGCGCCGCCCCGCCCGCCCCAAAAACACTCCCCACCGCCGGTCCACCGCCGCTCTGGCCATCCTTGTAGGCCCCCTGTGCGGAGCGTTTTCTCCAACGATCCCGACGCCACCGCCCCACCACTGCCGGCGACCACCGCCCCCACCCTGAACCCTAAGATATATATTGGGGTACCTCTCCGGCGAGCCCCCCTCCCCGCTGTGGCTAATGCCCCCACCCCCTGAAAATCGACTGACCCAAAAGACGATTCAGTTAACTAAAGTGTAGCTAAATCGGAGCAGCATCGCAAGAAAGAGCAAGAGCGAGGGCAGCAGCGCTAGCAAGAGCAAGAGTAAGAGCAGACCACGCAAGGGACCGAGAGCAAGAGGAGAGCAGCAGCGCGAGCGAGAGCTAAAGCAGCAGCAGCTACTACTGATGTGGACCGCAGAGGGAGCGATGACGTGGAGGAAGTGGCCAGCGACGCCGCCATGGATGGAGCCACGCGGTGTCGGCTCGGGACCAAGCCCCAGCAGCACCGTGAGATCGAATCAAGAAGAAAATGCGGCGACTAATCTACAACCTCTTTGGTGGCGCCGATTAGGCCGTAGCTTCATCCGTGGAAACGGTGATGATGATGCTCTTCTGGTGCTGCAGGTGAAGACGGCGGTGTGGGAATGGAGGTGGCGCGAAAGACAAGGGGAACATCGGGACAGCTCCTTGGAGGTGGAGGACGGGGTGGCTGAACCGGCGGGACGACCAGATCGACGATGGATCCTCATCCGGTATGGTGGATGAGGGATGTCAAGGTGTTGCTGTGGACGACGTCGTAAGGGAAGAGTCTCCGGCTGGGTGGCGGATGGAAGAGGGTGTGGGGCTTTGCGGGTTTTGCCGGCCTCGGTGTACGAATGGGTGGGCGGATGGGATGGGAGTGGGGAACCATGGCTTAGGGACGCTTGTCGAAATATGGGGTAAGTTACGAAAGTACCCCCCACCAATTTGAGGCGGTTCTTTCGGTTCAGGGGTATCACGGGCATTTCACGTGTCGGGATTTCATAGGAGGTGGGAGTTTTCGCGCGCATTGAAATTTTGGAATAGCAAGGCGCGGGTTGAGATGGAGGGAGTTGTCGGAGAACAACGAGACAAAGATATATCTTAAATATTTCGGGCTAACAAGGCGCGGCTTGAATTTTTTGGACAATCCTAACGTGTACTGTACCAAATCAATTCACACTACAAATGTCATTCAAAACTTTGAATTCATGTTATGTTCAATTAAAATATTTCGCTACAAGTATAATGCATGCAACCTAGTACTCAAATGAACGTTTTAGTGTATTCCTAATGTATATACTACCGCTTCAATATGAACTAAATTTGAATTCTTTTCTCCATTTGAATGAGATCTACAATAATGATTGTTGTGAAGTCAAAACATTTGAATTTGTTTCTCTGTTTTAATAAGATCTACAATCGTCATTATTGTCAAGTTAAACCATCGTTTGTGTATTATCTTCACAGCACACCACATGAGTAGTCTCGAGTTACATATGAACTACGTGTATTATATGAACTCGAACTCGATTTTTTGAATCCAATTTATGTTGATTTGCATATGTTTAAAACACTATGATCTCCTATTCAAATATATGAATCCACTTTCATGTCAAATTATGATATTTGTTAGTCTCTTATACCCACACAGTCCTCTAACCTTTGTAGCTACCACTAACTTTCTCTTGTGCATGCACACGCCCTCCTCACCCTCCCCCTCCCTCACCATTCTATCCATCGTGCACATTCATTTTGTTTTCTTTAGGTCATTCTCCCACAGGCTCCACAACTCCTTTCCGACACACACCAATCGATAAACCTCTCCAGCGATGTCTGCCTACAACATACACACGTACCTTCAATCTCCTCCTTTATGTGTCGTTGCCTCGTGTCTCTCATACGGTCCCACACACGTGTAAACTCTCGCCCTTCTTTTCATCAATCTCACAATCGCACACTCCTCCTCCTATCTAGCTAGTAGCTGGGCCTCTCGCACCACCTCCTAGCTCCATTCCCTCTGTCTATATGTCTCGCCGGGCCTTATTTGCCTCTAACAAATGGACGTACACCGACCGATATCCCGCTATACATATAGCTAGCTAGGTCCTTATAACTCGTTTTCCCCACGCGTCGATCGATCTACCTCATTAGTTATGTCTCTCCCTTCCTCCGACAAACAACAATTGATCTACCGATCTAGTTAGGTTTGATTACCAAACACATGGTTCCCCTTCATCATCCATGGATGCGTCCCGACTGATCTATCACGCACAGGCACACACAGAAACACATCCCCACTCTTATTGATAATATTGCAGTTCCACCCTTAGTTTGTCTAGTAGGCCTCTCCCACCATCTTCGAGAAGCAACTCCATCACCCATCCGACACTCTACCCCTCTCCCTCCCTCTCTCTCTCCTCTCTCTCTCTCTCTCTCTCTCTCTCTCTCTCTCTCTGTCCCATCCTATTTCATGTCCTTTAGTTATGTATGGATGTCGACCTATCTCCCTCAAGACATAGTTGGGTCTCTCCTTCTCAACACATATACGATTCGTTCTACCTCTATAGTTAGGCCTCTGCCTACCCCTCCCCAACCCCCCTCCCATACACACACACGGATACATCGAGCGCTCTAGTCATGTCTCCCTGCCACACACAAACTTCACCTGTGCCCTCTGACGTTCCGGTAGCTTGGTCAGTCACCCTATATCTTTGACTTGCACACACACACAATTTCGATGGCTCTCTTCATTGATCTCGCACCCACCCACTTGATCCTCTGTTCGACTCTATCGATATCTATGACACACATTGCATGCAAAATTTATTTGAGATGTCATCGACACATATTCCCACAAATACATTCACGAAATCACCCCCCCCCCCGAAACAAAAAACACTCACGAACGCACACAAGCCATTTGTCTAGGTTTGTATCTCTCACACACACACGTAGGTGGTGGACGTGCACAAAGAGAAGAGGTGCACGCAGGGCGCACGTACTCCCATATCTTTCCCAACCACGCCCGCGCGAGTACACGGTGGAGCTCATTTCTGTACGAAAAGGCAGCCCACGTGGTAACTTGACATGTGTACTGGTTGTCCACTAGATGGAGGGAGGATCTTCTATGAGCAAGATTAATAACATAGCCAGCTGCTAGCTCTATCTTTGTGCCACCTCACTTATAGCCAACCTAAAAGCCCATTCATATAATAGTTGCTGGCTCTATACATCATGTAGTTAATGCTTGACCCCACTTTCTTCTCTCACAAAATGCATTGGATCTTGTGCTGCAGCTGGCTACAAGTTTACATCCCACTCCTCTTCTCTCTCCTCTCCTCTCTACTTCACATCATCATAAATCTGAGGTGGCAACCCTTATAGTCCGCTTACATCTGCCTATTATACTTTCTCTACCACGGGTGAACAAACAAATTGCGACTTGACGCGTTATATTAAAAAAGAGGCAAATCATGTGGGGCCTACCTTAGAGGCAAGGCTCTATACACTGGAGTACTTTTGATGTGTCCCGTCAACTTGCAGAATGAGGAGAATCTTTCTTAGTACGCCGTCTCCCCCGCCCACGGGCGCGATGGCTCGCAGGACGAGGTGAAGCTTACTTACTACGCCTTACGCCCGCTCCCACACCCACGCGCGCGGTGGCTCGCAAGATGAGGAGAAAATTTTACTACTCCCTCCGTTTACTCCTCGTCCCTACTACCTTGGTTAGAGAGATTATCATATTGTTTGAAATATATATGTCCTTTAGTAGATTTCAATATGAACTACTAGTACATACTCCAAACACTGATTTATATAGACGTATTATAGAGTGTAGATTCACCCATTTTGCTCCATATGTAGCATAAAGTTGAGATACTTATTTTGGAACGGAGGGAGTACATATTGGCTATGATCGGTCAATCATTGAGATGCAATAGCATGCATGTTAGTCTCCTTTTTATTTGATGAAATGTTGCAACGGGCAACCTTGGACGCAAGATACATGTAACAGAAGCTGGAAGCTTCATAGCATTGTACTATCTCATTGATAAATTACAGTACGTACTATACAAGTGCTACCTCCGTTTCTAAATATAAGTCTTTGGAGATTTCATCATGAACCACAAATGGATGTATATAGATGCATTCTAAGTGTAGATTCATTCATTTTGTTTCGTATGTAGTCCACCTAGTGGAATCTCTACAAAGACTTATATTTAGGAACGAAGGGAGTACTATGTAAAGAGTTTTTTTTTTTGGCGATTGTACTTTGTAAAGAGTTAGGTGTCGCACGGTGTCCAGAAAATATGGTGATAGTGTGAGGTGGGCTATGTAATCACTGAGCCTGTGTGTTTTCACTGCTCTTGCACTCCTCCGCCATAAGAATGGAGAAAATTGTAATCTAGTTGTACCTCCTTTCGCTGAAAGAGTGGGACATCCAGCAGTCCTACAACCTCAGTAATAATGACCAATGAGCCGTCAAATCACATAGACCCAACAGTAAGTTGAATGGACGAAGCAACCATCCCTCTTGAATCCGCTTCTCCCTTCAACGCAGGCGCCAGTGAGAGGTCGCGTCCGCTCTGCCCGGGCATGAATGCGGCACCGATTCTTCGGAGTGGCGCTGACCGTTTCGGGAAGGAAGCACGCGCGGGCGATGGAGGGGCTTTGGGTGGGCCAGGCTGGTCAGTAGCGGGCGTGGCAACTGTTCGCCTGTCCCTACCGGACGCCCGGAAACGAGAGGATGCACCGACTCTCGCGGCTAAAATCGTACACTACACACCATCTCTCTATAGGAGTAGGTCGATCTGTCACTTTCTCTAACACACACATGTTCTTAAACACACACACGCACACGCACACGCACACACAGGTTCATAGAATAGGATAATCGTGCGAGTGCCAAGCCACAGGAAGTGAGATACAAATGGAGTACGTACAAACTATGACCAGCCTAAGCAATGTAACCAAACGCTCCTTACTCTGCCTTGTTATTTCCCTCGGAAACCCAATGCATGGAGCACAACTACGCGTTGATCAGTTAAGAAATCAAAGTCAGCTTGCATGCGAGTTAATACGTGGCCCTGCATGGTAGCTAAAACGACATCTCTTAGGGCTTCTTTGATTCCAAGGATTCTCAAAGGAATTTTGAAGGATTCAATTCCTTAGGATTTTTTTCTTATGTGGGTTGTTTGATTCATAGGATTCTAAACCATAGGAACTTTTCCATAGGATTCATTTGCACTAGATTTCATAAGAATCCTATGTTTTTTTCTGTGCATGATCAAACACTCATAGAATCATGTAGAATTCAAGATGACATGCCACCCCAATCCCACGTTTTTCCTATTCCTGCATTTTGGAAATCCTACGAATCAAAGAGGCCCTTAGTTGTTTGGATCAATTGTTGCGTTTAGAGACGGAAATTAGGGCTTTGATTGGAGGAATGACCGGTCAAGTTTCTCTTTCTCCTCCAATCTGCTTGCACCCTAGTCCCGCTGCACCTTCTAACGTGACTTATTACACCTAGACGGAGGGAGTCGTACGAGATACGGTGGCACACTGACTTAGGTCGAATACAAGTGCCCAAAATTGTGTGCATGTTATACTAAGGATTCACTTAAAATAGTACGTGAGCGAATAGAGGGATCGATTAGACAGTGTTCCCGAGTAGTAGCGAGATGTGTGAGGTAAGATACACCGCTGGCGCTTTTAATTTTTCTTATTAATTTGTTTGTTTCACCCTCTGACTGGTGGGACCCAACGTACTACGTGGAGAGAGGTAAGGTGAAGGCTGCATTATTTTTGCACCACTATGGATAGTCTTACCACCAAAGCCACATGACACGATTATGATTTAAATCCCAATGACTCCCCCACACACAAAAAAATACGGCATGCTTGTCACACGAATGCAGGAATGTATAAAAGGTTATTTTCCTCTCGTTGAACATAACGGGAGGGTTGTGTAGTTGGTTAGCCTGTTCGCTCATCAAACTTGAGGTCTCGGGTTCGATAACTGCACTTGAGCATAATTCTTGCCAGGAGGATTGTTTGACTGGTCAAAATGGATGGATACAGAGCTATACGATCTCTTAGTGACCGTATAATCACCTCATCACGTATAAGCTGCAGCCTCGGCGCTTGTTTTCTAGGGTTTGCACTCTTCACACTCTCTCTAGTATATATATACACGCTGCAGCCTCATCGCTTGTAGTTGTTCTCCTCACACTCTCTCACCCTCTCCAGATCTAAACAATACTTTGTTGGCCTCTCTCTCTTCCCTCACTGCTGGTCTGCTTGTAGTTGCTCTCTTCAGACTCTCTCACCCACTCCAGATCTAAACAAGACTTCGTTGGCCTCTCTCTCTCTCCCCTCACTACTAGTCAAAGAGCCGGCAGGATCCATCCACCAGGAAGGGAAGGAGGCTTAACGCTGTCGCCGTCGGTGAGGGAGGGAATCCACTAACAGCACAGTTGTTCACTTTCACCCAGCGGCGGCGCGGGAGGGCCTCCGACCCCTTTTTCTTCTCTGCCGTACATAGTGGGGGTCGAACGGCCTCCGGTCGCCCACTGAACCACACCCCAAGAACCTTAAGGTATAATCTACTTATTCCACATGCATTGCTCTAGATGCATGTGGGCTTTTTCCGCTTCTGCACTAGAATCTAGGTGTTGCATCAAACAGGAAAGTAGTGGGGAGAGTTGTATACCATGAATCTAGGACGTGGTTCAAAGAGGAAATGAATGGGGGGAGTAGTGGGAAAAGTTGTATAGCATGAATCTACGACGTGGTTCAAAAAGGAAAGGAAGGGGGAAAGCAGTGGGGAAAGTAGTATCGCATGAATCTAAGATGTGGTTCAAAGAGGACGAGAATGGGGGAAAGTAATGGGGAAAGTTGTATGGCATAAATCTAGGACGTGGTTCACAGAGAAAAGGAAGTGGGGAAAGTACTAGTATAGACTGGCTATCCAGCACCTACGTTGGTCGAAAAGGGAGAACAATGACAAACACAGTACGCACATCTGTAACGAAGTGATCTTTCGTTATGGGGGACAAGGCTTTAGAGTTTGAGCAGGACTAGATTTGCTATGCTCACATAGGGAAAGGTGTCTAAAGATAACAAAACTGGGACCAACACAAATATGCTCCTTGGTTGTTTGTTCTTTGTTGCAATAGATTGTGCATCACCCCAGTACATTGGTAGATGCACATGGTGCTGGTGCGTCCACTGTCCCGTGCAACTCTTTAGCTGTTGTTAATCTAAGGCCCTGTTTGGTTAAAAACTCCCTAGTCCCTACTTGCTTGGTTCCAGGGACTAAACATGGACTAGTGGTTATTAAATGACATGCTAAAAGACCATGTTACCCCTATTGTTGAACTAAAAGAGACCAGGTGCCATGCGTGGCAGGGGCAACTGTTGTAAAAAGTCCCAAAAAGACTCTCCCTGAGGGTCTTCTTTCTTTAGTCCCAAATGCCCACTTTTAGTCCCTAAAAGTCCCTCCTGTTTGGTTTAGATGGGACTGACATGGAGTTTTTTTAGTCCCTCCACCAAAATGTCACTGTAAACAAGCATCCTCTAATAATGTTGCTGGAAAATTGACGCAATGCCACAGTTAAAAGCAAATTACATGTTGAACGAATTTTATTGTTAATATAATCTCTCTGTTAATATTAATCAATGCCACCGTTTGATAAATGCTACTGTCTTGCTTTCTTTCTCATTTGGATAAGGTAGATGCTTCTTTTTGTTGGCTTCTGTGTCATCCAGCGTTATTGACCACTAGTTGTTCCCTTTGCACCTCTTTGTAAACAGGGTTATCTACTTCACCTCGTTGCCATTGTGACCTTTTATTGCACTACACAAAACACTTTTGTTTTAAGAGTGTTTTGTGCAGTTCAACCAAAATGTCACAACGACAACGTTGCTTGATTGCCTGAACTTAGTGGAACTGCACAAGAGGAGATCTTACTTCCTATCCATGTGCAAATTTGGTTCAGATCTTCTTCTTGTGAGTTGTTTGAATTCCGCGTCATTAGAGGTCAGTACTAGCCTTCTTTCACATTGAAGGCGAAGCTTGTCTGTTATTGAACCAAGTGATGAAGGGGATGAACGAGCAGAAGAAAAACAAAAATCAACTCCCGGTGCTATAAAGAAGCGCTGGAACTGTGATGACACAAGTAATGATATAGTTTTGCATCTTAATTTATTGCTATGGCTGGAACAAGCAATTGTTTTGCCACTAATTTGATGCCACTCTTAATGTAATACGTAATTATATCTACTTGTGCAAACATGGATCTTCTTTGAAAATACCATATATTTTAGTGGAACTGCACAAGAAGATGTTGGAAACATTAATCTAATCGAGGGGTATATAGTAAGCATGGCAACCACAGTAGATAGCAACAGATGGTTCCGGAGAAGTGCTTCATCTGTATGCTCTACACAATAAGCCTCCCAACAAAGGTTGGCACTCGCCCACTGATTTCATCCATATGATTGAGCTTTCTCATCTCTATTGGTGTTGTGCTACTATTTACATACTGTCATCAAAAAGTGGTATTGTCCTTGAGAAGTGCTTCATCTGTGCTGTTTTAAATATTTCCTTTCCTTTTTTTCGAGCAAATAGGGATGCTAGCATTTAATTATCCTCTTGTCTTTGCACAACAGGATCATCATCCTCTGAGGCCTTGTTCAGTTGAGGTGGTTTTTGAAAGGGAATGGCAGGGTTTGAGGGGGATTAGATCCCCTACAAGCCAAAATCCTCTCCAATCCACTCCAATCCCCTTGGGAGGAGGATTAAACGAACAAGTCCTGAAGAAGAATATGGAGTACGTGAAGTGACTAGTTCTGATTATGCCAGGATGAAGAAGCCCTGTCTATCTTCTCATCAGAAGGAACAATTGAAGGATGGTTACAATACCCCCCACAAGACCAAACTAACTTCAGCTCAGAAGGACTGACAAATCCCCATTTTATTGCTGTGATGCGCGAGTACAATGTTGTTCTAGGATTCTTTCGGGTGAGTTCCATTTTTCTAAAAGTGTGCTCTACATGGACCATGTAGGTGCCTGTTTAAACTTTCAATTCATAGTACAGTTTGGTTTATACTAATCACTTTTTTTGTATTTGTGCAAACAGGGGTGCTCAGCTTGATTTCAATGGGAACTGCATAAAATGTTCATGAATACAACGAATCATTCATTTTCACCACTAGAAAGGAGGTGTCAATAAGTTCAAGGCGTTGCAACATATAAGGGTGAAATCATACAAGCTATGCGCGAATTTGGTTGATTTTGGTGGAACTGCACAAAAAGAACAGCTGGTCAGCTGGTTTATTTGCACGAGGTGCCATGTCAATGTCCGAACTGATGACAAACCCTGCCCAATCCACAATCGTAGGCATTTGATATTTTGGAATGGGAAAACATTGTCCAATTTTGCTCATTGATTTTAGCAAGAAGACATGCGTTTGATATTTTCGAATGGGACGCCCCTTGCTGTCAGCAATGTCGATCCATTTTTTCTTTATTCTTTAGTTGTGAAGTAAATATTGGCTCTGACATGTGAATCGCTGAGATGCATAATCATTGATTGTTTTGAATGTTCTCTATGAATTGCCAGGCCTGTGTGTTTGAATGCAATGTACAAGAACGCTAAAAAGCTGCTTAAACTCTTTGTACTCCTTCCGTTCCTTTTTACTTCACACATTGTGAAAGTGCATACTTTTTTCTATAAGATTGGTCAAAGAAGAGATACTTTGACTGCAGACGAAACTTGTATGCAGACTAGATAGGACAGGAGGGAGTACATGTGAAACTGATGCAAACGAGGTGATCACCCTTGGAATAATGCTAGTACGTATTATTTGCATGTTCATCCTGTTAGAGTTATAATATAAGTCATGTACCCCTTTGTATTTATCCCGTTGTATAAGGGGTTTCCTGCATATGTTCCACCTGTACATGTATATATATATCGGCCTATGGCCTCATGGAAACATAAGTTGCTTTCCTAACATGGTATTAGAGCTTTAGGTTTTTTCTCTCGCACGCGCAACTCGTGCTCCGGTCGATCCTCGATCTTCTCGTCCCCTCCCGATCTCCAGCCGCACGCCTGGGATAACTCCCGTCGCCAGCCGACGCTCCACCCGCGCGGGATTCTCCAGCTGCCCTCGCCCGCACGGGGTCTCAAATCGATCTCTAGGCGCATCCAGCTGCCCTCGTTCTCCAGCAGCCCCCGCCCGGGATTCTCCAGCCCGTAGCGGAGCGATCAAGCCGCTGCCAGTCGGATCGCTCTCCAGCCCGTCGCGATTCTTCCAGCCCATAGCGGAGCGATCGATCGCTGCCAGTTGGGATCGCTCTCCAGCCGCCGTCGCGATTCTTCCAGCCCGTAGCGGAGCGATCTCGCAGCTGCCAGCCTGTCACCAGCCCGGTTTGATCCCTCAGCGCTACCCGTGAGCCCGTTCTGTCTCGCAGCTGCCAGCCTGTCGCCAGCCCGGATTGATCCCTCAGCGCTGCCCGTGAACCCGATCTGACCCGGTTCTCGACAATAAAAAATAATGTCTGCTGCATCAGGCTATGTTTCTATCCCTCACTGTCCGGTGATCTTCGATGGTACTAACTACACTGAGTTCACTGGCTTCATGCGCATTCACATGCGTGGCATCCGTCTCTGGGGTGTTCTTTCTGGCGAGGTCTGCTGTCCGCCATGTCCAGTTCCTCTGGTGGCTCCTATTCCGCCGACTCCACCGGTTCTTCCTGCGCATGCTAATCAGGCCGCCAAGGTTGCGGCTAAGCTCGCTGCTGAGACTGCTGATCGTGCTTATGATGAGAGGGTTTTGGCTTATGAGGAGGCTCTTCAGACGTATCATGGTGCTCTGTCTGTCTACATCAAGTGGCTTGATGATGATGCTAAAGCTGCAGCTGTTCTCACTGCGAGTGTTCTGCCCCAGTTTGCTTCTGAGTTTCTGGGTCTTCCTACTGTCTTTGAGATGTGGACCCGTCTTCGTCAGCGCTATGAGTCCTCTGGTGATGCCCTGTACCTTTCTGTGGTTCGTCAGGAGCATGCTCTTCAGCAGGGTGACTCTACTGTTGATGACTTCTATGCACAGAGTTCTGCTATCTGGCGCCAGCTTGATTCTCTCCGCACTGCTGGTTGTCGTACTTGTCCCTGTTGCCAGGCTGTCCAGGCCAACTTGGAGTTTCATCGCGTCTACGAGTTCCTGTCTAGGCTTCGTAAGGAGTTTGAGCCCCGGCGTGCTCAGTTGTTTGCTCGTGGCCGTATTTCTCACATGGAGGCTCTTTCTGAGATTCGTGCTGAGGAGACTCGCTTAAGTGGTGCTGGTTTGCTGGAGGTTCCCTCTGTGTTTGCTACTCGGTCTTCTTCCACGCCACCTGCTGCACCGACACCGTTTCGCTCCAGTGCTCCGCCACTATTGCCCACTCCTTCTGATGGCTCAGGTCGCCCCCGTCCACATTGTGACTACTACAACAATGATGGTCATATTGAGTCCCATTGCTACAAGAAGAAGAAACACTTGCTCAAGGCACGACCATCATCTTCAGGGACTTCGTCATCTACCTCGACAGCTTCAGCCATTGCTTTCACTGAGCAGGATATTCTAAGACTTAAGCGTCTGCTTGCGACTTCAGGTTCTTCCTCGACGGGTACTGCTGGTTCTGTGACTGATGCTTCCCGTGCTGACCAACCGCCCTCTACACAGTCAGGTACATCCCCATGGGTTCTGGATTCTGGAGCTTCTTTTCATATGTCTTCTCATTCTTCCACTTTGTCCTCTCTTCGACTGCTAGATTCTCCTGTTCATATCTTCACTGCTGATGGTAATCCACTTTATGTTGCTAGTAGAGGCAATCTTTCCACTCCTTCTTATTCTGTTCCTGATGTTGCTCATGTTCCTCGACTTACCATGAATCTGTTTTCTGCTGGTCAACTTACTGATTCTGGTTGTCGCGTCATCCTTGATGCTGACTCTTGTTCTGTCCAGGACCGTCGCACGCACACTCTGGTTGTGGCTGGCCCTCGGCGCCGTGATTCTCAGGGTCTTTGGGAGTTGGACTGGCTTCATGTTCCTTCCGCTGCCACCACCATCGCCAGTTCTTCCGCTTTTGTCGCCTCCGTTACTGGTTCTTTCCAGCAGTGGCATCATCGACTTGGTCATCTCTGTGGTTCTCGGTTGTCTTCTTTAGTTCGTCGAGGTCTTCTGGGGTCTGTCTCAGGAGATGTCTCTTTAGAGTGTCAGGGTTGCCGTCTTGGCAAGCAGATTCAGTTACCATATCCACATAGTGAGTCAGTGTCTAAGCGTCCTTTCGATTTAGTCCATTCTGATGTATGGGTTCCGGCCCCTTTCGCTTCAAAAGGTGGTCATAAATACTATATTATTTTCATAGATGATTTCTCTCGTTACACATGGCTTTATTTCATGACTTCTCGTAGTGAGGTGTTGTCTATTTATAAGCATTTTGCTGCCATGGTTCATACTCAGTTCTCTTCTCCCATTCGTGTTTTTCGTGCTGACTACGCTGGCGAGTATATCTCTAAGATGTTGCGTGGTGTTCTTGCTGAGCAAGGGACTCTCTCTCAATTCTCTTGTCCTGGTGCTCATGCTCAGAATGGTGTGGCTGAGCGAAAGCATCGACATCTTCTTGAGACGGCTCGTGCATTGATGATTGCTGCATCTCTCCTGCCTCATTTTTGGGCTGAGGCCGTCTCCACATCCACCTATCTTATCAATATACAACCTTCCGCTGCTCTACAGGGTGGTGTTCCTTTCGAGCGACTTTTGGATCGTTCTCCCGATTATTTGATGCTTCGCTCGTTTGGTTGTGTTTGTTATGTTCTTCTTGCCCCTCGCGAACGCACCAAACTGACCGCTCAGTCTGTTGAGTGTGTCTTCCTAGGCTACAGTGATGAGCATAAGGGCTATCGTTGTTGGGATTCTATCGGTCGTCGGATGCGTATCTCTCGAGACGTGACTTTTGATGAGTCTCGTCCCTTCTACCCACGCCCTTCCTCCTCGACTTTTTCAGTGCAGGATATCTCTTTCCTCACTTTTCATGACTCCCTTATCACATCTGTCGAGCCTGCACCTCTCCGTTCCACTTCCTCTCCTTCTTCACCTCTAGTTGATTTACAGCCACCATCCTCCCCGGTCTCCTCGCCTAGCATGTCACAGGGTTCTCCACCTTCATCTCCGGTGACTTCCTCCCCGGTCTCCTCTCCTCACATGTCACCAGATTCCCCACCTTCATCTCCGGTGACTTCTTCGTCGTCACCCCCCGATTCTACCTTGGCGATTCCTCCTTCTATTATTCCATCCTTTCCTCAGCATTACACTCGTCGTCCACGGCCTGTTGATGCCTCTGTGGATGAGTCGTCATCTTCCTCTCAGCCTACTTATGGCTTGCGTTCTCGTCCTCGTCCGCCTGTTGATCGCTTTGGATTTCCCACCGCTGGTGCTGCTGTTCTTGAGCCGACTTCTTACCGTCAGGCTGTTGTTCATCCTGAATGGCAGTTTGCGAGGGCAGAGGAGATTGCTGCTCTTGAACGCACTGGTACCTGGGATCTTGTTTCTCTTCCTCCCGGAGTCCGTCCGATGACTTGTAAGTGGGTCTACAAGGTTTAGACTCGCTCCGATGGTTCTCTTGAGCGTCACAAAGCTCGTCTTGTGGCTCGTGGTTTTCAGCAGGAGCATGGTCGTGATTATGACGAGACTTTTGATCCTGTGGCCCATATGACCACTGTTCGTACACTTCTTGCAGTTGCCTCTGCACGCCACTGGTCTATATCTCAGCTTGATGTTAAGACTGCCTTTCTTAATGGTGAGCTACGTGAGGAGGTGTACATGCAGCCACCACCTGGGTATTCTGTTCCTGATGGCATGGTATGTCGTCTTCGTCGCTCTCTCTATGGCCTTAAGCAAGCCCCCCGCGCCTGGTTTGAGCGTTTTGCCTCTGTGATCACTGCTGCTGGTTTTTCAGCAAGTGCTCATGATCCATCGTTGTTTATTCACCTTTCTTCTCGTGGTCGGACTCTTCTTCTACTCTATGTTGATGACATGGTCATCACGGGGGATGACCCCGAGTATATTGCCTTTGTAAAGGCCCGTCTTAGTGAGCAGTTCCTTATGTCTGATCTTGGACCTCTTCGCTACTTCCTTGGGATTGAAGTCTCTTCTACCTCTGATGGCTTCTTTATATCCCAGGAAAAGTATATCCAGGATCTTCTTGCTCGTGCTGCTCTTACTGACGAGCGCACTGTTGAGACTCCTATGGAGCTCAATGTTCACCTCCGTGCTACTGATGGTGATCCTCTCCCGGACCCGACGCGATATCGTCATCTTGTTGGCAGTCTTGTCTATCTAGCTGTCACTCGTCCGGACATCTCTTATCCGGTTCATATTCTGAGTCAGTTTGTCTCTGCTCCCACATCGGTTCATTATAGTCATCTCCTTCTTGTTCTCCGATATCTTCGAGGCACGATCTCTCACCGTATCTTCTTTCCTAGCTCCAGTTCTTTACAGCTTCAGGCCTATTCGGATGCTACGTGGGCTAGTGATCCTTCGGATCGCCGTTCACTTTCTGCTTACTGTGTTTTTCTTGGTGGTTCTCTCATTGCCTGGAAGACGAAGAAACAGCTTGCAGTTTCCCGTTCGAGTGCCGAGGCTGAGTTGCGAGCAATGGCTCTTTTGACGGCAGAGGTGACTTGGTTGCAGTGGTTACTTCAGGACTTTGGTGTTTCTGTCACTACACCGACTCAGCTCTTATCTGACAGTACAGGTGCTATCAGCATTGAACGCGATCCGGTGAAACATGAGATCACCAAGCATATTGGTGTTGATGCTTTCTATGTGCGCGCTGCTGTGCAGGATCAGGTTATTGCTCTTCAGTATGTGCCTTCCGAGTTACAGTTGGCGGATTTCCTGACGAAGGCCCAGACTAGAGCACAACATGGCTTTTATCTCTCCAAACTCAGTGTTGTTCATCCACCATGAGTTTGAGGGGGGGTGTTAGAGTTATAATATAAGTCATGTACCCCTTTGTATTTATCCCGTTGTATAAGGGGTTTCCTGCATATGTTCCACCTGTACATGTATATATATATCGGCCTATGGCCTCATGGAAACATAAGTTGCTTTCCTAACACATCCAACGCCGGTGATACAAGAATTCGAACTAATCGAAATAAATTCATTCATACACGGTCGGATTTCATATAAACATGCCGGATTTCATTACATTTCATACAGTCTTCAACTAAAAAGGGGTGCGCTGCATGTATAATTAATTAACCGAAGCTACCCACCTGTGTCCGGCTGAGCCTAACAGAAGCTTCAGTGACTTAACTGCAGGTGCAGTTGCGTAACTGACATGTGGCCTAGATGCATGTAGGGCCCACGTGTCAGTCAGCCAGCTGCACCAACAATTAAGTAGAAGCAGCGTCCTTCTCCAACATAGCTCTCCGACTCCACGTCGCCGCCAAGAAGCTAACCGGCTGTCAGTGGTCAACCCGCCTAGCTTGTCACAACGATTAGGTTAGCGCTAGCCTTACTTGGACGCGAGCGGCGGCAACCTACCATGTTCTACTCTTCCTCGTTTTCTTTGTGGCGCGGCCTCGTTGGCAGCGGGGCGGGGCCTCGGCAGAGCCGGCGATGTCCTCTGTCTAGTTGCCGGCGGGCGGCGCCTCGGCAGAGTGGGGGAAATCCTCCCCCTAGGTGGCGGCAGGGTGGGGCCTCGGCGGAGTCTGCAGTGTCCTCTGCCTCGTTGTTGGTGCCGCGGGGCCTCGGCAGAGCAGGGCCTCGTCGACGCCAGTGCAGCAGGGACTCGTCGGAGCCAGCATTGTCCTCTGCCTCGTCCTTGGTCTCCTCAAAGAGCGCGTCGCCCGCTTCATCGCCCTCTTTGTAGGCGGCCGCAGCCTCCACCACCCGCATGCGGTACTGCCAGTGCTCGAGGCGGCCCTCGCGGGCGGAGCGGTACTAGGCGAGCAACGCCTCCTACTCCGGCCGCTCCGTGGCGATCTGCTCCTCCACCTGCAGGTGCTCCTGGTGGAGATGGTGGTTGTAAGCGGCGTTGGCCTGCGCCTCCCGGAGCTGATCCTCACGCTTCTGCCTCACCGTGTCCATATATTGGGCACGGGCCTCGCCGATGGTCATGGTGCAATGCACTGGCGATGGTGGCGCGGAGGAGGGGGTTGGCGTCGGATCGTCGACTACCATGTTCTCCATTGGGATGTCGTCGTCCTCCGGCTGCCTGCCGGCCAGCCAGTCGGGAGCAACGGCTGCCATCTCCTAGTGGTCCGTCGTCCGCCCGTCCCGAAGAGCGCTAGAGCGCGAGGAAGCCATGGTGGGCAGTAGTGGTGTGGACAGGAGAATATAAACGAATGCGGATGACTGCGGCTATGGCCGGCGCAGCAGTTTATATAGCAATGGTGGGCGGCGGAGGGACGGACGTGTGGCGCCGGATTAGCCGCCTCGGCAACCGTGTATCATTAATGTGGGCGGCAGAAGGACGGACGGACGACAGTTGTGTCGTTTGAAGGCGGAGCAATCGCATGCACCGGAAAGCGGGGCGGGCGGCGCTGACCGTTTCGGGCAGAAAGCGCGCGCGGGTGAGGGAGGCGGTCTGGGTGGGCCAGGGCAGTCAGACTCATGCTTGGCAGCGGGTCAGTCCAGTAGCCGGATATGCTGGCTCGCCAGCTACCTCGCCGAGCTGAGCGACGACAATCAGATGATGGACGTAGCTTCCGACCAGGAGCCGGCGCTACTGTCCAAGCCGGTTCATGCGTGTTCACCATAGAGCAAGTGCGGCCCCACTTCAACACCCTAATGGCGGAAGAGCTACCAGCGCAGGATGACCTGTGCTGCAACCTCCGTCTCCTCAACGAGCACCGGTGAACAAGCGAACGACAGTGCTGTAGCGGACATGTGGCCCTATGATCCTGGCTTCCCGAATGAGCAGCGGGCGTTGTATCAGACCATCCGTAGCGCCCTCGAGGCCCTCTCCGTCGTCCTTCGAGTTGTTGCGCTCGCCGTGGCGCCGCACTATTGCGTTGTCAACATGGTCAACGGACATGAGGATGAGGATATGACTTTACTTGGAGAGGATGACAGTGGGGACCCACCAGGGCCATAGCCGCATGTACGCAAGTGCCTCCTTATTAGTATATAAAACTGCATTGTTTTTGCTTCCTCCTGGTTTCCAGACATCACGGTCCCACACCATTGTCAACCTATGTAGTCAATAGACGAGAGAATTTCAGAAGAACCAGCCGATAGGTGGGACCAAGCAGCTCGAGCAGTATTTGTGTTTTTGAGGTGTGAGCACTGCAGAGTTTTTCTTGAGCGATGTTTAGACCAGATATTAATTTTTCTCCTCTGAACAACAACGAAAATATCGCTGCAACTATTAAACGGGCGAGCTGTGGCCCGTCTAGCCCAGGCCAGATGTCCAGCCCAGATATTGTTATTTTTCAAGCTAAAATGGCTAGCCCAGCTATCCTTTATTTAGGAATACCCAGGCAAGGTCAAGTTGTTATTCTCCACCCCGCTGGGCTGCAAATCTTTCCTAGGAGGCATGCATTAGGCTTAACAAGAAAATGGGCTTTAAGAAATAATAAATGGGATGTAATTATAAAAACTGTGCAGTAACTATAAAAAATGCACCAAACACATAATTACTTTATAAAAATATATTTTTGGATATTGAAATTTTTAATTTCATTAACTGTTGCGAGCGCAATATTTCGTTGGATTTTTACATAATATAAATTTATATTGAAATTGTATTTAATCTGAATAGAAATTTCGGGATAAAAATATTTCGGATCCCGTCAAAATGTGGGAAATTTAATTGAATTATGTTTTGAACGGTTGGTTGAAATGTGTTGTACTTTTAACAAACTGTAAATAGGTTGTAGTAAATTCCATTAGAATTCAAAAATTGGTTTCACATTCTTACAAATCTCAAATGGGCTATAAGTTCTTTGCCACACACTTGTGGCCTTACTAAGTTGATGCGTCCCCTATAAAAGGAGAGTTGACGCGTATGTAAGGCTTTGTCAACTTATAGTCAACACATGGTTCTAGCAGCAGTGACCGTTGGATGTCCATCGAATGGATGCCGTGCTTCTTCTTCAATCTCGGATATTCTAGATTCACCGCCCAAAAAATGATTCCTCCCCTTGACATCTGGGGTGCACCGTTTCGGAAGCTGACCTATGGGCTTTGTCAACTTAGTCAATATAAACGATTCTAGCTGCAGTGAACGTACGGTGTCCATCCAACGACCGTCGTGCTTCTTCAACATCTGGTCTTCCTGCTCCAGCGGCCTAAAGCAGCGCCGGTCGTGCTGCCTGCTCCTGCCTCCAGTGGCCGGCTGTGCTGCCGCGCAGGCCTCACCACCCCCTACTACTCCCACCGTTGGCCAGGCCATCCCTCTACTCACCCACACCCCCTGTTATTCCGCGGCGACGGCAGCCTCACACCGCAGCCGAACCAGTGAACCCTCATCCTCCTCTCCGCGCGGGCTTCCACTGCCGCGTCTTCCCTAGCTCCACGTCGTCCCCTTGCTAGGCCTCGCCGTCGTCCACCGGTCTGGTCCTCTCAGCGCGGCGTGGTCAATGTGGTCAAGGAACGGCTTCCATCGGACGTGGACTATACGTGGAGAGGCTGACAGCTGGGTCCACAACGGCAGCTAGGAAGTGCCACTTTATTACGCGTAAAATAATGATTCCTCCACCTGACAGCAGAGACCCACCGGACCGGCCACCATATTCCGTGAAAAAAAAGTTTCCCCCCGACTGCTGGGACCCACCGGACCGGCCACCGTATTGTGCGAAAAAACGTTCCCCCCGCTGTCAGCTCAGACCCACCGGAAGTGCCTTCTTATTACGCACAAAAAAAATGAATACTCCCCCTGCTGGTTGGGACCGACCATGGTGGGAGGTTGACTTGTAGGCCTACTAAGTTGACGGGGACGGTGTGCTTTTTCAACTTAGTAAATATGAACGATTCTAGCTCCAGTGACCGTACGATGTCCATCCAATGGCCATAGTGCTTCTTCAACCTCTGGTCTTGTTGCTCCAGCTGCCCAAAGCAGCGCCAGTCGTGCCGCATACTCCTGCCTCCCGTGGCCGGCTGTGGTGCCGCGGAGGCCTCACCGCCCCCTACTATTCCCACCGCTGGCCAAGCCATCCCTCTACCCAACCACACCCCCTGTTATTCTGTGGCGACGGCAGCCTCACACCGCAGCGAACCAATGAACCCTCGTACTGCTCTATGCATGGGCATCCACTACCGCATCTTCCCCGGCTCCGCGTCGTCCCCTTCCTAGGCCTCACCGTCGTCCACGGCCCTCGTGCTCTCAGCGCGGTGTGGTCAACTTGGTCAAGGAATGGCTTCCATCGGACGTGGACTATACGTGGAGAGGCTAACAGCTGGGTCCACGATGGTAGCAAGGAAGTGCCTCCTTATTACGCGAAAAATAAAGATTCCTCCATCTGACAGTAGGGACCCACCGGATGGGCCACTGTATATCGTGAAAAAGAACATTTCGCCCCTGACTGCTGGGACCCACCGGATGGGCCATCGTATTGCGCGAAAAAAATGTTCCCCCCACTCTCAGCTCGGACCCACCGGAAGTGCCTCCTTATTACGCACAAAAAAATGAATGCTCCACTGCTGGTTGGGACCCACCTTGGTGGGAGGCTGACTAGTGGGCCTCCTAAGTTGACGGGGACAGTGTGCTTTGTCAACTTAGTCAATATGAACGATTCTAGCTCCAGTGACCGTGCTACCTCTTGTGCTTGCGTTGTATTCCCTCGAAGAGGAAAGGGAGATGCAGCACAGTAGCGTATGTATTTACCTCAATTTTTGAGAACCAAGGTATCAATCCAGTAGGAGACCATGCACGAGTCCCTCGCAACTGCACAAACAAATAAGAACTTCGCAGCCAACGCGATAAGGGATTGTCAATCCCTTTACAGTCACTTACGAGAGTGGACTCTGATAGAGATGATAGTTGATATTTTTGGTATTTTTAGTTTAATAAAACAACAAAATAAAAGCGGTAAAAGTAAAGTAGATGTAGATTGGTATGTTGAGAATAGACCTGGGGGCCATAGTTTTCTCTAGTGGCTTCTCTCATGATGTCGATATTCTATGGCGGGTAAACAAATTACTGTCGAGCAATCGATAGAAAAGCGAATAATTATGAGACTATCTAGGCATGATCATTGTATACAGGCATCACGTCCGAGACAAGTAGACCGACTCCTGCCTGCATCTACTACTATTACTCCACACATCGACCGCTATCCAGCATGCATCTAGTGTATTGAGTTCATAAGAACAGAGTAACGCCTTAAGCAAGATGACATGATGTAGAGGGATAAACTCAAGCAATATGATGAAAACCCCATCTTTTTATCCTCGATGGCAACAATACAATATGTGCCTTGCTGCCCCTACTGGCACTGGGAAAGGACACCGCAAGATTGAACCCAAAGCCAGGCACTTCTCCCATTGCAAGAACTATAGATCTAGTAGGCCGAACCAAACCAATAATTCGAAGATACTTGCACGGATATTATGAGCACACATAAAAAGTCCAGAGAAGAACCAAATATCTTTCATAGATAACCTTGATCATAAACTCACAATTCATCGGATCTCGACAAACACACCGCAAAACGAGATTACATTGAATTGATCTCCTCGAAGACTGAGGAGAACTTTGTATTGAGATACAGAGAGAGAGAAGAAGCCATCAAGATACTAGCTATGGACCCGAAGGTCTGTGGTAAACTACTCACAACTCATGGTGAGGGCGATGATGATGATGGTGAAGGCCTCCGTGATGGATCCCCCTCAGGTAGAGCTCCGAAACGGGCTACAAAATGGGATCACCACGAGAACAAAAGCTATGGCGGTGGAATTAGGGTTTTCTCTCTGTATATGAAGTTTCTGGGGTACGTGGACTTATATAGGAAGAAGGAGGGCACCGGGTGTCACACGAGGAGGCCTCGAGGCAGGGGGGGCGCGCCCTAGGAAGGGGGGGTACGCCCCCCACCCTCGAGGGCGGCTCCTCGATCTTCTGACGTGGTTCTCAAGATTCCTGGGCGTGATTTTGTCCAAAAATATCTCTCGTGAAAGTTTAATTCCGTTAGGACTCCATTTGATATTCTTTTTCTGGAAAACCCTGAAATAGGCAAAAAAATAGAAATCTGGGCTGGGCCTTTGGGTTAGTAGGTTAGTCCCAAAAATGCTATAAAAGTGAATGATAAAGCCCATTAAACATCCAAGACTTAATAAATAATAGCATGGAACAATCAAAATTATAGATACGTTGGAGACGTATCAAGCATCCCCAAGCTTAATTCCCGCTCGTCCTCGAGTTCGTAAATGATAAAGAAAGAATTTTTGATGTGGAATGCTAACCAATATAGTTTTTCAATGTAATTCCCTTAATTGTGGCATGAATGTTCAGATCTAAAAGAATCAAGACAAAGGTCTATATTGACATAAGAAATAACAATACTTCAAGCATACTAACAAAGCAATCATGTCTTCTCAAAATACTATGGCTAAAGAAAGTTATCCCTACAAAATCATATAGTCTGGCTATGCTCCCTCTTCATCACACACAATTTTCATATCATGCACAACCCCAATTTCAGGCAAGTATTTGTTTTCATACTCTATCTTTTCAAACCTTTCAACTTTCACGCAATACATGAGAGTGAGCCATGGATATAGCACTATGGGTGGAATAGAGGTGGTTGTGGAGAAGACAAAAAGGGGGGAGATAGTCTCACATCGACTACGCGTATCAACGGGCTATGGAGATGCCCATCAATAGATATCAATGTGAGTTAGTAGGGATTGCCATGCAACAGATGCACTAGAGCTAAATATGAATGAAAGCTCAACAAAAGAAACTAGTGGGTGTGCATCCAACTTGCTTGCTCACGAAGACCTATGGCATTTGAGGAAGCCCATCATTGGAATATGCAAGCCAAGTTCTATAATGAAAATTCCCACTAGTATATGAAAGTGATTAAACATGGGACTCTCTACAATGAAGAACATTGTGCTACTTTCAAGCACAAGTGTGGAAAAAGATAGTAGCAATTGTCCCTTTTTCTTCCCCCTTTTTTTTTCTCTTTTTGGGCCTCTTTTTTTTCTTTGGCCTTTCTCTTTTTTTTCTTTTTTTTGCGGATGGGCTTTATAGATTTAGCCTTTCCTCCCATGGGACAAAGCTATAATAATGATGATCATCACACTTTCATTACAACTCGATATTACAACTCGATATTACAACTCGATACAACAACAACAAAGTATGACTCTATATGAAAGCCTCGGGCGATGTACCGGTATGTGCAATGAAACAAGAGTGACATGTATGAAGTTACGCATGGTGGCTTTGCCACAAATACAATGTCAACTACATGATCACGCATGGCAATATGACAATATGATGCGTGTCATATAAAAGGAACAGTGGAAAGTTGCATGGCAATATATCTCGGAATGGCTATGGAAATGCCATGATAGGTAGGTATGGTGGCTGTTTTGAGGAACAATATGGTGGCTGTTTTGAGGAAGCATATATAATAGGTTTATGGCACCGGTGAAAGTTACGCGGTACAAGAGAGGCTAGCAATGGTCGAAGGGTGAGAGTGCGTATAATCCATGGACTCAACATTAGTCATGAGAACTCATATACGTATTGCAAAAATCTACGAGTCATCAAAACAAAGCAATCAACGCATGCTCCTAGGGGGGAGGTCGGTAGGAGTTAACCATCGCGCGGCCGCGACCTCCACACAAAGGTTGGCACTCTACAAATACCTCATGCTCTAACTTCGTCAAATAGCGGTTCACCATATGTGCATGATACGAGAATCACTAACCTTAACACAAGTATTTCTCAATTTCATAATGACTCCACTAGCATGACTCTAATATCACTATCCTCATATCTCAAAACAATTATCAAGCATCCAACATCTCATTCTATTCAATGCACTTGGTGTGAAATTTTTTACTACATTGACATTGGATGTTTATCATGTAAAGACTAGATTCCTTAGCCTAAACACATTACCATGTTTTTTTAATAGACTCTCAAATAAATATAAGTGAAGCATGAGATTTTAACAATTTATACAAAATATTACCACCACCGTGCTCTAAAAGATATAAGTGAAAGCAGTAGAGCAAAAGTTATTCAACTCAAAAGATATAAGTGAAGCACATAGAGTGTTCTAACAATTTCTAGGCCATATTTAACTCTCCCAAATAGGTGTGTCAAGAAAGGATGATTGTGGCAAACTTACAAGAAAACACTCAAATTATACAAGATGCTCCAAGCAAAACACATATCATGTTGCGAACAAAAATATAGCTCCAAGTATAGTTACCGATGGATGTAGACGAAAGAGGGGATGCCTTCCCGGGGCATCCCCAAACTTAGGATTTTGATTGTCTTGAATTTACTTGGGGTGCCATGGGCATCCCCAAGCTTAGGCCTTTGCTACTCCTTGTTCCATAGTTCATCAAAGCAATACTCAAAACTTGACAACTTCACAACACAAAACTTAGACAAAAATTCTCGTGAGCTCCGTTAGTATAAAAAAGCAAACCACTACTCAAAGGTACAACAATGAATTCATTCTTTATTTATATTGGTGTTCAACCTACTGTACTCCAACTCCTTTATGGTTCATATCCTCCAATATTACTCATAGATGCATCAGAATAAGCAAACAACACTCGAAAAACTGAATCTGTCAAATACAGAACAGTCTGTAGTAATATGCAGGGTTCGACTACTTATGGAACTCCACAAAATTCAAACTAAATTGTTAAATTTGCGAAATTTGTCTACCAATCATCTTCGAAAAAAATCAACTAGAAAGCCCGCTCCAGTAAAATCCCATGACTACTTTGGCGAGCATTAACGATTATGTTTTTCACAGCAAGATCATATAAACTTCACACAAGTCTTCCCAAAGGTTCTACTTGGCACAAAAACTAAACTAAACATGAAACCACATCTAATCAAAGGCTAGATGCAATATTTATTCCCTAACAGCAACAAAAACAAAAATATAAAATTGGGTTGCCTCCCAGCAAGCGCTATCGTTTTACGCCCCTAACTAGGCACGATACAATATAGATCTAGGTATTGCCATCCTTGGAAGGCAATCCATAAGTGGCTCTCATGATAGATTCATATGGTAATTTTATTTTATTTCTAGGAAATTGTTCCATGCCTTTCCTTAATGGAAATTGGAATCTAATATTTCCTTCCTTCATATCAATAATTGCACCAATCGTTCTAAGGAAAGGTCTACCAAGAATAATAGGACATGAAGGATTGCAATCTATATCAAGAAGAATGAAATCTACGGGCACATAATTCCTATTGTCAACAATAAGAACATAATTAATTCTTACCATAGGTTTCTTAATAGTGGAATCTGCAAGATGCAAATTTAAAGAACAATTATCAAGCTCATGGAACCCTAGCAAATGACACAAAGTTTTTTGCATAGTGGAGACACTCGCACCAAATCGCATAAAGCATAGCATTGATGATCTTTTATTTTTATTTTTATTCTTATAGTAGGTTCCCACTCATCATAAAGTTTTATAGGTATAGAAACTTCCAACTCAAGTTTTTCTTCATATGATTGCATCAAAGCATCAACTATATGTTTAGTGAAAGCTTTATTTTGACTATAAGCATGCGGAGAATTAAACACAGATTGCAACAAGGAAATACAATCAATCAAAGAGCAATTATCAAAATTGAATCCCTTGAAATCCAAAATACTGGGTTCATCACTATGCAAAGTTTTAATCTCTTCACTCCGACTTTTAGCAATTTTAGAATCAAGATCTAAAAACTCCGAATCATTGGGACACCTTAAAGGAGAATCATCTCCAATCCTATTCTCATCAAGATTAATGCTAGAAAACAAGGATCTAATAGGAGAAACATCAATAACTTTCAGATCTTCATCTTTATTTTCACGATAACTAGAAGAACACGATTTAATATAATCTTCTCATTTAGCACGCATTCTAGCGGTTCTTTCTTTGCATTCATCAATGGAAATTCTCATGGCTTTGAAAGACTCATTGATATCATGCTTAGGTGGGATAGATCTAAGTTTCAAAGAATCAACATCAAGAGTAATTTTATCCACACTTCTAGCCAATTCATCAACCTTAAGCAATTTCTCTGTAAGCATAACATTGAAATTCTTTTGCGAGATCATAAACTCTTTAACACTAGTTTCAAATTCAGAAGGCATCTTTCCATAAGAGTTGTTGTAGTAATTACCATAATTATTAGAGGAATTACTAGGAAAAGGCCTAGGATTGAAATTACCTCTATAAGAATTTGTACCAAAATTATTACTACCAACAAAATTCACATACAAAGATTCATTGTTATTCTCAATCAAAGTGGACAAAGGCATATCATTAGGATTAGAAGAAGCACTCTTACCAACAAACAATTTCATAAGTTCATCCATCTTTCCACTCAAAACACTAATTTCTTCGATAGCATGCACTTTTTTACTAGTAGATTTTTCGGTGTGCCATTAAGAATAATTAACCATAATATTATCTAGGAGTTTGGTAGCTTCTCCTAAGGTAGTTTCCATGAAAGTGCCTCCGGCGGCCGAATCTAAAAGATTTATAGAAGCAAAATTCAAGCCAGCATAAAAGTTCTGAATAATCATCCATAGATTCAAACCATGTGTAGGGCAATTATGTATCATCAATTTCATTCTCTCCCAAGCTTGTGCAACATGCTCATGATCTAGTTGCTTAAAATTCATAATATTGTTTCTAAGAGAGATGATCTTAGAAGGAGGGAAATATTTAGAGATAAAAGCATCTTTGCACTCATTCCACGAATCAATACTATTTCTAGGCAAAGAGGAAAACCAAGTTTTAGTGTGATCTCTAAGTGAAAACAGAAATAATTTCAATTTCACAATATCGTTATCCGTATCCCTTTTCTTTTGCGTATCACACAAATCAACAAAGTTGTTTAGATGGGTAGCGGCATCTTCACTAGGAAGGCCGGAGAATTGATCTTTCATGACAAGATTCAACAAAGCAGCATTGATCTCACAAGATTCAACATCGGTAATAGGAGCAATCTGAGTGCTAATAAAATCATTTTTGTTGGTATTGGAGAAGTCACACAATTTGGTATTGTTCTGAGCCATAGTGACAAGCAAGCAATCCAACACCCACAAGCAAACAAGAAGCAAGCGAATGATAAACACACGACGGAAGAAGGGCGAAAAAAACGGCAAAGGTGAAGTGGGGGAGAGGAAAACGATAGGCAAAAAGTGTAATGAGAAAGATAAGGGTTTGTGATAGGTACTTGGTATATGACTTTTGCGTAAGCCTGCCCGGCAACGGCGCCAAAAATTATTCTTGCTACCTCTTGAGCTTGCGTTGTATTCCCTCGAAGAGGAACAGGAGATGCAGCACAGTAGCGTAAGTATTTCTCTCAGTTTTTGAGAACCAAGGTATCAATCCAGTAGGAGACCACGCGCGAGTCCCTCGCAACTGCGCAAACAAATAAGAACTTCGCAGCCAACGCGATAAGGGGTTGTCAATCTTTTTACGGTCACTTACGAGAGTGAGATCTGATAGAGATGATAGTTGATATTTTTGGTATTTTTAGTTTAATAAAACAGCAAAATAAAAGCGGTAAAAGTAAAGTAGATGTAGATTGGTATGTTGAGAATAGACCCAGGGGCCATAGTTTTCTCTAGTGGCTTCTCTCATGATAGCGATATTCTACGGCGGGTAAACAAATTACTGTCGAGCAATTGATAGAAAAGCACATAATTATGACACTATCTAGGCATGATCATTGTATATAGGCATCACGTCCAAGACAAGTAGACCGACTCCTTCCTGCATCTACTACTATTACTCCACACATCGACCGCTATCCAGCATGCATCTAGTGTATTGAGTTCATAAGGACAGAGTAACTCCTTAAGCAAGATGACATGATGTAGAGGGATAAACTCAAGCGATATGATGAAAACCCCATCTTTTTATTCTCGATGGCAACAATATAATACGTGCCTTGCTACCCCTACTGTCACTGGGAAAGGACACTTCAAGATTGAATCCAAAGCCAAGCACTTCTCCCATTGCAAGAACAATAGATCTAGTAGGCCAAACCAAACCAATAATTCGAAGAGACTTGCAAGGATATTATGAGCACACATAAAAAGTTCAGAGAAGAACCAAATATCTTTCATAGATAACCTTGATCATAAACTAACAATTCATCGGATCTCAACAAACACACCGCAAAAAGAGATTACATCGAATAGATCTCCTCGAAGACCGATGAGAACTTTGTATTGAGATCTAGAGAGAGAGAAGAAGCCATCAAGATACTAGCTATGGACCCGAAGGTCTGTGGTAAACTACTCACAACTCATGGTGAGGGCGATGATGATGATCGTGAAGGCCTCCGTGATGGATCCCCCGCTGGTAGAGCTCCAGAATAGGCCCCAAGATGGGATCTCCACGGGAACAGAAGCTACGGCGGTGGAATTACGGTTTTCTCTCTTTATACGGAGTTTCTGTGGTACGTGGACTTATATAGGAAGAAGGAGGGCACATGGGGCCACATGAGGAGGCCTCGAGGCAGGGGGGCCGCCCTGGGAAGGGGGGCGCGCCCCCCACCCTCGAGGGCGGATCCTCGATCTTCTGACGTGGTTCTCAAGCTTCCTGGGCGTGATTTTCTCCAAAAATATCTCTCGCGAAGGTTTCATTACGTTTGGACTCTGTTTGATATTCTATTTCCGCAAAACCCTGAAATAGGCAAAACAACAGCAATCTGGACTGGGCCTTTGGGTTAGTAGGTTAGCCCCAAAAATGAAATAAAAGTGAATGATAAAGCCCATTATACATCCAAGACTTAATAAATAATAGCATGGACCAATAAAAAATTATAGATACAGTGGAGACGTATCACACCGCAACGACCTTGCCTTCGCTGCTCGCCGCCCGAGATCCCCCTCACCGTCTCTCTCAACTCCGGCCTCCTCCGAGCTCGCCAACGCCACCGCGGAGACCACCGTGAGCTCCTGCCTCTCCGCATCCTCTCCATTCTCGCAGTCGTCCTCTGCCGCGACTGCTTCGAGCTCGCCCACACGCGCCGCCGCAGGTGCTCGCCGCCGATGTGGCTCCGGCCACGCAACGGCCACACCACCGTGCCCAACGCACTGACCGCGCCGCGTAGATGCTGTAGATGCCTCACACGCGCCTCCACGAGCACCATAGCAACGAGTTCGGCCATGCCCGAACTCCGCCAGCCGCAAAGCACGTCGCTGGCGTCCTTTCCTATGACCCCAGGCTCTAAAACCACCACCACTCGCCGCGAGCCGAAACTCGCACTTCCATCGCGTCTGGACGTTGTCGGCGGCTAAATGCCGGTGAGTCAGCCCAGTTTGACCAGGGATTTGACCCCCTTAGGTCACTGACATGTGGGCCCCGCCCAGTGGTCAAACCTAGATTAGAACTAAACTAACCCTAATTAGTTAGTTAACTAACTGTGTCACTGACCAGTGGGTCCCACTGGTCAGGTTCGACTTGGACCGCCCTAGTTACCTGCTGGCGCAATTTAGACGCAGTAACTCATTATCTGGATTTATTCTTATTCAGGAAATTCCAAAAAAAAGGGTTAAACTTCAAAAAATCATAATAAATCAACTGAGCTCAGATGGAAAATATTTATATACAAAAAATGATCAGAAAAATCCAATCTATCCATTGATACTAGTTTCATGCATGACAAAGCAACTTAACCTTGCTGTTTACATCAAAACATGATAATGCACTTCGGAAATTAATAACTTGGGCTTGAATTTGAACCTTTGGTTCAAATAGGCTCAAACCCTTTTGTTTGTAGTTGCATTAGCTCAAACACATCCATATTGCGATGTCACGAGCATGCATCATATTGTTGCATATTGCCATGTATTGATTGTGTTACCGGTGTGATCTCCGTGGTAGGTTCTGCTCCCGAGGATATACACGAGTATCCAGTTGAAGGGCAACACCACTTGACAAATCTGCCAGGCAAGCAACACCATTGAATATTCCAATACAGACCCATCTTCTCGCTTCTGCTCTCTTTTACTGCTTTAAGACAACAACGTTTCAACTACTATTTGCTGCGCTAGCTGAACCCCATTCCTTTGCATGACACGTCATTGCCATAGCAAATAGTTGAAACCCACTAGCATGTGTAGGAGTTGATTTAGCCATGTTGATGTGTTCCTACCATGTTATTCCGGCTATGCTTAGAGTTGTGTCAGGTCTGGTTCATCTGGGTGATGGATCGGAGTGAAATGATTATGTTTGGTAATGAGAGTGAAGTGTGGAATATGTTTTGGTAAAGGTATCGATGGAAGGCCATGTAGGAGTACATGGTGGATTGTTTTGTTGGAACCGTTCCTAAGAACCGAGATCTGTATGTGTGATTTAAGATCAGCTACTACCATGCATTGGGCGCTAAAATATGACTCCGCTCGACTTATTGATCACCCTTCTCCTAAGTCCAGGAGTTGCAATTAGTTTCTGGTGTTTGTAGAATACTGGAGGCCGTGCGCAACGCTTACCCTAGGGGTGGGCTGTGACGCGGCAGGTACGTGGGCTGGTGTACAGAGTCGACTGTTTGTTGTCTCGGGAACCCTGTACACATCGTTTGCGGCCGTGAGCGACACCCCGGCCGGATCTCCTCGCGGAAGGAACCCAAATAGGCGATAAACCTGGACTAGAGACTTGAGTGGTTTGTTAGGTCGTGGTCTACACCCACGTCGGCTTTTGCTTGAAGTCTGCCGAGAACATGTCGTGTGCAGAGGCTAAGTGGTGGAAACATGTGTGAAGAAGTACACCCCTGCAGGGTTATCAATCTATTCGAATAGTCGCGTCTACGGTAAAGGACAACTTTGTTGCCTATACAGTTCATTGATAAGTTAATGGTTACTCATAAAAGACTCAAGACAAGTGTGTGTGTTGTGGATGGCCCTTCCATAGGATGACGGGAGGGGATCCACAGTAGAGTATTGTTGTGGTGATTACTGGACTCGTGTGCGCTGTCTCATCTTTTCAAACTGCTGATAGACGTAGAACAGATTATCCAAGAGTCAAAGCTGGCTTGCTGCAATAAACTCCACTACCCTTGTTGGTAATGTTGCATGTATGATAGGTTCTCATGTAAGACTGTTGCAGAGGATAACACCGCCCCTTCCGATGGTTTCTACATAGACCTCGATGCCGACGAGTAGCTTGCTGCCCATGTGGCAATCTCAAGCCTGTGAAGGGCCACTGTAGATAGTCAGGCTACACCAAGCCTTCTTTCTTTCCAGTTGTGTGTACTCAGACAAGTTTAGCTTCCGCGTGTGCTTGTATGTTTGTATGACTTGAGTGTTGGGTCATGTGACCCCTGCCTGTATGGATATGTTATGTATGGCTCTTCGGAGCCTCTTAAATAAAAGTACTTTGAGTCATAGAGTTTTGTTGTGATGCCACGTTGTTTTGCACATATCGAGCATATTGTTTGTATGTTATTGAAATGCTTGGTATGTGTGGATCTGACACCTAGTTGTTTACCCTTGGTAGCCTATCTTATGGGGAAATGCCTCCTAGTGATTCCACTGAGCCTTGGTAGCTTGCTACTGCTCCGGAACACTTAGGCTGGACGACATGTGTCCTTCTTCGTTCTTGTGTCTCTCCCTTTGGGGAAATGTCACGCGTTGTTCCTTTAAGTCCTTGTAGGTTGCTACGACTTGGGTTCATACGTTCATGACCGACACGTTCGTTGTTGGGTCATGTATGCATGTCTCTGTAATTTAGCGCCACTTTTGTTTTATAACTAGTCATGTCGGCCCGGGTTCTCTGCCATATGGATGCTAGCAACAATATCATATAAGTGAGCCAAAATTCGCAAACGGTCTCGGGCCAAGTAAGGTGGCACCCGTGGGGATACCGTGCGTGAGGCCGCAAAGTGATATGATGTGTTACATGCTAGATCGGTGTGACTTAGGATCGGGGTCCTGACACATATGGAGGACGTGTACAACTTATTAACTCAGCGCTATCTTTGCTACTCTCATTTGCAACGTCTGTCCTAAAGCTTCCCCTCAAGCTGATTGAAATCTTCGACAGAACTAGAACACATTGTTTATGGAGAAAGGAAATTGACACAGATGCCAAAACTCATTCACTTGCTGCATGGGATCCTGTTTTCCGCCCTAAGAAGAAAGGAGGACTTGGTGTTATCAACATACAAATTCAAAAAAACGCCCTGCTGATTAAGTACCTCCATAAATTTATCCACAAGCATGACACTCCTTGGGTGATGATTATATGGAATGCTTACTATTCTGATGGAATACCTCCCCATGCCAAACTAAACAGTGGATCTTTCTGGTGGTGTGATGTGTTCTCTCTGATAGATGCATATCGTCGGACTACCACTTGTGTACCAGCGGCGGGAGACACAATTCTTTTGTGGAAGGATGTGTGGCTTGAGGAACAACCGCTAATGAACACTCATGAACACATGTTCTCTTTCAATAAGAATGAGGATATTTCTTTGGCATAGTTCTACCACAACGGTCTGCCAAAAGAAAACTTCATGCTGCCTTTATCTTTGGAAGCCATGGTGGAACTGAATGATCTACAGGCAATAATGACTGGAATGTATTTGGAGCAGATGGCCATGGATGAATGGATACTATGATGGGGTGAAACAAAGTACAAACAAAAAAAATTCTATGATTTCATGTTCAGGAATGTGCAAGCACCTCAAGTTATAACATTGATCTGGAAATACAATTGCATCATGAGACACAAGGTTTTTGCGTGACTAGTGCTCCTTGACACAGTAAGCACCAGAGATTTATTGCGCAGACGGCACTTTAATATTGGCGGTGATCATAACTGTCCTCTCTGTGAGCGTGAATTTATTGAAACAAACACCCACCTCTTCTATGAATGTCCCTTTGTAGTGAGATGCTGGGAGATGCTGGGTATTGACTGGTGAACAAGCTTGATATGCAAGCAAGGGATGACCAATCCAGGGAGAGCTGGCAGAGACCCTTATTTACGGAAATCACCACCCTAGCCTCATGTAATATATGGAAATAGAGAAATAATGTGATTTTTGAAGGGGAGGTGGCCACACATCTAGGCTGGTTGAGGAAACTTAAAGAGGACTTTGAGATTTTAGAATATAGAATAAATCCCTAAAGCTTAAACTTCTTGGAAGGTTTCAAGGAGTCTCTCGCAATAGTAATAGACAGCTCTACTTGATTGTCTTTGTATATTTTTCTCCCTTTAGGGGTCTGCCCAAAATGGCTAGTCCCAATCTTTTGTAATGCATTTTGCGAAACCCCCCTGATGTGTCCATGTTAACCTCAGTTAACATTTAATAAAAGCACCAGTAGGAGCCTCTCCTGCTGTTTTCATTATCAAAAAACAATTCTCAAGGAAGCTCAACAAGTGAGTCAAGTACAAGCAAACTCTGGAGAAAATGAGGAGAGAGGCCAAGACTAAGTACGGAAGGAAAGGTCTTAACAAGGAAATTCTTGAGATCACCAAGGCCCTTAGTGCCATTAGAAACAAGTAATTTGAATGGCATGTCAGAATACACATGGATATTTATCTGTTCTGTGACAGAAAGAATGAACAAATTGATCATAAGGTAGATCTGGCTTGAAGGAGAATTGAGGAAGAAAACGTGTGAATGCTTTAGCTAGAGCAGCTAAGGTGAATGAAAATAAATACCATCGCATTCAGATTGTGACTTCTGATGCTACTCCAATTAGCTCAGGTGCACCTATGCAATACATTCCACCATCACCACCTCAAGAGGAAGAACCGGGGCAACAGGTTGCCCCCTAGGTTATTGTTCCAGTGCCAACATATCAAAGCGAGCAAAATGATGTGGTTGATATTTTTATCGACAACCCCGATGAAGAAAATGCACCACCTAAGCAGGAAGACAACAATGACTAAACTGAAGAAGAGATGTAAGTTGAACGCCAAATCCTTCACCTCATATGCCAATGCAAGTTGAAACTTCAACCTCAAGAAAGAAGGATGACAAGATTGAGGCGGAGCAATATGCTCCTTGAGAGAAAACTAACCCGGTCACACCCTCGTCTGCTCCCGCACCGATGGATGTCGACTCTGCTCCTTGTTCCTCAACCCCACAAATGGAATAGGAAGAAAAGAAATCTGTTGAGCTACTGGCTCATGTTACTGTCAGTGCATCACCTATATCTATACCCAAGGCATCTAAGTCTATGAAAGATAAGGCACCATTGCCCAAAGGAATGAAAGCCGTTGATTGAGTGCCAGCGAGAAAAATTGATTGTTATTCAAGTTCTTCGAAGCCATCTATGTCTTCTAGGTCGAGGATACACAAAGCTCCTCTTGAACCAATCGAAGAAGATTTTGGTGTACCTGCTGAATCTCTAAATAGGCGCTCACCCAAAGAAGATTTTCCAAGGAACCCACTCAAAACAATTCCTCTATTTCCTGTCGAGGATGATCCCATTGGTCGAACGTTCAATGAGCAGTTTCATTACTCGAAACTTGCTTTCTTTGGTACCAGTCCATACGAAGGAGAAAGAACTTCCATGCAAACAAGGTTCTAGAACAAGTATCAAGTTGTATACTATGCTCGAATCTTGTTCTGCAAGAATCACATTTTCAAGCACAAGATCTTGATTTTTGGTGAGCTCAAAAGTTTACCATGTTTTGACCACACCATACAAATTGAATATGTCTTCCTCTAGAGCTTCCTTCATTTTAATCATGGCTAGAAGCACAAAGTTTCCTTTAGTTCTTCACCGCAATTTATATCTCACGAGATCTTATGGATAGTAGTTCATGGGTACTCGAATGAATGACTGAGGGTGAAAAAATTAAGTGCTCAGCTGACCAGTTTCTAGCTCTTATAAATCTTCCTTGGTGTGAGTTTGATGAAACTCGTGAACATGAGCTCCATTGATGGGAAGTGTCTAATGCAGAATTGAGTCTACTGATGGATCCCAAACTTCCTGGTAATGCTTACACTGAAGCAAAACCCAAGAATCTATCTTATGAGAACAAAGTGTTGTTCTACATTTTGTGCAATTCCATCACTACAACCAACTGACCATAAACCATTCAAGGCGTTGTGGAAAATGCTCTGAATGTCATACCAAATGGAATTCTCTTTCATATTCTAGGTCCTTTTAGTCGGAACTTGGCATTTGCAGCTGATAGTGCTCAAGTCTTGAAGCCGTATGCTCCATGGATCATGTTTGCCATCGAACAGCTTACAAAAAAGAAGTTTTCTTCCCACATGTTCTGAAAGATTTCATGCCTCTAGTTCACGACACTCTTTGAGGTTTGAAGGATATTGGGAAAGGAAAAACTCCAATTGATGCAAGTTCTTATGCTTCTGTGGCTGCTCCCAAAGTCCCAAAGGCCACTTTGGAAATCCCTCAAGATGAAAATCCTTCACTATATGAGATTTATCTTCGGACCCAGCAGGTCCTGGAGAGCCAAATCTAGCTCAATTACAAAGTGAAGCTATAAATGATGGTTGAAATCAATTTGCTTCATAATTGAACTCACCAAGCTTGGCTGCATGAGGAAGAACTTCACAATCACACCTGGACTCTTCTACACAAACATTATGATTGCAAGCAGCCCTCGGTGAAGGGAACTGAAATAGAATATGACTACCTGAATATGTTTGAAGTTCCTCGCATTCAAAGGCAAACACCAATTCCTCCTCTGTGTTTTGATTCTATTAATATGGTGTTCATTGAACCTGATGCTGAACTCAAGGATGCTGAAGGAACTATGATATTCAAACCAGATGCTCCTCGCTCCATGCCTGAAGCTGCTCCTGAAGCCCATGCTACGAGTCCTGATTCTATCTCGGCTGCAACTATTCTAAAAAGTTCCAACACTGAGGGATCTCTGGATGAGTAGTTTCTTGTATGCACTCTCTTTCCTTTTTGAAACTTGTTAACAAAAAGGGGGACAAGAACATCGAGAACATAGTTGAGGGGTTTACATACAAGGGTTTTCATTTGCCATTTGCTTTCCTCGAACAATTTGGTTTTTGTCATGAACTATTTGCATCTGGTTGCGAAACTTTATAGCACCGCATGTGGTTTGGTACACCTCATAATCATGTACTATTAATAACCCCTGCAATGCCATTTGCTTTTATTTATTTAAATGTCAGTGCTACTAAAATTTACTTCCTATGTAATAATTGTGTCGTGGTGGGCGCATGGCAGATGCCAAGTGATGGCTAAAGATGGGAGGAGGCTCGAGGCACTGGTGGGCTCGAGAGGCGAGGTTGGCATGAGCGAGCGTGGGACGCAAGTCATACCCAAGTTTGGGGCTCTTCGGAGAGATAACACCCCTAGTCCTGCCGAGTGTAGTTGATGTATATCAGTACAGGGTTGCTCCTCGAGTTGTATGGAGGAAGGAGGAAGACAGGCCAAGGCTTAGGCTGCTTCTCCTTGTGATGTGTGTCTATGTATCTTTGTCCGTGCGTATGCATGAGGGCTCCTAGGGGTTTTATAGGTCAACCCCCAGGCGTACAGTGATAATATTAGAAGGCCGTGGGGTCGGGTTTTCATTGTACGGGAAGCTGACGCTGGGACCCGTTGGGTACAGGGCTCGCCGGGTTCTTCGGGCGCGGTACCTGCCGGGTACGGGGGCACTGTGTGCCGTCTTGTCGACCGCGAGGGAGTGGCCGGGTTGAGTCGGGTACAGTGGCATTCCGTCAGGTCGCCGTCTGCTGGCATCATGGGTGATGATGATTGCACTGTTGTCTAGCCTTGGCTGATCAGAGGCATGAGCGGAGCACCGTTGCCTCGATCATCGGTAGGTGGAGACTCGTCCCGTCGTACGGCTGGGATGGGATGGGAGCTGACCCGTGGCCGGATTCAGGAACACGCCACGGTCGGGCTGGCTTGTTGGGGTAGTCTTGACGTGCCAGGTCCGGCTCCCTTGAGTGGGCTGTTGGGGCCGAGTCGAGGGATCCGGTCGGGTTGGAGAGTCTGGCCGGGTCAAGGGACTTGGCCATGTTGAGCGACCCGCCCAAGCATGAGCCGGTTTGAGGGGCGATGCTGGCCCGCTGTTTTCGAAAAGGATCCGGCTTCCGTTGCCTGCCTGGGGTTCATCCCCCCGACAGTAGTCCCCGAAGCTGTGAAGATCCGCCATCTTCGCATTGGAGGGCCATCGTAGTTTCCCTTCCTTGGAGGTGAATTTGTCGCCGCCAGTTCTGGCAACACCCACTGTGTGCCAGCTTTCGGAAGCCGGATTGTGGCATCCCTGCAGCAAAGAGAAATCGAGGAGTCCGCCGAATCTTGAGCAATCTGATGGTTTTCGCGCGGGCTCCACGTGGCACCCAGAAGCCGGAGAGGCCTGGTAGGCCACGCGCGCGACAGGATGGGGCATCGCGCTGGGGCCTGAGGCCCAGGCCCCCTCGGCCCACGCGCGAGGATTCATTGAGGCATCCGCAAGTCGGTTGCCATTCTGGAGGCAGTTATTGCGCATGTACGTGCGCAGTTATTGCGGGGAAGTGGGAAAGGCAAGTGCAAATGATCCCACTCCTCCACGTTTCAAATTGTTGCTTATAAATCAGGCCACACTTCAAGCACGGGTTCGGGCTGCCCGCAAGCGCCTTCATCCGCGAGTTCTTGGATTTCTTCGGGCTCCAGCCCCACCATCTTGGGGCGGGGCCATCATGCAGC
Organism: Secale cereale; assembly: GCA_902687465.1. Taxonomy (NCBI): domain Eukaryota; kingdom Viridiplantae; phylum Streptophyta; class Magnoliopsida; order Poales; family Poaceae; genus Secale; species Secale cereale. Next base: position 328,354,277 of record LR738711.1, on the reverse strand, counting down.
TTTCGGGCTTTGTCACGCTCCGCGAGGGGTACCTTGGGGTCGAGCCTACGATCGACCTCTGGGTGCGCCTCTTCTCCTTGAAGCAGCAGGGGCCGAAGGCCAGTTAGATGTCAGAGTGCGGGGCCGCCGTCATCTGCTGGCCGGCGAGGTCTTCCCGCCCCAAGGTGCCATTGGAGGATTCTGTCAAGAAGTGGCAAGAACGCTTTCTCCTACGTCAGCAATCATGGCGCGGACCGCATCAACTTGCCGTCGTTCATCAACTCGCCGCCGTGGGATAAGCAGAACTGGGCATACTACCCCAAGCGCCCCTCGCAGGTGGTGCTCAACTTGTGCGAGCGGGTGTCGGTGATGAAGGAGCGGGAAGGTCTCACCGACGCCGACCTCATCACCGCCTTCATCGCCCAGCGAGTGCTGCCGCTACAGCAGCGCAGCCACCTCATCGGCGAGATGACTGGCCTCAAGGACCCCGACCGCATGTCGAACCTGCGGCTGAGGGCGGACTAGATCGCGCGCCGGGTTAACGACATCTCCAAGGCCAACCTGTGAGATAACTGGCATTACGGGAAGGCCCTGTACAGTCCTGGGAACCCGGCACCGATGGTGAGTCCCTGATCTCCGTATTTTGCTGCCGCCCATCTTCTCATCCATCCAGACGCGACGCGGGAGGTGCTTCTGAATGCCATCCGGCATACTTATGACTGGGCATGGACGCAGGTGGTGCGCGCTGCCTTGGAGGAACCCGAGGCCCACGACGGAGGGGAGGGAGCGGCCACCGACGCGGGCGCAGCACGTCAAGCAGGTGAGCCCATCTTTTTTACTTGAGTCACCGGCCATGGGACAATGTTGGGGGTGATGACGCGAGTTGTTGACGCAGCGGCGCCGGGTGGAGAAGGCGGCGGCGCGGCTGGAGCCGGGTCGTCTTCGCATGGGAAGGACAGCGTCGCGTCGCGGGCCCCGGCCGCAAAGCGCACGACAGACGCGGCCGGGCGTGCGAAGTCGCCTGCAAGGAGGAGGCGCGGCGCTCCGCATGAGAGAGCGGCGAGGCGCGCCGTTCCGGTGTTGTCGGGGTGAGTTCCTTTCTTGCTTGAGCCAAGTGGCCGAGCGGCTCCGTTTGGCTCTTATGTACTTATTTTGTCTTGGTCTTCATCTGGTTCTGGATATAAAAAGCGACGGGTGTGGGTTCCCAACAAAACACTGCCACCTAGGTTCGCTCCGAGGACATCCCATGAGGTGCCTCGTCCAACTCAACAGTATGCACCGCTCAAGTATTATAGTGGACCAACTACCAATGTTGCTCCGCGCACCGGCACTGTGACATGCTTCAAGTGCACAGAATCAGGCCACTATATGCGAGAGTGTCCCCATAACTAGCCAGGAAAATCTTTTGGCCATGGTAATCCAGCAGGAATGGTGCCCTATGCCAAGCCAACCATCACTGCACATGGCCAAGTCAACTATGTCTCCGCTAAGGAGGCTCATGATGATCCTAACGTCGTCCTTGGTACGATCCTTGTTAACTGCCATTCGGCATATGTTCTTTTCGATAGTGGAGGATCTCATTCGTTCATATCTAAGAGCTATGCTCGATTGCACAACACGACTTTTTGTGACATGCCCTCCACCATGGAAATTCAAATCCCGGCTGTAGATGGCAAACCTGTAGAGTAAGCCATGGGAATGAGATTCTTATCGGTAGACTTGTCTTTCTTGCATCCCTGATAGCTCTTAACTCTTCAGATATAAACATCATCTTGGGTATGGACTGGATGATAGCTCATTACGCTAAGATTGATTGCTACACTAGAACTGTTCACCTTACACACCCAGGGCAAGATAGTCAATGTTTTGACCCAAATGTCTGAGCGTCAGCTCTACTCTCTTAATGCCAGCCCTCTTCCAGAACTCGAACATATACCAGTAGTCCGTGACTTTCCGGATGTCTTTCTAGAAGAACTTCCAAGTGTTCCACCTCACAGAGATGTAGAGTTCGTGATAGATCTTGTCCCAGGAACTGTTCCAATCTCTAGAAGACCCTATAAGATGGCACCCTTAGAACTAGCTGAGCTTAAGAAACAACTCGATGAGTCCTTGAAAAAAGGGTTTCATCCGTCCTAGTTCTTCTCATTGGGCTTGTCTCGTCCTCTTTGTCAAGAAGAAGGATGGAACAGATCGGATGGATGTAGATTATCGACCCGTCAACTTGGTCACCATAAAGAACAAGTATCCGCTCCCCGGAATCAACGACCTGTATGATCAGCCCGCTGGATCCCGAGTCTTCTCTAAAATGGATTTGAGGTTAGGCTACCATCAAATCAAAATCAGGAATGGGGACAATCCCAAAACGGCCTTTGTTAATCATTATAGCCAATACGAGTACACCGTCATGTCCTTCAGGTTAACCACTGCCCCAGCCAATTTCTCTCGCCTAATGAATTCTATCTTCATGGAGTACTTGGATAAATTTGTCGTGGTATACCTCGATGATATACTCAATTACTCAAAAAACAAGGAGGATCATGCCGAGCATCTAAGGCTGGTATGGACGAAACTTTGAGAGCACCGCCTTTATGCCAAATTCTCCAAGTGTGAATTCTAGTTGCCAAAAGTGACCTATCGAGGTCATGTAATCTCTGGTAAGGGTATTGCTGTCAACTCCGAGTGAGTTCAGGCTGTCCTTGATTGGACTTTACCTGAATCGGTCAAGCAAGTTAGGAGTTTCCTTGGCTTAGCGAGCTATTGTTGTCACTTCGTTCAGAATTTCTCCAAGGTTGCTAAACCTCTAACTGAACTCCATAGTGCGAGTTCAGCTTTCAGGAACTGAAAAGACGCCTGACAACTGCTCCCATGCTGGTACCACCAGATTTTTCCAAGGACTTTATTATCTATTGCGACGCCTCGCAACAAGGACTAGGTTGCATACTCATGCAAGATCGTCAAGTGATTGCCTACGCATCTCGACATTTGCGTCCACATGAGGACAACTATCCCACACATGATCTAGAGCTTGCAGATGTAGTCCATACAATCAAAACATGGCGACATTACTTTCTTGGTAATCGCTGTGAGATCTTCATTGATCACCAGAGTAGGAAATACATCTTCACCCAACCGGATTTTAATCTCAGGCAAAGACATTGGGTTGAGTTTCTCACGGATTACGTCTTAGGAATAACTTACACCCCGGGAAAGGCCAATGTCAGGGCTGATGCACTAAGTCGTATGTCTTATTGTAACAACCTGATGTTACAACAAGGTCAACCACTTCTCCACGAGGAATTTTGTAAGCTTAACCTTCACATTGTTCCTCCATGATTCCTTTCTACCTTGGTGGCGAAACCTAACCTTACGGATCAAATCATAGCTACCCAGAAGTGTGATAAGGGTATATCCTGAATCCAAGAGAACATTGCTAGTGGAGCTGTTAAAAGTTTTTTTATGGATGATTGAGCTGTTGTCTTCTTTCAGTACCGCCTAGTGGTTCCCAAGAACCGACATCTACGACAATTGATCCTTAAGGAGGCTCATGAATCTCCTCTAACGATTCATCCCGGTAGTACCAAAATGTATCAGGACCTACGCCAGAGGTTCTGGTGGACTAGGATGAAGAGAGAAATCGCTTAGTTCATTACTAACTGCGACGTCTACCGTCGAGTTAAAGCAGAGCATCAATGGCCTGCTGGCACCCTTCAACCTTTAGCTATTCCTGAATGGGAATGGGATAAAATCGGTATGGACTTCATCACCAGATTTCCCAGGACCAGGAAAGGGAATAATGCTATCTTCGTCGTCATCGATCGCCTCTCCAAAGTAGCCCATTTCCTGCCTGTTCGAGAGAGTATAACAGCTAGCGAGCTAGCAGACTTGTATATCTCTCGAATAGTATCTCTTCATGGTGTTCCATTGGAGATTAACTCAGACCGTGGAAGTCTCTTCACCTCATGATTTTGGGAAAGTTTCCAAAATGCTATGGGGACTCGTCTCTCCTTTAGCACCACCTTTCACCCTCTGTCAAGTGGCCAAGTAGAATGAGTCAATCAGATTCTAGAAGATATGCTCCGAGCCTTGGTTATGTCATTCGGTATGGATTGGGAGAGGTGTCTTCCATTCATCGAATTCGCTTATAACAATAGCTATCAAGCTAGCTTGGGCAAGGCTCCTTTCGAAGTTCTTTATGGACGAAGGTGTCGAACGCCTCTTAACTGGTCAGAAACCGGGGAAAGACAATTCTTTGGTCCGGACATGATCCAGGAAGCAGAAGTGCTAGTTCGCATCGTTCGTGAGAAATAGAAAATAGCCCAATCTTGTGAGAAGAGCAAATATGATCGCCATCATAAGGCTGTGACTTACTAAGTCGGCGATAAGGCTTACCTTCGGGTTACTCCTCTGAAGGGAACCCATCGCTTCGGTATCAAAGGCAAATTGGCTCCTCGCTACATTGGTCCTTTTCGCATTCTTGCAAAATGAGGAGTAGTTGCCTACCAACTAGAACTACCTCCACATCTTTACAGAGTTCATGATGTCTTCCATAGTTCTCAACTCAGGCGTTGCTTCTTGGATCCTATCCGCAGAGTGGACCACGAAACGCTTGATCTCCAAGATAACCTTACCTATCGAGAATACCCCGTCTGGATTCTTGATCAAGCCGAGCGTACCACCCGATGCCACAACATCAAGTTTTGCAAGGTTCAATGGTCGCACCATTACGAGAACGAAGCTACTTGTGAAAGGGAGGATCGTCTTCGACTTGAGTACCCCACCCTCTTTTCGACGGACACTGAATCTCGGGACGAGATTCTTTTGAGTGGGGGTGAGTTGTCACAACCCTAGTCAGTGCTTCCACTAGGACTAGCTAGAGTGTTGCATCATGTTTAATTTTCTTCCTGAAACCTCAAATGGGGATGTCATAAACCCCCAACACCTTAAACTAACTAGGGTTTACTAAAATACTTTTCAATGTACCCAAAATGCCCTTCTAAAATGTTCATCATCTTTGCCTTGGTCCTAAACCTCTGACAAAAATTGTGCACAATTTTCTTGGACATCCAAAAGTCAGTGGATTAAATCATGTGTTATTTGCATTTGGACATTTAAATGCTATAAAATATTTTAAATGTCCAAATAATCATAAACCAAAATGTTTCATGTTGGATATATTCTATATAGTGGGCATGAGTGATTTGACGATTTTTGAAAGTGCTTAGGCATTTTTAGAAAAGCCACAAAACAAATATAGAAAATAGAAAACATAAAACAAAGTAGAAAAAAAGGGGAGAGAGAGAGAGAAAGGCCAGTGGCCACTTACCTGGCGGCCCACCTGGCTGGCCCAGCACTGTGCAGGCCCGTGCCAGTACCTGCTAGCTCAAGGCAGGCTGGGAGCTGTGCGCCCGCGCGCGACTCGCCATAGCGTCAGCTGCTTGCTGCTCGTCTGGATGCCGCTTCGCCACCTTGACACCTCGCACGTCCTCCATGTCATCGCCCTGACCGCCACGACACCACACTTCCCCCTCCTCTCTCCCTCGCTCACTGGACGCCATGGCCGACGCTGCTGTGTACGCGCCGCCGTGAAACTCACAGCCACCGCCGCTCTGCCATCGTCTCACCGTGTCCAGAAGCTCCGCTACTGTCCACTCCATCGAGCAGACCGAGCCCCGAGCGCTCGTTCGCCCTGGAGCCACCGCAACAAACTCGCCTTCACCGCTCGCCGCCGGAGATCTCCCTCGCCGTCTCGCTCCGCTCCGACCATCTCCGAGCTCGCCAAGGCCACCGTCTTGACTATCGTGAGCTCCTGCCTCTCCCCATCCTCTCCGTTCTCGCTGCCGTCCTCTGCAGCGACTGCTTCGAGCTCGCTTGCACGCGCCGCCGCAGTTGCTCGCCGCCGACGTGGTTCCGGCCATGCAATGGCCACGCCACCGTGCCCAACACACTCACCGCGCCGCGTAGATATTGTAGATGCCTCGCACGCGCATCCACGAGCACCATAGCAACGAGTTCGGCCTCGCCTGAACTCCGACAGCCGCAAAGCTCGTCGTTGGCGTCGTTTCCGGCGACCCCGAGCTCTAACACCACCACCACTCGATGCGGCTTGCCTCCAGCTACATGTAGGTGGCCTTCACCGCCCATTTGGTGGCCTGAGGGCAAAACTCGCACCTCCGCCGCATCTGGACATCGTCGGCGGCTAAACGCCGGCGAGTCAGCCTAGTTTGACCAGGGATTTGACCCTCCAGGGTCACTGACATGTGGGCCCTGCCCGATGGTCAAACCTAGATTAGAAGAAAACTAACCCTAATTAGTTAGCTAACTAACTATGTCACTGACTAGTGGGTCCCACTGGTCAGGTTTGACCTGGACCGCCCCAGTTGACCTGCTGACGCGGTAACTCATTTTCTGGATTTATTCTTATTTAGGAAATTCTAGAAAAAGGGTTAAACTTCAAAAAATCATAATAAATCGACCGAGCTTAGATGGAAAAGATTTATATATGGAAAATGATCAGAAAAATCCAATCTATCCATTGGTACTAGTTTCGTGCATGACAAAGCAACCTAACCTTGTTGTTTACATCAAAACATGATAATACACTTTGGAAATTAATAACTTGGGCTTGAATTTGAACCTTTGGTTCAAATAGGCTCAAACCCTTCTATTTTTAGTTGCATTAGCTCTAACACATCCATATTACCATGTCACGAGCATGCATCATATTATTGCATATTGCCATGTATTGATTGTGTTACCGGTGTGATCTCCGTGGTAGGTTCTGCTCCCGAGGATATTCATGAATATCCATTTGAAGGGCAGTACCACTCGACAAATCTGCCAGGCAAGCAACCCCATTGAATATTCTAATACAAACTCATCTTCTCGCTTCTGCTCTCTTTTATTACATTAAGACAACAACGTTTCAACTGCTATTTGCTGTGGTAGCTGAACCCCATTCCTTTGCATGACTTGTCATTGCCATAGTAAGGAGCTGAAACCCACTAGCATGTGTAGGAGTTGATTTAGCCAATGTTATGTGTTCCTACCATGCTATGCCAGCTATGCTTAGAGTTGTGTCAGGTTTGGTTCATCTGGGTGATGGATCAGAGTGAAATGATTATGTCAGGTAATGAGAGTGAAGTGTGGAATATGTTTTGGTAAAGGTATCGATGGAAGGCCATGTAGGAGTACATGGTGGATTGTTTCGTTGGAACCGTCCCTAAGAACCGGGATCTGTATGTGTGATTTAAGATCAGCTACTACCATGCATTGGGCCCAAAAATATGACCCCGCTCGACTTATTGATCACCCTTGTCCTTAGTCCAGGAGTTGCAATTAGTTGTTGGTGTTTGTTGCATACTGGAGGCCGTGCACAGCGCTGACCCTAGGAGTGGGCTGTGATGCGGCAGGTACGTGGCCTAGTGTACCGAGTCTCCCGTTTGGTGTCTCGGGAACCTGTACACATCGTTTGGGGCCGTGAGCGACACCCCGGCCGGATCTCCTCCCGGATGGAACCCAAATAGGCGATAAACCTGGACTAGAGACTTGAGTGGTTGGTTAGGTCGTGGTCTACACCCACGTCGGCTTTTGCTTGAAGTCTGCCGAGCACATGTCGTGTGCAGACGCTAAGTGGTGGAAACATGTGTGAATAAGTACACCCCTACAGGGTTATCAATATATTCGAATAGCCGCATCCGCGGTAAAGGACCACTTGGTTGCCTATACAGTTCATAGACAAGTTAATGGTTACTCGTAGAAGACTCAAGACTAGTGTGAGTGTCGTGGATGGCCCTTCCGTAGGATGACGCGAGAGGATCCACGGTAGAGTATTGTTGTGGTGATTAGTGGACTCGTGTGCGCTGTCTCATCTTTTCAAACTGCTGATAGACGTAGAAAAGGTTATCTAAGAATCAAAGCTAGCTTGCTGCAATAAACTCCACTACCCTTGTTGATAATGTTGCATGTATGATAGGTTCTAATGTAAGACTTGCTGAGTACCTTCGTACTCATGTTTTCTTTATACCTGTTGCAGAGGAGAACACCGCCCCTTCCTATGGTTTCTACATAGACCTCGATGTTGATGAGTAGCTCGCTGCCTAGGTGCCAATCTCAAGCCTATGCAGGGCCACTATAGATAGTCAGGCAACACCAAGCCTTCTTTCTTTCCAGTTGTCTGTACTCACACAAGTTTTGCTTCCGCATGTGCTTGTATGTTTCTATGACTTGAGTGTTGGGTCATGTGACCCCTGCTTGTATGGATATGTTATGTATGGCTCTTCGGAGCCTCTTAAATAAAAGTATTTTGAGTCATAGAGTTTTGTTGTGATGCCATGTTGTATTTGCACATATCGAGCATATTGTTTGTATGTTATTGAAATTAATGCTTGGTATGTCTGGGATCCGACACCTAGTTGTTTACCCTTGGTAGCCTATCTTATGGGAAAATGCCTCCTAGTGATTCCACTGAGCCTTGGTAGCTTGCTACTGCTCCAGAACACTTGGGCTAGCGGGCATGTGTCCTTCTTCGTTCCTGTGTCTGTCTCTTAGGGGAAATATCACACGTTGTTCCTTTAAGTCCTTGTAGCTTGCTATGACTTGGGTTGATACGTTGATGACCGACACGTTCGTTGTTGGGTCATGTATGCTTGTCTCTGTAATTTAGCGCCACTTTTGGTTTATAACTAGTCATGTCGGCCCGGGTTCTCTGTCATATGGATGCTAGCGACACTAACTTACGTGAGCGAAAATGCGCAAATAGTCCCGGGCCAGGTAAGGTGGCACCTGTGGGGATACCGTGCGTGAGACCGCAATGTGATATGATGTGTTACATGCTAGATCGGTGTGACTTAGGATCGTGGTCCTGACACATATGGAGAATGTCTACAACTTATTAACTCAGCGCTATCTTTGGTACTCTCATTTGCAATGTGTGTCCTAAAGCTTCCCCTCAAGCTGATTGAAATCTTTGACTGAACTAGAAGACATTTTTATGGAGAAAGGAAATTGATAGAGATGCCAAAACTCATTCGCTTGCTGCTTGGGATCTTGTTTTCCGCCCTAAGAAGGAGGACTTTGTGTTATCAACATACAAATTCAATACAACGCCCTGCTGATTAAGTACCTCCTTAAATTTATGCACAAGCATGACACTCCATGGGTGATGATTATATGGAATGCTTACTACTTTGATGGAATACCTCCACATGCCAAACCAAATTGTGGATCTTTCTGGTGGCGTGATATGTTCTCCCTGATAGATGTGTATCGTGGGACAACCACTTGTGTACCAGCGGCGGGAGACACAATTCTTTTGTGGAAGGATGTGTGGCTTGAGGAACAACCTCTAATGAACACTCATGAACATCTGTTCTCTTTCACTAAGAATGAGGATATTTCTTTGGCACAGTTCTACCACAACGGTCTGCCAGAAGAAAACTTCATGCTGCCTTTATCTTTGGAAGCCATGGCAGAACTGAATGATCTACATGCAATAATGACTGGAATGTATTTGGGGCAGATGGACATGGATGCATGGATACTATGATGGGGTGACACAAAATACAAACCAAAAAATTTCTATGATTTCATGTTCAGGAATGTGCAAGCACCTCGAGTTATAACATTGATATGGAAATCCAAGCGCATCCTGAGACAGAAGGTTTTTGCATGGCTAGTGCTCCTTGACACAGTAAACACCAGAGATTTATTGTGCAGACGGCACTTTAATAATGGTGGTGATCATAACTGTCCTCTCTGTGAGCATGAAGTTAGTGAAACAAACACCCACCTCTTCTATGAATGTCCCTTTGTAGTCAGATGTTGGGAGATGCTGGGTATTGACTGGGGAAATCTGCTTGATATGCAAGCAAGGCATGATCAATCCAGGGAGAGCTGGCAGAGACCCTTATTTATGGAAATAACCACCCTAGCCTCATGTAATATATGGAAACAGAGAAACAATGTGATTTTTGAAGGGGAAGTGGCCACACATCTTGATTGGTTGAGGAAACTTAAAGATGACTTTGAGATTTTAGAATATAGAATAAATCCCCAAAGCTTGACCTTCTTGGAAGGTTTCAAGGAGTCTCTCACAACAGTAAAACACAGCTCTACTTGATTGTCTCTGTATATTTTTCTCTCTTTAGGGGGCTGCCCAAAATGGCTAGTCCCAATCTTTTGTAATGCATTTTGTGAAACCCCCCTGATGTGTTCATGTTAACCTCGGTTAACATATAATAAAAGCAAAAGTATGAGCCTCTCCTGCTATTTTCATTATAACAACACAATTCTCAAGGAAGCTCAACAAGGCTATCAAGTACAAGCAAACTCTGGAGAAAATGAGGAGAGAGTCCAAGACTAAGTACGGAAGGAAAGGTCTTAACAAGGAAATTCTTGAGATCACCAAGGCCCTTAGTGCCATTGGAAACAAGAAATTTGAATGGCATGTCAGAATACACATGGATATTTCTCTATTCTGTGACAGAAAGAATGATCAAATTGATCACAAGGCAGATCTGGCTCGGAGGAGAATTCTAGAAGAAAACGTGTGAAGGCTTTAGCTAGAGCAGCTAAGCCGAAGGAAAATAAATACCATCGCATTCATATTGTGACTTCTAATGCTACTCCAATTAGCTCAGGTGCACCCCTGCAACAGATTCCACCATCGCCAACTCAAGAGGAAGAACCGGGGCAACATGTTGCACCCTAGGTTATTGTTCTAGTGCCCACATATCAAAGCGAGCAAAATGATGTGGTTGATATTTTTGTCGAGAACCCCAATGAAGAAAATGCACCACCTAAGAAGCAAGACAACAATGACTAAACTGAAGAAGAGATGGAAGTTGAAAAGCCAAATCCTTCACCTCCTATGCCAATGCAAGTTGAATCTTCAACCTCAAGAAAGAAGGATGACAAGATTGAGGCGGAGCAATATGCTCCTTGAGAGAAAACTAACCCGGTCACACCCTCGTCTGCTCCCACACCGATGGATGTAGACTCTGCTCCTTTTTCCACAACCCCACAAATGGAAGAGGAAGAAAAGAAATATGTTGAGCCACTGGCTCAAGTTACTGTCAGTGCATCACCTATATATATACCCAAGGCATTGCTACCTCTTGAGCTTGCGTTGTATTCCCTCGAAGAGGAAAGGGAGATGCAGCACAGGAGCGTAAGTATTTACCTTAGTTTTTGAGAACCAAGGTATCAATCCAGTAGGAGACCACGCGCCAGTCCCTCGCACCTGCACAAAAAAATAAGAACTTCGCAGCCAACGCGATAAGGGGTTGTCAATCCCTTTACGGTCACTTACGATAGTGAGATCTGATAGAGATGATAAGATAATATTTGTGGTATTTTTGATATAGAAGAAAAGTAAAGAAAGAAAATAAATAACGGCGATAGAAATTGGCTAGTTGACGGGAAAGTAATATGATAAAGATAGACCCGGGGGCCATAGTCTTCTCTAGTATCTTCTCTCATGATAGCGGTATTCTACGGGGGGTAAACAAATTACTGTCGAGCAATTGATAGAAAAGCGAATAACTATGAGACTATCTAGGCATGATCATTGTATATAGGCATCACGTCCGAGACAAGTGGACCGACTCCTGCTTGCATCTACTACTATTACTCCACACATCGACCGCTATCCAGCATGCATCTAGTGTATTGAGTTCATACGAACAGAGTAACGCTTTAAGAAAGATGACATGACGTAGAGGGATAAACTCAAGCAATATGATGAAAACCCCATCTTTTTATCCTCGATGGCAACAATACAATACGTGCCTTGCTGCCCCTACTGTCACTGGGAAAGGACACCGCAAGATTGAACCCAAAGCCAAGCACTTCTCTGTCGGTGTATTTGGAACGACACCTATGGGATCACAAGAATCCCTACTACGGTTGTGGGGCGCGGGGTTGAGATAAGAGCGGATCCAACAGTTAGCACATGGTTCCTTTACCCAGGTTCACGCCGCAAAGATGCGTAAAACCCTACTCCTGCTTTGGTGGATGATATGTTTGTGTTCTTCAGCTAGCTATGGGGTGTGAGGAGCTCCAAAAGGCAACTCGTGAGGAGTTCTGAAGAGCCCAATCCTTCTCCTGGTCGCCCCGGGCCTCCTTTTATAGGGAAAAGGGGTTGCCACAGTGGCACACAGGAGGTGGAAAGGGTATAGTGGTATGAGGTTATCCCTTGCATTACATGACAAGGCGCATTTAATGCGCCTAGCTTAGGTGTCCTCGCTTTATCGGGGACGAGGGGAGACGTCCGTCTTGTCCGTCGCCGCTCCTTCTTCTGTTGACACGCGCCCTGGCCAGCGGTGCCTGAGACGCGATGTAGGCAGGCAGGCAGCTGAGGTGGCGCAATGGTCGGTCTTCACGAAGATATGCATGTTGCCACGCAGGTGCCTGCCCAGCTGGTTGGGTCGGCAGCTGCATTGGGCGGTGGAAGCTTAGTTGTCGTTGGCCTGTTAGTGGCCCTTTGGGAGTCCCCGGGAAGGGCCTTGGCGGGGCCCCGGCAAGGGTCTTGCCGCAGCGCCTGCTGTCATCCCAGGAAAGGTGCTTGCCGATGGTCTGGTGGTCCTCCTTGGCTGGGATCCCGCCAAGGGTCGTCGTCTTCTTAGTGTGCGTATCTGTCCTTGACTGTCTTCACAAAGATCTGCATGCCACTACGGGGATGCCTCCCGAATCCTTGCCCCATGGGGGCAGTGGACTCAAGGGTGATCCGCTCCGTAGGCGTGGGGCGAGCTGCCGCGGAAAGGGTCTTGCCGGGGCTGCTAAAGCTGCCCCCGGCAAGGATCTTGCCGGGGGAATCCGCTTCGTCCCTTTGCTCTTTGTGGTCTTGGCTTTGGGCTTCAGTCTCCATCGAGCTTCGGTCTTACCCTGGCTCACCTCCCTTGCCATGCTTGGTGTGGTGGTGCCCGGGGCTCGGACTACCCGTGCACAGTCATAGGGGTACAAAAAGTGTACCCGTCTTTTTGTACACCGACAGGAGCCCCCGGGCCTGGGCCACACATAAGCGCGACGCGTTGTTGGGCCAGGCCCAGAATGGTGCGCGGGCAGGCAGGACGGTTTTCACCGTGGTAAGATTTTCCGCGCGCTGCGCCTCCCACGACCCACGCGCATGGCGCGGGGTGGAGGGGCGTGCGTGATGTGGGCGGCATGCACGTGGCGGTTACCGCAGGCATGCGTCACGTCGCAGTAAATGCGAGAGGAGGCGGCTTCGTGCCTTCCCCGTAAAAGGGGGGAGGCGTGGAGGCGCGACCCATTTACTGAATGGGGCCGAGGCGCCGTCCTCAAGGTGTCTACTTCCCACGATCAAGGGGTGGGTAGAGGTCGCCTCACCCATCCCCTCGGTTCTGCACGTCTGCCAGGTGCCTCCCATGCGCTTGGGGTGGCAAACGGTGGAGGCGGGAAACCGGACCGTCGCTGGTTGGGGCGGCGGGTCGGTCCCGGCTCCCTGCGCCTTCTGCGTCTTGATTGGCCGAGCGGGGCGGTCGAGCCCCAGCCCCGCCCCTTTATAAAGAGCGGGAGGGGAGGGACGGCGCCCCGCACTCTCCCATCTTCTTTCTCCTTCAGCTTCTGCTCCTCTCTTCTATCCGCCATGGAGAGAGGAAATCCCGGTCCTTCAACAATGGCGGCGAGGGTGGCCACTCGACAACGCGTCCCTCCTTCTCCTGCACCCGCGGTGGCAGAGCCGGCCATGAGGGGAAGGGGGAGGGGGCGAGGCCGTGGGCGAGGCCGGGGCGCTAGGGGAAGAGGAGGACGGGGCGGCCCGCCGGCCTCGCCCCCGCCAGCAGCTCCTCAAGTGGAGGGCCATATTGGGGATGACCCTTGCGAGTTCTTCGTCAGCTTGCGGTGTCCGACGCGCCGTCGCCTTCGTCTCCCGACCCCATTTGCGCGAGAGATGGAGCTGGACCCGCCGTAGTCGCTGCGGCTGCACATGAGGGGCTGCGGGATCAGTGGCACGCGGGTCCGCCTCGACTTCCCCGCCCCTCATGTGATGTATCTTCGTCAGGGATGGAAGATGTTTGCTCGCTTCCATAGCCTGACGGATGGGCTCACTCTCCATTTTTAGTTGATGGAGGGTGACGTGGAGAGCTCCTTCGATGACGAAGACTCCTCCTCGAACGAGGGTGACGAGGAGGACAGCGGCAGCGACGACGAGGGCGGTGGGCGGCAGGATGACGGGTCCGACTAGGTGTCGGGCGCCGCTCCTAGTGGCACCGGCGACCCCATCATCCGCGTCGCCGGCTCCTTGAACTTCTCGGGGCCATCCCCTTGGCGGCTGGCGTAGGGAGGCTACGGAAGAGGAAGAGGAAGAGGGTGTCACATCCCTAGTTTAGCACATGCATTAGGGCTAGCTAGAGTGTGCATCATGTTTACTTATCAAAGAAACTTGACATGGGAATGACAGAAACCCCAGCACCCCTCTTCTAACAACTAGGGTTTGATAAAATATTTTCCAATGTACCCAAAATGCCCTTCAAAAATGTTCATCGTTTCTGCCTTGGTCTCAAACCTCTGCCAAAAATAGTGCACAATTTTCTAGGACAACCAAGGTCTCTGGATTAAATCATATGGTATTTGCATTTGGGCATTTAAATGCTATAAAATATTTTATGTGCCCAAATAATCATAAACTATAATGTTCCATGCTGTTCATATTATATACAGTGGGCATGACAAGTTTTATGAGTTATAAAAATGTTTTGGCATTTTTATTAATTAAAAAAAGTTGCAAAAGAAATGAAACAGAAAAGAAATAGGAAAAGGGAGAGAGAGAAAGTTTACCTGACACCCAACCGGCCCACCTGCCGGCCCAGCCCAGCTGCCGCTCCAGCGAGCTGCTTGGCTCGGCCAGGCAGGCAGGCAGGTGCTCGACGGCGGCCGCAGCGCGCGCCACGCAGCTGTCCACCGCCCTGCTTCCTCCCCTCGCCGCCCTGGAGGCCTGGATCGATCGTCCACCTCGCCCCCGACCTCGCAGACACTCTCCACTCTCTCCAGCTCCTCTCCTTCGCCCTCCCCGCACCATGGCCGACGCCGCCGTGCTCGCACCGTCGTAGTAGCCGCGCCCACCGTCGTCCCTGAGCCCTGTCGCCGTGTCCGTCGCCTCCGCCGTCCTCGACTACATCGAGCAGGCCGAGCCCCGAGCACTCGCCTGCCCTGGAGACACCCCCGACCCCTTCTTCCCCAACTCCGGCCGCGGAGATCCCCCTCGCCGTCCCACTCAGCTCCGACCGCCCCCAAGCTCGCTCCAGCGTCTGCTGCAACCTTTGTGATCCCAGCTTCGTCCTCCCCCTCTCCGTTGGCTCTCTCCTACCCTGGAACGGACCGCACGTAGCTCACCTGCACGCACCGCCGCGGAGCTCGTCGCCGACGAGGCTCCGGCCATCCAATGGTCCGGCCACCGTGCCTATCAGCTTCACCGTCACACGTAGGTGTTGTAGGACCACTCCACGCACCTCTACGAGCACCGCACCATCGTTTTCGACTTCGCCGAACTCCGGCAGCCGCTGGACTCGTCGTCGGCGTCATCTCCGGCAACCCCGAGGCCAGCCACCACCTCCATTCGATGCGGTTTGCCTCCAGCTAGCCGTAGGAGTGCTCCGCCGTTGTTTTGGCACCCGGAGCACGAAACCCGCACCTCACCGCCGTTATTGGCCTCGCCTGCGGCTAAACACCGGCGAGTTGGGCCTGTTTGACCACGGGTTTGACCCCCCTGGGTCACTGACATGTGGGCCCTGCCTGCTAGTCAAACCTAGATTAAGTGTTAATTTAATTCTAATTAGCTAAATAGTTAACTGTGACACTGACCAGTGGGTCCCACTGGTCAGGTTTGACCTGGGCCGCCCTGTTGACTGACTGACGTCAGCATGATGTCATGCTGACGCAGTAAAGGATTTTCTGGGATTTTTAGATTTAAAAATAATTCAGGAAATTCCAGAAAATGCCTAAACTTCAATAAATCATATAAATTCAATAGTAGCTCAGATGGGAAAGATTTATATATGAAAATTGATCAAAAAAATCCAATCTTTCCAATGGCACTGGTTTCATGCATGTTTGAGCAAGTTATCCTTGCTGTATACATTAAAACATAATAATGCACTTAGTTAAATAATAGCTAAAGTGCCAATTTGATTCTTTGATTCAAATAGGCTCAAACCCTTCTGGTTATAGTTGCATTAGCCCAAAACACATGCATCTTGCCATGTCATGAGCATGCATCATATTGTTGCATTTGTTTGTTTAATGATTGTATCGCCGGTATTCTCCGTGTTACGTCCTGCTCCCGAGGATACTGCTGCGTATCCAGCTAAAGAGCAGTACCCGACAACCACTTTGTCAGGCAAGCAATCATTGATCATTCCGATACAAACCCATCTTCTCGCTCCTGCTCTCTTTTACTGCATTAAGGCAACAGCGTGTGAACTGCTACTTGCTGCGGTAGTTGAACCCTATTCCCTTGCATGACCTGTCATTGCCACAGTAAATAGTTGAAACCCACTAGCATGTGTAAGAGTTGATTGAGCCATGTGATGTGTGATCCACCATGCTATTTGCTTATGTTGCCTGCTATGCTTAGAGTTGTGTCTGGTCTGGTTCATCTGGGTGATGGATCAGAGTGAAACAATTATATCGATAAAGAGAAAGAAGTGTGGAACACGTTTGGTTAAGGTATCGATGAAAGGCCATGTAGGAGTACGTGGTGGGTTGTTTCATTGGAACCGTACATAGGACCCGAGATCTGTATGTGTGGTTCAAGTTCCAGCTACTACCATGCATTGGGCCCGAAACTAATGGACCCTCTCGACTTATTAATTACCCTCGATCTCTGTCGAGGAGTTGCAACTAGTTTCTGGTGTTTATAGCTTACTGGAGGTCGTGCACAACGCTGACCCTCGGGGTGGGTTGTGATGCGACAGGTACGTGGCACGGTGTACCGGTTGCCCGTTTGGTGACTCAGGAACCCTTTACACATCGTTTGGGGTCGTGAACGACACCCCGGCCGGATCTCACCACGGATGGAACCCAAATAGGCGATAAACCTGGACGAGAGACTTGAGTAGTTAGTCAGGTGGTGGCCGACACCCTCGCTGGGCTTCCGCTTGAAGGTTGCTGAGTACATGTCGAGTAAACGGCGATATGTGGTGAAAGCGTGTGTGAAGAGGTACACCCCTGTAGGGTTATCAATCTATTCGAATAGCCGTTGTTCGCGGTACGGACTACTTGGTTACTCTTACAGTTCATAGACAAGTTGATGGATACTACTAAAAGCCTCAAGATAAGTGTGAGTGCCGTGGATGGCCCTTCCGTAGGATGACGGAAGAGGATCCTCGGTACTGTATTGTTGTGGTGAGTAGAGGACTCGTGTTCGTAATAACATCTTGCAATCCGTTGAGAGTTGTAGTATAGGTTAGCCAAGAGTCAAAGCTGGCTTTCTGCTATGAACTCCACTACCCCCTTTGATAATGTTGCATGTATGATAGGTTCTGTGGTAAGACTTGCTGAGTACCTTTGTACTCATGTTTGCTTAATAACTGTTGCAGAGGAGAACCCTACCCCTGCTGATGAGTTCTACATAGACGTTGACGTCGACGAGTAGCTTGACATCCAGACGGAGATCTGGAGCTTGTGAAGGGCCTTGTAGATAGTCAGGCTACACCAAGCCTGTTTTATTTTCTAAGTTGTCTGTACTCAGACATGTAGCTTCCGCTTGTGCTTGTATGACTGTATGACTTGAGTGTTGGGTCATGTGACCCCTACCTGTATGGATATGTTATGTATGGCTCTTGGAGCCTCATAAATAAAGTACTTGAGTCATAGAGTTCTGTTGTGATGCAATGTTGTATTTGCACATATTGAGCATATTGTGTGTATGACTGAAATGCTTGGTATGTGTGGGATTCGACACCTAGTTGTTTTCCTTTGGTAGCCTATCTTACAGGGAAATGCCTCCTAGTGTCTCCAATGAGCCTTGGTAGCTTGCTACTGCTCGGAACACGTAGGCTGGCCGGCATGTGTCCTTCTTTGTTCCTGTGTCTGTCCCTTAGGGGAAATGTCACGCGTTGTTCCTTTAAGTCCATGTAGCTTGCTACGACTTGGGTTCGTACGTTGATGACCGACACGTTCGTTGCTGGGTCATGGATGCCTGTCTCTGTAATTTAGTGCCACTTTTGGTTTATAACTAGCCATGTCGGCCCGGGTTCTCTGTCATATGGATGCTAGCGACACTGTCATATACGTGTGCCAAAATGCGCAAACGGTCTCGGGCCAGTTAAGGTGGCACCGTGGGGTCACCGTGCGTGAGGCCGCAAAGTGATATGACGTGTTACAGCTAGATCGGTGTGACTAAGGATCGGGGTCCTGACAGCGTTGGCACCAGAGCTGGACTGCCTGTAGGTTTCTCAAGCCAAACTGGTTGATGTTGAGTCTAGAAAAATTCTTAATTATATGTAGGGGAATTGATTGTGGAAGGGAACGTAAGGCTCTTTTTACTCCTTTACCTTATGCCCTTCTGATCTGAGTCAGTCTATTCTTTCTACGGGGATTTAGGACTAGGCCTCTTATCCTTACAAGGTTCACGTGTTACTAATCCGTAGACACTTAGGATTGTTGGTTTCAAGCCTCATTTCAGTTTCTATCCTTTTAGTATGATGATTGTTGGACCCGGAACCTTGATATGGAATTGTTGAGTGGCTATGCTATCATTTGTATGATGTCTCAAATCTTTGTTTGAGCATTTACAGTTGTTATGCTGCCCGATTTCTTCCAGAAACACTAATGCCTTTGCATTACCTCGTGTTTCAGATGTCTGGCCGCACCCCTCACCAAGTGGTTCGTTTGACTCGGTGCATTAATGTGCCCGGTCACACGGCCATGCTAGTCCGTGTGCTGACTGAGACCGGTTATCGCTGGTATCCTTAGTACACCGTGGAGGAACAGTACCGGGATTTCAATCAGAGTCAGTATTTCTGCACAGTCCGGATATACCCCTCATATCCCGGAGCTAACGACCCCATCCATTGGTCTTATGGACTCGGGGTTACCATCGAGGTGGCAGTACAGGACGCCGCCTATTCGATGATGACCATTCTCCGGGCTAGGCATGCCCTGTTGCTGAACACTGAGTTCTGTTACATGCCAGCCTCACTTCCCGGAGAGGAAGGCTACTACACTGGTCTGTATACTAATGCTGCTCATGAAGAGCCACTGCTTCAGACTACTGTTCAGATGCTGGAGGATAGGGACCGTGAGGTCCGTGCCATCCGAATGGAGCTGTATAACACTCGAGCCGCCCACTGGACTACTTTGACACGACTTGCACCTGCTGTGCACGCCGGATATCTGGACATGCAGGATTTGTACCCCGTGCGTACTTGTCTGCCTGATCGCATGGATTGGCGTGACGTTGGGGGTATTACACCTCCACGTGGGCGTCGGTTACCACCAGCATCGGGACCGAGGCCACATCCATGTCCCTATGGTCCACAGCCTTCGAGTGCTCGCGAGTTTCAAGATCCGTCTGTTCCATTTCCAGGCTACGGTGGTAATCTTTACGAAGATTACTACAAAAATGTCTGAGCTAGACCGTGGTAGTAGTAGTATTGTAGTAGTTGTATTCCCACAGTCCTGCGCGTCTTGTGGAATATGACTTAGTGTGTACTGAGTTCCGGAGGTGTAGTTAAAAAATGTATAGGAGCTTGGAATGCCTCTGATGGGATGTATCGTCTTTCACCGTAGTTGTACTTTAGCCTTGGCTTGTACTAAACTATGTATGGTGTGTATGACCACTAGTGTATATATAGCAGTTCCTATATTACCATGTCGCACGGATGAACATCTCTGCATTCCGTGTCATCCATTACATTCTGCACTTCTATGTCAAATTTTTGCCATCCTTGTCTAAACTGATGTTTTGTTTTCTTAGGATGGTCAACACTCGCAACACTCCTGCTGCCCAGGAGCATGGTGAGGCTAGTGGCGCTAGAGATGGGAATCTGCCCCAGCCACCCTACTTGGCGGAAGTTATGCTCGAGGCAGAACGGAACAAGAGAGAGACCAACCGTCTGCTGGAACGCATAGAGCTAAACACTGGGTTCCGTCAGAGGAATGACGTGGTGTCAATCAATGACTTTATCAAGATGTGTCCACCGAAGTTCCATCACTCCAATGAACCTCTGGATGCGGATGACTGGCTACGTAGTATCACCCACAGGCTACACTCTGCCCGTGTGGCCGAAGCTGACAAGGTTACCTACGCCGCCTACCATCTTGAGGGCCCTGCCAGTCTTTGGTGGGAAAACTTTCAAGCTATGCGTCCTGCTGGCCAAATCACTACTTGGGTTGAGTTCAGTGAGGCATTCCGTGAACATCACATCCCGGAAGGTCTCATGGATCACAAGCGGGAGGAATTCTGCAATTTCACCCAGGGCCGTTTAACTGTGGATGGCTATAGTCGCGAGTTTGGCAACTTGGCACGCTATGCACCTGAGGAAGTATCCACCGATGCCAAGAAGCAGGCGAGGTTCCGCAAGGGACTCAGCCCTGAACTCCGCCGAGATCTACGTCTGCACGAGTGCACTTCCTTCCAGAAGTTGGTAAACAAGGCTATCAGTGCTGAAACGGGCCAGACCGACTTCGAGGCCACACGCAAGCATACTCGAGACTTTGGTTCCTCATCCGACTCTGGCTCTCACAAGCGCCGTGTGTGGGTTCCTAACACTGCTCTGCCACCCAAGTACACACCGAGGCCATCCTATGAGGCGCCTCGCCCAACTCAACAGTTTGCACCTGCTAAGACCTATGGAGGACCACCTTCCAACTTTGCTCCATGCACTAGCACTGTGACCTGCTTCAAGTGTGGAGAACCGGGACACTACATGCGTGAGTGTCCCCAGAACCAACCAGGAAAACCCGTTGGCCGTGGTAAGCCAACCGGCAAGGTGAATTATGTCAAGCCAATCCCCACTGCACGTGGTCATGTCAACTATGTCTCTGTCGAGGAAGATTATGAGGATCCTAACATCGTTCTTGGTACGCTTCTCGTTAACTGCCATCCGGCATCTGTTCTTTTCAATACTGGAGCATCCCATTCGTTCATATCTGAGAGCTATGCTCGAATGCACAACATGACTTTTTGTGACATGCCTACTTCCATGGTTATTCAAACTCCTTGTTCAAAGTGGCAAACCTCTAGGGTAAGCCATGGAAATGAAATCCTTGTCGATAGACTTGTTTTCCTAGCATCTCTAATCGCTCTCAAGTCCTCGGACATAAATATCATTTTGGGTATGGATTGGATGACGACTCATTACGCCAAGATTGATTACTATACTAGGACCGTTCAACTTACACACCCATCCGGCCAGATAGTCAATGTCTTGACCCGAATGGCTGAGCGTCAGCTCTACTCTCTTAATGCCAGCCCTCTACCAGAACTCGAAGATATCCCGGTAGTCCATGACTTTCCAGATGTTTTTCCAGAAGAACTGCCAGGAATTCCACCTGACAGAGATGTCGAGTTTGTGATAGATCTTATCCCTGGAACTGTCCCAATCTCTAGGAGACCTTATAAGATGGCACCCCTAGAATTAGCTGAGCTTAAGAAACAACTCAATGAGTCCTTGCAAAAAGGTTTCATCCGTCCTAGTTCTTCCCCTTGGACTTGCCCCGTCCTCTTCGTCAGGAAAAAGGATGGAATGAAGCGGATGGTTGTAGATTACGGACCTGTCAATCTGGTCACCATAAAGAACAAGTATCCACTCCCCAGGATCAACGACCTGTATGATCAGCTCGCTGGATCCTTAGTCTTCTCTAAGATGGATTTGAGGTTGGGTTACCATCAAATCAAAATCAAGAACGGGGACATTCCTCAAACGGCTTTTGTTACTCGTTATGGCCAATATGAGTACACCGTCATGTCCTTCGGGTTAACCAATGCCCCAGCTACCTTTTCCCGGTTAATGAATTCTATATTCATGGAGTACTTAGATAAATTCGTCGTGGTATACCTCGACGATATACTTATCTATTCCAAGAACAAGGAAGATCATGCCGAGCATTTAAGGCTGGTATTGACGAAACTTCGAGAGCACCGCTTTTATGCCAAATTCTCTAAATGTGAATTTTGGTTGCCGGAAGTAACCTATCTAGGGCATGTGATCTCTGGCAAGGGTATTGCTGTCAATCCCGAGCGAGTTCAAGCCGTCCTTGATTGGACTCCCCCTGAATCGGTCAAGCAAGTTAGCAGTTTTCTTGGCTTAGCGAGCTATTGCCGACGCTTCGTCGAGAATTTCTCCAAGGTTGCTAAACCTCTAACTGAACTTCTTAAAAAAGATAAAAAGTTTGAGTGGTCCCCACAGTGCGAGTCCAGTTTTCAGGAACTGAAAAGACGCCTGACATCTGCACCTGTACTGGTACCACCAGACTTTTCCAAGGATTTTATTATCTACTGCGACGCCTCGCGACAAGGACTAGGTTGCATCCTCATGCAAGATCGTCAAGTGATTGCATACGCATCTCGACAGTTGCGTCCACATGAGGATAACTATCCTACACATGATCTAGAGCTTGCAGCTGTAGTCCATGCACTCAAAACATGGCGACATTACCTCCTTGGTAATCGCTGTGAAATCTTCACTGATCATCAAAGTTTTAAGTACATCTTCACCCAACCGGATCTAAATCTCACGCAAAGACGTTGGGTTGAGTTGCTCACAGATTACGATTTAGGAATCACTTATACCCCTGGAAAGGCCAATGTCATGGCTGATGCCCTATGTCGTAAGTCTTATTGTAACAACTTGATGTTACAACAAGGACAACCACTTCTCCATGAGGAATTTCGTAAGCTTAACCTTCACATTGTTCCTCGAGGATTGCTTTCCACCTTGGTGGCCGAACCTAACCTTACGGATCAGGTCATCAAAGCACAGAAGGTTGACCCGGGAATTTCCCGTATTAAGAGGAACATCAAGAAAGGAGTCACGGGATGTTTCTCAATTGATGATCAAGGAGTTGTATTCTTTAACAACCGTTTAGTGGTTCCTAAACTACGAAACCTGAGACGTTTGATCCTTAAGGAGGCTCATGAATCTCCTCTCACAATTCATCCCGGTAGTACCAAAATGTATCAGGACCTACGTCAGAGATTCTGGTGGACTAGGATGAAGAGAGAAATCGCTCAATTCATTGCTAACTGCCACATTTGTCGTCGAGTCAAAGCAAAGCATCAACGGCCTGCTGGCACCCTTCAACCTTTAGCTCCTGAATGGAAATGGGACAAGGTCGGTATGGACTTCACTACCAGGCTTCCCAGGACCAGGAAAGGGAATAATGCTATCTTCGTCGTTATCGACCGCCTCTCTAAAGTAGCTCATTTCCTGCCTGTTCGAGAGAGTATTACCGCTAGCCAGCTAGCAGACTTGTATGTCTCTCGGATAGTATCACTTCATGGTGTGCCGTTGGAGATTAACTCAGACCGTGGAAGTCTTTTCACTTCACGATTTTGGGAAAGTTTCCAGAATGCTATGGGAACTCATATCTCTTTCAGTACTGCCTTCCATCCCCAGTCAAGTGGTCAAGTGGAACGAGTCAATCAAATTCTGGAAGACATGCTTCGAGCCTCTGTCATCTCTTTCGGTATGGATTGGGAGAAGTGTCTTCCATTTGCCGAATTCGCTTATAACAATAGTTATCAATCCAGCCTAGGTAAAGCCCCCTTCAAAGTTCTATATGGACGAAGGTGTCGAACACCTCTTAACTGGTCAGAAACCGAGGAAAGACAATTCTTTGGCCCGGATATGATCCAGCAAGCAGAAGAGCAAGTTCGCATCGTTCGTGAGAAATTGAAAACAGCCCAGTCCCGTCAGAAGAGCCAATATGATAGCCATCATAAGGCTGTGACTTTTGAAGTTGGCGGTAAGGCTTACCTTCGGGTTACTCCTCTTAAGGGAACCCATCGTTTCGGTATCAAAGGCAAATTGGCCCCTCGTTACATCGGTCCTTTTCGCATTCTTGCCAAACGAGGAGAAGTTGCCTACCAACTGGAAGTACCTCCGCACCTATCCAGAGTTCATGAGGTGTTTCACGTTTCTCAACTCAGGCGTTGCTTCTCGGATCCTATCCGTGGAGTGGACCACGAAACGCTTGATCTCAAGGACAATCTCACATATCGAGAATACCCCGTTCGTATTCTTTATCAAACCGAGCGCACCACTCGATGCCACAATATCAAGTTTCTCAAGGTTCAATGGTCACATCATTCCGAGAGTGAAGCTACTTGGGAAAGGGAGGATCGTCTTCGACTTGAGTACCCCACCCTCTTTCCGGAGGAACCCGAATCTCGGGACGCGATTCTTTTAAGTGGGGGTGAGTTGTCACATCCCTAGTTTAGCACTTGCATTAGGGCTAGCTAGAGTGTGCATCATGTTTACTTATCAAAGAAACTTGAAATGGGAATGACAGAAATCCCAGCACCCCTCTTCTAACAACTAGGGTTTGATAAAATCTTTTCCAATGTACCCAAAATGCCCTTCAAAAATGTTCATCATTTCTGCCTTGGTCTTAAACCTCTGCCAAAAATGGTGCACAATTTTCTAGGACAACCAAGGTCTCTGGATTAAATCATATGGTATTTGCATTTGGGCATTTAAATGCTATAAAATATTTTATGTGCCCAAATAATCATAAACTATAATGTTCCATGCTGTTCATATTATATACAGTGGGCATGACAAGTTTTATGAGTTATAAAAATGTTCTGGCATTTTTATTAATTAAACAAAGTTGCAAAAGAAATGAAACAGAAAAGAAATAGGAAAAGGGAGAGAGAGAAAGGTTACCTGACGCCCAACCGGCCCACCTGCCAGCCCAGCCCAGCTGCCGCTCCAGCGAGCTGCTTGGCTCGGCCAGGCAGGCAGGCAGGTGCTCGACGGCGGCCGCAGCGCGCGCCACGCAGCTGTCCGCCGCCCTACTTCCTCCCCTCGCCGCCCTGGAGACCTGGATCGATCGTCCACCTCGCCCCCGACCTCGCAGACACTCTCCACTCTCTCCAGCTCCTCTCCTTCGCCCTCCCCGCACCATGGCCGACGCCGCCGTGCTCGCACCATCGTAGTAGCCGCGCCCACCGTCGTCCCTGAGCCCTGTCGCCGTGTCCGTCGCCTCCGCCGTCCTCGACTACATCGAGCAGGCCGAGCCCCGAGCGCTCGCCCGCCCTGGAGACACCCCCGACCCCTTCTTCCCCAACTCCGGCCGCGGAGATCCCCCTCGCCGTCCGGCTCAGCTCCGACCGCCCCCAAGGTCGCTCCAGTGTCTGCTGCAACCTCTGTGAGCCCAGCTTCATCCTCCCCCTCTCCGTTGGCTCTCTCCTACCCTGAAACGGACCGCACGTAGCTCACCTGCACGCACCACCGCGGAGCTTGTCGCCGATGAGGCTTCGGCCATCCAATGGTCTGGCCACCGTGCCTATCAGCTTCACCGTCACGCGTAGGTGCTGTAGGACCACTCCACGCACCTCTACGAGCACCGCACCGTCGTTTTCGACTTCGCCGAGCAACGGCAGCCGCTGGACTCGTCGCTGGTGTCATCTCCGGCGACCCCGAGGCCAGCCACCACCTCCATTCAATGCGGTTTGCCTCCAGCTAACCGTAGGAGTGCTCCGCCGTCGTTTTGGCACCTGGAGCACGAAACCCGCACCTCACCGCCGTGTTTGGCCTCGCCGGCGGCTATACGCCGGCGAGTTGGGCCTGTTTGACCACGGGTTTGACCCCCCTGGGTCACTGACATGTGGGCCATGCCTGCTAGTCAAACCTAGATTAAGTGTTAATTTAATTCTAATTAGCTAATTAGTTAACTTTGACACTGACCAGTGGGTCCCACTGGTCAGGTTTGACCTGGGCCGCCTAGTTGACTGACTGACGTCAGCATGATGTTATGCTGACGCAGTAAAGGATTTTCTGGGATTTTTAGATTTAAAAATAATTCAGGAAATTCCAGAAAATGCCTAAACTTCAAAAAAATCATATAAATTCAACAGTAGCTCAGATGGGAAAGATTTATATATGAAAATTGATCAAAAAATATCCAATCTTTCCAATGACACTGGTTTCATGCATGTTTGAGCAAGTTAACCTTGTTGTATACATTAAAACATAATAATGCACTTAGTTAAATAATAGCTAAAGTGCCAATTTGATTCTTTGATTCAAATAGGCTCAAACCCTTCTGGTTATAGTTGCATTAGCCCAAAACACATGCATCTTGCGATGTCATGAGCATGCATCATAATGTTGCATTTGTTTGTTTAATGATTGTATCGCCGGTATTCTCCATGTTAGGTCCTGCTCCCAAGGATACTGCTGCGTATCCAGCTGAAGAGCAGTACCCGACAACCACTTTGTCAGGCAAGCAATCATTGATCATTCCGATACAAACCCATCTTCTCGTTCCTGCTCTCTTTTACTGCATTAAGGCAGCAACGTGTGAACTGCTACTTGCTGCGGTAGTTGAACCCTATTCCCTTGCATGACCTGTCATTGCCACAGTAAATAGTTGAAACCCACTAGCATGTGTAAGAGTTGATTGAGCCATGTGATGTGTGATCCACCATGCTATTTGCTTATGTTGCCTGCTGTGCTTAGAGTTGTGTCTGGTCTGGTTCATCTGGGTGATGGATCAGAGTGAAACAATCATATCGATAAAGAGAAAGAAGTGTGGAACACGTTTGGTTAAGGTATCGATGAAAGGCCATGTAGGAGTACGTGGTGGGTTGTTTCATTGGAACCGTACATAGGACCCGAGATCTGTATGTGTGGTTCAAGTTCCAGCTACTACCATGCATTGGGCCCGAAACCAATGGACCCTCTCGACTTATTAATTACCCTCGATCTCTGTCCAGGAGTTGCAACTAGTTTCTGGTGTTTATAGCTTACTGGAGGTCGTGCACAACGCTGACCCTCGGGGTGGGTTGTGATGCGACAGGTACGTGGCACGGTGTACCGGTTGCCCGTTTGGTGACTCGGGAACCCTGTACAAATCGTTTGGGGCCGTGAGTGACACCCCGGCCGGATCTCCCCACGGATGGAACCCAAATAGGCGATAAACCTGGAGGAGAGACTTGAGTAGTTAGTCAGGTCGTGGCCGACACCCTCGCTGGGCTTCCGCTTGAAGGTTGCCGAGTACATGTCGAGTAAACGGCGATAAGTGGTGAAAGCGTGTGTGAAGAGGTACACCCCTGCAGGGTTATCAATCTATTCGAATAGCCGTTGTTCGCGGTACGGACTACTTGGTTACTCTTACAGTTCATAGACAAGTTGATGGATACTACTAAAAGCCTCAAGATAAGTGTGAGTGCCGTGGATGGCCCTTCCGTAGGATGACGGAAGAGGATCCTCGGTAGTGTATTATTGTGGTGAGTAGAGGACTCGTGTTCGTAATAACATCTTGCAATCCGTTGAGAGTTGTAGTATAGGTTAGCCAAGAGTCAAAGCTGGCTTTCTGCTATGAACTCCACTACCCCCTTTGATAATGTTGCATGTATGATAGGTTCAGTGGTAGGACTTGCTGAGTACCTTTGTACTCATGTTTGCTTAATAACTGTTGCAGAGCAGAACCCTGCCCCTGCTGATGGGTTCTACATAGACGTTGACGTCGACGAGTAGCTTGACACCCAGACGTTGATTTGGAGCTTGTGAAGGGCCTTGTAGATAGTCAGGCTACACCAAGCCTGTTTTATTTTCTAAGTTGTCTGTACTCAGACATGTAGCTTCCGCTTATGCTTGTATGACTGTATGACTTGAGTGTTGGGTCATGTGACCCCTACCTGTATGGATATGTTATGTATGGCTCTTGGAGCCTCTTAAATAAAGTACTTGAGTCATAGAGTTCTGTTGTGATGCAATGTTGTATTTGCACATGTTGAGCATATTGTCTGTATGATTGACATGCTTGGTATGTGTGGGATCCGACACCTAGTTGTTTTCCTTTGGTAGCCTATCTTACAGGGAAATGCATCCTAGTGTCTCCAATGAGCCTTGGTAGCTTGCTACTGCTCAGAACACGTAGGCTGGCCGGCATGTGTCCTTCTTCGTTCCTGTGTCTGTCCCTCAGGGGAAATTTCACGCGTTGTTCCTTTAAGTCCATGTAGCTTGCTACGACTTGGGTTCATACGTTGATGACCGACACGTTCGTTGCTGGGTCATGGATGCCTGTCTCTGTAATTTAGTGCCACTTTTGGTTTATAACTAGCCATGTCGGCCCAGGTTCTCCGTCATATGGATGCTAGCGACACTGTCATATACGTGTGCCAAAATGCGCAAACGGTCCCGGGCCAGGTAAGGTGGCACCCGTGGGGTTACCGTGCGTGAGGCCGCAAAGTGATATGACGTGTTACAGCTAGATCGGTGTGACTTAGGATCGGGGTCCTGACAGAGGGCGGGCGGCAAGGTCGTCATGTCGGAGTACGCGGGCACCGACTCCTTCAACGCGTACTGACGTCCTGCCGCCTCGTCTTCGAGCTCTGCTTCCGGCGTCGCCATCACCATCTAGCCTTTGGGCGGCCACCAACATGTTCTCTTGGTGTCTTCTGCCACCCGTAGCTCGCCTAGGTGCTCCTTTTGCCCTTCTCGCCTCCTTGACCTACCTCCTGAGGAGAGGGAAAAGAAAGGCATTACGGGCATCTTATCTCTTTTTAGTTTGTAAGCCTTCGGGCATCTGTTAAATTTAGAACTTGTAATCCCCTTGTTCATGTTTTTCATTCCCTACAGACTGTACCTGAATGGAATGTTTTTAATGAAAAAGGGATGTTTGCCGGGTTATTTGTTCGCAGGTAGAACCCACAAAAGGGAATAAATCCCTGATATCTCTAAGATAAATATTTTCTCGCCCGGCAATAGGCCTTGCCGTCTCCCTACTTCGCCCGACCTTTCTCACGCCTTTGGTGGAGGCAGGGATGAAGTGGGCTTGGGCTCCTCGTTTCATCCTTTCGACGCCGCGACTACGACCAAACTTAGTCCCAGGAAGGAGCCCTAGGGCCTAGAGTTATGGGAGCACGGTAGCTTAAGGAGAAGAACGAGGTTTCACATACCTCAATCCATAATGGAATGCATGATAAGGGATGAAGAACTTATCTAAAGCTGCAGCCCCCGGCTATCCTGGTTTGCCGTGGGTGAATCTTTGCTCTTGTAGCCCCCAGCACCACTGGCTTGTCGGGGCCTAGGCGCTAGTCTGTTCCTCTTTCTTGTCCCCAAGTGGCTTTGGCAAGGATATCCATGCGTCCGGTGAACCAAAGGAGATGGAGGAAAGACAAAGAGACGCAAACTCAACCTCTAAGCTAGGGGTTAGCCTCCGCTAAGCACTATCAACCCTAACCAAGGATGAGACTCGACTCAGCATGCATG
This sequence comes from Secale cereale, assembly GCA_902687465.1. Classification (NCBI taxonomy): domain Eukaryota; kingdom Viridiplantae; phylum Streptophyta; class Magnoliopsida; order Poales; family Poaceae; genus Secale; species Secale cereale. Next base: position 328,324,896 of record LR738711.1, on the reverse strand, counting down.
CTATAACTTAGGGCGCCAGCGCTTCATTTATTTAAGCTCAGGGTCTGCGCGTGGCTTTGTACAAAGGGTTAAATGCCTTGCCGGCAAGGCTTGTACAAAAGGGTGGCTTGCCGGGGGGCCCGGCAAGCCGCGCCTTATGGGTGAAACTTGCGAAGATGCTCAATGTTCTAGGAATTGCTCACCAGAATGGCATTTTCGGTCTCCAGGAAGACTGCGCCAGGCCTGGTGACTCGTATTACCCGATAAGGGCCTTCCCACTTTGGCGTAAACTTGTTTGTATTCCTCGTCAATTGAATGCGCCGGAGAACAAGGTCGCCTTCCTCAAAGCTTCGGGAACGGACTTTGCGGCTATGGTAGCGGCGCAAGGCTTGCTCGTAGCGTGCTGCTCTCACAGCCGCCCGAAGACGATCTTCCTCAAGGAGCATTGCGTCATCTTGCCGCAGTTGCTCTTGCTTAATCTCATCATAAGCGAGCACTCGAGGTGACCCGTATATGAGTTCAGTGGGGAGAACTGCTTCTGCTCCTATATCAGGGCAAAGGGTGTCTGGCCGGTGGCTCGATTTGGCGTCGTACTGATCGACCAAAGAACCGCTGGCAACTCATCAATCCAGCACCTTCCACTCTTGTGCAGCCTGTCAAAGGTCTTTGTCCTTAGGCCTCGCAGCACTTCAGCGTTTGTCCTCTCAGCTTGACCATTGCTTTGGGGGTGTGCAACGGAAGCGAAACAAACCTTGCTGCCGAGGTCTTGGGTATATTGCATGAAGGTGCGGCTTGTGAACTGCATGCCGTTGTCGGTGATGATCCTGTTGGGTACACCAAAACGGCACACTAGTCCCTTGAAGAACTTGATGGCTGACTGAGCTGTGACCTTCCTCACTGCCTCCACCTCCGGCCACTTTGTGAACTTGTCGATTGCAACGTACAAGTACTCAAAGCCCCCGACAGCGCGGGGGAAAGGGCCCAGTATGTCGAGCCCCCAGACCGAGAAGGGCCAGGAGAAAGGAATGGTTTGAAGGGCTTGAGCTGGTTGATGGAGTTTCTTTGAATGGAACTGGCATGCTTCACACCTGGTGACCAGTGCCATCGCATCCTGGAGGGCAGTGGGCCAGAAGAAGCCTTGCTGAAATGCCTTGCCGGCAAGGGCTCTTGACCCTATGTGGGATCCACATATGTCTCCATGTATCTCTGCCAACAGCCCCAGTCCTTCCTCTCGAGGAATACACTTCAATTTCACGCCGTTCGGTCTCTTTCTGTACAGGACGTCATCGACGAACTGGTACATAGCAGACCGACGGGCTACTTTTTCCGCTTCTTCCTACTCCTCAAGAAGTTCCCCAGGTTGGAGGAATTGGACGGTATGCTGTGCCCACGCTGGAGCCTTAGGCTCGACGGCGAGGACTAAAGGCATTTCCTCCGCGATAGGAACGGCTGTCTCGACGACAAGAGCTTGACGCTCCGCCGGACCTAGCCGTCCAGTGGCGGGCTCAGTGTCTCCGGCAACATCCTTGCCGGCGGCTCCGGGGAGCTCGGCGGGAAAGTACTTGCCGGGCCCTGATTTCCTCCTCTTGTTCTGCTCTGTTGATGGATCAACGGATAGCTGAGAAAGCTGAATCACAAAGGTACCTGGTTCCACAGGTAGCTTGAGGGCAGCGCGCTTTGACAAGTAAACGGTGATGTCGTTCTTCGCTCGGGGAACGTGCTCCGCCTGTATACCATCAAAGCGCTCTTCCAACTTTCTCACTTCATCGACGTAGGCCTTCATCAACGGTATCTGGTAATCCTTGTTGACTTGTTTGACGACAAGCTGCGAGTCGCCCCTGACAATGAGCTTCTTGATTCCGAGGTCTGCCGTGATCCTAAGACCAGCAAGCAGCCCCTCGTACTCAGCATTGTTGTTCATTGATACCTCCCCGGGGAAGTGCATATGGACCACGTACTTGAGGTGATCTCCAATGGGCGCAACCAGCAGTACGCCAGCCCCGGCGCCCTGTAAGAAGAAAGCTCCATCAAAGTACATGATCCAGTTGCAACTCGCCTCTTTGTCGGGGAGAGCAGTTTCCTGGACCTCTTCATCAGGCGTTGCGGTCCATTCTGCAACGAACTCTGCCAAGACTCTGCTTTGAATCATTGAGGTACTTTCAAACTTGAGGCCAAAGCTGGACAGCTCCAGCGTCCACTCTACAATTCTTCCCGTTGCGTCTAGATTGTGCAATATCCGTTGTAGAGGGAGGCGAGTGACGACGGTGATCTCGTGGGCCTGGAAGTAGTGACGCGGCTTCCTGAAGGCCATAAGAAGGCCGAAGAGCAATTTCTGCACACCGGAGTACCTTGATCTATGCCCCTGCAAGAGGGAGCTAACAAAGTAGACCGGGTGCTGCATCATTTTCTTCCTTGGCTGCACTCCAACCGACCGTGTCGTCTCTACACCAATGGCATCAGGCTCTGTCGCCGCTATCACCTCTTCATCAATTTCTCTCTGTGCCACTAGTGCGGCGCTGACCACATGGTTTGTTGCCGCTAAGTATAGAAGCAACGGTTCTTGTGGCCTAGGCGCAACTAGTACCGGCGTGGAGGAAAGATACCTCCTCAAGTCTTGTAATGCTGCTTCAGCTTCTGGCGTCCATTCCACTGGGACTACCTTTTTCAAAATCTTGAAAAGGGAAGGGCGTGCTTGGCAGACTTGGAAATGAATCTGCTCATGGCGGCAACGCAGCCAGCAAGCTGACACACATCCTTGACCCGTTTGGGTGCTTCAATCTGCTCTATAGCTTTGATCTTGTCCGGATTGGCCTCTATCCCATGCTGCGACACAAAGAACCCGAGAAGCTTGCCGGACGGGACGCCGAAGATGCACTTCTCAGGGTTCAGCTTAAGGTTGATCTTGCGTAGGTTGACAAACGTTTCTTGAAATCTGGTATAAGGGTTGCCCTATTCTTGGTTTTGACCACTATATCATCCATATAAGCCTCCATATTTCTATGGAGCTGGGGTTCAAAAGCAATCTGGACTGCCCTTGCAAACATGGAGCCAGCACTCTTCAACCCGAAAGGCATTCGTACGAAACAGTACGTACCACATGGGGTGATGAATGCTGTCTTCTCTTCGTCTTCTCTTGCCATGAAGATCTGATGGTAGCCGGAGTAGGCATCGAGGAATGACAACAGGTCACACCCAGCCGCGGAGTCAACAATTTGGTCGATGCGCGGCAACGGGAAGGGGTCCTTGAGACAAGCTTTATTGATATCTGTGTAATTAATACACAGCCTCCACTTCCCATTTGCCTTGCGCACTATCACTGGATTGGCCAGCCACGTTTGATGGAGCACTCCTCTTACCAAACCCGCAGCTTCCAATTTCCGGATCTCCTCTATGATGAACTCTTGCCATTCCAAAGCTTGCTTCCTAACCTTCTGCTTGACGGGCCGCGCATGAGGACAGACATCAAGGTGGTGCTCAATCACCTCCCTGGGAACGCCGGGGATGTCGGATGCTTGCCTTGCAAACACGTCGACATTCGCCCGCAGGAAGGTGACGAGCGCGTCTTCCTATTTGTCGTCAAGGGAGGAGCTTATGGTGAAAGCCCCTCCTGTGCCATCCTCCTTGATGGAAACCTTCTTGGTTCCCTGCGGCGTGGCCCTGGACCTCTTGTTTCCTGCCGATGGAGCTCTCTGGCACGTCCTCGATGGGAGCACGACACTCCGAAGAGGTGCGCTTGCCGGAGTGGGTGTCCGAGGTCTCACCGGTCTTCTTTCCGGTGGAGCCCTCTCGCACATCCTCGACGGGAGCACAGCACTCCGAAGAGGTGCGCTTGCCGGAGTGGGTGTCTGAGGTCTCACCGGTCTTCTTCTTCTTCCCTCCTGGGGTGGCAGTGGCAGGAGCAAGTGCCATCGTAGCGGCGGCTGCTACAACTGCTTGCTGGTACAGTTGGTCAGCGCAAATTAGCGCATCTTTCTTATCGGAGGGGATGGTGATGATCGTCACATGCCCTGGCATCTTCAGGGTGTTGTAGGCATTGTGTGACGCTGCCATGAACTTGGCCAGCGCTGGGCGGCCAAGGATCCCATTGTAAGGAAAGGGGATCTTGGCAACATCGAACACGATCCTCTCCGTCCTATAGTTCAGATAACTTCCAAAAGTCACGGGCAGCGTGACCTTCCCCTTTGGTTGGCTTCTCCCCGGGTTGACCCCCTGAAACGTGCCCGTCTCTTCGAGGTCTCCATCAGGAATTTGCAGCTTCTCGATCACGGTGGGCGAGAGTAGGTTTAGACCGGCCCCGCCATCGACTAGCATCTTTATCACCTTGAGGTTGCGTATTGTTGGTGAAACCAACAATGGCAAGCACCCGACTGCAGTAGTGCGATCAGGGTGATCCTCAGCATCAAAGATGATAGGTGTGCTGGACCATTTCAGCGGCTTTTGGGCACCGGACGACGGCTCCGCCGGTGTAATCTCACGCGCCCACTGTTAAAGTTGGCGGCGAGAAGTATGCAGCGAGGCGCCACCGTCGACGCACATAGCCTCCGTAGCCTTCTGAAATTCTTGGTCGCCGGACTCGTCGTCCTCCTCGTGATCATCGCCTTCGGGCCTTTTGTCATGGCCCCGGGCGGGCCTCTCCTGCTGTTTATCCTTGCCGCGAAGGCCTGCTTGGTCGTCACGCTTCTTGCCGGACCCTTCAGCACCATCCCGGCCCTTCTCCTTGTCCTGCGTCTCATATTCATCCCTCTGCTTTTCAGCAAAGAGCTCAACCTGTCGGCAGTCCTGGAGATCATGGCCCTTGGTGTGATGGATCTTGCAGTATCGCTTGCTGGAGTTTCCTGGCTTCTCGGCAGCCGCAAAGGCCCGGCAGGCGACACACCCGGCAATTTCCTTGCCGAGGTCACCCGCCCTGGTTTTCTTGGCGGAGCCGGTGTCAGCAGATCCCTCGACGGCAAGAACGGCTTTACCCTTGCGCTTCCTATTGTGGTGTCGGCCTTTCTTCGCCGGGGTGGCAGTATCCTCATCTGAAGAGTCGGTTTCCGCACCGGCGTCTTCGCCGGGGTACTTCCTTCCCTCTTCAGCCCGGGCACATCTGTCAGCAAGAACATAGAGTTCCGCCACATCTTTCACCTTGGTAATCGCCAGTTCTTTACACATCTTGCGATTACGCACGTTCCGATGGAATGCGCTGATGATGGCGGCAGGGTGGACGTCAGGGATGTTGTACTGTACCCGACTGAACCTCTGTATGTACTTGCGTAGACTCTCGCCTTCCTTCTGGGGTATGACGTGCAGGTCCCTCGCTTGGCCATGGGCTTGGTGACCTCCGGTAAAGGCGCCAAAAAACTCATGGCACAAGTCGGACCAGGAGGAAATGGAGTCTACCGGCAAGTGCATCAAGCATGACATGGCATTAGGTTTAAGAGCCAACGGAAAGTAATTCGCCAGCACCTTATCGTCGTGAGCTCCGGCAGCTTGCATCGCGATGGTGTAGATGCTGAGGAACTCCGACGGGTGGGTCCTGCCGTTGTACTTTTCGCCAACGTCTGGCTTGAAAGTGCGGTGAGAGGGCCACTGGAACTGCCGCAGCTCACGGGTAAAAGCTGGACAACCTACCTCGTAAGGTAGACCTCCAGGGCTCTACGGTGTTTGGCGGTCCACAGCAGGCCCATCTCGCCTGTCTGACTGGTGGCGCGCTCCGCGCCGGCGCTCGATGGTGGTTTGAGCGTCTTCATGAGCTCGCTCCTGAAGAACTTGACGCTGGTCGACGTGGGTCCGTGGGTCTGACGACGCTATGGAGATGGCGTCGCCCGCGACGTCCCGACGAGTCAACACACACGGTACCGGGCGAGGGCGAGGCGAATCCACTGTAGGCACGGCGCTGCCTGTCCCCCTACCACCGGTGCATGGGACTCCATCGAAGTGTCGACCTGGGAGCTCTGCCGAATTTGGTTCGTCGTTGTCGGCGACTGCGAGAAGGCTTCGGATGGTGGCTCTCCATTCGTTGAGTTTCCCCGTAACGGTAGGAAAGTCGAGGAGCAACTGCGCGCGTGCCAGGGCTTCGGCTGGGGTTAACGGTAGCGAAACCTGCATGAACCGCGACGCGCTTCAACCCCTGACCATGTCAGGAGGAGCTCCATCACGATCCCGCGGTCGCATACCGTCGCCACCAGTGCTTCGGCGGGCGGGCAGGTCTTCAAGGTCCCGGGAGTGGTGCTCGGGGCTCTTTCCATGGCGATGCCCGGGATCTTCGGCGTGACGACGCCGTTCGTCGCGCACTGCTTGAGAGGAGCGCGTTGTTGGCACCGGCGTGGGAGTTGTGGAGGCCCTTGTATCGCCCTCGGGTGATGCGGCTGCGACCTTGGAAGGCCCCGCGCCACTCGCGGCGGGCCTGGCTCCATCCTTGGAACTGGCGGTGTGTAGCCCGTTACAAGGCGCACAAACATCGCCACCTCCCAAACTCCGACTGCTGGGACGACGTTGGTGTTTGCGAGCAGCGCCCCGAGTCCTTTCCGCAACCGGTCCGCTGCTCGCCCGTGTCGGGACGGGCTGTCCGGCTTCCGACTGGCCAACCGCCACCGTCATCTTCTTCTTGGGCGCCATGATGATGAAGGAGCGTTGAACTAACTGCTAAAGCCGATTCTCACAACTGCGCCCCCCTACCTGGCGCGCCAAAGATGTCGGTGTATTTGGAACGACACCTATGGTATCACAAGAATCCCTACTACGGTTGCGGGGCGCGGGATTGAGAGAAGAGCGGATCCAACAGTTAGCACACGGTTCCTTTACCCAGGCTGAAAAGCCCAATCCTTCTCCTAGTCGCCTCGGGCCTCCTTTTATAGGGAAAAGGGGTTGCTACAGTGGCACACAGGAGGTGGAAATGGTACAGTGATGCGAGGTTATCCCTCGCATTACATGACAAGGCGCATTTAATGCGCCTAGCTTAGGTGTCCTCGCTTTATCGGGGACGAGGGGAGACGCCCGTCTTGTCCGTCGCCGCTCCTTCTTCTGTTGACACGCGCCCTGGCCAGCAATGCGTGAGACGCCATGTAGGCAGGCAGGCAGCTGAGGTGGCGCAATGGTGGGTCTTCACGAAGATCTGCATGTTGCCACGCAGGTGCCTGCCCAGCTGGTTGGGTCGGCAGCTGGATCGGGCGGTGGAAGCTTAGTTGGCGTTGGCCTGACGGTGGCCCTGCGGATGTCCCCAGCAAGGGCCTTGCCGGGGCCTCGGCAAGGGTCTTCCCGCAACGCCTGCTGTCATCCCCGGCAAGGTGCTTGTCGGGGGTCTTGTGGTCCTCCTTGGCTGGGATCCCGCCAAGGTTCGTCGTCTTCTTAGTGTGCGTATATGTCCTTGACTGTCTTCACAAAGATCTGCATGCTACTACAGGGATGCCTCCCGAATCCTTGCCCCATGGGGGCAGTGGACTCAAGGGTGATCCGCTCCGTAGGCGTGGGGCGAGCTGCCGCGGCAAGGGTCTTGCCGGGGCTGCGAAAGCTACCCCCGGCAAGGATCTTGCCGGGGGAATCTGCTTCGTCCCTTTGCTCTTTGTGGTCTTGGCTTTGGGCTTCAGTGTCCATCGAGCTTCGGTCTTACCCTGGCTCACCTCCCTTGCCGTGCTTGGTGTGGTGGTGCCCGGGGCTCGGACTGCCCGTGCACAGTCATAGGGGTACAAAAAGTGTACCCCTCTTTTTGTACAACGACATTCTCCCATTGCAAGAACTATAGATCTAGTGGGCCAAACCAAACCAATAATTCGAAGAGACTTGCAAGGATATTATGAGCACACATAAGAAAGTTCAGAGAAGAACCAAATATGTTTCATAGATAACCTTGATCATAAACTCACAATTCATCGGATCTCGACAAACACACCGCAAAAAGAGACTACATCGAATAGATCTCCTCGAAGACCGAGGAGAACTTTGTATTGAGATCCGAAGAGAGAGAAGAAGCCATCTAGATACTAGCTGTGGACCCGAAGGTCTGTGGTAAACTACTCACAACTCATGGTGAGGGCGATGATGATGATGATGAAGGCCTCGGTGATGGATCCCCCTCCCGGAATAGGCTCCAAGATGGGATCTCCATGGGAACAGCAGCTACGACAGTGGAATTAGGGTTTTCTCTCTGCGTCTGGAGTTTCTGGGGTACGTAGGCCTATGTAGGAGGAAGAGGGGCACCAGGGCCCATAGGGGCTGCCCTCAAGGCAGGGGCGCGCCCTGGGAAGGGTGGCGCGCCCCCACCCTCGAGGGTGGACCCCTGTCCTCTAGATTGGCCCCGATGTTTATCTTGCGTGATTTTCTCCAAAAATATCTCCTGCGAAGGTTTCATTCTGTTTGGACTTCGTTTGATATTCCTTTTCTGCAAAACCCTGAAATAGGCAAAAAACAACAATCTGGACTGGGCCCTTGGGTTAGTAGGTTAGTCCCAAAAATGATATAAAAGTGAATGATAAAGCCCATTAAACATCCAAGACTTCATAAATAATAGCATGGAACAATAAAAAATTATAGATACGTTGGAGACGTATCAAGCATCCCCAAGCTTAATTCCTGCTCGTCCTCGAGTAGGTAAATGATAAAGAAATAAATTTTGATGAGGAATGCTAACCAATATAGTTTTTCAATGTAATTCACTTAATTGTGGCATGAATGTTCAGATCTGAAGGATTCAAGATAAAAGTCTATATTGATATAAGGAATAACAATACTTCAAGCAATACTAACAAAGCAATCATGTCTTCTCAAAATACTATGGCTAAAGAAAGTTATCCCTACAAAATCATATGGTCTGGCTATGCTCCCTCTTCATCACACAAAATATTCATATCGTGCACAGCCCCGATTTCAGCCAAGCACTTGTTTTCATACTATATTCTTTTCAAACCTTTCAACTTTCACGCAATACATGAGCGTGAGCCATGGATATAGCACTATGGGTGGAATAGAGGTGGTTGTGGAGAAGACAAAAAATGAGGAATATATTCTCACATCGACTAGGCGTATCAACGGGCTATGGAGATGCCCATCAATAGATATCAATGTGAGTGAGTAGGGATTGCCATGCAACGGATGCACTAGAGCTAAAATGTATGAAAGCTCAACAAAAGAAACTAAGTGGGTGTTCATCCAACTTGCATGCTCACGAAGACCTAGGGCATTTGAGGAAGCCCATCGTTGGAATATACAAGCCAAGTTCTATAATGAAAATTCCCACTAGTATATGAAAGTGACTAATCATGAGACTATCTACAATGAAGATCATGGTGCTACTTTGAAGCACAAGTGTGGAAAAATATAGTAGCATTGTCCCTTCTCCCTTTTCTCTCATTTTTTTGGAGGGGCTTTTCTCTCCTTTTTTTATTTGCCCCTCTCTATATTTTTTTGGGCCTTCTCTTTTTTTATTGGCCTGTCCTCACACGGGACAATGCTCTAGTAATGATGATCATCATACTTTTATTGATTTACAACTCGATATTACAACTCGATACTAGAACAAGTATGACTCTACATGAATGCCTCCGGCGGTGTACCGGCATAAGCAATGAATCATGTGTGACATGTATGAAAAATTATGCATGGTGGCTTTGCCACAACTACGATGTCAACTACATGATCATGCATGGCAGTATGACAATATGATGCGTGTCATATGAACAGAACGTTGGAAAGTTGCATGGCAATATATCTCGGAATGGCTATGGAAATGCCATGATAGGAAGGTATGGTGGCTGTTTTTAAGAAGGATATATAGTGGGTTTATGGTACAGGAGAAAGTTGCGGGGTACAAGAGAGGCTAGCAATGGTGGAAAGGTGAGAGTACGTATAATCCATGGACTCAACATTAGTCATAAGAACTCATATACTTATTGCAAAAAATCTACGAGTCATCAAAAACAAAGTAATCAACGCATGCTCAACATTGGATGTTTATCATGTGAAGACTAGTTTCTTTAGCCTAAACACATTACCATGGTGTTTTAATATACTCTCAAATAGATATAAGTGAAGCATGAGAGTTCAACAATTTCTACAAAATATAACCACCGCCATGCTCTAAAAGATATAAGTGAAGCACTAGGGCAAAAACTATTCAACTGAAAAGATATAAGTGAAGCACATAGAGTGTTCTAATAATTTCTAGGCCATATTTAACTCTCTAAAATAGGTGTGTCCAGCAAGGATGATTGTGCTAAACTAACAAGCAAAGAATCAAATTATACAAGACGCTCCAAGCAAAACACATAGCATGTTGCGAATAAAAATATAGCTCCAAGTATAGTTACCGATGGATGAAGACGAAAGAGGGGATGCCTTCCCGGGGCATCCCCAAGCTTAGGCTTTTGATTATCTTGAATTTACTTGGGGTGCCATGGGAATCCCCAAGGTTGGGCCTTTTCTACTCCTTGTTCCATATTCCATCAAAGCAATACTCAAAACTTGAAAACTTCACAACACAAAACTTAGACAACAATTCTCGTGAGCTACGTTAGTAAGAGAAAGCAAACCACCACTCAAAGGTACATCAAGGAATTCATTCATTGTTTATATTGGTTTTAAACCTACTATACTCCAAGTTCTCTATGATTAATATCCTCCAATATTACTCATAGATGCATCGGAATAAGCAAACAACACACGAAAAACAGAATCTGTCAGAAACAGAATAGTCTGTAGTAATCTGCTGGGTTCGCCTACTTATGGAACTCCAAAAAATTAAAACTAAATTGGTAAATTTGAAAATTTTGTCTACCAATCCGAAGCAAAAAGAATCAACTAAAAAGCATGCTCCAGTAAAATCTGAATACTACTTTAGGTAGCGCTAACGATTCTGTTTTTCACAGCAAGATCAAATAAACTTCACACAAGTCTTACCAAAGGTTCTACTTGGCACAAACACTAAACAAAACATGAGAACACATATAATCAGAGGCTATGTCACACCCTGATTTTCATATCACATTGCTTAAGCTAATTTTCATGTTAGAAATGTGGATTTGCAAAAACTTTTGAGTGTTTTTGACTTTGCTTGATTTGACCTTTGTCTGCTGTTTGTTAGTGCTCTAAAAATCAAATAAATCCTCCAACTCTTATTCTTCATCTCCTTGACCCAAAACCTTTTCCCAATGATCATGCCATGTGTATAGACCAGTATAGAATTTTCTTATAAAAATAGTTTGGCCAAATGGTATTTTCTAAAATTAGTTTTCCAAAAACCCCTGAATTGAGGTTTGCACTGCAAGTACCTTATTTAGGGTGTGAAAAATCTTTCAAAAAGTTTATTTGAATCCTATTAGATATATGACTCCCAGAAACCACAAAAGTATAATTTTAAAAGTTATTTTTATATTTTATTTAAAAGCTTTTTCTTAATTCCAGAAATGGTCTTTAATAGGGAAAAATTATTTAATCATTTCAAAAATATTTGCCAAAATTCAGGGAGACTCATAGGACATATATTGTCCATATATAAGAGTTTCAACACATGGTAATGTTCAATATATTGGGCAAATCCTTCCAAAACCCTTTCTGGATATTTCAAGCTTTTGAAATATTTACAAAGGAAATATTCTCCAAAAATTCCAGGGAAATTCTATCATGTCATATATGACATATTTGATGATCTTGCAAAGCCTCATACCTTGAAGATCAAGGAAACATCCTCTAAACCCCTCAAAACCATTCTGTCCATATTTGAAGTTTAAGCAACTCTACATTGTCAAACTTGTCCAAATGCTCTCAAATTTGGTGCACATGCTAGAATGGCCTAATAAGGCATCTAGACCAAATGGCACAAGATTTGGAATAGAGCAACTTGATCAGATCACCCCAAAACCCCTTCTGTTCAAATTCAAATTTGAACAACTTTACATTGTCAACTTTTTATCTGGAGCCTAAAACTTTGTGGGCATGTTCATAACCCCAAATGATGATGCTACACCAAATGGTGCATCAAGGGAAGATGATTTGCTTGACTCAAACATGGTGAAACCATTTCTGTTGATTTCTATGGTTCACCAAAGTTACATTGGCCACTTTGCCCAAAGGCGCTCAAATTTGGTATAGGGGCCTAATTATATGTGACATTTGATCCTGTTAAGTCCCATGCCAATTGGAAGTCATTTGCCTCCCCAACACCTGATCAAACAACTTCTGGTCATTTACCAAAACCAGTGTTTGAACCTCTTTTATTATTTCCCTTTACCCCAAATTTCTACCACACCTTCCCCTGATCATCCTCTACCCCCAGTAACTCTCTATGGCCTCAGCACAATTATTGGAGGGGGGTTAAAACCCCAAATTCACTATCCTGGCAGCAGCTTTCACCCTCTCCTTCACCTCTCTCCTCATTCCAGAGGCTCCCCAGAGCATCCAAGACTGCCTCCCCATTGTTTACTACTTCCTCTACCCTCTGGACACCGTTGGACACGCCCTGGGCGCCAGGCCACGCCACTGGCAGCCAAAAGCCCGCTCTGGAGCGCGCTACAGTGCTCTGGAGCACTACAGCCGCCCTCCAATCACCAGCCCCGACCACCTAGGGCCTCCCCCTCGTGTCCCCCGAGGCTGCCTCGGCGTCCGGGACACGCCGGGCGGTCGGCCCCCTCCTCTCTCCTCCTCCCACGCCCCTGCTCGCACGCGCACCGGCCGACCCTGTGCACCAGTGAGCGACCTCGCACGCGCGGCCTCTCTGGCGCCTCCCCGCTCCTCCTCTTTCTTCCTTTAGGCGTGGACCAGCCCCACGAACGCCCTGGACACGCCCACTGCTGCCCCCGTGGCCTGGAACGACAGCAACGACCTCGCCGGCGCATGCATCTTCGGTGGACCGGCGCTTGCCTATAAATAGGCCGCCCCCGAGCCCCCTCGCGGCTCCGATGGCCTCCACTCCCTCTCTTGATCCTCCTTGACCCGCTCTCTCTCTCTCCCGCACCCCCTATCCACCACCGCAGCCGGAGTAGAGCCGCCGGCCGCCGCCTAAATCCGGGCGCCCCAGGCCCTTTTCCCTCCACCTAGCCGCTCCATCACCACCTCAGCACCTCCCCAGGCTCACCCCAAGCTCCAGCACCTCCTTCACCCGCCTCTTCCTCGCTGTGCCAAGACCGCCGACGGTCGCCTCCGCGGCCATCCACACTGTCGCCGCTACAGCCCTTCCCGGCATGCGTGCGATACATGGATGGGTGCGGCGTGCCCTCCTGAGCACGCCGGTGGGCGAAGCGTCGCCGGAGACGCGCCGTGGCTCCGGCAATCACCGGCGGGAGCAGCTCACCCACAGCGAGAACGCGCGGCGGGAGGTTGAAGATGGCCGGAGCGCCGGGTCCCACGCGTCAGCGACCTGGAAGCCAGGCCCACCCGTTTAAGTGGAGGCAGCATCAGCGCAGCCCACTTCCCCCGCGCGGAAGCGCCTTTCCTGGCGGGCGCCTTCGACCTGGCCGGATCCCTGCGCGCTGCTGAGCAGATGGGCCGGCCCGGTGCACAGAAGCACTAAGCCGCGCCCAGAGCACTGCATAAGGTTGAACCCTTATTCTTTTTCTTTTCTTTATTCTGCCAACTTCAAAAATGCCTAGATAATTCAAATGAACTCCAAACTTGATGATTCAAATTTCCTATGACTCCATAAATCATGATCTATCTGTTGGTGCAACATGCACATTATTCCAGAAACTTTCCCCACACAAATATTTATCAAATACCCATATTTCATTTTCTGTGATGAACTTTAGAAAATCACAGAGAGCTCAATATTGATCCAAATGCAGTGATTCAAGTTCCTAGATGCTTGTAATGTCCAAACTTAGTTTTGGAACATTTTTAATAATAGTTTCTGTACCCCGCCAAATATTGAGCCATTTCTTCATAATTATCAGCTTTGCAAAATCCTAGGAAATTCATTTCAAATCCAAATCCAGTGAAACCAACTCCTAAATGCTTCTAAAATCATGACTTGATGATGGGTACCTTTGCTCATCATTCAAGAAAGTATTTCTGTATACTTCTTCCAAATCCACAAACCCTTTGGTTCCATCATATTGGAATGTTCCAAATCACCCATTGATCCAATACCTATGAAACCACCTTGGTCATTTCTAATATGACCAGAGGTATCCTAGAAAAGTCCAACTCCTATTTTTAGAGCACTTTTATTTTTGCCTTGTTGTGTTGCTTATTATGATTGTTTCCATCGTTAGTTGACGTAATAAACGGAGTATTCGGAGATGGACCAGAAGATTTGAAGACTCAGAAGAATAAGGCAAGCAGCCCTTTGATCATGTTCAAGAAACCTTTTTATGCATGTCTCATAGCACCTTATTATTCAATGCATCGGAATCTTGTTGAGGTGGAAACCACTTTGGTTGCTACCTTTGTTTCCTTACTATTGAAACTTGCATCAACATGACCCTACCTTCCTATTAGGGTTATGTGGGTGGGAGTAGTTAGGTTGCTTTAATAGTGGCTACGCAAATGGTACGGGTATATGCATGGTGACGAAAGCAGGACACTTTCAATAGACTTTTCGAAAACCCCGTCGGGTGCCATTTATGCCGAGGAAGATGGTGAGATGGGTAACCACTTGATGACGAAGTGGTGTACCGAGGCAAGTGTGTGTGTTGTTTTGAAAAAGGATTGGTTTAAGTTGCGACCGTTATTCCAACCTTACATGCGCAACCACTCTACCCTTATATGGGAAAGGGCATTATTGATTACCTAGGTCGATACTAGCATGGTGCCCGCATTACTAGTGACGGGGGTGACATGAGGTCACTCTCGGGACGGGGTCGTGCTTGGATAGGCAGCCATGACTGTTTTCACAGGGCACCGGACACACCGTTGGTACCCCGTGCTTGTGGTATGTGATAAATACGGAGCGAGTCTCTACAAACCTTGAGATGTAAAATGTTTGGCACGGGGCTGCTACCAATCGAGTGGACTCTATGTTAGTGTCGTCTAGGGAAAGGTAGTGATCGGGTGCTTACCCCGGGTACCTGAGGTACCGCGGGTCGTGGATGACACGAAAGTTCCCCGGATCTAGTGGGTAAAGTGTGCAACCTCTGCAGAGTGTAAAACTATTCGAATAGCCAAGTCCACAGTCATGGACAGTTGGGTAACCGCTATTGGGCTACGTCCAATGTTTGCGAAACCTGGTGTGTGTGTGCGAGGAAACAACATGGTTCAGTAATGTTGATGATGTGATCCTTGAGGAAGTCACAATGAGCTTGAGCATGAGTTGATTGCAACTCTTTCTTGATAATGATGTCTGTGACATCCTGATGCTTATTACAGACAGATGCATGCCCTTGTTATATGTTGATCATGCTTGCATATGAAAAACTAGCTTTCCGCAAATCTGCCAACCTAGCAGTAGAGCCTTGCATAATTATTCTGTTATCACACTTGGGTTGCTTGCGAGTACATTCAATGTACTCATTGGCTTGCCACTGGTTATTTTATTGGCCAAGCATGAGAGAACAGGTTATGATGAATATTTCTTGGTCACGAGCATGCGAGCTAGGACGCTTCCCAGTCAGAATGCCTGTAGGGTTAAGGCAGATGGCATGGGTCCATGTTGACATTGAAGATTTTCCGCTGCGACGATATACTCAAGACTTGACCATTATGGTCCCATTTGTGTAATACGGTATGTATGGATGTAAGACTCTTGTTATTCAGCTTCTGTGTGTTCAGTGAGCATTGATCTCTGGGATCACTGTACACGTGCATTCGGTGATCACGACTTACGAGTCGGGGTCCCCACAGAGCTGGTATCAGAGCCATCCTGACTGTAGGAAGCCTTAGTTAGCATGGTCGTTAGTTAGGGTACAACTATTTTCAAAACTATTACTAGTTTTCAAAACTATCTATACTTCTCTTCCCTTCTCAGTTTTCGAAAACTAGGCTATAGTTGACCTCTTCCCCTTCAAAACCTCGGTCGCTAGAACCCTTATGCCCCTGACCACTGGATTTTCTGTAATCCTCGTGGAGTGCACCTTGCCAAACACTCACCCACCTCTTCTAAACGCAATATTGACGACACCACGACAAGACGATACCAACGGAAGTTACATCCTCGATGGATGAGGACATGAAGACCCAGAAGATGGTGATACCCTTGGCAGTACCCCAAGAAGAAGCGACGTTGGCCTATGATGACCAGGGAATAGGTTATGCAAAATCATGATATACACCGCTAATAGAGTAATCATGTCACTACCGTTGTTGTATCGACAACCACCGGTGGATGAGAACCTTGCCATTTGGTCCGCCTCACTATGGTGAGCAGGAAAACGGTTCTCTTCATCCCCCGATCTTGGTGTCGATGTTTTCATCAAAGAAATCGACATGTTGGACCTCTATTATGCCTTGTTATTATCATTACATATGGATTGCCTACCTGGTACCCTCGACGCCCCAGAAGGCACAGGGGATCGTCATGGTTAAAGAGACAAGAGAAGACCAAGTCAACGCCAGCTACAAGGAGGCACCTTCACCACATCACCTCATCAGGCGAGAAGTTGTTGAAGATTCTTCAGGCTCAACCAGGATCGTTCATCAAGCAACTACATGAACGTAGCAACACCCGAGGAAGCTCAGAAGACTGCACGAGGCACAAGTCACGGCACTGAGTCCGAGAACCCCTAGGGTAGGATGAGTCGTGTACCCCCTATGCGCAGTCGAGTCCATATGATGGTTCGAATAGAACCATGATTGTGTGTTGTTTGCTTTTATTTGCTTGTGTTTTTATATAAGTCGCACTTTTGCCCCAGGCAATAAGTCCATGGCTATATCACCTTCCTTGCTCTGTTTCTTTTGTTTCGCCCTTTTTGCACCTGTTTGTTGCACCTGCACTATAGCACCCCCTTTAGGCATTTCCCTCCTCTACGCTGCTTCTTCCCTCTATTCTCTCTCTCCCCAATTGAAGACCCGCAAGACAAGATGCACCAAGGATTCTACCTCGACAGCCAACTGGCACTGAAGACTTCTGCTACAACCTCCACGATCAATTGCAACCCCGTAGAGTTATGTTTGACCCTCCAGACCAGTAACCCCATTCCTAGACCCTTTGAGACTTCCCGAGACACTCCAGCACGAATCCTTAACCATGTGCCTAACCCATGGTAAGGCGAGAGAACCTGTTAAGCCTTTGTAACCTTGCACAACACTGGGCTCGTAAAGGAGCTAGTGGAAACGATGAGTGAGCACATTTTCATCCTGATATAGCACGAGGTCTGACGATGCCATAGATAGACCAGTTCGAGGATATTGGACAAATGACTTGGTGGTTTATATCAGTGACTTCGAGGAATTATCTGAGACCTTGATGGATTGTGAGGTCTTCATATTGGTGGGATCATGACTTTGGGAAAGCATGTAGGAGTGCCCGATGGACATGAGATTTTGATTTATGTAGGTGATTCTGGTTGGTATAATGCTGGATATGTCTGCATGATTCGGAGTAAGATTGGATTTAGGCCTATGATCCTGATTATGATATCATGCTTCTCGGTGGACGATAACCTAGGAGATTGGATTATTTGTCGGAGTTGATTTAGGGATCTATTTAGTCGTGATCTTGGAGTTTACTTGACCCGGATGACGGGAATTTGGTGGACATACTATCGTGATGCATAGTCCTTCCAAGTATTTGGGTATTATAGAGACTTGAGATCTTGTGGAGCACCGTAGACATCGGATTTGTAGGATTGTTGGATTATGTGGTGATTGATGGAAATTACCGGGCTATTGGAGTGATCTATAGGAAGGAAACAAATCTTGGAGTGGCATATTACGTGTTTCCTTAGAATAGAGATGCCTTATCTTGAGCCTTGCAAGACTAGGTTGAGTGCTTGGATTATGGAATTTAATTTCAGCTCAGCAGCATGTATGATCTACCTTTGGATTTTAGAGGTAGACGTACATATGGATTTGGGGATCTTAGACAAGTATAATTTTGTTAGACCGTCTCTTGAGAATCATGAGGATATGTATGGCAATGAGTGGTGATTAAAGTTGGTCTATGCGAGAGGCCGCTTTTCCGTTCGGAGTACTAGATAGAGCTATTGGCTTCTCAGAAACTGTGCTTAAGGATAACATGATATAAGTTCACTCACTCACTAGAATCCTTGAAACCCTTAAGCCCACCGAGCCACAACCTGGTCAGATTCTGACCACGGGCCTTGACTCAGAGTCAGGAAGGCCTCTGCAATACTCAACCGAGACCACCACCAATACCCCAGCTTACCTTGCGTACCCCTTAGACCTCATGGAGTAAGTGGACAAGATGGGTAACATCATTATTTGATGGCCTACTTGTCTGCCCGGAGACGAAGAAGCGACGGACAGCTGGATAGAAGACGTTTGAAGACCACCCTGTCAAGAAGGAAGATCTAAACCGATCACTGTCATCAAGAAGAAAACTTCCGCGTTGAAGACCGGGCGTATCTGCAAACCACTCCTCCCGGAGGAACCGAGCAATTCCGTGTCGAAGGAACGCTCACACCAAGTTGTATCAAGACTTGAAGGCACGATTCTGGTGGCACGAGATGAAAAGAGAGATTTGCAACCTATGTTGCATAGTGTGATGTGTGCCAAAGGGTCAAGGCTGAATATCAGCGACCCACCGGATTGCTTCAACCAGTCAAGGTTCCTGAGTGGAAGTGGGATAAAGTCGGAATGGACTTCATCACTAGATTACCAAGGTCGAATAGAGGACATGACTCTATCTGGGTCATAGTCGATCATTGACCAAGGTGGCCCATTTCATTCCTGTCAAGACCCCCTTATGATGGCAACCGGCTGGCAGCTCTCTACATTGACCGAATCGTAAGTCTTCATGGCTTTCCCAAGGAGATTGTGTCAGATCGAGGAACCCAGTTCACCTCAAGGTTCTGGAAGAAGTTCCGAGAAGCCTTGGGAACCAAGTTATCTTTCAGCACGGCTTTCCACCCCCAGACCGGAGGTCAGACTGAACGAGTCAATCAGATTCTCGAAGTCATGACTCCGAGCCTGTGTCTTGGCATATGGAGCCAAGTGGGAGGATTGTCTCCCTTTTTGCCGAGTTCTCCTATAACAACAGTTACCAGTCGAGCCTTCTGATGGCACCATTTGAGGTGTTGTAAGGACGCAGGTGTCGCACACCCCTCAACTGGTCAGAGACTGGAGTAGGGCTAGTCTTTGGACCGGAGATTCTCCGCGCAGCGGAAGAGCAAGTCCAACTAGTCAGAGAGCGTTGAAGGCAGCCAAATCAAGGCAAAAGAGCTATGCTGACACTCACCGTCGGAACATGAGTTTCCATATCGGGGACCACGTGTACCTGCGGGTAACTCCTCTGAAGGGAACCAAGCGTTTCCACGTCAAGGGGAAGCTCGCACCAAGGTTCATTGGACCCTTTGAGATCACTGCAAGTCATGTAGTAGACGGCTCCCCAGCTAGATCTACCACCTGAGATACCCTCCGTGCACCAAATCTTCCACGAGCCCCCACTCTGGAAGTACTTCTTACCTCCTAGCTAGCCCGATGCCCGCAAGGACATCGATCACCGAGCCTTTGTCAGCTAACCCAACCTAACCTATGCAAGAGACCCCTCAGCAGCCTCCATCAAGGATGGCATCAAGAAAGAAGCCATACCATCAAGCACTTCAAGATTCCAAGGAGCACCACTCGGAAGCAGAACCAACAAGAAGAAGTGAAGACTACCCCGTATCCAAGACTCCGCCTTTCTTTCCACGCCTAGTCTGGGAATCTCGGGGACGAGATTCTTGTAAGGGGGGTAGGTCTGTCACACCCTGATTTTCATATCACATTGCTTAAGCTAATTTTCATGTTAGAAATGTGGATTTGCAAAAACTTTTGAGTGTTTTTGACTTTGCTTGATTTGACCTTTGTCTACTGTTTGTTAGTGCTCTAAAAATCAAATAAATCCTCCAACTCTTATTCTTCATCTCCTTGACCCAAAACCTTTTCCCAATGATCATGCCATGTGTATAGACCAGTATAGAATTTTCTTATAAAAATAGTTTGGCCAAATGGTATTTTCTAAAATTAGTTTTCCAAAAACCCCTGAATTGAGGTTTGCACTGCAAGTACCTTATTTAGGGTGTGAAAAATCTTTCAAAAAGTTTATTTGAATCCTATTAGATATAGGACTCCCAGAAACCACAAAAGTATAATTTTAAAAGTTATTTTTATATTTTATTTAAAAGCTTTTTCTTAAGGCCAGAAATGGTCTTTAATAGGGAAAAATTATTTAATCATTTCAAAAATATTTGCCAAAATTCAGGGAGACTCATAGGACATATATTGTCCATATATAAGAGTTTCAACACATGGTCATGTTCAATATATTGGGCAAATCCTTCCAAAACCCTTTCTGGATATTTCAAGGTTTTGAAATATTTACAAAGGAAATATTCTCCAAACATTCCAGGGAAATTCTATCATGTCATATATGACATATTTGATGATCTTGCAAAGCCTCATACCTTGAAGATCAAGGAAACATCCTCTAACCCCCTCAAAACCATTCTGTCCATATTTGAAGTTTGAGCAACTCTACATTGTCAAACTTGTCCAAATGCTCTCAAATTTGGTGCACATGCTAGAATGGCCTAATAAGGCATCTAGACCAAATGGCACAAGATTTGGAATAGAGCAACTTGATCAGATCACCCCAAAACCCCTTCTGTTCAAATTCAAATTTGAACAACTTTACATTGTCAACTTTTTATCCGGAGCCTCAAACTTTGTGGGCATGTTCATAACCCCAAATGATGATGCTACACCAAATGGTGCATCAAGGGAAGATGATTTGCTTGACTCAAACATGGTGAAACTATTTCTGTTGATTTCTAGGGTTCACCAAAGTTACATTGGCCACTTTGCCCAAATGAGCTCAAATTTGGTATAGGGGCCTAATTATATGTGACATTTGATCCTGTTAAGTCCCATGCCAATTGGAAGTCATTTGCCTCCCCAACACCTGATCAAACACCTTCTAGTCATTTACCAAAACCAGTGTTTGAACCTCTTTTACTATTTCCCTTTACCCCAAATTTCTACCACACCTTCCCTTGATCATCCTCTACCCCCAGTAACTCTCTATGGCCTCAGCACAATTGTTGGAGGGGGGGGGGGTAAACCCCAAATTCACTATCCTGGCAGCAGCTTTCACCCTCTCCTTCACCTCTCTCCTCATTCCAGAGGCTCCCTAGAGAATCCAAGACTGCCTCCCCATTGTTTACTACTTCCTCTACCCTCTGGACACCGTTGGACACGCCCTGGGCGCCAGGCCACGCCACTGGCAGCCAAAAGCCCGCTCTGGAGCGCGCTACAGTGCTCTGGAGCACTGCAGCCGCCCTCCAATCACCAGCCCCGACCACCTAGGGCCTCACCCTCGTGTCCCCCGAGGCTGCCTCGGCGTCCGGGACACGCCGGGCGGTCGGCCCCCTCCTCTCTCCTCCTCCCTCGCCCCTGCTCGCACGCGCACCGGCCGACCTTGTGCACCAGTGAGCGACCTCGCACGCGCGGCCTCTCTGGTGCCTCCCCGCTCCTCCTCTTTCTTCCTTTAGGCGTGGACCAGCCCCACGAACGCCCTGGACACGCCCACTGCTGCCCCCGTGGCCTGCAACGACAGCAACGACCTCGCCGACGCATGCATCTTCGGTGGACCGGCGCTCGCCTATAAATAGGCCGCCCCCGAGCCCCCTCGCGGCTCCGATGGCCTCCACTCCCTCTCCTGATCCTCCTGGACCCGCTCTCTCTCTCTCCCGCACCCCCTATCCACCACCGCAGCCGGAGTAGAGCCGCCGGCCGCCGCGTAAATCCGGGCGCCCCAGGCCCTTTTCCCTCCACCTAGCCGCTCCATCACCACCTCAACACCTCCCCAGGCTCACCCCAAGCTCCAGCTCCTCCTTCACCCGCCTCTTCCTCGCTGTGCCAAGACCACCGACGGTCGCCTCCGCGGCCATCCACGATGTCGCCGCTACAGCCCTTCCCGGCATGCGTGCGATACATGGATGGGCGCGGCGTGCCCTCCTAAGCACGCCGGTGGGCGAAGCGTCGCCGGAGACGCGCTGTGGCTCCGGCAATCACCGGCGGGAGCAGCTCACCCACAGCGAGAACGCGCGGCGGGAGGTTGAAGATGGCCGGAGCGCCGGGTCCCACGCATCAACGACCTGGAAGCCAGGCCCACCCGTTTAAGTGGAGGCGGCATCAGCGCAGCCCGCTTCCCCCGCGCGGAAGCGCCTTTCCTGGCGGGCGCCTTCGACGTGGCCGGATCCCTGCGCGCTGCTGAGCAGATGGGCAGGCCCGGTGCACAGAAGCACTAAGCCGCGCCCAGAGCACTGCATAAGGTTGAACCCTTATTCTTTTTCTTTTCTTTATTCTGCCAACTTCAAAAATGCCTAGATAATTCAAATGAACTCCAAACTTGATGATTCAAATTTCCTATGACTCCATAAATCATGCTCTATCTGTTGGTGCAACATGCACATTATTCCAGAAACTTTCCCCACACAAATATTTATCAAATACCCATATTTCATTTTCTGTGATGAAGTTTAGAAAATCACAGAGAGCTCAATATTGATCCAAATGCAGTGATTCAAGTTCCTAGATGCTTGTCATGTCCAAACTTAGTTTTGGAACATTTTTAATAATAGTTTTTGTACCCCACTAAATATTGAGCCATTTCTTCATAATTATCAGCTTTGCAAAATCCTAGGAAATTCATTTCAAATCCAAATCCAGTGAAACCAACTCCTAAATGCTTCTAAAATCATGACTTGATGATGGGTACCTTTGCTCATCATTCAAGAAAATATTTCTGTATACTTCTTCCAAATCCACAAACCCTTTGGTTCCATCATATTGGAATGTTCCAAATCACCCATTGATCCAATACCTATGAAACCACCTTGGTCAGTTCTAATATGACCAGAGGTATCCTAGAAAAGTCCAACTCCTATTTTTAGAGCACTTTTATTTTTGCCTTGTTGTGTTGCTTATTATGATTGTTTCCATCGTTAGTTGACGTAATAAACGGAGTATTCGGAGATGGACCAGAAGATTTGAAGACTCAGAAGAATAAGGCAAGCAGCCCTTTGACCATGTTCAAGAAACCTTTTTATGCATGTCTCATAGCACCTTATTATTCAATGCATCGGAATCATTTTGAGGTGGAAACCACTTTGGTTGCTACCTTTGTTTCCTTACTATTGAAACTTGCATCAACATTACCCTACCTTCATATGAGGGTTATGTGGGAGGGAGTAGTTAGGTTGCTTTAATAGTGGCTACGCAAATGGGACGGGTATATGCATGGTGACGAAAGCAGGACAATAGACTTTTCGAAAACCCCGTCGGGTGCCATTTATGCCGAGGGAGATGGTGAGATGGGTAACCACTTGATGACGAAGTGGTGTACCGAGGCAAGTGTGTGTGTTGTTTTGAAAACGGATTGGTTTAAGTTGCGACCGTTATTCCAACCTTACATGCGCAACCACTCTACCCTTATATGGGAAAGGGCATTATTGATTACCTAGGTCGATACTAGCATGGTGCCCGCATTACTAGTGACGGGGGTGACATGAGGTCACTCTCGGGACGGGGTCGTGCTTGGATAGGCGGCCATGACTGTTTTCACAGGGCACCGGACACACCGTTGGTACCCCGTGCTTGTGGTATGTGATGAATACGGAGCGAGTCTCCACAAACTTGAGATGTAAAATGTTTGGCACAGGGCTGCTACCAATCGAGTGGACTCTATGTTAGTGTCGTCTAGGGAAAGGTAGTGATCGGGTGCTTACCCCGGGTACCTGAGGTACCGCGGGTCGTGGATGACACGAAAGTTCCCCGGATCTAGTGGGTAAAGTGTGCAACCTCTGCAGAGTGTAAAACTACTCGAATAGCCGAGTCCACGGTCATGGACAGTTGGGTAACCGATCTTGGGCTACGTCCAATGTTTGCGAAACCTGGTGTGTGTGTGCGAGGAAACAACATGGTTCAGTAATGTTGATGATGTGATCCTTGAGGAAGTCACAATGAGCTTGAGCATGAGTTGATTGCAACTCTTTCTTGATAATGATGTCTGTGACCTCCTGATGCTTGTTACAGACACATGCATGCCCTTGTTATATGTTGATCATGCTTGCATATGAAAAACTAGCTTTCCGCAAATCTGCCAACCTAGCAGTAGAGCCTTGCATAATTATTCTGTTATCACACTTGGGTTCCTTGCGAGTACATTCA
This sequence comes from Secale cereale, assembly GCA_902687465.1. NCBI lineage: Eukaryota > Viridiplantae > Streptophyta > Magnoliopsida > Poales > Poaceae > Secale > Secale cereale. The sequence continues at coordinate 328,300,683 of LR738711.1, read as the reverse complement.
ATATACTCATTGGCTTGCCACTGGTTATTTTATTGGCCAGGCATGAGAGAACAGGTTATGATGAAGATTTCTTGGTGACGAGCATGCGAGCTAGGACGCTTCCCAGTCAGAATGCCTGTAGGGTTAAGGCAGATGGCATGGGTCAATGTTGACATTGAAGATTTTCCGCTGCGACGATATACTCAAGACATGACCATTATGGTCCCATTTGTGTAATACGGTATGCATGTATGTAAGACTCTTGTTATTCAGCTTCTGTGTGTTCAGTGAGCATTGATCTCTGGGATCACTGTACACGTGCATTCGGTGATCACGACTTACGAGTCGGGGTCCCCATAGGCTAGATGCAATATTTATTCCCTAACAACAACAAAAGCAAAAAAACATAAAATTGGGTTGCCTCCCAACAAGCGCTATTTTTTTATGCCCCTAGCTAGGCACGGTACAAGATAGATCTAGGTATTGCCATTTTTGGAAGGCAATTCTTTGATTAAGCACTTATGATTCTTGGAAACTACTTTGTCTTATGAATAATCAAACTCTTGGGCAAGAAATCAAGAAATTCTAAAGTGTCAAAAGGGTCTCTTGCAAAAGTAAGAAAATTAGGGTGAACACTTGTGGATTTGAGATCCGCAAGTCTAGATGTTTCGCCCTTGTTTTTAGGGACATACATGAACTTAGATAGTTTAGTGGAGGTATTTGGAGTAGTTTTTAGAGCGGAAAGAGCGGAACCCACATTAGTGATAACATCCTCAAGCTTATTTATTCTAGTGGAATCCTGATCTAGCTTTTCTTTAACCATGGGTTCTTTTTCCTTAAGATTTTTCAGAACAACTCCTACCTTGGACCCATATTTGGTAATTTCATTGTGAATCTTTCTATCCAAGCTCTCTAACAATTCTACCGTAGCAACTTTGTTCTAAAAAAATTCTAACCTTTGCATAACATGCTCCAAAGTTAAAACGGTCCCATTAACCGTAAGAGGTGGTGAGACAAATAATTCAGTCATGGCTTTATAAGAATCAAGGTGTGGCTACCCAAGAAATTCCCTCCGGTTATGGTGTCTAGGATAAATCTATTCCAAGGAGTTATGCCAACATAAAAATTGCGAAGAAGCACGGAAGTGGAAAGCTTCCTATTAGACTTATCTTGAGCATTGCAAATTCTATACCAGGCATCTTTTAAATTTTCTTCCTCCCTTTGTTTAAAGTTGAGGACCTCACTCTCGGGAGTGGTGATAATGATAGGTGTGCTAGACATGATGACAAGCAATCAAGCAACACACAAGCAAACAATAAGCAAGTGAACGAGAAACACATGACGGAAGAAGGGCGAATAAAACGGCAAAGGTGAAGCGGGGGAGAGGAAAACGAGAGGAAAATAAATGTAATGCGAAGGATAAGGGTTTGTGATAGGTACTTGGTATATGACTTTTGCGTAAGCCTCACCGGCAACGGCACCATAAATTCTTCTTGCTACCTATTGAGCTTGCGTTGTATTCCCTCGAAGAGGAAAGGGAGATGCAGCACAGTAGCGTAAGTATTTCCCTCAGTTTTTGAGAACAAAGGTACCAATCCAGTAGGAGACCACGCGCCAGTCCCTCGCACCTGCACAAACAAATAAGAACTTTGTAGCCAACGCGATAAGGGGTTGTCAATCCCTTTACGGTCACTTACGACAGTGAGATCTGATAGAGATGATAAGATAATATTTTTGGTATTTTTGATACAGAAACAAAAAGTAAAGAAAGCAAATCAATAACGGCGGCAGAAATTGGCCAGTTAACGGGAAAGTAATATGATAAAGATACACCCATGGGCCATAGTCTTCTCTAGTGGCTTCTCTCATGATAGCGGTATTCTACGGCGGGTAAACAAATTACTATCGAGCAATTGAAAGAAAAGCGAATAATTATGAGACTATCTAGGCATGATCATTGTATATAGGCATCATGTCCGAGACAAGCAGACCCACTCCTTCCTACATCTACTAATATTACTCCACACATCGACCGCTATCCAGCATGCATCTAGTGTATTGAGTTCATACGAACAGTGTAATGCCTTAATCAAGATGACATGACGTAGAGGGATAAACTCAAGAAATATGATGAAAACCCCATCTTTTTATCCTCGATGGCAACAATACAATACGTGCCTTGCTGCCCCTACTGTCACTGGGAAAGGACACCGCAATATTGAACCCAAAGCCAAGTACTTCTCCCATTGCAAGAACTATAGATCTAGTAGGCCAAACCAAACCAATAATTCGAAGAGACTTGCAAGGATATTATGAGAACACACAAAAAGTTCAGAGAAGAACCAAATATCGTTCATAGATAACCTTGATCATAAACTCACAATTCATCGGATCACGACAAACACACCGCAAAAAGAGATTACATCGAATAGATCTCCTCGAACACCGAGGAGAACTTTGTATTGAGATCCGGAGAGAGAGAAGAAGCCATCTAGATAGGAGCTATGGACCCGAAGGTCTGTGGTAAACTACTCACAACTCATGGTGATGGCGATGATGATAATGATGAAGGCCTCCGTGATGGATCCCCCTCCCGGAACAGGCTCCAAGATGGGATCTCCGTGGGAACAGCAGCTACGGCGGTAGAATTAGGGTTTTCTCTCTGCGTCTGGAGTTTCTGGGGTACGTAGGCATATATAGGAGGAAGAGGGGCACCAGGGGCCACAGGGACTTCCCTCGAGGCAGGGGGCGCGACCTGGGAAGGGGGCGCGCCCCCCACCCTCGAGGGTGGGCCCCTGTCCTCTGGCTTGGCTCCGAAGTTTATCTTGCATGATTTTGTCCAAAAATATCTCCTGTGAAGGTTTCATTCCGTTTGGACTCCGTTTGATATTCCTTTTCTGCGAAACCCTGAAATAGGCAAAAAAACAGCAATCTCGACTAGGCCCTTGGGTTAGTAGGTTAGTCCCAAAAATGATAAAGCCCATTAAACATCTAAGACTTCATAAATAATAGCATGGAACAATCAAAAATTATAGATACGTTGGAGCCATATCATGCATCTAAGTCTACGAAAGATAAGGCACTAGTGCCCAAAGGAATGAAAGTTGTTGATGGAGTGCCAGCGAGAAAAATATATTGTTCTTAAAGTTTTTCTAGTTCTTCGAAGCCATATGTCTTCTAGGTCTAGGATACACAAAGCTCCTCTTGAACCAATCGAAGAAGATTCTGGTGTACTTGCTAAATCTCTAAACAGGCACTCAGCCTAAGAAGATTTTCCAAGGAACCCACTCAAAACAATTCTTCTGTTTCTTGTCGAGGATGATCCCAATGGTCGAACGTTCAATGAGCAGTTTCATTACTCAAAACTTGCTTTCTTTGGTACCAGTCCATACGAAGGAGAAAGAACTTCCATGCAAACATGGTTCTAGACCAAAGATCAAGTTGTATACTATGCTCAAATCTTGTTCTGCAAGAATCACATTTTCAAGCACAGGATCTTAATTTTTGGTGAGCTCAAAAGTTTACCATGTTTTGACCACACCATACAAATTGAACATGTCTTCCTCAAGGTCTTCCTTCGTTTTAATCATGGCTGGAAGCACGAAGTTATCTTTTAATTCTTCACCACAATTTATATCTCATGAGATCTTATGGATAGTAGTTCATGGGTACTTGAATGGATGACTGAGGGCGAAAACATTAAGTGCTCAGCTGACCAGTTTCTAGCTCTTATAAATATTCCTTGGTGTGATTCTGATGAAACTCGTGAACATGACCTCCATTGATGGGAAGCGTCTGATGCTGAATTGTGTATATTGATGGATCCCAAGCTTCCTGGTGATGCATACACCGAAGCAAAACCAAAGTGTTGTTCTACATTATGTGCAATTCCATCACTCCAACCAACTGACCAGAAACCATTCAAGGCATTGTGGAAAATGCTCTCAATGTCATACCAAATGGAATTCTCTTTGATATTCTAGGTCCTTTCACTCGGAACTTGGCATTTGCAGCTGATAGTGCACAAGTCTTGAAGCCGTATGCTCCATGGATCATGTTTGCCATCGAACGGCTTACAAAAAGAAGTTTTCTTCCCACATGTTCCAAAAGATTTCACGCCTCTAGTTCGCGATACTCTTCGAGCTTTGAAGGATATTGGCAAAGGAAAAACTCCAATTGATGCAAGTGCTTATGCTTCTGTGGCTGCTCCCAAAGTCCCAAAGGCCACATTGGAAATCCCTCAAGATGAAAATCCTCCACTATATGAGATTTCTCTTCGGACCCAGCAGGTCCTGGAGAGCCAAATCAAGCTCAATCGCAAAGTGAAGCTAGAAATGATGGTTGAAATCAATTTTTTTTCATAATTGAACTCACCAAGTTGGCTGCATGAGAAAGAACTTCAAAATTGCACCTGGACTCTTCTACACAAACATTATGATTGCAAGCAGCCCTCAACGAAGGGAATTGAAATAGAATATGACTACCTAAATATGTTTGAAGTTCCTTGCATTCAAAGGCAAACACCAATGCTTCCTTAGTGTTTTGATTCTATTAATATGGTGTTCGTTGAACCTGATGATGAACTCAAGGATGCTGAAGGAACTGTGATATTCAAACCAGATGCTCCTCGCTCCATGCCTGAAGCTGCTCATGAAGCCCATGCTACGAGTCCTGATCCTATCTCGGCTGCAACTATTCTAAAAAGTTCCAACACTGAGAGATCTCTGGATGAGTAGTTTCTTGTATGCACTCTCTTTCCTTTTTGAATCTTGTTAACAAAAAGGGGGAGAAGAACTTCGCAAAGATAGTTGAGGGTACATACAAGGGGTTTTCATTTGCCATTAGCTTTCCTCGAGCAGTTTGGTTTTTTTCTTGAACTATTTGCATCTGGTTGCGAAAATTTATAGCACCGCATGTGGTTTAGTAAACCTAGTCATCATGTACTATTAATAACCCCTGCAATGCCATTTGCTTTTGTTTATTTGGTTGTAGGTGCTACTAAAATTTACTTCCTATGTAATAATCATGTCGTCGTGGGCGCACAACAGATGCCAAGGGATGGATAAAGATAGGAGGAGGCTCGAGGGCACTGGTGGGCTGGAGAGGCAAGGTTGGCATTAGCGAGCGTGGGACGGAAGACATACCAAGGTTTGGGGCTCTTCGGAGAGATAACACCCCTAGTCCTGCCGAGTGTAGTTGATGTATATCAGTACATGGTTACTCCTCGAGTTGTATGGGGGAAGGAGGAAGACGACCAAGGCTTAGGCTGCTCCTCCTTGTGATGTGTGTCTATGTCTCTTTGTCCGTGCGTATGCATGATGGCTCCTGGGGGTTTTATAGGTCAACCCCCAGGAATACAATGATAATATTACAAGGCCGTGGGGTCGGGTTGTCATTATACGGGAAGCCGACGTTGGGACCCGCCGGGTACAGGGCTCGCCAGGTTCTCCGGGCGCGGGACCTGCCGGGTACGGGGGCACTATGTGCCGTCTTGTCGACCGTCAGGGAGTGGCCTGGTTGAGTCAGGTACAGTAGCGTTCCATCAAGTCGCCATCTGCTGGCATCATGTGTGATGATGATTGCACTGTTGCCATGCCTTGTCTGACCAGAGGCACGGGCGGGGCACTGTTGCCTCGGTCATCGGTAGGTGGAGACTCGTCCCATCGAACGGCTGGGATAGGACGGGAGCTAACCCGTGGCTGGATTTGGGAACACACCACAGGCCGGGCTGGCTTGTTGGGGAAGTCTTGACGTGCCGGGACCGGCTCCCTTGAGTGGGTCGTTGGGGCCGAGTCGAGGGATTCAGGCGGGTTGGAGAGTTTGGCCGAGTCAAGGGACTTGGACAGGTTGAGCGACCCACCCAAGCATGAGCCGGATTGAGGGGCGATGCTGTCCCCATTGTTTTCAAAAAGGATCCGGCTTCCGTTGCCTGCCTGGGGTTCATCCCCCCGACAGTAGTCCCCGAAGCTGTGAAGATCTTCCATCTTCGCATGGGAGGGCCTTCGCAGTTTCCCTTCCTTGGAGATGAATTTGTGGCCGCCGAGTCTGGCAATGCCCACTGTGTGCCGGCTTCCAGAAGACGGATTGCGGCATCCCAGCAGCGGCGAGAAATCGAGGAGTCTGCCAAATCTTGCGCAATCTTTTGGTTTTCGTGTGGGCTCCACCTGGCGCCCGGAAGCTGGAGAGGCCTGACAGGCCACGCGCGCGACCGGACGGGGCGACACGCTAGGGCCTGAGGCCCACGCCCCCTCGGCGCACGCGCGAGTATTTATTGAGGCGTCCGCAAGTCGGTTGTCATTCTGGAGGTAGATGTTGTGCACGTACGTGCACAGTTATTGCGGAGAAGTTGGAAAGGCAAGTGCAAACGACCCCACTCCCCCACGTTTTGAACCGTGGCTTATAAATTGTTCCAAGGAGCGGGCGACGGAAATCATTCTCACTCGCGCCCCCTGCCTTTTCCTTCCTTCCTCTGCTTCTCGCGGCCGTCGTGCACTGCAACGCCCGTTGTTTCGAGTAGAGTATTGCTGCCATCCTTTTCCTTCTCTCTTTTGCTCTCTTGCTGATGGCGCTGTTGTATGGCTCGTGGATGGGCTAGACCTTTAACACCGACGACATCGCCTACCTCCGCATCGCCAAGCGTTTGCTGGGGGAGACGGAGGTCGCCGTGCGCATGCCGCAGGGCAAGCGGGAGTCGCGCCCCGAGGGCACGGAGCACTTGGTCTTCTTCCCACACTTCTAGCGAGGGTTCGGGCTGCCCGTGAGTGCCTTCTTGCGCGAGTTCTTGGCCTTCTTCGGGATCCAGCCCCACCATCTTGGAGCAGGCGCCATCATGCAGCTTTCGGGCTTTGTCACGCTCCGCAAGCGGTACCTTGGGATCGAGCCTACGATCGACCTCTGGGTGCGCCTCTTCTCCTTGAAGCAGCAGGGGCCGAAGGCCAGGGATATGTCCGAGTGCGGGGCCCCCGTCATCTGCAGGCGGCCGAGGTCTTCCCGCCAAAGGTGCCACCGGAGGATTCTGCCAAGAAGTGTCAGAATGCTTTCTCCTACGTCCGCAATCTTGGTGCGGACCGCATCAACTTGCCGCCGTTCGTGAACTCGCCGCTGTGGGCAAAGCAGAACTGGGCATACTACCCCAAGTGCCCATCGCAGGTGGTTCTCAACTTGTGTGAGAGGGTGTCGGTGAGGAAGGAGCGGGAAGGTCTCACCGGCGCCGACCTCATCACCGCCTTCATCGCCTAGCGAGTGCTGCCGCTGCAGCAGTGCAACCACCTCATCGACGAGATGACTGGCCTCGAGGAGCCCGACCGCATGTCGAACCTGCAGGTGAGGGCGGACCAGATCGTGCGCCGGGTCAACGGCATCTCCAAGGCTAACCCGCCAGATGACTGGCATTACGAGAAGGCCCTGTATAGTTGTGCGAACCCTGCACCGATGGTGAGTCCCTGGTCTTCGTATTTCGCTGCCGCCCATCTTCTCATCCATCCAGACGCGATGCGGGAGGTGCTCCTGAATACCATACGGCATACTTACGACCGGGCGCGGACGCAGGTGGTGCGCGCTGCCTTGGAGGAACCCGAGGCCCACAGCGGAGGGTAGGGAACGGCCGCCGACGCGGGCGCGGCGCGTCGAGTAGGTGAGCTCGTCTTTTCTACTTAAGTCACCGGCCACGGGACGGCGTTGGGGTGATGACGCGAGTTGTTGACGCAGTGGCGCCGGGTGGAGAAGTCGGCGGCACGGTTGGAGCCAGGTCGTCTCGGGGGGCGGCGACGGCGAGCCGGCAGCATGGAAAGGACAGCGTCGCGCCGCGGGCCCTGGCCGCGAAGCGCACGGCTGACGCGGCCGGGTGAACGAAGCCGCCCGCCAAGAGGAGGCGCGGCGCTCCGCAGGAGAGGGCGGCGAGGCGCTCCGTTCCGCTGTTTTCGGGGTGAGTTCCTTTCTTGCTTGAGTCGAGTGGTGGAGCGGCTCCGTTTGGCTCTTATGTACTTATTTTGTCTTGGTCTTCAGGTCGCCGATCTCGTTGGCGCCGGCGGTGGCGGATCCCGCGTCCCCCGATGGTGCCGCGTTCCGGAGGAGCCGGTCCGCCAGCTTCGACCAGGACGAGGAGTAGGGGCGGGCGGATCCGGACCTTGGTATGCACCCGACCGACACTGAAGGCCAGGCCTAGCGGGAACGGGACCGGGCCGAGGCGGAGATGGAGGCGGCGTCGACCCAGGCCTGGGTTAGCGCCACAGCGTTGTGGGGTCGAGCCGGCGCGGAGCCGGCGTGGCCGAAGATGCCGGCAGGGACGACGGTGACGGCGACGGCCTTCGTGCCGTTGTTTGAGGAGGAGCACAGCCAAGGCGGCCGTGCGGACATGATGGACCTCGACCGGGAGGTCGTATTCGTCGGGGGCGACACCTCACCGCGGGCTAACGCGGTCAAGCAGGCGGGGGCCGTCGGAGCCGGCGGTGACGCTGTCTTGGGGAACATGCAGCGGACAGCGCCGCAGGGGCCGGCTCGGAAGCCATCGAGTGAGGCGCCGCCAGCTGTGGAACTGCGGACCACTCTGTCCACCGCGCCGTTGGTGGTGCTGGAGAGGGCGCCGGCCACAGGGGAGGCGTCTAGCGGTGAGCACGCTCTGGTGCTTAGGCCCGGGGGTCGCCGGGCCATTGGGTCGCAGCCACCGCGGGGCGGGGCCGTCAAGTTCTTCTTCGGGCCTCCGACCTAGGAGGAGGCGGTGATGGCCGCCGTGACCCGGCACACGCAAGGGCGGGCGGACCGGGTGTATGCCTTCTCTCAGGCCGAGCTAGAGCAGACACAAGAGCTGGAGCGCGCCATGCTCATTAGTCTTCCTTAGTTTCTTCTTTCTCATTTTCTTGTTGCTTCTTCTATGTGGGGGGGGGCGCTAGCAGACCCACTGGGTTTAGCCCTCGAGATTTGGGCCAACTGCGTAGCAGTTTGGTCGAATCTTAAATTGTTGTCTTTCATGTTGATTGTTGCTTTTTGCAGCAACTGGACACCTATCGGGTCAGTGTCTTCAACCGGCTCGCTGAGACGCATGGGCGGCTCAAGGAGCAGCTCGCCGCCAAGGAGGAGAAGCTCCGTGTCATGGAAGGTATTTTTCTTGCGCGCTTTCTCCTCCTTTTCTTGTGAATCCTTAAGTAGTGCTTCATTCCTGAGTCGTTCTTCCGCATCCGAGGTGTTGTCCTGGCGGGTTCGGCTGATCCGGGCCGACTTCCACAACGACCGGCTCGTTGACGACGATAGTCGTCTTGGGGCCGAGGTTGAGCGGGCGCGGGCGGACCCGACAGGAGCCCGGCAGGTGCTCGAAGAAGCCAGCCACCTGCGGGAGCAGCTGGCGGACGACAAGGGTCATCTTGAGGCCGAGGTGGAATGCCTCAGGGCGGAAGCCGCCAAGGTCATGGAGATGCAGCTGGCCCTTGCTGAGGCGGACTAGCAGCAAGGCAAGCTGGCCGATGACAAGGGTCAGCTCCAGGCCGAGGTGGAGCGTCTGAAGGCGGTGGTGGCTGCAGCGGACGAGACCTGGCAGGGGAAACCCGACACCACGAGGAGGCCGAGAAGGCGGCCAAGGACAAGGATACCGAACTGAAGGCGGCCCTAGACAAGGTTGTCGTACTGGAGAAGACGCTACAGGCGCGTGACCGCACCATCGATCGGGAGAGGCGCCAGGTACGTTGCTCGAAGCGCAGAATGTCGGGGTTTTGGGACGACATATGGCAACGGATGGCTTATCATGCATGGGGTCGAAAGAACATCGCCGGGCTCGGGAAGCGGGATAAAGAGGAACTTGGGACGCCTACGAATCTTACCCAGGTTCGGGGCTCTCCGAGGAGATAACACCCCTAATCCTTCTCTGCGGGGGCTCCGCGTCATGACTGATAGCACTAAGGTGGATACAAGATTGCTCCTCGAGCTATGTGGTTCAAACGAAGAAGTTGAACAAGGCTAGACCACCTCCTATCTCCCTATATTAGGGTTCAACCTCGTATTCTTCTAACCCCTCCTCATGGAGGACCCTGAGGGGAGGGGGGTTATATAGGCCTACCCCCAGGGGTACAATGGTAATCTCGACGGTGTGGCTCCCAGCCGTCAGTGTCTTCTGGCGTCGGCTTTACCGCCTGTCTGCTGGGGCCAGCCTCCTGCGGGCCGTACCTGATTGTCTTTCACTATAGATGTGCCTCAGCTGACGACAGCCTTGTCGAGAAGGAAGTGGCTACAGTACCATTGCCTCCCGCCGTACACTGCCGCCTCGCCCTGTCCTGTCATCTTGATGAGGCTCGGACTTCTAGGGTGAGGATTGTCGTCTGTTACCAGGCTACTGTCTCCCCTGGCTGTCTGCCGGTGCGGCTCGCTCATGAGCTAGCCGCTGACCAATTGGGCCAACCGCCTGCTGGCCCCGCCGTCTGCGGGTAGTGGGATCGTGACCTTCTCTGACCGATGCTTGGTCATAGCAGCGCGGCTACAGTGACCCGCCGCTTAGGAGATATTCATAAGGTACGCGCTCACTGTAGCCACGCCCTTATAGATCTTCTAAGGACATGTTCTCCTATAGCCATGCCTCCGCCACGCAGGGGTTCCCCAGCACGCGTCCTAGGGAAGGAGCATGGATTGTCTGCTGGCTGGTGGTGTTGGTGTCGCCGCCTGTTGGGTCCCTGCCGCCTGCTGGCAGACGGCTCCTAGGGCAGGCTACCCTAGGAGGCGGCTCGATGAGCAGACGGCCGCAGCGGACCAGGCGGTTGTTATTTGTCTTAAAATACCAAGGGTAGTCGCCGAGGGTACCCATGGTCAATATCTCCGACAGTAGTCCCCGAAGCTGGTGGAACTCCGAGGCGGGCGCTGGAGGTTCCGAGGGGTTCTAGCAGCTTCCCCTCTCAGGCACGCCCAACGCCCTTCACCTGTCTTCCATGGATATCCGTCTGCTGACAGCCGGCCCTGCGCCGCTAGAGCCGGCCCCCAGCAGCCGAACCATCGTCTTGGAGTCATCGGCGAGAAGGCACCGCCTGGTCAGCGGGCAGTCGAACAGGCCCGCAGACCGTTGGCAGCTCCCACGCGTCACCGTCCTGTCGCGTCGGCCTGCCAGCCCACGCGCGCGACATGACGTAACACCGGGCCGGGGCCCGCCATTAGGGGCCTCGGACCCCGCGTGGATCCACAGTGGCAGGGGTAATCGATTACCCTCCCACTCACATTTAATGCCAGCGGATTAGGCGCGAGAAAATCAGGGGTCGTGCGGGGCGTGGAGCAGTTAATCCCATGCCCGACCCCTCGCCTTCGCCGCCCGGGCCTATATATGTCGGGGGAGAGGGCTGGCATCGTTCTCGCGCTCATTCTCCCCCATCCTCCTTCTTCTTCCTCGCCCTTCTCGTCGTCGTCGCAGTGAACCGCCGCCCAAGCCATGTCCATTCCGGCACCTCTCCGACACCACGGCCAGTGAGACGGCAGCGAGGTCCTTCAGGAGCATGTTGACGTCCTTCGGCGGTCGCGGAAACTGCCCCCAGCCGACAGGGTTGCCGTGCGCCTGGCGCCGGTGGCGGAGATCAGGCCTGCCCCACGGCAAGGCGAGCGGGTCATCTTCTGCACGCACTTTCCGTGCGGATTCGGCCTCCCGGCGAGCGGTTTCTTCCGCTCATTCCTGGACTTCTTCCACATCCAACCTCACCACCTCACGCCAAACACGGTGATGACTCTCTCATCATTCGTCGTCCTCTGCGAAGCCTACCTCGGCATCCTCCCCACCATTGAGCTATGGACTGAGCTCTTATACGTGAAGCTCGGCATCGCCGTCCAGAGCGTGGCCGCCCAGTGCGGGGGGTGCATTGCGGTGAAGCGCACTGGGGCGAAGAACTTCTTCCCGGCGTCGAAGCCCATGGGGTCGGTGAAGCAATGGCAGAAGACGTACTTCTACGTCTCCAATGTCGACCCGAGCTGGATTTTGTCTGCCACCCTTACTGAAGGCGCTTCCATCGCACTGCGCCGTCTCCGGGAGCTGAGAGATGACGAGGGCTTGGACTTTGCGGATCTGCTGCTCACGTTTGCTGAGCGCCGGGTGCTGCCGCTACAACGCCGCCCTCACCTGATCTGCCACATGAGCGGGCGCCGGGACCCCAGCCGGACGTGCACCAAGCCCCTGCCCTATGGGGAGGTGGCCCGTCTGGTGAACCACATCTCCAGCTGCAAGGTCTCCGACTCCGGCTGGGCCTTCGGCAAGCCGCCGTACAGCCACAATAACCAGCCGCCCGCAGTAAGCTTTTCATCCTTTTGTTTTCTTTCTTCTTTGTCCGGCTGTTCTAGCCGTCTGGTCCTGACATTTTGCTCAGATTTTCCCTGGACAGCCGGCACCGGGCTCTGACCAACTGGGCCACCCCCTGGAGTCGAATCGCTCCCAGAGCGATACAAGCGACCCCGATCTTGGGGCCGCCGCCGTGGAGGAGGAGGAGGTGACGGGCAGCGGGGGCCAGCCATCGGGCGCCCTACCAGAAGGCGGCGTCGAGAGCTGGCCGGACGACGACGAGGAGATGGGGGAGGCACCCGTCCGCACCAGCTAGCAGGCGGGACCGTCTGGCATAGCCGGCGGTGGGAAACGGTGGTCCTCATCAGGGCCGACTGGTGCCCCACCCAAGAAGCTCCGGCTGTCGACCGCCGCCACAAGGCGTCGGGAGGCGGCCGCCAGGGCAAACGTGCCGAAGATGCCCAAGGCTAGGCCAATTGTGTCCGGGTAAGTATTCTTCATTCTTTCTTTGCGTGGTACTTATTTTTCACAGCTGATCCCCTCTTGTTTGACTCTCTGTTCCCTAGGGATATCCGCATAGCACACCGCTTTCCCACTCGCGGGTGCCAGCTGGCTCTATTGTGGGAGGCTCAGATGCCCCTCCCGCGCCCCCTCGCGTTGATCCAGCCGCCGCGCTCTAGGAGGCGACAAAGAGGAATGCCCGCGAGGCGCGTGCGGAGCGCGAGGCCGCGGAGCGCGAGCGAGCGGCGGCCGAAGCCGCCAAGAAGGCCGAGGCAGACGCCGTCCGAGTCCGGGAGCGGGGAAAGGGCCCTCAACAGCCAGCGGGCCACGCCGTCCACCCAGAGTCGAGGTCTGTGGAGCCGTCGGCCCAGACACCGGCTGCTGACGAGCAGCCGGCCCCAGGCGATAGGGGGGACGACTGCGTCATTCTGGAGACGCCGCCACCGCCCCTCGTGCCGTCTGCCAGGGAGCAGGGCAGCCGGCCAGCGGGGACGGAGTTGCCGCCAGTTGGGGGCTTGCTGTTGACTGGCCCACAACCGGCCCCCCGAGCCCCAGCCCGCCGGCGCCTTGCAAGGGCGGTCTCTATGTCCCAGCAGGTGGAGGTCGGCGGGGCCAGCTCGTCCGCGCCGGAGAATGAGGCGACCAGCGCAGCGCCATCGAGTTGGAGGTCCGGAGGAGGCGGCCCGTGGATCGTCGCATCGCAGGACGTCCTATACCACATCAACTCCTTGGGAAAAGTCGTGCAGACGGTGGTGCAGGAGTTCGTCGCCACGCGGTCCTCCGTTCGGGTATGTGTGCTTCATTTTCTTCTGTTTTTATTCCTTCAATTTCTTCTGTGGGGGGCGCGTCAGCGCACCCACTGGGTGTAGTCCCCGAGTTCCGAGCCGGGTGCTTTGCAGGCGGCTTGGAACTCCAAAGTGTACGTCATGAGCTGATCTTGCGTATTGTTGCAGGAGTACCACAACCTCCGCGTGGCCTCCTACAACGCTCATCGCCAGGAGCTTGTGCAGCTGCATGCTGCCTTTGTAGACATCCGAGGTGAGTGCCTCCTCTTCTCCTTGCGGGGGCGCGTCAGCGCACCTGCTGGGTGTAGTCCCCGAGTTCCGAGCCGGCTGCTGAGCAGGCGGCTTGGAACTCCAAGGTTATCTTTTTGCTGCTGATGTTCGTTCTTTTTCTTTCTCCCTTGCCTGCGGTCGCGGCCGACCTCCGCAACCAGCTGGGCGAGGCCCAGACGGGGCTGGCCACTAAGGAGCGGGAGCGTGGTCTCGCCGCTCAGGACCGCGACCGCCTGGCCAAGGAGCTGGTGGACCAGGCGGTGGCCCACAAGGTCGAGCTTGGCAAGATGTCAGATGCCGAGTCACTTCTGCGGGCCGAATTCGAGACCGAGCGCTCGAATTGGGCCGAGAAGGAGGCGGCTCTCCAAGATGACTATGTAGCCATTGGAGACATGGTTGATGGTGAGACGTCTATTCTTTCATCTTGTGTTTGCCGTTTGTAACAGCCATCTTTCTTTTCTTCTGATCGTTCTTCTAGTTTTGGCAGAGTTCTTCCCGGGCTATTATGTGGTCGCCACTCAGGCCATCGAGGCCGAGCGTGTTGCAAGGCGCCAGGCGGGCCGGGCGATCGCACCCAACGCGCCCAGGACCCCGCCCGAGGAGGTTCTTGCCATTCGTGTGCGTCTTCTGCCAGTCCACCGTCTACTTCGCCGGCTGCAGCGTGCTAGCGCCCAGGTCCTGGCCGCCCTCTGGCCAGGTGTGCCAACACTCTGCACTCCCAGTCGGACGTCCGCCTGGCTTGAGGCGGCCAGCCAACGCTTCGAGGCCTGGAAGGGCTCCGCAGCAAGGGCTGGCGCGCGGACCGCCCTGGAGTTTGCCAAGAGCTGGTATCCTGGCTTGAGCCTTGAACAGCTGGAAACCTTCCGTGTGGAGGCCTAGACTGAGCTGGCCGTGGAGCAGAAGGAGCTCGTCCAACGTGCCGCCGCCCTCTTCGAATATGCCGACACATCCATCTTCATCCCGGAGTTGGATGACAGGGGCCATGTGGTGCCGCTTGGCAACTTCGGGCTGGACTTGGCGGCGTCCGAGGAGCCAGACGAGGAGATTGCCTCCAGTGAGGGTGACGAGGAGGAGGATGGCAGCGACGAGGAGACCAGTTCCCAGGAGGCGGACCCGGCAGTCAGTCGCCAGCCTGACCAATCCTCGACAAGCGGACCAGGAGTGATGGCCAGACCGAGACCCACCAGGCGGCCTCTCCGAAAGCCGGCTCCGTCGTGCCGCCTACCCAGCCTGCTGCACCTTAAGTTTTTTCTTTTGTACCTTCTACTTCCCTGTAAGACTTGTAGGGTTAATCCGAACATTTCCACCCGCTGGGTGTATCGTATTAGTAAGTTATTACTGCAAGGCGGCCCTTAAGGCCTTTTGGATGTAAATATTCTTTTTAATGCTGCATCGTTTTTATGCAATTGTGCCGAGTCCTAGGATTAGCCTTTCCCTAGTTTCCTTCTGGCGATTTTCTTCTTGCCGTCTCCTTGAATTGCCGCCCTGCCAGCCAGACAGCCACTTTGTGGTTCTGTGGCTGGGTCAGGGGCTTGGCTGTTTTCAGGGTGGGGAAGTATCGCGCCTTCTGGAAGGCGGTCTGGCCAAGCCTAGAACCGGCTGGCCGGCAGCTTGATAGCCGGCGGTTCGTGTGAGGGGCCGGCTGGCGCTATGTCTTTTTTCCTTAGCCATTTTTCTTGTGGGCACCATTTCTTGCCTTTGGCTCCTGCCAGTCGAACAGCCGCGTTCTGCGAGTCTGTGACTTGATGCAGGAGAGGGCTTGGATGCCATCACATTACTTGTCTGACTTTTTAAGGAGAATTCTCTAGACCTAGGGCTAGGCGGCCAGTCCCCGGGCCGTCTGCTAGGCTCCGGTGCCGGACAAAGGAGTGAACAACAATCATTCAAATACATAATTGTTATCATATAGATAAAGGGTTGGGCAATACCCGAGAACTCCTCGGTGGTCCCATTGATTCTCAAAATAACTTTAGATAGCACGACACATACTGTCTTTCAGCTATAAAAGCGACAAAGAAGATTTCCGTTCCATGGGCGCTCCGACTCCTT
Organism: Secale cereale; assembly: GCA_902687465.1. NCBI lineage: Eukaryota > Viridiplantae > Streptophyta > Magnoliopsida > Poales > Poaceae > Secale > Secale cereale. The sequence continues at coordinate 328,284,870 of LR738711.1, read as the reverse complement.
CCCTGAGTCGTCTCTCTTGCGCACTCTTGGCTTCTGGGCGTCGATGAGGTAGTAGGCATCGTTGCCTAGTACCTTGCTGACGATGAATGGTCCTTCCCAAGGAGCCGAGAGCTTGTGCTGGCCGGCTGTTCGCTGGATCAGCCAGAGCACAAGGTCTCCCTCATGGAAGGAGCGTGGCTTGACTCGCCGGCTGTGATAGCGGCGGAGACCCTGCTGTTAGATGGTGGAGCGGCTGAGTGCTACCAGCCGGGCATCCTCCAGCAGGTCTACGCCGTCTTCGCGTGCTTCTTTGGCTTCAGCTTTCGTATACATGGTGACGCGAGGCGAGTAAAACTCAACATCCGTTGGGATGACGGCCTCGGCCCCATAGACGAGGAAGAAAGGAGTGAAGCCAGTGGATTTGTTCGGAGTGGTTCTAAGGCTCCACAGGACAGACGACAGTTCTTCGATCCAGCAGCCGGCCGACCACTCCAAAGGTTCGACCAGCCGGGGCTTGATACCGGACAAGATGAGGCCGTTGGCACGCTCGACTTGGCCGTTAGACTGTGGGTGGGCAACGGACGCTAGGTCCAGTCGGATGCCCTGTGTTGCACAGAAACAGGCAAGTGCGCCTTTGGCAAAATTTGTGCCGTTGTCGGTGATGATGCTGTGCGGTAACCCATACCGGACTGTGATGTCTGCAATGAATGTCACAGCAGGTGGGCCGTTGAGTTTCTTGATTGGCTTGGCTTCAATCCACTTGGTGAATTTATCTATTGCCATGAGCAAGTGTGTCAGGCCTTCTCTGGCAGTCTTGAAAGGTCCTACCATATCCAGGACCCAGACGGCAAATGGCCAACTGATCGGAATAGTCGTGAGTGCAGAAGCCGGCAAGTGTTACTTGGAGCTGAAGCGCTGGCAACCGTTGCACTTCTTAACCAAATCTTTGGCGTCCTCCAAAGCAGTCGGCCAGAGGAAACCGTGGCGGAAGGCTTTGGCGACGAGGGATCTTGAGGTGGCGTGATGGCCACATTCCCCTTGGTGAATGTCCTTCAGGATAGCCATCCCCTTTCTGCTTCTACCCAGCGCTGGAAGACGCCCGTTGTGCTTCTTCTGACAAGCTCTTTGTTGACTATGGTGTACGCTGAAGCTCGGCGTTGAACTTGCCGTGCCAAAGTTTCTTCTGTTGGCAGCTCTCCTCTGAGCAGGAAGGTGAGGATTGGCTGTGCCCAAGACGGCGCTGAGACTCCTGTTACTTCTGCCAGAGAGACTAGGGTGGTTGGGCTGGGAGGCGGAGGGCTGGGCTGAGCCGCCTGCTGTGTATCCGAAGCCCCGAGCCGTCTGCTGGAGCCGGCGCTTCCTGACCGTCTGTTAAAGCAGTCCCCAGGCCAGGAGCTGGCGCGGCTGTAGGTGGTCCATCTGTTGGAGTTGGAGTTTCGTGGCCGCCTGCTGGGGCAGTCTCTGGGCCAGCTACTCAAGTTGCGGGGCCGCCTGCCCCAGGGTCGGCTGGTATAAATATTGACTCCGACATTTGTGAAGCCTTGATAGACGGCTTGCGCAGGCATTGGAGAGATACGCCGGCTCGTATTGCTTGGACGGTGGAGCTGATTCGTGTCAAGGTGTCGGCTTGCATGTTATCGGCCCGCGGTACGTGGAGGAACTCGCAGCCATCAAAGTGTCCACTGATCTGCTGGACAAGGAAGCGATAGCTTGCCATGTTTGTGTCCTTGGCGTCCCAGTCCCCCGACGACTGCTGGACAACCAAGTCTGAGTCACCATAGCACAGCACTCGGCGGATGTCAATCTCCATGGCCATCCGGAGCCCGTGGATGAGCGCCTCGTACTCGGCCACATTGTCGGAGGCAGCAAAGTGGATCTGCAGGGTATACTTGAGCTTGTCACCTTTGGGAGAGGTGAGAACGACACCGGCTCCCTGGACGATGCGCATCTTTGATCCGTCAAAGTGCATCCGCAAATGGGTTGAGTCTGGCACAGGTGGCAGGTACTGGGTTTCGGCCGAATCGACGAGGAAGTCGGCCAATGCTTGCGACTTGATGGTGTGCGTGGCTGGTAGAAGATGGTGAAGGGGGCCAGCTCAATGGCCCACTTGGCCACTCTTCCTGAGGCATCTCTGTTCCCCATGATTTCAGCAAGCGGGGTCGTGAAGACGACCGTGACAGAATGCTCTTGGAAGTATTACTTGAGTTTCTTGGCGGTGAAGTACACGCCATAGCACATCTTCTGGTAATGGGGGTAGTTTTGCTTGGATGCTGACAGCACTTCGCTCAAGTAGTAGACGGGCCTCTGGACGGGCAAGGCTCTGCCGTCCTCTGGGCGCTCGACCACAGTGACAGTGCTGACCACCCGGTTGGTGGCGGCTATGTAAAGGAACATTGGTTCCTTGTCTGCTGGCGCCGCCAGGATAGTCGGGGTGGACAGCAGTCGCTTGAGCTGCTAGAAAGCTTCGTCTGCCTGGTCGTTCCAATCGAAGCATGTGGTCTTCTTCATCAGTTTGTACAGGGGGAGTGCCTTTTCTCCCAGCCGGCTGATGAAACGGCTGAGAGATGCCAGGCACCCCGTGAACCTCTGGACATCCCGCACACGGGTCGGTCGTTCCATCCTCTCAATGGCCTTCATCTTCGCCGGATTGCACTCGATGCCGCGTTCGGATACCAGGAAGCCATGGAGCTGGCCGGCCGGTACCCCGAAGATGCATTTCTCCGGGTTTAGCTTAATTCGAAAGCGGCGTAGGTTCTCAAACGTTTCCTGGAGATCCTCCAAAAGCGTTCCTCTCTTCTCCGTCTTCACCACAATATCATCCACATAAACGTGGGCGTTCCTGGCAAGCTGCTTGAGGAGACACTTCTGCATGCAACGCTGAAAGGTGGCGCCGACATTTCTCAAGCCGAACGTCATGGTCAGGTAGCAGAAGGCCCCAAATGGCGTGAGGAAGGCTGTCTTCAGACGGTCGGCTGGATCAAGCTTGATTTGATGGTACCCCGAATACGCATCAAGGAAAGACAGTAGCTCGCATCCGGCTGTGGAGTCGATCACTTGATCTATTCGCGGCAGAGCAAACAGGTCTTTAGGGCAAGCTTTGTTTAGGATGGTGTAATCAATGCACATGCGCCATTTGTTGTTCTTCTTCAGCACCAGGACTGGATTCGCTAGCCACTCGGGATAAAAGACTTCCATGATGAAGCTGGCTGCTAGCAGGCGGGCGACTTCTTCACCAACGACTCTTCTCTTCTGACAGGCGGCGCAGCGGTTGTCTGACAGGCTTTGCAACTTCTCTCACATGCAACTTGTGCTCGGCAAAATCGGTCGGGACACCCGGCATGTCCTTGGGGGACCATGCAAAGATGTCCCGATTCTCACGGAGGAAATCGACGAGCTCGCTTTCCTATTTGTTGTCTATGCTTGACCATATGACAGCAAATCGCTCCGGGTGAGATGGGTCCAAGGCAATCTTCTTTGTGTCCTTGGTTGGCTGGAACGAGCCTTGTGGCTCCGCCTCCCGGGGGTCGGCTGGTATGGCCGACTGCTCACCAGCCATTGCCACCAGTCGCTCCATACGATGCTTTTCCTCAGCCATGACAAGGGTCTCTGCCAGGCGGCTGCTGGCTGTTGCGCATGCAATGGACTTCTCATAGTCCCCGGCTATGGTGATTATTCCTTTGGGACCAGGCATCTTCATCTTGAGGTAGGCGTAATGGGGGACTGTCATGAACTTCGCAAGAGCTGGCCGGCCCAAGATCACGTGATAGGGACTTTCCAGGTTTACTCCTTCAAACCAGACCGGCTCCCTCCAGAAGTGCATCTTGTCACCTAACAGGACATCGACCCTGGCCTTGCCGATTGGTAAGCAAGAGAGGCCTGGCACAATGCCATGGAACACGGTCCTGGTAGGCTGAAGCTGCTTCTCTTTGATGCCCAACTTCTCCATGGTGTCCCGGTACATGATGATGATGTTGCTGCCGCCGTCTACCAGCGCCCGGGAGAAACGACAGGCCCGCCTGTCAGTGGAGAGAGTGGCGTTCAGGACCAAGGCATAGGACCCCGGTGATGGCATGACAGCCGGGTGATCCTCTCGGCTCCAATTGACAGGCCTCTCAGACCAATGCATGAATTCTGGGTTCTTGACGGCAACAGTGTTGACTTCTCTGCGCTGTTGGCGCCGGCTGTGCCTATCGTCCGTCTGGCTGGTGAAGACAACATAGGCTCCGTTTTCTTCTAGGAACTCGTGCTGGACCTGGCCGCCAGGGCGGGCAGCCGGTGGATTAGGAGGCGGGGCCGGCTGTCCAGCAGGCTGCGGTGGCAGAGCTTCTCTCCTCGCAATTCTTGTGCGCCTATGACACTTTCGTGTTGTGTGGTTGGAAGTCTTCGCGCCACTGTGGAACTTGCAGGGGGCGTCCAGGGCTTGATCAAAGGAGAAGGCCAGTTGCGACACCGGTTTGCCGCCCTTCTGGCACTTGGGTCCTGCTTGAGCTTCTGGCTGCTGTCCGTCGACTGCTGCCACTAGCCGACTGTTGGCAGTCGGCGCGTGGGCCTTGCGCTTCTGGTCGCTTGTTTGCTGGCGCCGGCTGGATTCTCCTACCTGTGTCTTGGAAGTTGGAGGGATCATCCTGCCAGAAGCGTCCACTTGTAGCTCGTTCTTCATGGAGGAGTCGGCGGTGGCGTACTTGTCTGCTATGCTCAGTAGTTCATCCAGCATGGCCGGCTCGTCGCACAGGAGCCGGTGTTTGAGTAAGATGCCTTCTCTGCACCCGGCCGTCAAATACTCGATGGCCTGGACCTCGTGCACTCCTTCACAAGAGTTTCGCAGCTCTACCCAGCGCGTCAGATAGTCGCGGGCCGACTCGTCTGGGCCTTGGACACACAGGGAGAGCTGACGCGGCTTGGGAGGATGCTTGTAGGTGCTGTTGAAGTTGCGAGTGAAGGCGTGGGTGAAGTCCAGCCAGCCGTTGATGCTATTGGGCTTCAGGCTGTTCAGCCAAGTCCGAGCTGTGCCCTAGAGCATGAGGGGCACGTACTTCACCGCGACACGTCTGTTGCCGGTGGCTATGCTGATGGCCGTGGAGTAATCCACCAGCCAGTCCTCTGGTTTCACTGATCCGTTGTACTTGGGGGTGTCTCTGGGAGCGAGAAGCCATTGGGAAAAGGCTCATTGCGGATGCGAGGGCCGAAGCAGGCCGGACCGAGGTCATCTTGTTCTTCAACTGCCTGGGATCGAGCTAGACGGTACAGGCGGTGGCGGGCACCGTTCTCCCCAACCCCCTCGCGGCGGCCCAAGCGGCCCGCCAGAGAGGTGTGGTCAATAGGCGGAGGAGAGACGCGCCTCTCCCGTCTGGGAGGAGGCGGATGCTCCCCTCGCCGTTCTACGGCCCTTGGGCGGCCGTCTTCGTCGCGCTCGATGGTGACACGAGTCTGCCGGCTGCGGCTAGCAGCGGGCTCCGAGTCTCGCCGGTTGGTAGCGCCGACTGTTGGAGAGCGAGACGTGGCTCCTTTCTCTCGCCGAAAATGGCGGTTGTCTGCGTGCGCGCCCGTCTCTGATACCAGGTGACGGGCCTCTTGCTGCGTGGTAGCAGCATCGACGAGCTGGCGGGCACGCTGGGTCATCCAACGGAGCTCGTCTCTCTCTAAGTGGCCCATCTCATCGACCGCCGCCTGGGCAACCCTTAGGTTCTCCGACGGAGTGAGGTACACAGGCCGCGGGGTCCCCAGCATGTCCGCTAGCAGCCCGCCGTGATCGCGGACAGCTCCGGCTAGGCAAGGCTCGCCCGCAGCCGGCGTGCCATAAATGGCGCGGTCCATTTCGCGGCGGTAAGCTTCAGTGAGGCGCCGGGATGAAGCCAATTTGTTGGCGCTGTCGAGGAGCGAAACACGGAGTGCCTCCAACGCCTCGCCGTCTGCCCCGCCGAGACAGGAGAGGCGAGGTGCCGCAGAGCGGCCTCGAGTGGGTCTGGGCCCGTCCTGCAAGATGGTTCGCCGTGGTCGGTGACGAGCACCTCCGTGACGGTGCTGATGGTGCTGCAGAATAGAAGAACGGGGAGGGGGTCGTTGATGATCTCCACGTGCTCTGGAAAGGAGTCGACGGGCCCCGCGCCGAGGTCGACGAGCATGTCTACTGGTGGGTCAGAGGAGACCACCGACTCCACGTCAGAGGTGCGCTCGTCGACGATGTGGAGCTTGTCGAGGAGCTCGACGAGGAAGCTCTCCGGTACCACTGGCTCGGCCGCCGGCGAGGGTTCATCGTGGATGCGGACGGCGCCGAGCAGATCGGCGAGCCTGCTCACGACGCATGCAGCCTCAGCGCCGCGAAGCATCCCGGTCTCCACGCCAGCGGGCGTGCCGGGCTGGCTACTCTCGCCAGGAAGGAACAAGGTTCCCGTCCAGAACATGTCTCCGGACGACGGTGCACCTATCCCCACGGTGGGCGCCAAATGTCGGGGTTTTGGGACGACATATGCCAACGAATGGCTTATCATGCATGGGGTCAAAAGAACGTCGCTGGGCTCGGGAAGCGGGATAAAGTGGAACTTGGGACGCCTACGAATCGTACCCAGGTTCGGGGCTCTCCGAGGAGATAACACCCCTAATCCTGCTCTGCGGGGGCTCCGCGTCATGACTGATAGCACTAAGGTGGCTACAAGATTGCTCCTCGAGCTGTCTGGTTCAAAGGAAGAAGATGAACTAGGCTAGCCCACCTCCTATCTCCCTATATTAGGGTTCAACCTCGTATTCTTCTAACACCTCCTCATGGAGGACCCTGGGGGGTTTATATAGGCCTACCCCCTGTGGTACAATGGTAATCTCGACGGTGTGGCTCCCAGCCGTCAGTGTCTTCTGGCGCCAGCTTTACCGCCTGTCTGCTAGGGCCCGCCGCGTGCGGGCCCTATGTGATTGTCTTTCACTGTAGATGTGCCTCAGCCGACGACATCCTTGTCGAGAAGGAAGTGCCTACAGTACCATCGCCTCCCGCTGTACGCTGCCGCCTTGCCCTGTCCTGTCATCTTGATGAGGCTCGGACTTCTAGGGTGTGGATTGCTATCTGTTACCAGGCGGCCGTCCCCCCTGGCCGTCTGCCGGGGGCGGCTCGCTCATGAGCTAGCCGCTGACCAATGGGGCCAACCGCCTGCTGGCCCAGCCGTCTGCGGGTAGTGGGTTCGTGACCTTCTCTGACCGATGCTTGGTCATAGCAGCGCGGCTACAGTGACCCGCCGCTTAGGAGATATTCATAAGGTACGCGCTCACTGTAGCCACGCCCTTATAGATCTTCTAAGGACATGTTCTCCTGTAGCCATGCCTCCGCCGCGCAGGGGTTCCCCCAGCACACTTCCTGGGGAAGGAGCATGGATCGTCTGCTGGCTGGTGGTGTTGGTGTCGTCGCCTGTTGGGTTCCTGTCGCCTGCTGGCATCTGGCTCCTAGGGCAGGCTACCCTAGGAGGCAGCTCGATGAGCAGACGGCCGCAGTGGACCAGGCGGCTGTTATTGTTTTAAAATACCAAGGGTAGTCGCCGAGGGTACCCATGGTCAATATCTCCAACATGGAATCTGGAATAGTCCTTCTATAGTAAGTGCTTGGGTCTTTTGCTGTGATGGGGCTACGACTTCTCTTCCTTAGTGACTTTCTTCTGATTCGCCTCTATTCTTGATAGGGGCCTACCCGGAGACGCAACAACTAGCGGAGGTGGCGGTCCGCTTTCTTCGCGACCCGGAGGGCTCTGTCGGCTCCGACACTGACCCACGGGTGGCCTGGACCTTCCCAGAGATTGTGGCCGCCGCTGAGGCTCGTCTACGAGTCTTGGGCGGGCAGATAGCATGGCTCTCTGAGGACAGCACGATGATGAAGGCAGCCCTCTGTCCAGGTTCTGTTACGTCGGAGAGCTTCTCGCAGATGGCGCGGTGGCTGGAAGCGGGGCCGGTTCGACTCCATGACTGGCGCCCATGCTGGCGCCGAGACGGCGATTAGGTTCGCAATGTCTTGGCATCCGGACCTGTCAGAAGACGCGTTGATGGGCCAGCGAGCCGGCTCGGAGAGCCAGCTGCAAGCGGAGGCCGGACGAATCGCCGGGTTCGCTTTCCACGACGAGTTCCGGCTGGAGCGGACAGAAGATGGCAGAGTCATGCCTGTCGATGACTACGGCCTTCTTCTGGACGACCCGAAGGGTATCTTCGAGGAAGCTGGCTTGTACCGCGACGCGGGCGTCGAAGATGGGGACACCGGCACCTCGTCGGGCTAGGTGGCTTCCGAGGAGGATGCGTGAGGCTGCCTGTTTTTAACTTTGTAAAAATTTATGTTAGGTAGCAGGTCCACCCCACCCACTGAGGGTATCTGGGTGTAATGAATTCTGACCTCGGGCCTGTTTGAATTTTAACTCGTAGTGTATAAATTTCGTGATTGTTTGCACTCTTGGTTTTTGTCTTTTGAGATGTTTTCGTGCGTTTTTTCCCTCTCGGGCTCCCCCCCCCTCCGCAGGTCTGGCGGCCGAGGCTCCGGTCCATGACAAGGGGTTTCGACTTTGAGAGAAGTGTGCAGTACTTGAGCTGTCGAAACATTGAGCGTGAGCGAAACACCCACTAGTCCGGCTAGCGTCGATCAGTCGGAGCCGGTTGGCGAGTACCGGGTCATCGGTGGTGTTTACAAGTGATGGGGCCGAATTGATCAACCCAACGCTATATTATGAAATTCATGGATGCTTGCGCTTTTGCTTTACGTCTGTTGAGCCGCTTTCTTGCCATTCCCCCCCTCGGGCTTCCCCTCCGTGAGTCTGACGGCCGAGGCTCCGGTCCGTGACAAGGGGTTTGGCCATTGAGAGGAGCGCGCATTACTTAGGCGTTCGAGACGTTGAGCGCGGGCAAAGCTCCCACTGGGCCTGCTGGCGGCGATCTGGTGAAGCCGGTCGGCGAGCAGCCGGCCGTGTGGTGACTTAACTGTTCATGGCGCGGCCGGGTTGGGTGACCCGACAGTCCATGACTTAGTGTTCTTGGCTTTGCACGCTCGCTGGCCGACACCCGAAGCCGGTTCTTTGGCTTAGGGTGGAGCGGGAGGCCGTGGCGATCCAAACGTGTCAGGAACCGCTAAGTAAGGTGGCGGGTAGTGGCCAAGCTGGCCAGCCCCCGAGCCCCCGGGGCGAGCGAGTCGGACTGGTAGCTGGGTTTTGACGAAAAGATAGGTAAATCATAAAATGCTGGTGACACAATAACTTGGTCGGAAAGGGCAGCCCCCGAGCGTCGTTCGAGTACCCCATAATTTTCAAATGAGTACAAAAGGCAGTGATACATACACGTACACCGCTAATTGTAAAACGGACGGAGGACTTCCGCGTTCCACGATCGAGTTGTTTCTTCTCCGGCAGTGTTCATCTTGTGCTTGTTCGACTTGCGGGCGATGATGAGGTAGTAAGCGTTGCGGTCGCACAAGGCTTTGCTGATAATGGAGGGGCCCTCCCATGGAGAGGACAGCTTGTGATGGCTGACCTGCTACTGGACAAGTCGGAGGACGAGGTCTCCCTTTTGGAAAGCGAGGGGCTTGATCTTCTTGCTGTGGTAGTGGCTTAGGCCTTGCTGGTAGATGGCTGAGCAGCTGAGCCCTAGGATACATGCTTCTTCGAGCAGGTCGAAGCCATCCTCGCGGGTTTCTTTGGCTTTTGCCTCGGTGTACATCGTGACGTGCGGCAAGTCTGTCGGTGGGAAGGACACCTATGGGATCACAAGAATCCCTACTATGGTTAGCGGGGCGCGGGGTTGAGAGAAGAGCGGATCAAAGAGATAGCACACGGTTTGTTTATCCAGGTTCGGGCCGCCAGGATGCGTAAAACCCTACTCCCGCTTTGGTGGATTGTATATATGTGTTCTTCAGCTAGCTATGGGGCGTGAGGATCTCCAAAAAGCCGAATCCTTCCTCTGGTCGCCTCGGGCCTCCTTTTATAGAAAAAAGGGTTGCCACAGTGGCAGACAGGAGGTGGAAAGGGTACAATGATGCGTGTTTATCCCTCGCATTACAAGACAAGGCACATTTAATGTGTCTTGCTTAGGTGTCGTTGCTTTATCGGGGACGGCGGAGAGATCTGTCTTGTCCGTTGCCGCTCCTTCATGTGTCGACACGCGCCCTGGCCATCGATGCCTGAGATGCCGTGTAGGTAGGCAGGCAGCTGAGGTGGCGCAATGGTAGGTCTTCACGAAGATCTGCATGTCGCCACGCAGGTGCTTGCCCAAGTGGTTGGGTCGGCACCTGCATACGGCGGTGGAATTTTAGTGGGCGTGGGCCTGATGGTGGACCTGCGGATGTCCTTGGCAAGGGCCTTGCCGGGGCCCCGGCAAGGGTCTTGCCGTGGTGCCTGCTGCCATCTCTGGCAAGGTGCTTGCCGGAGGTCTTGTGGTCTTCCATGGCTGGGATCCCGCCAAGGGTCGTCGTCTTCTTAGTGCGCATCTGATCTTGAATGTCTTAACAAAGATCTGCATGCCACTATGGGGATGTCTCCCGAATCCTTGCCCTATGGGGGCAGCGGACTCAAGGGTGATTTGCTCCGTAGGCATGGGGCGAGTTGCGCGGCAAGGGTCTTGCCGGGGCTGCTAAAGCCGGCCCCGACAAGGATGTTGCTGGGGGTGCCCGCCTCGTCCCTTGGTTCTTCGTGGTCTTGTTCTTTGGTGTTGCTCCAATTCCATCGAGCTTCGGTCTCACCCTCGCTCATCTTCCTTGCCTTGCTTGGTGTGGTGGTGCCCGCGGCTCAGACTACCCGTGCACAGTTATAGGGGTACAAAAAGTGTACCCCCTCTTTTTGTACACCGACAGGAGTCCCCTGGCCTGGGCCACACATAAGCGCAACGCGTTGTTGGGGCAGGCTGAGAAAAAGGTGCGCGGGCAGGCGGGGTGGTTTTTACCGCGGTAAGATTTTTCGCGCGCTGCGCTTCCCACGACTCCCGCGCGTGGCGCATTGTGGGGAAGTGCGTGTGACGTGAGCGGCATGCGTGGGGTTGGTCTTCGCACGCGTGCGTCACGTCGTAGTAAAGGGGCCGTTCGGGCCTTCCCCATAAACGAAGGGAGGCGTGGAGGCGCGGCCCATTTACTGAATGGGGCCAAGGCGCGGTCCTCAAGGCGTCCACTCCCCACGATCATGGGGTGGGGAGAGGTCGCCTCACCCGTCCCCTCGGTTCTGCACGTCTGCCACTTGTCTCCCATGCACTTGGGGTGGCAAACGGTGGAGGCGGGAAACCGGGCCGTCGCTGGTTGGGGCGGCGGGTCGGTCCTGGCTCACTGCGCCTTCCGTGTCTTGATTGGCCGAGCGGGGCGATCGAGCCCCAACACCGTTCCTTTATAAATAGCAGGAGGGGAGGGACGGCGTCCCGCATTATTCCATCTTCTTCCTCCTTCAGCTTCTGCTCCTCTCTTCCATTCGTCATGGAGAGAGGAAATCCCGGCCCTTCAACGGTGGCGGCGAGGGTCGCCGCTCGACAACGCGTCCCTCCTTCTCCTACGCCTGCGGTGGCAGAGCCGGCCGTGAGCGGAAGGGGGAGGGGGCGAGGCCGTGGGCGAGGCCGGGGCGCTCGGCAAAGAGGAGGACGGGGTGGCCCGCCGGCCTCGACCCCACCAGCAGCTCCTCCTCCAATGGAGGGCCATGTTGGGGATGACCCTTGTGAGTTCTTCGTCAGGTTTCGCCGGCCGCCGCGCCGTCGCCTTCGTCTCCCGACTCCATTTGCGCGGGAGACGGAGCTGGATCCGCCGGAGCCATTGCGGCTGCACATGAGGGGCTGCGGGATCAGTGGCACGCGGGTCCGCGTCGACTTCCCTACTCCTCATGTGATATATCTTGGTCGGGGATGGAAGACGTTTGCTCATATCCATAGCTTGACGGAGGGGCTCACTCTCCATTTGAAGCTAATGGAGGGTGGACTTCTCTTCGTCAAGGTCTTCGGGCACTTTGGGACTCGTACAAGATGCTGCATGGAGAGCTCTTCTAATAGTAAAGATTCCTCCTCGAGCGAGAGTGACGAGGAGGACAGCGGCAGCGACGACAAGGGCGGTAGGTGGCAGGATGACGGGTCCGACTAGGTGTCGGGCGCCGCTCCTTCTGGCACTGGCGACCCCATCATCCGTGTCGCCGGCTCCTTGGACTCCTCGCAGCCGTCCCCTTGGGCGGCTGGCGTTGGGAGGCTACGGAAGAAGAAGAGGGCGGGTGGAAATGTCGTCAAGTCGGAGTACGCGGGCACCGACGCCTTCGGCGCGTACTGACGTCCTGCCGCCACATCTTCGAGCTATGCTTCCGGCGCCACCATCACCATCAAGCCTTTGGGCGGCCACCAAGATGTTCTCTCGATGTCTTCTGCCACCCGTAGCTTGCCTAGGCGCTCCTTTTGCCCTTCTCGCCTCCTTGACCTGCCTCATGAGGAGAGGGACAAGAAAGGGATTACGGGCATCTTATCACTTTTTAGTTTGTAAGCCTTCGGGCGTCTGTTAAATTTAAAACTTGTAATCCCCTTGTTCATGTTTTTCATTCCCTATGGACTGTACCTGGGCAGGATATTTTTAATGAAAAAGGGATGTTTCCCGGGTCATTTGTTCGCAGGTAGAACCCACAACAGGGAATAAATCCCTGATATCTCTAAGATAAACATTTTGTTGCCCGGCAACAGGCCTCGCCATCCCCCCACTTCGGTTGACCTTTCTCAAGCCTTTGGCGGAGGCAGGGATGAAGTGGGTTTAGGCTCCTTGTTTTACCCTTTCGCTGCCACGACTATGAACAAACTTGGTCCCAGGAACGAGCCCTAGGGCCTAGATTTAGGGGAGCACAGTAGTTTAAGGAAAAAAACGAGGTTTCACATACCTCAGTCCATAATGGAATGCATGATAAGGAATGAAGAACTTATCTGAAGCTGCAGCCCCCGACAAGCCTGGTTTGTCGTGGGTGAATTGTTGCTCTTGCAGCCCCCGGCAATACTGGCTTGCTGGGGCCTAGATGCTGGTTTGTTCCTTTTTTTCTCCCAAAGTGGTTTCGGCAAGGATATGTGTGTGTCCTGTGAACCAAAGAAGATAAAAAAAGACAAACAGATGCAAACTCGACCTCTAAGCTAGGGGTTAGCCGCCGCTAAGCACTAACAACCCTAACCAAGGACGAGACTCGACCTAGCATGCATGCTATAGCTTAGGGCACCAGCGCTTCAATTATTTATGCTCAGGGTCTGTGCCTGGCTTTGTACAAAGGGTTACATGCCTTGTCGGCAAGGCTTGTACAAAAGGTGGCTTGCCGAGGGGCCCGACAAGCCACGCCTCACGGGCAAAACTTGCAAAGATGCTCAATATTCCAGGAGTTGCTAAAGGCCTTCCCACTTTGGCGTCAACTTGTTGGTATTCTTGGCTGATTGAACGCGTTGAAGAACAAGGTCGCCTTCCTCAAAGCTTCGGGGCACGGACCTTGCAGCTATGGTAGCGGCGTAAGGCTTGCTGGTAGTGTGCTGCACTCACAGCCGCCCGAAGACGATCTTCCTCAAGGAGCGTTGCGTCATCTTGCTGCAGTTGCTCTTGCTCAAGCTCATCACAAGCGAGCACTCGAGGTGACCCGTATATGAGTTCAGTGGGGAGAACTGCTTCTGCCCCGTATACTAGGGCAAAGGGTGTCTGGCCGGTGGCTTGATTTGTCGTCGTTCTGATCGACCATAGAACCGTCAGCAACTCATCAATCCAGCGCCTTCCACTCTTGCGCAGCCTGTCAAAGGTCATTGTCCTTAAGCCTCACAGTACTTCGGCATTTGCTCTCTCAGCTTGACCATTGCTTCGTGGGTGGGCAATTGAAGCGAAACAGACTTTGCTGCCAAGGTCTTGGGTAAATTGCATGGAAGTGCGGCTTGTGAACTGTGTGCCGTTGTCGGTGATGACCCTGTTGGGTACACCAAAACGGCATACTAGTCCCTTGAAGAATTTGACGGCTGACTGGGTTGTGACCTTCCTCACTGCCTCCACCTCTGGCCACTGTGTGAACTTGTCAATTGCGATGTACAAGTACTCAAAGCCCCCGACAATGCCGGGGAAAGGGCCCAGTATGTCGAGCCCCCAGACCGAGAAGGGCCAGGAGAGAGGAATGGTTTGAAGGGCTTGAGCTGGTTGATGAAGTTTCTTTGAATGGAACTGACACACTTCACACCTGGTGACAAGTGTCGTCGCATCCTAGAGGGCAGTGGGCCAGAAGAAGCCTTGCCGGCACGGGCTCTCGACCCTATGTGGGATACACATATGCCTCGATGTATCTCTACCAACAGCCCCGGTCCTTCCTCTCGAGAGATACACTTCAATTTCACGCCGTTCGGTCTCTTTCTGTACAGTACGTCATCGACGAACTGGTACACAGCAGATCGATGGGCTACTTTTCCACTTCTTCCTTCTCCTTAGGAAGTTCCACAGTTTCGAAGAATCGGACGATATGTTGTGCCCACGCTGGAGCCTGGGGCTAGACGGCGAGGACTAAAGGCATTTCCTCCGCTATAGGAGTGGCGAACTCGACGACAAGAGCTTGACGGTCCGCCGGAGCTAGCCGTCCCGTGGCGGGCTCAGTGTCCCTGGAAACATCCTTGCCGGCGGCTCCGGGGAGCTCGGCGGGAAAGTACTTGCCGGGCCCTGATTTCCTCCTCTTGTTTTGCTCTGTTGATAGATCAACGGATGGCTGAGAAAGCTGAAGCACAAAGGTACCTGGTTCCATAGGTAACTGGAGGGCAGCGCGCTTTGACAGATAATCGGCGATGTCGTTCTCAGCTCGTGGAACGTGCTCCACATGTATACCATCAAAACGCTCTTCCAGCTTTCTCACTTCATTGACGTAGGCTTTCATCAACGGGCTCTGGTAATATTTGTTGACTTGGTTGACGACAAGCTGCGAATCGCCCCTGACAATGAGTTTCTTGATTCCGAGGTTTGCCACGATCCTTAGAACAGGAAGCAGCCCCTCATATTCGGTAGTATTTTTCGTTGATACCTCCCTGGGGAAGTGCATCTGGACAACGAACTTGAGGTGCTCTCCGGTGGGCGCGACAAGCAGTATGCCAGCCCCGACGCCCTGTAAGGAGAAAGATCCATCAAAGTACATGATCCAGTCGCAACTCGCCTCTTTGCCGGTGAGAGCAGTTTCCTGGGCTTCTTCATCAGGCGTCACGGTCCATTCTGCAACGAACTCCGCCAGGACTCGGCTTTGAATCGTCGAGGTACTTTCAAACTTGAGGCCAAACCTGGACAGCTCCAGTGCCCACTCTACAACTCTTCCCGTTGCATCTGGATTGTGCAATATCCGCTGCAGAGGGAGGCGAGTGACGACAGTGACCTCGTGTGCCTAGAAGTATTGACGTAGCTTCCTCGAGGCCATAAGAAGGCCGAAGAGAAATTTCTACACACCGGAGTACCTTGATCTAGCCCCCTGCAAGATGGAGCTAACAAAGTAGACCGGGTGCTGCATCATTTTCTTCCTTGGCGGCACTCCAACCGGCTGTGTCGTCTCTGCACCAACGGCATCAGGCTCTGTCGCTGCTATCACCTCATCATCAATTTCTCTCTGTGCCACTAGTGCGGCGCTGACCACCTGGTTCGTTGCCGCCAGGTATAGCAGCAACGGTTCTTGTGGCCATGGCGCAACTAGTACTGGCGTGGAGGAAAGATACCTCTTCAAATCTTGCAATGCTGCTTCGGCTTCTGGCGGCCACTCCATTGGGCCCACCTTTTTCAAAATCTTGAAAAAGGGAAGGGCGCGCTCGGCGGACATGGAAATGAATCTGCTCATGGCGGTAACGCAGGAAGCAAGCCGACGCACATTCTTGACCCGTTTGGGTGCTTCAATCTGTGCTATAGCTTTGATCTTGTCCGGATTGGCCTCTATCCCACACTGTGACACAAAGAACCCGAGAAGCATGCCGGACGAGACGCCGAAGACGCACTTCTCAGGGTTCAGCTTGAGATTGATCTTGCGTAGGTTTGCAAACGTCCCTTGTAGATCCAGTATGAGGATTGCCCTGTTCTTGGTTTTGACCACTATATCATCCATAGAAGCCTCCATATTTCTATGGAGCTAGGGTTCAAAACCAATCTGGACTGCCCTTGCAAACGTTGAGCCAGCACTCTTCAACCCGAAAGGCATTCCTACGAAACAATAAGTACCACATGGGGTGATGAATGTTGTCTTCTCTTCGTCTTCTCTTGTCATGAAGATCTGGTGGTAGCCGGAGTAGGCATCGAGAAATGACAACAGGTCACACCCAGCCGTGGAGTCAACAATCTGGTCGATGCGTGGCAACGGGAAGGGGTCTTTGGGACAAGCCTTATTGATATCTGTGTAATCAATACACAGCCTCCACTTCCCATTTGCTTTGCGCACTACCACTGGATTGGCCAACCACGTTGGATGGAGCACTCCTCTTACCAAACCCGCTGCTTCTAGTTTCCGGATCTTCTCTGTGATGAACTCTTGTTGTTCCAAAGCTTGCTTCCTGACCTTCTACTTGACGGGCCACCCATGAGGACAAACAGCAAGGTGGTGCTCAATGACCTCCTTGGGAACGCCGGGGATGTCGGATGCTTGCCATGCAAACACATCGACATTTGCCCGCAGGAAGGTGACGAGCGCGTCTTCCTACTTGTCATAAAGGGTGGAGCTATTGGTGAAATCCCCTCCTCTGACGTCCTCCTTGACAGAAACCTTCTTGGTTCGCAGCGGTGTGGCCCCGAACTTCTTGTTTCTGCCGGTGGAGCTCTCTGGCATGTCCTCGACGGGAGCACTACACTCCGAAGAGGTGCGCTTGCCGGAGTGGGTGTCCGAGGTCTCAGCAGTATTCTTCTTCTTCTCCCCCCCCCGGGGCTCCAGTGGAAGGAGCAAGTGCCCTAGTGGCGGCAGCTGCTGCAATTTCTTGTTGGTATAGTTGGTCAGTGCATCTTTCTTATCGGAGGGGATGGTGATGATCGTCACAGGTCCTGGCATCTTCAGGCTGTTGTAGGCGTAGTGTGACACCGCCATGAACTTGGCCAGCGCTGGGCGGCCAAGGATCCCGTTGTAGGGCAAGGGGATCTTCGCGACATCGAACACGATCATTTCTATCCTGTAGTTCAGGTCACTTCCAAAAGTCACGGGCAGCGTGACCTTCCCCTTTGTTTGACTTCTTCCCGGGTTGACCCCCTGAAACGTGCCCGTTTCCTCGAGGTCTCCGTCAGGAATCTGCAGCTTCTCGATCACGGTAGGTGAGATTAAGTTCAGACCGGCCGTGCCATCGACTAGCATATTTGTCATCTTGAGGTTGCGTATTGTTGGTGAAACCAACAATGGCAAGCACCCGACCGCAGTAGTTCAGTCGGGGTGATCCTCAATGTCAAAAATGATAGGCGTGATGGACCACTTCAGCGGCTTTTGGGCACCAGACGACGGCTCCGCCGTTGTAATCTCACACGCCCACTGTTTAAGCTGACGGTGAGAAGTATGCAGCGAGACGCCACCATCGATGCACATGGCCTCCATAGCTTTCTGAAACTCTTGGTCGCTGGACTCGCCGTCCTCTTCGTGATCGTTATCTTCTGGCTTTCTGTCACGGCCCCGGGCCGGCCTCTCCTGCTGTTTATCCTTGCCGCAACGGCCTACTTGGCAGTCATGCTTCTTGTCGGACCCCTCAGCACCGTCCTGGCCCTTCTCCTTGTCCCGCCTCTCATATTCATCCCTCTGTTTCTCAGCAAGGAGCTCAACCTGTCGGCAGTTCTGGAGATCATGGCCTTTGGTGCGATGGATCTTGCAGTATTGCTTGTCGGAGTTTCCTGGCTTCTCGGCAGCCGCCAAGGCCCGCCAGGCGACACACCCGTTAATTTCCTTGCCGGGGTCATCCGCCTTGGTTTTCTTGGTGGAGCCGGCGTCATCAGATCCCTCGAAGTCAAGCACGACTTTACCTTTGCGCTTCCTGTTGCGGCGTCTGCCTTTCTTTGCCGGGGCAGCAGCATCCTCATCTGAAGAGTCGGTTTCCGCGACGGCATCTTCGCCAGGGTATCTCCTTCCCTCTTCAGCTCGGGCACATCTGTCAGCAAGAACATAGAGTTCTGCCATGTCTTTCACCTTGTTCATTGCCAGCTCTTCGCGCATCTTGCGGTTACGCACGTTCTGATGAAACACGCTGATGATGGCGGCAGGGTGAACATCAGGGATATTGTACTGTACCCGACTGAACCTTTGTATATACTTGCACAGACTCTCGCCTCACTTCTAGGGAATGACGTGCTGGTCACTTTCTTGGCCATGGGCTTGGTGACCTCCAGTAAAGGCGCCAATAAACTCATGGCACAAATCCGACCAGGAGGAAATAGAGTCTACCGGCAAGTGCATCAATCACGACATGGCGATGGGTTTAAGAGCCAATGGAAAGTAATTCGCAAGCACCTTATCGCCGCGAGCTCCGGTAGCTTGCATCGCGATGGTGTAGATGCTGAGGAACGTCAGGCTTGAAGGTGCGGTGAGTGGGCCACTGGAACTGCCGCAGCTCACGGGTAAAAGCCGGACAGCCTACCTTGTAAGGTAGACCTCCAGGGCTCTCCGGAGCTGGGCGGTTCACAGCAGGCCCTGCTCGCCTGCCTGACCGATGGCGCGCTCCGCGCTGGCGCTCGATAGTGGTTCGAGTGTCTTCATGAGCTCGCTCCTAAAGAACTTGACACTGGTCGCCGTGGGTTCGTGGGTCGGACGATGCTATGGAGATATCGTCACCCGCGACGTCTCGACGAGTCGACACACGCGGTATCGGGCGAGGAGGAGGCGAATGCACCGTGGCCACGGTGTTGTCGGTCCTCCCGCCACCAGTGCGTGGGACCCCATCGGAGCGTCGACCCGGGGGCTTCGCTGGACTTGGTTCATCCTTGTTGGCGACCGCGACAAGGCTTCGAATGGTGGCTCTCCATTCGTCGAGTTTCCCCGTAACAGGAGGAAAGTCGAGGAGCAACTGCGCGCGCGCCAAGGCTTCTGCTGGGGTTAGCGGTAGTGAAACTTGCACGAACGGCGACGCGCTTCGACTCCTGACCATGTCAGGAGGAGCTCCTGCACGATCCCTCGGTTGCATGCCGTATCCACCAGTGCTTCGGCGGGCGGGCAGGTCTTCTACGTCTCGGGAGTGGCGCTCGGGGCTCTTTCGGCGGCGACGCCCGGGATCTTCGGTGCGGTGACGAGGTTCGTCGCGGGCTGCTTGGGAGGAGCGCGCTGTTGGCGCCGGCGTGGGAGTCCTGGAGGCCCTTGCGTCGCCTTCGGGTGATGCGGCAGCGATTTTGGAAGGCCCCGCGCCACCCGCGGAGGGCCTGGCTCCGTCTTTGGATTTGGCGGTGTGTGGCCCGTTACCAGGCGCACAAACATCGCCACCTCCCAAAATCCGACTGCTGGGACGGCGTTGGTGTTCGCGTGCAGCGCCCCGGGTCCTTTCCGCGACAGGTCCGCTGTTGGCCCGCGTCGGGACGGGCTGTCCGGCTTCCGACTGGCCAACTGCCACCGTCGTCTTCTTCTTGGGTGCCATGATGATGAAGAAGCGTCGAGCTAACTGCTAAAGCCGATTCTCACAACTGCGCCCCCTACCTAGTGCACCAAAGATGTTGGTGGGAACAACACCTATGGGATCACAAGAATCCCTACTACGGTTAGCGGGGTGCGGGGTTGAGAGAAGAGCGGATCAAAGAGATAGCACACGGTTCGTTTATCCAGGTTTGAGCCGCGGGGATGCGTAAAACCCTACTCCTGCTTTGGTGGATTGTATATCTGTGTTCTTCAGCTAGCTATGGGGCGTGAGGAGCTCCAAAAAGCCGAATCCTTCCTTGGTCGCCTCGGGCCTCCTTTTATAGAAAAAGGGGTTGCCACAGTGGCACACAGGAGGTGGAAAGGGTACAGTGATGCGACTTTATCCCTCGCATTACATGACAAGGCGCATTTAATACGTCTTGCTTAGGTGTCCTTGCTTTATCGGGGACGGGGGAGAGATTTGTCTTGTCCGTTGCTGCTCCTTCTTGTGTCAACACGCGCCCTGGCCAGCGATGCCTGAGATACCATGTAGGTAGGCAGGTAGCTGAGGTGGCGCAATGGTGGGTCTTCACGAAGATCTGCATGTCGCCGCGCAGGTGCCTGCCCAGCTGGTTGGGTGGGCTACTGCATACAGCGGTGGAAGTTTAGTCGGCGTGGGCCTGATGGTGGCCCTGCGGATGTCCATGGCAAGGGCCTTGCCGGGGCCCCGGCAAGGGTCTTACAGCGGCGCCTGCTGCCATCCCTGGCAAGGTGCTTGCCGGAGGTCTTGTGGTCTTCCTTGGCTGGGATCCCGCCAAGGGTCGTCGACTTCTTAGTGCGCAACTGATCTTGAATGTCTTCACAAAGATCTACATGCCACTACGGGGATGTCTCCCGAATCCTTGCCCTATGGGGGCAGCGGACTCAAGGGTGATTTTCTCCGTAGGCGTGGGGCGAGTTGCCGCGGCAAGGGTCTTGCCGGGGCTGCTAAAGCCGGCCCCGGCAAGGATCTTGCCGGGGGAGCCCGCCTCGTCCCTTGGTTCTTTGTGGTCTTGTTCTTTGGTGTTGCTCCAGTTCCATCGAGCTTCGGTCTCACCCTGGCTCACCTCCCTTGCCTAGCTTGGTGTGGTGGTGCCCGCGGCTCAGACTGCCCGTGCATAGTTATAGGGGTACAAAAAGTGTACCCCTCTTTTTGGACACCGACATAGTCGAACTCGACGTCGGTCGGGATGACGGCTTCTTCTCCATAGACGAGGAAGAACGGGGTGAACTCGGTCGATCGGCTTGGCGTTATTTGGAGGCCCCAGAGGATGGTTGGTAGTTCATCAAGCCAGCTGTCGGGTGAGCGGACGAGCGGCTCGACGAGCCGCGGCTTGATGCGGGATAGGATGAGGCCATTGGCCGGCTCGACTTGGTCGTTGGATTGCGGGACTGGAACGGAAGCTAGGTCGAGGCGGATGCCGGAGACGGAGTAGTACTACGCGAGCGCACCCTTGGCGAAGTTGGTGCCGTTCTCCGTGATGATGTTGTTCGGCATGCCGTAGCGCACCGCGATGTCCTTTATGAATCGGACGGCCGTTGGCCCGTCCTTCTTCTTGTTCGGCCTTGCTTTGATCCATTTGGTGAACCGCCACTAGTAAATGTGTCATGCCGCCTCGAGCGGTCTTGAAGGGTCCCACCATGTCGAGTCCCCAGACCGCGAAGGGCCAGGCGATCGGGATGGTCTGGAGTGCCGACGTCGGCAGGTGGGTGCGCTTGCTAAAGCGCTGGCATCCCTCACACTTGAGGACAAGTCACTCGGCGTCTTGGAGGGCAGTGGGCCAGTAGAAACCATGGCGAAAAGCCTTGCCCACTATGGACCATGAGGCGGCATGATGCCCGCACTCGCCCTGGTGTATGTCGAGGATGATTTCCACGCCCTTGCCTTGCTCGACACAGTGTTGGAACATGCCGGTGGAGCTGCCCTTGACGTGCTCATTGTTGATGATGTTGTAGGCGGACGCCCGGCGTTGCACTTGCCGATCTTCGGTCTCGTCCACGGGGAGGATCCCGCTCTCTAGAAAGTCCGAGGTGGGCAGGGCCCATGATGGTACCATCACCATAGCGAGAACGGCCACCACGGCGGGTTCAGGGGCGGCAGCCCCCAGCCAGGTTCAGCAATCCGCGGGTCGGGAGTGGAGGCGACCGGATTGATGGCTGCAGTCCCCGGGCCGGGTTCGGCAACGCCCGGGCCGGATCCGGTCGTCTCCGGGCCGGGTTCGACAGTCCCCGGGATGGTTCTGCAGTCCCCGGACCGGGTTGATGCGCGGCCAGGTCATCCGGGATGTAGATGGACTCGGAGTCCCGAGACAGCTTGACGGACGGCTTGCGCATGTGCTCAAGGGAGACGCCGGACAAGATGGACTTTCGGGACGAGGCGATCTTGGCGAGTGCGTCGGCCTCCTCGTTCTCCGCGTGCGACACATGAAGGAATTCGCAGCCCACGAAGAATTCTAACAGCTTCGGAACAAGGAAGCGGTAGCTTGCCATGTTGGGGTCGCGGGCGTACCACTGCTGCACCACCAAGTCCGAGTTGTCGTAGCGCAAGATGCGCCGGATGCTGAGTTCCATGGCCAGCAGTTGGCCATGCACAAGGGCCTCATACTCGGCGACGTTGTTGGAGGCGGCGAAGTGGATCTTGAGTGAAACACAATGCCACCTACCAGACCCAGGCACATCTTCGAGCCGTTGAAGAGCATGTGCCAGTGCGTCAAGTCCGGCGGCGGCGGTAGGTACTGAGTCTCAGTCCAGTCGACGAGGAAGTTGGCCAAAGCTTTGGACTTGATCATGGTGCGGGGCTTGTAGAGGATGGTGTGGCCAGCTAGCTCGAGTGCCCACTTGGCAACCCGGCCAGAGGTGTCACGGCACCTAATGATTTCGCTGAGGGGGGCCGTGCTGACCACGGTGACCCTCGTGCTCTTGGAAGTACCGCTTCAACTTCTTGGCGGTGAAGTACACGCCATAACACATCCTCTGGTAATGCGGGTAATTCTTTTTGGAGGCCGAGAGGACCTCAGTCAGGTAGAGGACGGGATGCTCGACGGCTTGGATCTTGCCCTTCTCTAGTCCCTCGACCACCATCACCGTGCTGACCAACCACGAGGTTGCGGCTATGTAGAGCAACAGTGGTTCCTTCTCAGCTGGTGCGGCCAGGACGGGTGCAGTGGAGAGCATGTGCTTGAGGTCCCAGAAAGCCTCATCCACCTGCTCATTACACTCGAACGACATCGCCTTCTTCATTAGCTGTTATAGGGGAGAGGCCCTCTCGCCCTGCTGGCTGAGGAACCAGCTGACCGAAGCCAAGCAGCCGGTGAACTTCTGGACATCGCACAGCTGAGCCGGCTTACGCATGCGCTTGATGGCCTTGATTTTCTCCGAGTTTGCCTC
Source organism: Secale cereale (assembly GCA_902687465.1). Taxonomy (NCBI): domain Eukaryota; kingdom Viridiplantae; phylum Streptophyta; class Magnoliopsida; order Poales; family Poaceae; genus Secale; species Secale cereale. The sequence continues at coordinate 328,261,990 of LR738711.1, read as the reverse complement.
AATGCCATGTTCTGAGACGAGGAAGCCGAGTAGCTTTCTTGCCGGGACGCCGAAAATGCATTTTCCAGGGCTGAGCTTGACCTTGTACTCGTGCAGGTCGGCGAAGATTTCCTTCAGGTCGTCGAGTAGTGTGAGGTGCTGCTTGGTATTCACCATGATGTTGTCCACGTAGACGTGGATATTGCGACCGAGTTGCGGCAGCAAGCATTTCTGCATGCAGCACTCGAAAGTGGCTCCGGCATTCTTCAGGCCGAACGACATGGTGATGTCACAATACGCCCGAAAGGGCGTGATGAAAGACGTCCTCAGTGCGTCGGCTGGGTCCAGCTTGATCTGGTGATAGCCGTAGTAAGCATCCAGGAAGGACAGGAGCTTGCACCCGGCAGTGGAGTCAATGACTTGGTCAATCCGCGGGAGGGCGAACGGATCCTTGGGGCAGACCTTGTTCAAGCTGGTGTAGTCGATACACATGCGCTAGCTATTGTTTTTCTTCAGGACGAGGACTGGGTTGTCCAGCCACTCGGGGTGGAAAACTTCTATGATGAAGCCGGCCGCCAAAATCTTGGCGATCTCTTCATCGATGGTCCTTCTCTTCTCCTCGGAGAAACATCGTAGTGGTTGGAGGATATGGTTGGCGTCCTTGCGGATGTGGAGCTTGTGCTCGACGTACTTTCTCAGGATACCTGGCATGTCCTTTGGGGTCCATGCGAAGATATCCCGATTCTCACGGAGGAAGTCGACGAGCTCTCCTTCCTATTTGCTGCCTAGGCGGTTGCCTACGACAACGTACTTGTTGCAGCTGGGGTCTTCCTGGTTCAGCTTCACCTTCTTGGTCTCCTTCGAGGGCTTCAACAAGGCCTCGATGGCTGGCTCCTCGGCCGGGATCGGCACAGCCGACGCCTCATTGGCCAGAGCGACGATACGGTCGAGCTGGCGCCGCTCCTCGGCTATGACCAGCGACTCGGCCAGCTTGGAGCCGTCTCGGGCGCACTACAGGGACTTGTGGTAGTCGCTGATGACGGTGATGAGGCCCTTCGGACCCGGAAGTTTCATCTTCAGGTAGGCGTAGTGCGGGACCGCCATGAACTTGGACAGCGTGGGCCGGCCCAGCAGCGTTTAGTATGCACTGGATAGGTCCACCACCTCGAACCAGATCGGCTCGCGTCGAAAGTGGCTGTTATCGCCGAAGAGGACGTCGAGCCGGATTCGGCTGATCGGAGAGCAGGAGTGGCCGGGAATGATGCCGTGGAAGACGGTCCGGGTCGGCTCCAGGTCTTTGGCCTCGAGGCCAAGCTTGGTCATGGTGTCCTGGTAGAGGATGTTGATGCTGCTGCCGCCATCGATGAGCACCCGGGTGAACTTGCACGTGCGTTGAGGCGTGACGATGGTGGGGTTGAGGACGAGGGCGCAATCACCTGGGTTCAGCATGATGGTCGGGTGATCCTCCCGTGTCCAGGTGTCCGGGTGCTCCGACCAGTGCAGGTATTCCGGCTTGGCCGAGACAACAGTGTTCACCTCCTGCCGAAGGAGACGTTCGCCGCGCTTGTCATCGCTGATGCTGGTGAAGATGACGTAGGCCACATTCTGGTCCAGGTAGGCACCGTTGCGCATCGAGTCACCAGCCCGAGACGGTGGTGGAGGCGGAGGCGGCCGTCCCGTTCCTGGAGCCGGGGCCGGAGGAGGCAGGACGTCGCCTCTTATGAGGCGCTTGGTGATGGCGCACTGCTGAAGTGTGTGCGTGGACGTCCTCGCGCCGCTGTGGTGCTTGCAGGGAGCATCGAGCATCTCCTTGAAGCTCATGGCGGGTTGCCATATCCTCTTGCCGGTCTGCCGGTGTTTGGTGGTCGGCTCAGTTGTGGGCGCCTCCTCGGCGACCACGATGAGGCGGTTGTCGTGGTGCTGGGCCTGCTGCTCGGCATTGCGCTCGTGCTGCTGATGGTTGTGCTGATGCTACCGGCTTCATTCATTGACCGGCTTCGGAGGCGGAACCGGCTTTGCCTTGCCGGCTTCATCCAGCGCCACCTGGATCTTCATGGTAGAGTCGACGTGGGCGTATTTGTCCGCCGTCTCTATGAGCGCGGACATGATGGTCGGCTCGGAGCGTAGAAGCTTGTGCTTGAGAAGGGTGCCGTCCCGACACCCGTTGACGAAGAACTAGATAGCCTAGACCTCATGGACACCCTCGCAACTGTTCCGGAGTTCGGTCCAGTGTGCTAGGTACTCCCGGCCGGTTTCCGCCGGCCCCTAAATGCACGTGGTGAGTTGGCTGGGACGGTCGGGTCGCCGCTAGGTTCCGGTGAAGTTGCGTACGAAGGCCAGCTCGAAATCGAACCACGTGTTGATGTTGCCCATCGGCAGACTGTTCCGGAGCATGAGCGGTGCGTAGCGGACGACGAGCCAATGGTTGCCGCCGGCGATGCCGATGGCAGTGCTGTGGTCGGTGAGCCAGTCCTCCGGCTTCACGGTGCCGTTGTACTTGGGGGTGTCGCGGGGAACCGTGAACCCTTTAGCAAAGGGCTCGCTCCAGATGCGCAGGCCGAAGCACGCCGGTTCGACCAGACCGGTCTCCTCCGGCTCCTGGGAGTGGGCGAGCCTGTCGAGGCGGGGCCGAGCGTTGGTGTAGTCGATGGCGCGGGGGGCCAGCCAACCGGTGACCGCGCCGCAGGGGGGTAGTTCGACCGCTGTCTGTTGCCGGGGGGGCTGGTGAATAGGGTTAAGCCAGCGTTGGACTTCCGAGTGCGACTCGTCGCCCAAGCTGCTGGTGGACACCGGGGCGGGATTGCGCCGTATCTGGGTGCGGCCGGAGTGTGACTCGCCGGGTGGTGAAGACGCGATGTGCTGGTTGTCGCCGGGTCCAGCAACATGGGCGGAGCCGGATTCAACCGGCTTGGCGAGCTGGTTGAGGCGGTCTTGCTGCGCGTTGGTCGCAGCGAGGAGGTCGTTCACCCTCTTGAGGCGATCCTGCAGATCTTCGCCTGCGAGCTGCTCCAGGCCGACCACGGTCGCCTGAGCAGCGCGCATATTCTTTACGAGAGTCTCGTAGATGGGAGGGCAGGCGCCGAGGGCGCATCCGATCGTGATACACCGGGACCGCACGTCGGCGACCCGGCTTGGCTCAGCTACGTTAGGCGTAAAGCCATAGGTGGCGTTGCACTCCAGCTGAGCGGAGTCGAGGCGACGCTGTGTGGCGGCGAGCGTCTGAGTGAGGTCCAGCAGGCGCTGGCGGTCCTCGTCGAGGCGAGTCCGGGCCTCGGCGTTGTTGTAGGCATCGATGGGAACGCGGAGGCTCTGCATCGTGGCGCGAAGTGGGTTGGGCGAACCGGCTCGATCCACGGCGGCTTTAGCTTCAGCAGCCTTCCTCGCTGCGCTCGTCAAAGAGGAGGTGCCGGTGTCGGTGCCGAAAACCTCTACGCAGAGGTCCATCTCTCCATCGGGAACGCTGCCGCCGAGGGAGATGGGGGAGTCGGAAAAGTCAAGTACCTCACTGGGATACTCATTGGCTATAGGCGCATCGGAGATGCGTAGTGTGGCGAAGGAGGCGGCAAGGGCGTCGACGATGTCGTACGCCAACGCGACGAGCTCATCGGAGTCGTAAGGGAGCCCTGCCTGAAGCATGCTCCCGGTCAGGACCTCGAGCAGGCCCACGGTGGGCGCCAACTATCGGGGTGGGCGCACGGCAGATGTCAAGGGATGGCTAAAGATAGGAGGAGGCTCAAGGGCACTGGTGGGCTCCATAGGCAAGGTTGGGCATGAGCGAGCGAGGGACGCAAGACATACCCATGGTCGGGGCTCTCTGGAGAGATAACACCCCTTGTCCTGCCGAGTGTAGTTTATGTATATCAGTACAGGGTTGCTCCTCGAGCTGTATGGAGGAAGGAGGAATATGGGCCAAGGCTTAGGCTGCTTCTCCTTGTGATGTCTGTCTATGTCTCATTGTCCGTGCATATGCATGAGGGCTCCTGGGGAGTTTTATAGTTCAACCCCTAGGGGTACAATGGTAATGTAACAAGGCCATGGGGCCGAGTTGTCATTGTCTGGGTAGCAGGCGCTGGGACCCGTCGGGTACAGGGCTCGCCGGGTTCTCCCGGTGCGGGACCCACCAGGTACGGGGGCACTGTGTCTCGTCTTGTTGATCGTAAGGGAGTGGCCGCTTTGAGTCGGGTACAGTGGCATTCCGTCAGGTCGCCGTCTACTGGCATCATGGGTGATGATGATTGCACTGTTGCCACGCCTCGGCTGACCAGAGGCATGGGCGGGGTACTGTTTCCTTAGTCATCGGTAGGTGGAGACTCGTCCCGTCGTACTGTAAGTGCATCTAGTGCCCCTTAGTGATTTTGGTGTATTGAAGACTTATAGGTTAAGGGACTAATGTGTTTATGAGTGTACACAGGTCTATAATTCTATGAGGAGTTTGATATTTACAAAGAAAGTCGACCCGTAAAAATGAAGTTCTTCGACTGAAGACTTTGGATTTCTGAAGACTTTCAAAGTGAAGAAATTGGTGTGACCTTGAAGACTTAGTATTCATTTGAGGAACATGAAGTGTGAAGCCTTTTGTCTTCGTAGTTTCATTTTCTCTTTCTTGAGTCATAGGAAACACCGTACTGTTAAAGGGGGTCGACGAAATTCAAAGGAAAAATTTCCATTTGATGCTCAAAACAAAATCCTATACCTACCTATCCCTTCGAGTGAAGCCATTGGAAATCTCAAACGGTTCAGTCATATTCTTCAGTGACAGAGACGAAGTTCTTCTTGTCTCTAAGGAATTTGTTCTGACTTAGGAGTTAGGAATTCGCCAGTGCGGATTTCCTACGAGTGAGGAACATGATAGCCCCGAGGAATTTCATAGCTCAAATTCTGACCGTTGCTGTGCTACGCCCCAGCTGTCCCAAAATATCTACCTACCTAATAGTCATATCATTAAGGGAATTTATGTCTTATCATGTGGGGCTGCTCCCTAGGCTATAAATAGACACCCCTACAACCACTAGCTGGTTGGCTGCTCCGAGAGAAACTGACACTTGTCTTAAGAGCAACCCATCCTCCGACGACTTTTAGTGAAAATCATATAGTGAGGAAAACCCAAAACCAAACCCGAACACCTACAAACCCGAAAGTGATTGAGCATCACTGAAGAGATTGATCCCGAGTGGATCAGACGCTTGTTACCTTTGAAGACTGCGCTTCTTCCAGACGGTTAGGCGTCATGGTCTAGAGCATCCAAGAGGAATTGTGGATCGCCGAGTGACCAAGTTTGTGAAGGTTTGCAAGTCACCTGTGAAGACTTACCACGAGTGATTGGGTGAGGTCTGTGTGACCTTACCTCAAGGGGAATACGGTGAGGACTTGGTGTCATGGACTGTGTGTACAAGACTAGGTGTCCGGGACTGTGTGTCCTCAGGTTTAAATACCTAGCCGCCCTAACCAGATGTACAACTGAGACAGCAGTTGGAACTGGTCTAACAAATCATTGTCTTCACCAAGCTTACTGGTTCTATTTCCTCAATCTTTCATTTCCTCATATATTTGTTGTGTGCTTGTTCATATCTGTTTTGAAGACTTTGACTGAAGACTTTCTCAATTTCCTCAATTCAATTTCTTCACTCTGTTTGTCTTCATCCTGTGTTATCATGTGTTTACGCTTTCTGTACTCTGTGCTTGTCTTCATTTAATCATGATGACCATTCTTGTATTCTTCTATGTTTACTTCTGAGTACATATTCCGCTGCAAGTAGTTCTTCGCTAAGGAATTTCCTCACCCGCAAATTCCTCAGTGAAGAATTCACAAAAATCGCCTATTCACCCCACTCTAGTCGATATAACGCACTTTCAATTGGTATCAGAGCAATGTACTCCCTTGTTCTATGTGATTTTGGTTTAACCGCCTGGAGTTCTAGTTATCTCGACCATAGGTATGAAGTCTGTGGCATGCCCAATCTTTGTCTGTCATGACTATCCCAAGTCGAAGGCCATGACTATCCCAAATGGAAGGCCATGATGAAGGTGATGAACAGTGAGTTGTGGACCTTCACTAAGATTTATCTTATCGATCTATGCAAGATGGCCGATGCTGATGATATTCGCATCTTGATCATGCGAAGCTTATCTGGGACCGTCTCTCCGATGTCTATGCAGGTCATCAAAATCGTCATGATCCTTGGTTTGAGGACTTCAAGGAATTTCTCAAAGCGGTGACATTTGAACCAGAATCATCATCCTCTACACCATACCTTATGGCAAATGATGCTAAGGTAACTGAATGTTATCTATCTGAATCAAGTGATGATGAATCTGGTGATGAATTTGGACCCAGCTATGTCAAACTTGCTTACCTTGCCACTAAACAACAAAAAGCCTTGGAAAAGGCTCATAATATGCTGAATGAGAGCAATGATATGTTGGGTGACGAAATGGATCGATCAAAAGTCTTGACTGAAAATCTTCAAAGACTTCAGTCCAAGTATGATAACCTTCACGATAAACATAATACTCTCTTATATGATCATGAAAAGCTTTCCTATGAATTTCTTTCAAAGAAAGCAAGATCTTGAAAAGCTAGGAGTGAGTTATGAAGATCTTCAAAAGGAGCGTGATTCATTACTTGCTCAACAAATCAGGACTTCTCAGGAAGAATTTGTTCCTCCATGCTTGAATTGCATTGAACGTGAAACTGCAAATTCTTCACCTGAATGTTCAAATGCTACAAATTCTTCAACTGTCTCTGCTATCAGTAATTCCTCATCTGAGGACATTGCTAGTATCACTGATGATTTAGGTCTGAAGGAATTGTACATGACAGGCATGTACAAAAGCCTCAAAGGGCATCAGACTCTTTGTGATGTGCTTAAAAAGCAGATCCTCAACAGGAACCCTAGGAAAGAGGGTATTTCCTTTGAGAGGAAACTTAATGTTGATGGTACATATTGCAAGCCTGAGCACTACCCCAAAACCTCATGGGTTGCTGCAAAGGGACCTCCAGTTGATCCATCCAATTTATCTGGCTTTACATGTGAATCTCCTGATTCTTCTGATGAGTCATTTGACTCCAACTACAAACTATTCAAAAATCAGAATGGTGAAGTATCTTCTAGATATGTTGGAACTAATTGCAGGAAAGGTCCCCCTATGAAGAAAATCTGGATCCCTAAGAGGCACCTTGAAATTCTTCAAGTGAATGTACTCATGACACCTCGTGTGAGGAATAAGAACCCAAGGCACCATTCTTCATATGGATCAAAATCATTAGATGGAGTAAAATCCTCATACGGACAAAATTCCTCACATGGATCAAATTCCTCAAGAGGGTCAAAGTACTCATAGGAATATAATCGTGCTAACAACTTTATTTTGTAAGGAAGAGTTAAGGGCTATGAATATAAGCATTATTCTTCTAACCATTATGTTCATAAGTCCTCGAAGAATTTCTCTGCTTATTCATATGCTTATCCTAACTCCTCTTATGTGAAACGAAATGGGATGGCTTCTATGCCACCTTTCTCGTATGGAGCTCGCAGAGTGATGAACTCTTTGCCACCCCTTCAGATGTGCGTGGTGAAGAAAAAGAACTAATCTCTTTTGCAGGGTCAGCTCTCCAGACGTGCTCAAACATCTGAAGAATTTGCTGGAGACCTGAAAAGTGCTTGAAAGGATGCAGGCTAATCATGAAGAAATGAACTCTCATTTCTGACGTCCTCATACTGCTTTATCTGTTGCATTGCTTGATGAAATTGAACTGATGATTTGATGTGGAACCCCGATCCTAAGTCACATAGGTCTAGCATGTAAAACATCATATCACTTTGCGGCCTCACGCACGGTATCCCCATGGGTGCCACCTTACCTGGCCCGGGACCGTTTGTGCATTTTGGCACACATATATGATAGTGTCGCTAGCATCCATATGACAGAGAACCTGGGCCGACATGACTAGTTATAAACCAAAAGTGGCGTTAAATTACAGAGACGGGCGTACATGACCCAACAACGAATGTGTTGGTCATCAACGTATGAACCCAAGTCGTAGCAAGCTACAAGGACTTGAAGGAACAACGTGTGAGATTTCCCCTAAGGGACAGACACAGGAACGAAGAAGGACACATGCCGGCCAGCCTAAGTGTTCCGGAGCAGTAGCAAGCTACCAAGGCTCAGTGGAAGCACTAGGAGACATTTACCTGTAAGATAGGCTAACAAGGGTAAACAACTAGGTGTCGGATCCCACACATAGCAATACACATTACACATACGCATAACATGCAAGTATGTGTTGTACAACATGGCATCACAACATAACTCAACAACTCATATAGATAAGGCCCAGAAGAGCCATCATAGCATTTATTACAAACATAGGTCACATGTCCCAACATACAGAGCATACAGGCAACGGAAGCATAACATGTCTGAGTACAGACAACTACAAATGGAAAAGGCTGAGAAGCCTGACTCTCTACAAGACCCTCCCAAGGGAACAAGATCGTAGCTGAGGTAACAAGCTAAACATCGAAGTCCACGCGGAACCACTAGTGAGACTGAAGTCTCTCTGCAAAAACATAAATTAAGCAAACGTGAGCACAAAGGTACTCATCAAGACTTACTTCAGAACTAGCTACATATGCATCAGTATCAACAAAGGGGTGGCGGAGTTTGACTGCAGCAAGCCAGCTTTGACTCAGTGGCTATCCTGAACTACGACTGCAAGTAACTCTTTTGAGGTGGCGCACACGAGTCCACATATTCACCAAATCAATACACCACTATGGATCCGCTCCCATCTAACTACGAGAAGGCCATCCATAGCACTCACACTTGTCTTGAGCATTTTAGAGTATCCACTCCAAGTTGTCTATGTACCACGTAAGCATCCAAGAAGTCCATAACCGCGGACCCGGCTATACGAATGGATCATGTTAACCCTGCAGGGGTGTACTTATTCACACATGCTCTCGCCACTTACCGCCATGTACATGTCGTGTATCTCGGCAACCTTCAAGCGGAAGCCTGGCGAGGGTGTCGGCCACGACCTGACTAACCACACAAGACTCTAGTCCAGGTTTATCGCCTATTCGGGTTCCATCCGTAAGGAGATCCGGCCGGGGTGTCGCTCACGGCCCCAAACGATGTGTATAGGGTTCCCAAGCCCACCATCCGGGTGCCACTAGGTACACCGGGCCACTGCACCTAGTCTGTCCCTAGCCCACCTGTACCGGGTGCCACTTGGTAGACTACTAGCACTACCTACAAACACCAGAAACTAGTTGCAACTCCTGAACAGAGATCTAGTTGATTAATAAGTCGAGAGGGCACTTGAGCATTCCAATGCGTGGTAGTAGCTAGTCATTGGAGAACTTACAAAGAACTCAGTTCTTAAGGACGGTTCCAGTGAGACAACCCACCATGTACTCCTACATGGCCTATCACCGCTACCAAAATGTGTTCACACACTTAGCTCTCAACAGTAGGACATGTTCACCACATTCCAATTCATCCCCAATGAACCAGACCTGACACGACTCTAAGCAATAGCAGGCATAACCAGAAAGCATGAATGAGTAGGCACAACATCGCTCAAACAACTCCTACTCATGCTAGTGGGTTTCAACTATTTACTGTGGCAATGACAGGTCATGCAGAGGAAAGGGGTTCAACTACCGCAGCAGGTAACCGTTCAAACATTGTTGTCCTAATGCAGTAAAAGAGAGCAGGTGCGAGAGAGAGTGATTGCATCGGAATGCTCAATGGGGGTTTGCTTGCCTGGCTCTTCCAAAGATAGTAATACTCTTCATCGGTGTCATCGAACTCATCATCGGATCTATGTCCACTGAGAGGGGACAATACCGGCAACAGAGAAGGAACATAATCAATGCAACGCGACAATATGGTGCATGATCATGACATGTTAATATGCTGTTGATTCACCTAATGCAACTAGCAACCGTATTAAATGAAGTTGATTTGAACCAAAGGTTCAAATTCAAACTCCATAAGTGGTTATTTAAATGCCATTCATTTGATTTGACCTGAGTAGCAGGTTTAACTTGTTCAAACATGCATGAAAATGCAATAAACAGATTCCTTGAATTTTTTTGATCATTTTTCATATATAAATTATATTCATCTGAGCTATGGTCGATTTTATATGAATTTTAGAAGTTTTAGCCATTTTCTGAAATAAATAAATCATTTCTGATTTATTTAAAATCCTAGAAACCATTTACTGCGTTATCATGACCTCATGCTAATGTCAGCAGGTCAACAGGGGTTGGTCCAGGTCAAACCTGACATGTGGGCCCGGCATGTCAGTGTCACAACTAAACAACAGAGTTAATTAGTGCTAAGCTAGGAACTAACTAAACTGTCAGTGGGGCTAGGGCCCACTAGTCAGTCGCACATAATCTAGCAGGGTTTAATTAGACCTAACTAAACTAATTAACAGGCACTGGGGTCCACTGTCAGTGACTCTAGG